>OW679194.1:207689083-207938872 GCA_940337035.1 Agriotes lineatus
CAGTAAGAATGTTGCTCTACGTACTATTTGCTCAAGTAAACAAAATTTTGTTCAAATGGAGTACATTAGACATTTTGTACGTGTGCAAACTATTGCTGAAATTGTACTACTGCAAAGTTACTTGGATTTAATCATCTTCATTGAAACTACAGACCGCACAGCGTAAGTAAAATTCGGGTCGCGCAGCTGCTTGCCACCCGATGGACAAATCTCACAGTAGCCTAGATTTTAATTTGATGGATTTAACGTCAAATAATATTGTAAGTCATATATTTTCAATAACAGAGGTACAAAATACTAGCTAAATAATGTTCAAATACTAAATATGATATGTTGAGCATCTCGCAACGTTAACAAAGTTTTACGAACGGAATATAGTAACATGTAAAATCCTTCGATATATCGAAAACTGCGCCTTATGGAAAATTCAAATTGCTCATTTAAAAGCAAAGCATTTCGTACACGTACCGCTACTGTGAGATTTGCCAGCGTACATAAATCAAACAAGTAGAGACACTTATGCCAAATGCCGAAACCT
The DNA here is from genome assembly GCA_940337035.1 of Agriotes lineatus. NCBI lineage: Eukaryota > Metazoa > Arthropoda > Insecta > Coleoptera > Elateridae > Agriotes > Agriotes lineatus. The sequence continues at coordinate 207,689,622 of OW679194.1, forward strand.
GTCTAGAGTGTCTAGGACAGTGACTTGGGGGTATTTCCATATATCTAATACTTACTATATTGCTAGCGGCTATGAGTGGGAAACTGACCAAGGAAGTGAGACAGACAACCAACTCTTCAATGTATAATGGTAAGCTGTGTGCAAGCGCGGCGGCGTCGTCCGGCCAATGGGGAAGAGGTCAAGTTTAAAATTCGCTTCTAAAGGCGGAGTTCGAATTCTCACGCATGCGCACGAGACGCGTTATACTCTAAGTGAGACTATGTCGGCGCCGTAATGTTTTCTGACGTTTCCCGGCCCTACTAGCAATATATGTGTATTATATATATGGGTATTTCTAAACTTGACTACCAGATGACAGAACAAAGTTCCACCAATCAGAGCCAAGTAGATATAGGAGAGTACCGCCACGTCCGCCATGTTTGTTCCTCTGTCATATGCGTCACTTTGAGGTTTATAACACAATTCCGTCAATGTGACATTATTGGAAATTCAAAATTTTACTTAAAATTGGCAAGACTGTAAATCTATGTCAAATTAGAGATTAGCAGGTTAGGTTTTGTTTGTTATTTGACACAGACTTACGCAAAACATAACCTGCTAACCTCGAATTTGACATAGACATATAGTCTTGCCAATTTCAAGACATAACTCAATCAGTTATCGCTGGTGGGAACAAAAATGGCGGAGATGGCGGCATTTTCGCGGATCAAAGAATGGCGGTACTCTCCTATATCTACTGACTCTGCTACCAATTAGAGATCTTTCTACTACCAATGAGAGTCAGTGTATATAGGAGAGTTCCTGCACCAAATTTTGAACAATTCTGCAACAACTACTTTGCTAGTATGCAGTATGCTACGAATTGACATTTGGCTAATTTTTAGTTCAATTATCATTATTCACTTGTCATAAACGAGTCCGCACCTACATTCATTATTTTCGTAATAACTAAAATATTTTGTTGTAAAATTATTATTAGTGACAACCCTTCCTTGAAAATCACTGTATATTATAATGGGAATGTTATGATAATACGTGGAAATTTAGCAGTATTTGATAATACTGTGGTAGTTGCGAATACTCAGTAATATTAAACTGATACCTAGCAATAACAAGAGATCCTATGAAAATAAATTGCGCCAGCATGGAATACCAAAGACATGCATGCATATTTCAGAAAATCATATACACAAATGATGCAGCACATACTATACAGTAATATATCTGTGAGTTAATAACTTCTTAAGTGTGTATGTAAAAAGCAAAATGTTTAGCTTTGTTTAAAAGAACAATAGGTGCTGTTTTAAAAAAAACTCTACCTTTTGTATATCCAAATTCCTCCTTCTCAAGTTTGCTGTAGAGATTGGGATAATCCTCTCTAATATCCCGCACCTTCTCATCTTCGCTGTTGAGATCGTCTTCCGACTGCCAGCGGTCAAAATCTATCTTCAACCATGCAGGCTTTTGTGGCGTACTTGTCAGTCTTGGCCACCAACTTTTTCGTGCTTTTGGTATGTTAAAATCGATTTTACTGTCATGAACTTTGCAGTTGCTTTCCTACAAGTGGTTCTTTTGAATACCTTTTTAAATAGTATATAAATACTCAGCTACTACCTCCGTGTTGATGTCCGAATAAAAATCAAGGGAAAAGCCGTAATGCTGATTGCCTTGAGCACCGACACCTCTGGACGAAAATTGTAGTCTGCGCGTTTCCAATTTTGCTTCGGGGCCCTGCAGTTGTAGGTTATGTTTTAGAAAGGTCCTAAAATTTCATGAGGTATGTACTGCAAGAATGTGTACTTACTTGTACGTCTTTCAAATCGATTTTTATAAATATATTTTCTTCGGATTGGGCCCAGTACACAAATGGGCTTAATACTGAAGGCATTTTGAGGGTGATTTTTTTAGAACTTGCCGGGACGAAGATAATATTTGAAATGTTAACACGTAACAGCTATCAAAGATGAACACTTCATCAATGAAACCGGCCTACTTTATTTCTGCAAGTAATCATAATAATAATACATTTCATATGCACAATTTAAATACAAAACTCATAAATCAGAACGCACTTTGCAACGTTGCCAGTTGCCAGCACAGTTCAAAATCAGTAAACAAGTAACTGGCTGAGAGGTTGCCATAATATTATTTACAACCAGTGATTTTGAATGACATAGATACAAGTATAGCATTTAAAATTACATACGTTTATGTGCCAAGATGTGTAACATCCCTTTTTCGTGCTATCTTCTTCTGTAATACAGAATATGAATATACGCTATCTTTCTTGCAGTTACTAGCACAGCACCCTAGATATAGAACACAGCATGCTTATTTTTGTTTTTCAAAAACGTATGTTGGTTATTGCACCTTGTTATGAACAAGAAATGTCAAACTCACATTTTAGGTGTAAAGTGTAAACACATAACCTTAAAGTCGGCCGTTTACTAATTTCAGTATGACTAAATTATGCTTTAAATGCGATAAAGAAGATGATCAACTATTTCCATGTGATGGCTGTAAAAGAGAGCTGTGCAAAAAGTGTGGAGAAATATCCGAAACCGAAATAAGATGCTTAAAGTTACGTAAGAGAAAACTGCTAATCTTTTGTGAACCATGTAAGGTTGGTGTTTTTCGTGTACCAGAGTTAATTAAGGAAGTGCAGCAGCTACTTGAGAGTAAATTTGATCAATGGCGACAATATGTCATGAATGTGCAAATAAGCTGGATATGGGTCACAACGAGGCTTTGATCTCAGAAATGTTTTAACGTCAACAGCGAGCTAAAAATGTTACACTTTTCAACGTTCAAGAACCTCATGGTAACTCCTATTCAGAAAAAGTCCACGTAGACAAAAACTCAGTCAAAGAACTGTTGAGATATCGAAGTGGATACTTAATAACTTGAAACTTTTTAGGTTAGAAAAATTTGATATAGTATAATACCTACATCGTTTAGAAGTTATTCTGAATTCTTGTGAAGAAGCAAAAAATATTTTAAGAAACAAGAATAAAATTGCAGTGCCTAATGTGCAAATTAAATCTGATCAGACTCTAGCGCAAACAGATTACTTTAAAAAAATAAGGCTAAAATTGAGCGGTTTTAATAAGGAAGGGTGTTGTGGAGCCTTCTCAGTTTTCCGTTATTTGGAAAATTCCTGATTGCCAGCTCGCCTTGGAATTTGTGGACTGTATGAATTGTAGGTTTCACTGAATTATACACACGTTGAAAAGCAAAAGAAGTAATTTATTGCCATAAATTAACACACAAAACATTTGAACATTTACAAAGAATTAGCTTTAGGAGTGCGGACCGGTTCGCATGCTGCCACGTTGACAGATGGAACGTAAGTGAACGGCGAGGCAAAGCCCGCTCGAACTTCTACTGCGCACAGTATGAATTCAGAATGCAAGAGAGGCGGCAAAAGTTTATAATAGTATTTTACAGTAGAAGTCCGTTAGGATAGCCTTTACTGCCGAGCCAGAGAATTTGTGAGACGAGCTCGAAGAGCGAGTCGAATAATACTGGCGAGGCAGTAAAGGCCCTAACGGACGTGTATTGTACAATAGTTTTTGTAATACCTACATACAATTCGGTCATATCTATATTTTTCTAATTTATTTTCATCAAAACGCTAGGTTTCTGTAATGACGTTTTAGAATGATTGAGAGTGCGTAGAACGCTGCAACTGTTGTTTATAAGTGTCATTTATTTCCAATTTTGTATATGGCTATAAGCAGTTTTAAGTTGTAACCAGCTCGTAACTTATGACATCTGTAGAAAATGATGAAGATATTCCTAAAGACGTTAAGATTGTGAATGAGCAAGTTATTTTAGCGTATGTTCAGGAATTATAGCAGTCTTTTGCGCTTTCTTCTATGTGGAGTTGAAGGCTTGGTTGTTGCTGGATTTATGTGACAAACGTCACTTTGACGTTCGGCATACAATTTAGCAGGCCGTGGTCTTTACGGACACTTTTTACGGCCGGGCCGTAAAGAGGTTGCTTACGCAGTAGTAACCAGTCCTTAAAGAAATATTTAACAAGTAGGTATTACAAAAAGTCCTTAACAAAGGGGTTACTAATAAAACAATCAAATACCTAAATGGTGCTCCTACAATTGTGGATGCCACTTCCCGTAGTAACTCAAAAAACTACTAACTGTGTACTATCAAAATACTCGTGGCCTTCGGACCAAATTACAGTTACAAACTGCAGTAACTACCAATAGTGATTATGATTTAATAATTTTTACTGAGGCATGGTTGCAGAGTGACATTTCTGATAATGAAATGGGACTCTCGAACTACACTGTGTTCAGGAAGGATCGGAATAGTGAAACTAGTGTTTTTAGTAGAGGTAGTGGTGTTTTGATAGCTGTTCGGAACCATCTCTGCAGTAGCCGTATTTATGTTACTAACACTAATGTTAAACACTTGTTTGTAAAAATTTCCCGTCAGTCAACTTATCTTATAGTGGGTGCAGTTTATATTCCACCGAGGTCTGCGGGGGATATACGTGTTGTCCCCAGAAATTTTGAATACGAGCATTTCAATGCATTACTTGGCGCTTAGTTACTACTCTCATTTTTTGCTTAGCCGAACCAAATATTTTAATTCACTAAGCAACGGAAAATAATTAGTAATTTCTAGTTTTTACTGATTTTATAATAAAATACGGAATCAAAGTCAAAAATAGTTACACGATACAAATTATACTTAAATTCTAACAAACACAATATTAACCTAATGAATAACAAATAGCTAAGTTCATTTTATTAAATGTTCAAAAACATCTTGTTGAGCCAGACAATATCCCAGGCGATCATAAAATTCTGGTCTAATTTCTCTTAACATCACAAGAGTGATATTTTGAGAGGCTTCAAGAAGTTTTATTCAGAGCTCATCCACGTTGTTATCTCTTTGATGCTGATGGGTATAAATTGTTTGTGGCCCAAAAAAAAAAATATATATTTGGGGACAAATCAGGAGATCTTGGTGGCCATTTTATGTCTCATGTGGTGCTAATAATACGATAAGGAAATATTGATTTAAATATTCCTTAGCCGCATTGTGAGCAGGACATCGGTCGTGCTGATACCAGATGTGGGCCATATCAATGTTTGGAAGCCTTGAACTGCTGGTATCACTTGCTTGTCAAGCAGTTGCAAATACTTTTGGCCATTGAGGTTCCCGTCAATAAAAAATGATCCTATAATAGTGTCCCCCAGTATACCAGCCCAAACGTTAAGTTTTTGGGGGTACTGAGTTCTTAAAGTTATTCTTTGGTGACTGTTTTCTTGGGACCAGTATCTCACTACCGAAGAATTATGACGACCATGTAACAGGAAAGTCGAATCGTCACTAAACAGAATATTTCTAAGAAATTCATTATTATTGTTTACTCTATCCATCATATCTTCACAAAATTCCATTCGACGACCATGGTCAGCTGTGAAAACCTCTTGTGTCGTTTTAACTTTGAAAGACTTAAAACCATTCCTTTTAAGTAGTCTATGCACTTCTGATTTTCCGGCATTAATTTCTGGATTTTCTGCAAGGGTGCTTGTTGACAAAGTGTCATTTTCTGTTATCATATTGCGAACCATAATTTCCCGCATTTCAGCTTCTTCATTTTGAGGCTTCCATTCCTTTGAGCACTTACATGATGGATTTTCAGAACCAGTTTCCTCAAACAAATGTTTAACATTGAAGACCGAACTGGTGTTTACTGTCACATCGTATGCCATAACAAACAAATGATTCGCGATTTCATTCGTGGAATGACCTCGATAAAACCATTTAACAATTTGAGTTTTCTGTTCTGTTGTCAACATTTTGAAAAGAAAAATTAACCACTTATGTGTATCATATTTGAAGCTATGTATAAAGTCAAATTGACATGCACAACCAACAGTTAAAAAACGAAAGTGAGAAACACTTTCTGCAACTACTGCGACTACTTATTGTCTGGGTAAATTATTATACAACATTGTTAGAATGTACTTATATAAAAAATAGTCAGTACTACTTAATGGATTTTATTATTCCAATTTAACAAAAACAAGAATATAATTCCATTTTATATATTCAATTCATATGTATTGTTGCTTATCTAGTTCTACAACCAGTTACTAAAAAGCAGAAATTGGGAATTGATCCACTTATTTGTCCAAAAATACAAGAAAATTTATTAGAAAATGAGGAAAATAGCACACCAAGATATAGTGCGTCTCCCGATGGAGTAGGTACTACACTACAACTATCGAATTTTTTATTCTTCAGGAAATAGTCATTCTTGATAAAAAGTTTTACTTGTCTTAGGAAGTCACAGTGATTAAACTTATGGTAAAGTATACAAAACATTAAAAAAAAATTTAAATGTAATATTGAACTTAAGCAAAGTACTGACTCTTATTTTTAACTTTTATGAAAAATTTTATTTAACAAAGTTGTTACAAAACTGAAGAAAAGCTCAACTATGGAGTTTGGTTAAAAATAACAAAACTAACTTTTTCCTAAGAAAACTAAAATTTTGAGGTCGATCTAGAACTCTTTTATACTTTCTTATTCTTGACAGAAAAAATAGTTCGAGTGAGAACAGTAAACAGTAAAAAAATCTTTCTTTATGGTGACAAATTCAAACAAGCTCCTGTCAAATGACACTGACAATTTTAACGACAAGTTAAGATGGCACCTTTAAACGAAGCTCATAAAGCAATAAATCGAACCAGATTGAGGAATGGGATGAGCATATGGGTCTTGCTCAGAAAAAAAAATCTGCGATACTGAAACAATAATTAGAAGAAAACAAGGCACAACCAAAATTTTCGAAAATTAGGGTATCTTGATATTTTCACCGCTTAGTTTACTATGAAGGCGCTGGTACATACATGTTTTCTATAGCAACCGGCACAGAACTTCAGAAAAAGTTATCTTCGTGCAGCATTGAAGGTGGAGTTTTCCATTTTAAATAGTAACCATGTGTTACGCAGGTTAAATGAATCAATGCCGTTTGATCCTAACTCACAAGACCAACCTGCACTAAAATTCTTAAGGTTCCGCACCAGTTGCTATATTTTTTTTATAGTATACATATCTATATATTTAGCATGTGAAAAGTTTTCTTTCGGCACCTATTTTGAGACTTCCACCGATTTATATATTTTTTTTAAATAGAAGCTGCCACCATGTGGGTTTGCAAATATATACTGCTCAACAAATGAACTGAACCATTTGCATATATTGGTGCAATTTTATGAATATTTCCAAAAGGGCAGTCATGGCATTTTTGGTAACCTTTCAAGATTGTGTCACTATAAAAAGCATTTCTTTTCGTAATTTTGTTTAAATAAAACTAAGTCCATTAATAAAATATTATCATTTGAAAATTTAGAGTTTCTCCCAAATGTTGATAGCACATTGCATACAAAGTATGCCAAAAAATTGTAAATGTTCCAAAAAGACTCGAAAAACTCTTAATTTCCTTTATTTCATACTGATGTCAAAAATGGCATTTTTTGGATTACTTCCAGTACAAAAAATGGAACACTCAAGTCTTAGTACATTAAAGTAAAATATTAAAGTTCAAGTACTTTAAAATTATATGTCAGTTGTTAACATTAAATTTGAAACAATTTACAACTTTTTATTTAAAATTCATTAAACTTGCAGTATGAAATCAACTGTTGTATTCACCACGAACGAAAAGTGTTTTTAAAGGTCCTCGCAAGTAATTCCGTCCTTGGCTGATGCCTCGGCCTTTAAAATGTCACTTTTCGTTCTAGATAAATAAACTACTATATTTTGCTCTTCCTCTTATTTTTGTTAAATAGTATTTTTTATAATGGTATTGTTTTTTAATTGTATTAATATGCTTCAGTTGATATTATCCAATTATAAAAATACAAAACTTGTTTTAATTAGAATAGTTTGTAAGTATATGTAGTAAATCCCTGTTATTTTTATAAACAAAAACATATTTCAAATAAATTTGATATTTAAATAGCAGCTTTGTGCTTTATTATATGTATATCCACATATTATGTATCATGTACAAAATATATTCACGATAAGCATTACTTAAGTATCTTTAATTTCATTGCAACGTTGGGAAATATTTTAATTTGAAGCATTGCCATATTACTATTTTTAATTTTTTAGTGTGACACAACAACCTTTCAATGAAAAACGTTATAAAATCTAACTCGGAAAAACTTGAAAAATTCAAGAGAGATTGAAAACTTCACAGCCTAACACAGGAGTTTATTTATTTATTTATTTTTCAATATAATCCCTTTTTATGCTGTGATCCCAGTCTGATAAAGCTTCGTCCTGGTTTTTAAAATACCCCGTTATGGCTGCTACAGCTTCTTCCGTGGACAAAAATCTTTGCCCTCCTAGGTGTTTTTGAGCTTCAGAAATAGATGGAAGTCTGAGGGAACATGAAGTACCAATTCAAAACCGTACCGATGAATTTCACCCATCGCAACTGTTGATGTTTACGCCAAAGCTTCATTTTGATGGTGTAGGATACATTTCGTTAGCATTTCAGTTTGCTTTCTTTGAATTTCTTCACGAAGTTGATGTAAAAAGTTAGAGTAGTATTGTCCTGTTATGGTTTGATCCTTAAGAAAGGAATCCACCAGCAATATTCCCTTCCCGTCCCTAAAACCAAAGCCATTACTTTACCAAAGGACGGCACCACCATTGCTTTTTTGGGAGGTGGTGAACCCTTATGCTTCCACTGTTTCGACTGCTGCTTTGAGTTAGGCTGATAATAGTGAATCTATGTGTCATTGGTGGTAGATAACAAATCTTTAAATAAAATTATTAGGATCAGCCTCATAACAGAGCAGCGACGTTTGAAAACGAACACGTTTCTAATCAATTATCAGAAGCCAAAAAGCCCACCTCGCAACAACTTTCGACTTTCCTAACTCATTACTTAAAATGTTTTGAACCCATTCATACGATATGCCCACAGCCTCTGCTATTTCTCGAACCTTGATTCGCAGATCTGCCATGCCCGTATCGTGAATCAAATCGATGTTTTCTTCAGTGGTAGCAGAAGCAGGTCCTCCACTGCGAGAATCATCTTCAATGCCGTTTCTTCCCCTGTTTCAATTCGGCTGCCCAATTTTTGACCATTGTGTATGGAGGACAAGATGTTCCCAAAACGTTTGCCATGTCTTCATGAATTTGTCCTTTTTGTGCACACATTGCTCCACAAAATTCCACAAGTCTCAAATTAACAGAATAACGTAAAGCTTTGCATATAACCAATAACAGTGCCCATAACCTCACTACGAATAATTGTAGCTATAATGTTGCCCTCTCTCTGTCATGTAAAATTTTCAATCTATTCGCATAGAAACTTTCTGCAGTACATATGGGGTGCTCATTATTTTGAAATTAATTGAAAAATACATGACTCATTGGTGTCTGTTTGACATATCTGTCACAACTATAACATCTTGACAATTTAAATTTTGGTGCTTTTGCTTCAGGGTTGGTAAAGTAACTGCAACAAAGATAAATACATACACATTCTTTTGCTTGAGAAAGAGATGATAGCAAAAAAGTATGTCATGGATATGATGGCACATTAGATGAACCTTGTGTTTGTATCTATATCCTTCAAAATCACTGAATACGTCGACCACTTTGAACTACCGTTCCTAGAGGTATGGGGCATTCAGTAAACACAAAAATATTTATTTTTTTAAGTTGGCATATACATACAATGTTTGTGCTACGGATTCTGTATTTTGTTTTGCAAAGGTTTCCATACCTGCATAAAGTCGAATTTGAATTTAAAAATGACAATGAATAAATCTCATTATTTCAGTGTCAAAGTATAAAAATACAACATATTATTCTGGAAATTCTTGCCTGAACTTTTATAAAATGTAATAAAAATACCTATTAATAAATGCTGCATCAATAGTATCCAACACAGTATTTGTTTAACATTCTTAAACGTAGTTATTTATGACAGATGCTAATTAAATGTCACACTCTTAACCTATTTGTTTTAGTAACTATTTGTAAGTACTATAGTCTTCTTGGTAAGTACATTCCTAGACAAAAGATGAATTTTGGAATTACACACATGAAATTTTAGAAATCAAAGGCCTCTTTGTGTTTTTATGTTTACTGACAGACTATTGTAATGCAGGTGGGTTTAAAAAATATATAACAATATTTTTGTGCAAAGGTACGAATGTAGGTTAGCTGCAGTTTAAGATTTGTGTGTACTTAGTACAAACATTCCTGTGTAATGTAAAAAATGTGTGTAGACCGTAACAAGAGTTAATTTGTCTCTCCTTCCAATATAACTGGCTCCAGAAGCGGAACCGTGTGCTGCTACTAATGCGACGTACAGTCGTGTTCAAAAATGTGTTGTACAACGACAGTTGCACGTTTATTGGTGCTTGCGTTATTACTCAATAAAGGCTCACACTGTATCATTAAGTAGGTAGATCTAGATGTATACTTTCAAAATATTTGTATATACAACACTTTTTTCATCTTTGTATAATTCATTTATATTCACAAAGCACAACTGTTGTACAACACTTTAATGAACACGACTGTACATTTTGATGGTACACATTTGACATGACAAAATTGGGTTATGTATATGTTGTTTTCAATTTGTGGTTATGATTTTTGAAGGCTTGCACTGTTGCCAGTTGAATTTATGTCTCCTTCCTTACAATGTGCGGCATTTCAACATTAAAATTGCAACAATGTCAATAAAAGAGTTGTTAAAACCTAATAAAAACATATAACAGCCTACTGGGAGGAAGAAATATTGTGAAAGGATTATAATCCATTTAGGAAACTCCCGTGACATTTACCTTGTCAAATGCAAAATTTTGAGTGTACTTGATAATTACCTGCTATTTCAGCTGATTATACTTAACGGTCAGTAGCGTCAAACAAGTAAGGTTATGACAAATTATTTGTTATTTTGCTAAACTTAAATATGAATCGTAGTTTTAGTGAAACACAATAATCAGCTCCAGCTCCAGTTGATTTTATTCGTTTGGCAGTACTGAAGTGTATTGTTCATAGTACTGTAACACCCCTATTCATAGTCGTTCGCCAGCGACTCGCCGGCGACTCGCTGGGTTTTTCCTACGCGCCGTACGAGAATTAACACTGCATAGTCGCTCGCGCATGCAGCGCGTCGGCACCGCTCCGCCGTAGTAACGCGCATCCTTTGTTTTACCGGCGAGCGACGTCAGAAAACATTACGGCGCCGACATAGTCTCACTTAGAGACCCTGTATATAGTTAGATTATATACAGGGACTCTAGTCTCACTTAGAGTATAACGCGTCTCGTGCGCATGCGTGAGAATTCGAACTCCGCCTTTAGAAGCGAATTTTAAACTTGACCACTTCCCCATTGGCCGGACGACGCCGCCGCGCTTGCACGCAGCTCACCATTATACATTGAAAAGTTGGTTGTCTGTCTCACTTCCTTGGTGAGTTTCCCACTGATAGCCGCTAGCAATATAGTAAGTATTAGATATATGGTAAGTATATGTCAAATTCGAGGTTAGTAGCATATATGTATTAATGTATTACTTCTATATTGGTAGCGCCTGTAAGTGAAGAGGTCACAAAATAAGTGAGACAGACAAACCAACTCTTTTACGTACTTGGTGAGCTGTGTGCAAGCGTCGTCCGCGCGGTGGAGAAGCGAACCTTATGGTTAAGTTTAAAATTCGCTTCTAAAGCTAAAGGCATGCCTACGAGACGCGTAGTACTCAGAGTGAAACTATGTCGGCGCCCTAATGTTTTAGCCCATTGCCATACCCTACTAGCAATATAGTAGTAATACATATATGGTTAGCAGGTTAGATTTTGTGTCAGTCTGTGTCAAAACTTTGAATGTGATATAGACTTACAGTGAGTATTAGTATTGCCAAACGTAAAACTAATCGTTGCTATGCTGTAATGATTGATATAGTCTGTTCAGTAAAAATAAAAACACAAAGTGGTCTTTGATTTCCAAAATTTCATGAGTGTACTTCTAGAATGTATGTTACTTAAAACAAATGGGTTAGGGTGTGACATTTACTGCCCATCTGTCATAAATGTTGTAAATAACAACTTTTAAGATATTATACAAATTCTGTGTTGGATACAATTGACGTAACGTTTACTAATAGGCATTTTTATTACATTTTATTAAACTTCAGGTGAGAATTTCTAGAAAAATATCTATTTTGACACTGACAATCAGAAATATTAATTGTCATTTTTAAAATCAAATACACAGGCGTGGAAACCTTTGCAAAACAAAATAGAGAATCCCTGGTACAAAAATTATATGCACAAGCCAACTCCAAAAAACTTTAACAGCCGTATTCATAGTCGTTCGCCAGCGGCTCGCCGGCGAGTTGCCGGAGATTCGTTATGAATAGTATGTTGGCGGCACTGTACGTCTATGTCAAATTCGAGGTTAGCAGGTTAGGTTTTCCGTCAGTTTTGAAAGACATTGACACAAAATCTAACCTGATAACCTCGAATTTGACATAGACGTACAGTGCCGCCAACATACTATTCATAACGAAACTCTGGCGACTCGCCGGCGAGCCGCTGGCGAACGACTGTGAATACGGCTGTAAATGTTTTTGTGTTTACTGAATGCCCTATATGTTGCAAAATACTACTTTACTCAACGATTTTGCATGTTGTAATGTAGTACATTACCATGTGAAATGCAATAAACATAAATACAACAAAAGCGCCATTCAGAGGCCACTTGACTGCCACTTTTATTTTATTGACCTGTACGTTGGTAGCGGGTGTCTTAAAATGAATTACATCTAGTATGCTTTGAATTTCCCATAATGCAATCTAAAATTTTACTTGAAATTGGCAATACTGTACGTCTATGTCAAATTCGAGGTTATCAGGTTATGTTTTGCGTCAGTTTTGACACAGACTGACGCAAAATCTAACCTGCTAACCTCAAATTTGTCATAGACTTACAGTCTTGCCAATTTTAAGTAAAGTCTTGGATTGCATTATGGGAAATTCCAAGCATACTAGATGTAATTCATTTTAAGACACCCGGTATAAAGCTTTGGTGAATATGTAGGTCTGGCAACGGTGTATACGCAAGCTGCATGGGCGCATTTATTGTCTTGAACGTTTCATGTTTGTTGTTTGTGTTGTGGTGACGGTGTCTTTGGCGGTGAATTGTGTTAACTGTGGCGATAGCAAGTGCAGCTGCATTGATTAGTAGAATATTTTGTTCACAAAACTGACCAAAATGCCTCCTAAATTAAAATTTGCAGAAGGTAACTTGAAATCTTAAAAATTATGTTTAGGTAATCTTTCTACTTCTAACAGGAGAGAAGGTGCTGTGCTTCCACGGCCCTTTAATATACGAAGCAAAATGTTTGAAAGCAACGGTTACCAAGGACAAGCAAGTCAAATACTTCATTCATTACGCAGGCTGGAATAAAAAGTATTATTTTTGTGAGCGGTGCTGTCGTAATTTCTATTGACTAACACTTGTTTCAGCTGGGACGAATGGGTACCAGAGAGCCGTGTGCTTAAATACAATGAAGCAAATGTGGCTAAACAAAAAGAAGTGCAGAAAGCTCATTCTACACAGACATCATCGGCCAAGGCAAAGAAGACTAAAAACAGGAAATCAGATTCATCAAAGGATACAGATTCTAGAGCTAGTACACCCAGTAATGAGACAGCTCGTCACGTAAAACAGAAGCAGGTAACCACACCATCTAGCAGTCAAGATTCTAGTTCGGATGCCACCAAAAAGAAACGCGGCCGTCTGGACCCTACCGTTGAATCTGAAGAACAATTTCTGAATAAAATCGAAATAAAAGTAAAGTTGCCCGATGAATTAAAACCTTGGCTTGTGGATGACTGGGACATTATTACAAGACAGAGGAAGCTTGCAAATTTGCCTGCAAAATTAACAGTTGACGAAATTATTGACAATTATGTAGCATATAAAAAATCTGCCAAGAATAACAATTCGTATAAAGAATCTGCTGCAATTGAAATTAGCAATGGTATCAAAGAATACTTTAATGTCATGTTGGGAACACAACTTCTGTACAAATTTGAGCGACCACAATACGCAGACATATTACAAGAGAATCCTGATACACCGATGTCAAAAATCTACGGGGCCATGCATTTGTTGCGTTTATTTGTTAAACTTGGTGCAATGTTAGCTTACACACCATTGGATGAGAGAAGTATACAGTTATTGCAGACCAACATACAAGATTTTTTGAAATATTTGATCAAAAATAGCTCAACTTTGTTTAGTTTGCAAGATTATGGCAATCCTTCACCAGAATACCATCGAAAGGCTCTGTGATATGAGGAGGATTTTGATTATGAAAATGATTAAGTAGTTCTATGAAACTGTGTTCATATACTGTAGTCTTTATTTTTACGCGTTATTAGCTGATAACTTTTGTTGCATCATTAATTTTGATAGTTGTAGGGCTTTTCTGTACACTACGGTATTAAAAATAAATGGAAACATTAAATTTAAATATGTCGACGTACAAGGTTGGGAAAGGTATGGAATACCCCTTATAGTAGCATGAATACTGACTATCAAACAAATATCTTTAATAAAAGTTTGCCAATAGTTTTCTTTCAGTCTTTCCACGTACAGCATTTTCTTTTCAAATAAAAACAAAAAACGATGTATCTTTCTTTTTTTAAATAGTAATATACCGTTTACACTTTTTCTGAGAAAAATACAAATTGTGGTCAAGTAGGCTATGAGTAAGTTATTTTGCTGTGAGGATAAAAACATTACAAAGTTACGTTGACGTTATATTCGTATCAAACCCCTCCTGTTTAAGACTTCCACTTTAAAGAACTAAGTATTTTAGTTTTAACCTACAATGTAATATTTTTGTTTGTTTTCTTTCAGGTTTCTTCATATAAACATGGACAATTTTAAATTACTGAAAAGAGATCAAAATCTAGAGAATGGAATTTAAAATATATGGTTACATGTTGCTGTGCTTGGGGTTTTATTTGAAAATCACGAAGATTGTACATTGAAAGATGGCAGGAAAAATTCTAATAAACTTTTATTAAAGATATTATATGAGAAAATCAATATTCACACCATTACTATTGAGAATATTCCATACTCTTTTCCATTGCTGATTTTATTTTATTTTTTTTTTTAAATCAGCAGTGGTCAAATCGTCATTAAAACGAGAAATAGGCAATGAAGTAATCCATTGTTTTATAACTTTTTGCAGTTTGCGGGGTGACAGAAAACGTCGACATAAGGTACAAGAGTTTGTTAAAAAAAATTAATTTTACGATTTCTCGATATTAGAAAAACCATGTTCTTGTCATGGAAGTTCTTTTTATCACTCATGTTGTTTATTTGCCTCGGCCCTACGGGCCTGGCCAACTAAATTCCACATTCATAATAAAAATATAAACTTTAGTGCCTTGGTATACAATAGTTATTTGTATATCAAAGAACTGAAGTTTAACTTTTTATCATGAATGTGGATTTAGTTGCAAAGGCCCATAGAACCGAGACAAATAAACCACATGAGGGATGAAAAGTTAAACTTCAGCGCCAAGATGCACATCATGTTTTTTCTGAAATCGTAAAATTAACATATTTTTACCAACTCTTATAGGTTATGTTGACATTTTCTGTCACCTCGCCAACTGAAAAAGTCTTAAAACAATGCATTACTTCACTGCTGATATCTCGTATTTTAATGACAATTTTGGTGTTCTTCACTGCCGATTTCAAAAAAATAAATAATTTTCAATAAGTACGCAGCATTTTTTATGTTTACCAATAAAGTTTGACAAATTATGATTTAAATAATTATATGCAGCAATATATATGAACAGGGATGAACGTTATATGCTGTACACCTGTGTAGTTTTAGAGAACATGCATTTGAACTTTTACACATCTTATTTATTTTTAATACTTGGGTGTACTTTCTGAAGGAATTGACTGATGAATTTAGGCACTGAAAGTGGGTTCTGCTAGAAGTTACTGTTAATGGCAGTATGGTATAAACCTGCGCCTGCTACAATGGCAGAAGTTTTGTTAGTACGTTGAGAAAAAATTAAATAGTAGTGGTATTGTTTGCATTTTGCTGAATTTTAATATGCTGATTATTTTAAATAAACGTTTATTGACCTTATTATTTATTTTATTTATTTTTTAAATTTTAAGTTAACCATTGAAATTTCAAAAACTAAGAAATACCTACATGGTCAAATTATGGCAAAGTTGCTCCTGATGCTGAATACTATCCAAACAAGAAATTGGGACGTAGCTGTCTTATTTTTTGAGTTATGCCCAAAAAAAGGTCTATTATGTTAGGATAATAATATTTAGAAATTATAAGAAAACTTTTAAAAAAATTCCAATTGGTTTTGGGTTTTTATTTGTTTTCGTAGTTTTTGAAATATTGGTAAGTACGAGCTTTCTTATTTTAAATACAATTCTAGGTGGTACGTATATCATTGAAAAGAGCTTATTTTTATCTTTTCACTGCTACATTTATTTTCATAAGTAAATTTTTATTTACAGGGTGGGCAAAGTTTGATGTTTTCATAGAAAATCTCTATAACTATAGTAGATATAGAAAAATGGTCATCCCATCCCCGTTTTCATTTTTCGAGAAAATCTTAATGGTCAAAACCAAAATTGGCTCTCGTCTTTTTTTTCGAGTTATAAACAAATTCGATTTTTTACAACAAATTGAGAAAAGTGTACTTTTTCCGTGTAAGGCGCGAGCTTTTAAAAAGTGCCAAGCACGGAAAAACATTTTATTCACAACCATATAATGTAATAGGGTCATTGCTGATTTTTAAACAGTTGGAAAATGAGCCAATACCAACTTGAACCTCCCACCCCGGGCGGGAAGTAGATTACATGACAGCGAGTGGAAAGTTGATCCTCTTGAGTGGAAAATTCCAGTTCAACCTTTCAATCTGTTGGACAGAAAGTGATATTTCTGTCAATTCTCGAAAACGTCAAATGTTAGTCACAACCAGTCAAATAAATTTTTCCAAGAAAGTTTGGTTGTGAATAAAATAGTATACATACCACGGTATGTCATAAGCGCCAACGTTTTGATGAGCTTTTCTTTATTTTAACAGCAATTTAAAGTTAACGTCAGGTTAGTGACTTTCATAAGACCGGCCGTAAGTAAATAAAGCAGACGTATGCGGTTTATGTCATAAACACCTTAAACTTACTTACTTATCCACATCCTCTTTTACCGTTAGGTGTCGAGGTTTATCTCCTTTCTGCAAAATGTCTTCCACTTATTCCTGTCTTTGGCTTTTTCTTTTGCACTGGCCCATGAACATCCTCTCCTACTTAGTACTTCTGCTATTTCAGTATCCCAGCTGTTCTTTGGTCTGCCTCTCTTGGATTTGTCTTCTGATCTGGCTTCCCATACTTCTTTAACTAGATTCCCTTCGTTCATTCTGATTAAATAGCCATACCAGCTTAGTTGTTTACTCTATATTTCTTCCTCCAGTGATTTAGTGTTTAGTCTTTCTTTGATATCTGTGTTTCTTATTCTGTCATACCTAGTAACTCCTTCAATCCTTCTTAAAATTTTCATTTCAGCAGCTTGTAATTTAGATTTTAATTTTTTACTTAGCACCCACGATTCGCTGCCGTATGTTAAGACCGGTTTAAAAACTGTTTTGTATATTTTAACTTTCACTCTTTTACTCACTTTTTTTTTGCTGAGGAACACAGCTTTTAGTGCATTAAATAGTCTTGCCGCCGCACCTATTCTGTTGTTGACATCACTTTCTATGTTCCCCCCTCTATCTAATATGGAGCCCAGATATTTCATGGTATTCGTTTGCTTGATCTGATGTCCGTCTAGATTTATTTGAATCTGTTCCTCATCATTTGATATTACCATGATTTCGGTCTTAGTGTGGTTTATGGTCATTTCAGTTTGTCATAAACACCTAAATAACATTATTTATGACGAACTTGTAAACACACTTATCAAGCCTATTTCTTTGAATCTCGTATTACCAAATCGGTCCTGAAATAAATTGTAAAATTATAACTTGAATGAACAAATGGACATTCCAGCTCTAGATTCAAGTGACAGACTTATGTTACGTATGAAATTTTAGTTCAAATTTTACTGTCTTCTCGAGCGTTTCTGCCGAAAATTCAATGGAGTTTAATTTTTAAAATACGGAAAACCATGTTGTCAAAGCGTAAAGTTTCTGCTTCAGATTTGCCAGACAAAAAATGCAGAAAAGTTTTGGTTTTTTGAGGTTGCATAGTATAAATAAATCGGGTTAATGGAACCTAACCCCGTTTTTACCATTAATGTGTTTACTTGCGCATCGTGGTTTTGCGCTTCGTGGCATTCTTCTGGAACGTAACCCCCGCGAACGGCGAGGTCTGGCTGTGTACTATTTCTCACATGTTGCACATGCTAGTGTTTTACGTACTGTAGGGATGTGCCTTAAGACGTTGATATAAAAATATCAAAAATCATGTGAAATATTGTACATTTAAAAATTAAACAATGTGTTGCTGTGCATAAAAGTGTTGCTCTACACAAAACTACTACTTTCTAAACAATCTTCCATTCAGGTATACAGTACATTTACCTACAGTACGTGTAGAAAGTAACTTCTACATTCATATGGGATCGATTTATTAATTTTCACTACTTTATAGCAAAAAAAAAAAAACAATTTTCAAAGTAGCTTTTAATGTTTCTCTGTCTTCTAGCAGAAGGCTTGTGCCATTTAGAATATACAGTAGAACTTGGTTATAACGAATTCCACGGGACCGCTATATTTGTTCGTAATAACCGTTATTCGTTATACCCAAGAAGATCATAATTTGAGCAAATTTCCAATTTCCGTATAATTTCTACTTTTTCGGAAACCGATAAAATTTTTCGTTTGACTCCCGACATTTTTCCACAACTAGAAAATGCGTATGTGCATACGGAATGTCAGTAAATGAACGACCAAGATACATCCACTTGAAGATTTTTGCAACTCTTATAGCTATTGTATTTTTAATCCTGTAAAGGGTTTTGTTAAATACAATAGCTAAGACGTGGCTATGACGCAACACTTTCATTTTGCAGAATGCGATAACATAACTGAGCCATAACATCGGGCGAATCCCATTATCGCTTTTCAAAGAACTGGATCCTGCAGGTAGCTGCTGGATTCTAAGATAAACGGATTTGCTTACAATGCCCACTACAGAGTGCTAGAGAAAGTGGCCTACTACGAAATTTAACTGACCACTATTTTCCTAGAAAACCTTCCTTATTATAATGTTGCCACAACAAAATACCTAATATCTTTCAGTTACATTTTATTAGGAGATGAAAAGGATCAGTTCTGAGAATGTATTCTTAAATTTTGGTTCGTTATTCCCGTGAAACGAATTCGTAATAAACATGAAATACATGCATTAAATCAAATGTAATTCAAATATACCTTCAAAGTTATTCGTTATAAACGTGAATTCGCTGTAACCGTGATCGTTAAAAGCGAGGTCTACTGTACGTGATTACACAAAGTATCTGTCATTAGATTGACAGAATTAATCGTGTTTGATTGTTGCTTATAATATTATACAGTGTCCGTCATACACTTGAACACATAGAAAATTGCTTTTTTCACGTGCTGTAGGGAAATGTACTGTATTTTTAGATACAAAATCATTTAGAAAAGTGGTATTTCTCCGCTTAGCAACACACAGATTAATTTTCAAGTGCACAGTGTTTCACATGATTTTTGATATGTTTACATCAAAGCTTTTAGCAATTTTCTTATAGTACGCGAAAAACCTGCATGTGAAATACGTGAGAAAAGTGCTTTTCTCAATTTGTACCACATAACAAAAATATTTCAAATGTGTTCAAGTTTATGATGTACCCTGTGTATTATAATTATACCGTGAGAATAATGTAAGACTGTACATGGCTGAATTATGCAAAATTAGACATAGGCCATTGACTTACTGTTACCATGGTGTTTGTAAACAAAACAACAACATAGTGACTATAGAAAATAATTGAAACGGGATTATTTCATTGTAATTTCAAAACCGACAATTGTTACTAGCATGGGTAAATTGATTAATGCTAAAATAAAGTTGTCAATATATAGTCCATATTTGTATTATACATATATTGCTAGTAGGGACTCGGAACGCCCGAAAACATTATGGCGCCGACATAGTCTCACTTAGAGTATAACGCGTCTCGTGCGCATGCGTGAGAATTCGAATTCCGCCTTTAGAAGCGAATTTTAAACTTGACCACTTCCCCACTGGGCGGACGACGCTGCCGTGCTTGCGCACAGCTCACCATACACATTGAAGAGTTGGTTGTTTGTCTCACTTCCTTCGTAACCTCTCCACTCATAGCCGCTAGCAATATAGTAGTTATTAAATATATGGTATAGTCTTACATCAATAGAATGGGAAAAACCCCTGTTTCTCATGAGGCCACAGCCAACTATCAGATTCATATAAAAAAATACAACTTTATTTATATCAAATTTTAAAACCTTTTTCGAAAAACTGACTATGCCACTGTTTTGTTATCAATAAAGTGCGTTAAGAATATAGAAATTACTTTTCTCTATTTTCATAAATAAGTGAAATATAGCCACATAATGAAAAATTGAACTTTTATTTCTAACTCAAAAATAAAAGACGGTAGCCAATTTTGGTTTTCACCATTCAGCTTTTCTCGCAAAAAGAAATCGAGGATGGGGGGGTCCATTTTCCATATCTCTTATAGTTATCAAAATTCCCTATGAAAACATCAAAATTTGCCCACTCTGTACAAACAAATTTTCTTTATATTCATAGTAGACCGTGATTGATTTATTTTCTTGTAATCAACTCTAATCAATTGTTTTGAAAAAGTGTTTAACCACTAAAGTAAATGGAATTGTAAGAAATTGCTTATCCTATTTTTTTCAAGCATCCTATACAAAACGTTGCAAGTTGAATCGATGGTGGTATCAAAAAATGTTCCGCAGTGGTTGACACTGTATGCACGGAGGTTGGCTGAAAACTAATGTACATCACTCATAGCTCTCAAACAGAAAGTAATATTTGAATGAAACAAAAATGCATGAGAGTACATTTTATTGGCTCCAAGAGCATACATTTATTTACTTCTCAACATAGTCGCCATTTACATGTATACATTTTTCTCAACGGTGAACCAGTTTTCTCGTCTCGTCCATGAAGAGTTCTGGCGATCTTTCCTTAATCACGACCTTACTGCGTGGTGAAATGAATGCCCTTCAGGCTCCTCTTTAAATTCGGGAAGAAGTGAAAATTGAAGGTGCCAAATCCACTGCATAGCAGGTACACTCAACTCCATGGCAACGGCATCTGACAAAGAATGAGTGATCGGAATTCAACGAATCTTGACATGTTTGTAGTAAGGGAATGTAGTTACAAGATGCCAGCATTTATAAAATGTCAATGTCTTATTTCGATACTAATAACTTTTTGTAACTAAATATTTATACACTGCTAAAAATATTTAATGGGATATTGAAACGACTCAAAATGGCAGATATCAGAACAGGCAATCATAAATTGGACCAAAATTGACCAGATTGTCATTAATATAACCTCTGTACGATGTTTTGTTCTCGGGCTTCGTGTGACTGTGCATTAGTTTTCAGCTGACTGTCGTATTAAAAGCAATTTTTTGTGAACACATATAATTGAATTCATTCATAATAGACATAACTATTATAAATTACAGCCTGCCATGTCAAAACTTTTATTGAATCAACTAACTTATGGGCCGGTTGCAGAAAGCAATGTTAAGTCTGGTGTTAGCTAACGCGACGTCAAAGTGAACAAAAACTAATCAAATCTGATATGCTTATGGTAACTAATACATTAGTAAACAAAATTTGATGTGATTTTGTTCACTTTGACGCGATGTTAGCTAACACCAGACTTAACATTGCTTTCTGCAACCGGCCCTATGCAAATTAAGCTTTCACTTGTTTTTCGCTCAAACAATAACTGCCTACTATCATAAAATGTATACCGGGTGCTGACTTGCGCAATGCACCATAGGAATTTGCATAGTAAATTCTTTATGTTCAATTATTTGCTCCCCTAATTACTTTAGAGCTAAAGTGTAAATACATTTTTTTGTAGAGAAAAAAATACTGCATCCATTCATACTGTTGCTAACAATTTTTCATTTTCCGGAACCGAAGAAATGCAAAAACTCAAACTAGCATTTTTACAAAAATCAGTGCTGCCATGGAATTATTGAAACAAGCCAATGCCAACGCAAGTGTGTGCGGGGCGATCATCCAGTCACTAACGTCAAAAGATTGAACATGTTGCGGTTTTTTTCGTTTTGGTGTAAGTTCTGAACCTCATTATTGCACCTACAATTATTTAATAACGTGCCTGTAGTTTTAAACTTTATATATCAGTCAATTAATGGATGTACTGCTTGGAATTTGCTGATACGGATAATTTACAATAAACAAGAAGCTTACTTAACGAACGTCCACCATAAAACAATTTTTGTTATAGACAAGGTCCAGGTACCTTAGAGACATTAAGCAGAACATAATTAATAATGAATTATTATAAATGTCAAACATCAATGACAAACAACACATATTGTCGCCCCCTACGCACTTGCATTGGCATTGGCTTGTTTCAATAATTCCATGGCAGCACTGATTTTTGTAAAAATGCTAGTTTGATTTTTTGCATTCCTTCGGTTCCGGAAAATGAAAAATTATTAGCAACAGTATGAATGGATACAGTATTTTTCTCTACAAAAAATATTATTTACAATTTAGCTCTAAAATAATTAGGTGAGCTAATAATTGAATATAAAGAATATAAAGCGTCGCGCTAGTCGGCACCCGGTATATTTCTCTTAGTGATACAAATAAGTGCTGGAAACATGATATCAGTCAAAAGAAAAAAGTACTCTTGCTACCAAATAAAACTAGAACGATTTCTAAATCCATTAGTCATGGATTTTTATTATTATAGTTGATAAAATAGCCTCAATCGTCATGTGCACATTTCAACCTTGTCATATGTCACATCAAATTTTAATATAAAACAATTTAAAAACTTGAAAAATGTGCTATTTGCCGAAAAGTTACACTATTTTCTAAGCAAGAAATAATTTTATCTCTTGAAACTAAACCTGCTGTAGCCACGATTTACAGTGACATTTTGAATTAGTTTTAATTTGTTTACATCCCAGTTGCCAACTAAAAGGTCAGATTCACACAGCTAAAAAACCTTGTCCTAGTTTTTTTTTTTTGGTAGCAATAGCACGTTCTTTTCAATGATGTCACAACTATCTTTGATGTCTATTTAAAATAAGAAGGTTTTAGTTAGTGCCACTATCTAGGAATTGACCAATACTGATATTATATAAATCAGCCCCGATGCCAATATACTGATTTATTAAAATTTGAGGAAAAATTTAGTGTAATTAAAATTGTTGGGTCTTCATAAAAGCAAAACGAAATGACATCGTCGAACAGACTTTGCGGGTGTATTTTAAACAGATGATCATAAAGCAACCACTAATAGAGCGATTTCTCCCACAGTAAGCTTGTATAAAAGTTTCAGTGCCAGAAACTATTCCAATAAGACGGCAAAATTTAAATACGACATTACTACGAGATTTGCATTAATCAAGGATAGGCCGTCAACACCAACACAAATTGTGCATGTACAGGGTGTCCCATTTTCGACACTTTTATAGGGTATCTCCGTAATTGTTAGTGCTATCAAAAAAGTAATATAGGCGTCATGTGCTCTTTTTGGGTCAAACTTAAAATGGTAAAATCAAAATTTGAAAATTTTCTCTCGCTTAAGAGATACGGGGGAAAATAAAAAAACTGTCAAATTCAGAATTAGGCTACCCTATATTTTCTTAGTTAAAAGAGATACAGAAAAATCTTTTAAAGAAAAGTTTCTTTATAATGATTGTTGAATAATCTGCCGTTTTCAGAATAAGTATACGGGGTCACGTAAAAAAGTTATCGGACCTAACCTCATTTTTTTAATAGAACACCCTGTATATTTTAATCTAAAAAGATAGCATATTAATTTCTCTTTTCAAAAATGGAACACACCGTGGATGATATTGGTTTTCTATGCGATTTATTTAAACTTTATTACTTTAAACCACAGCAGGCTACGAAACAAAAGCAAATATCCTAGAAACAAAACTATGTTGACATAGTAGCTGGAAAGACATTACACAATATATTTTAACAGACAAAGAGCAGAAGAAATAGTTGGCACAAGAAAGTAAATTAAAAAACTATAGCAACTTTGAAACGAAATAAAATATTCAAATTAAGGGAAAAAATAACGGGAATCATCGCAAATGTTCGATGTCCGTTGTTTTCAATGCACTCTTGACATCTTTTTCGAACGGATTTTAAGGCATTCATGATGTGTAATGGTTTTATTTCTGCAAAGACTTTATGAATTCTTTGATCAAGTTGTTGTCTTTATAAATTTTATTTTCCAACACTCCCCAAAGAAAAAAATCTGGAGGTGTTAGATCCGGAGATTGTGGTGGCCACCTTATAGTGTTCCTATCCAACGGTTTCTAAAGTGACTATTTAAATACTCTCTTATTCGAAGAGCGTTATGGGTAGGGGCGCCATCTTGTTGAAAGTAAATCTCTATTACTTCATTTAAAGGAACATCATCAAGGATATCGAAAAGGTTTGATTGGAGTATGTCCAGATATCTATCTGCATTTAAATTTTCTTCAAAACAGCGATACGACAGTTTATTTTGAAATAAAAACAACTTACATTTACCCTAAATCGACCTTGTTGACGAACAGGTTGTAACATGTGGGGATTTGTGGAGTTCCAATGTCTTTCATTATGTCGGTTAAGAATATCGTAACTTGTTATTCGACATTCATCTGACCAAATACTTTTTTTGCGAAAAGAATGATGCTCGTTAGATTTATTTAAAAACCAGTGACAAAATTCCAATCTTCTCACATCATCACCAGGGTGCAAATATTGGGTAATATTAACAACATAGGGAAAATATTTATTGGACGTCAAAATTCTGTGCGCCTTAGATTTTGAAATTCCAGTTTCAGTTTCTATTTTTGTTTCTAAAATTTCAAAGTGATTTTAGAGAATAAAATTGGAGTGTGTGCTTAAGACGACAAAACAGAAGTGAAAACTTCACCAAGACGAGATTCCCTACTAACCTTTCACAATCTAACATCTGCAAATCTCAAATTCAAGACGATAAAAGAATCGATCCATAAAAAGCAAATACACTATGCACTTGGTCATATTTTAGTATCTGGCTTTTTTTCTCAACTGCATCATGAGCGTTGCATAGCCTGACGGCTCAGTCTCATTCAATACCCACAAAAAGTGCATAAAGGAGTTTTCACTTCAATAAAAGTTGAGCTACTACTATTCAAAGCTATCACAGGATATACCATTCTTACCTGATTATGGGCCTCGACAAATCCTAACGGCTTATTTCTTCATTGTCCTTGTTCTATTTATTATAAGTTTTTGATCTCGGCTTCGTAAAAGAGCCTTATGTTTTTAAATTATGTTCCAGTCGTCGGAATATGTCCTTAAATGGTTGCCGTTTTTCCTGATAGCGAACAATATATAAATTTTGCGCCATTTCTTCGTTTTTTCCAGTTTTAATATAAACTGAAATATCAAATTATTCAAAGTGTTGATAAGTCATTTTTACAAACGAAAATGTAAAAATGAAATCGACGTTAAATATTAATAACAACTAGAATGTCAACATAGTTTTGTTTCTAGGATATTAGCTTTTGTTTCGTAGCCTACTGTGGTTTAAAGTAATAAAGTTTAAATAAATCGCATAGAAAACCAATATCATTCACGGTGTGTTCCATTTTTGAAAAGAAAATTTAATATGCTATCTTTTTAGATTAAAATATACAGGGTGTTCCATTAAAAAAAATGAGGTTAGGTCCGATAACTTTTTTACCTGACCCCGTATACTTATTCTGAAAACGGCAGATTATTCAACAATCATTATAAAGAAACTTTTCTTAAAAATATTTTTTTGTATCTCTTTTAACTAAGAAAATATAGGGTCATTCTGAAATTGACATTTTTTTTATTTTTCCCCGTATCTCTTGAGCGAGCAAAAATTTTCAAATTTTGATTTTACCATTTTAAGTTTGACCCAAAAAGAGCGCATGACGCCTATATTAGTTTTTTGGTAGCACTAACAATTGCGGAGATAACCTATAAAAGTGTCGAAAATGGGACACCCTGTACATAATTTGCCTTCATCAGAATCTCGATTTTAAAGTTTTTAACTGTATAAATCGTAATGTGCAAAATGTTTAGAGGTTCTGAAGTTTACAATTAAAACAAAATATTTGGGAATAACAAATGTATTTTAAAATTGATTAAGTAATTCAAATAGCAATATTGTTTAATAAGTATTGTCAATCTTACAATAGTCGTGCTCAATTGTAACAATGTACTTTGGTTCAAAATGCTTTTCACGCATTTTAAATAATTTGTCAGTGTCAGTTTGAAGTATGAGTTTACTATTTGCACACTTTTCAAAGAGCGGACAGGTGACACCAGCGCCTCCTGATGGTTGGGCCAATATCTAACAGTTATTTGATTTGACAGATGCATTCAGAAAACGTTTATATTAGTAGGTTTTTTTGTGCCTTTGGAAAGTTTGAGTCTCCTATACTAAATCGGCACAATTTGAAATAACACTTCTTCACATATCGACCAATCATTAATTATAGTATATTTCACAACTTTGCAAGTGTTGTTTGAGTATCTTGAAACTGAGGATACTCAAACAACACGAGCGACCAAAGAGCATGGCCATCGTGCGGGTTTTTGCTCGAGTTCACAGGGTGCAAGGCACATTATGCCAGAGAATGCCGGGTGTTCATCTACGCGGTCTAAGCCGAAATTCTATGTTAAGGAGAATTTGTTGGCATTATTAGATCAATTTTAAACAATAATTCGTATGCAGGTTTTGTGTAATAATCTTCAAAATATCAACGCGGGCAACACACTTACAAATAATTTTGCAAGTGCCAAGAGTCATCGTGCTGGTTGCCCTCAGGCAAGCCCTCGGGACAGTTTTCATTGCAACCAGCACTCGACCCTTGGCGTGTGCAAAATTCAGTAAGTATGTGTCGCCCTTGTTATATTACTATTGAAAATTTCATTTGCAGTTCCTCTATCATGAAGAGATTCTTTCTCAAAAAACAATTATTCCTGTAATATTAATTTATATTGTAGATCTTGCTAAAGCTCGCCTGTCCATTTGTTCTTTCAGCCTGGAAAAGAATCACTTTACCGCCCATGGTTTACACGTTATTTTTCATCCTATAAAATAATCCTGTAATAATTTTTCCTAATACACAACAACAAAACTACTTAACCATGGAACTTTAATTCAGAATAAAATTAAATAATACACTAATTTATTAGAAACTTAATTATTTATTGTTTGTAATATTGCTATTAAAAATTGGAAAAAGTAGTTCCCTGCTTAGACTAATTAGTTAGCTGTAATTGGTCAGAAATATTACTTGCGGTGATAGTAGATGAATACTCCATCACTTCTTCGCAACTGAAGTCCACAAAATCCATGTTACTTAATAAATAATTCAAATAAAATATATACTATAATTAAACATAGCTCTCATCCAGGTTAATATTTTGACATTGACGGAGCTGTCAATAATAATAAAACAATTTGCAAATGTTTGCAGATCTACTATAGGCCGTTTTCTTTTTAAAGATCCACCAACGTCGCATGTTCTTCGAAAGGAACACGTGGCAACATGGCTAGGGTATTTCCACAACGAGGACTCAAAATTGAGGTTAGGTTGTTAAATGTAAATTGTAAACTGACATTTGTCCCGGCGGAAGTTTGAGCATTTGAATTATTTAAAATTAGATTTACGGTACGGATTTACCGGATGGTGTAATGTGTAATGCAGAGGGGTGTTTCAGATTCTGTGGGATATCATGTTTTTTGACGCAGGAGCCATAAAATTCCATTTTTTCTCGAGTTATGCAACTGAGACTGACTGAGAAAACACGATTGATGTACATTATTTGCATTTTTTTAAGTTCAGGAACAAATGTTAACAATTTTGTTAGAGTGAAATATTCTCCACTTCGTTTATAATCATACATTTTGCGACCTAATTCTTCCCGAAAGAAATGGTTATCAAAAAATTGAGATTTTTTACGGCCACCGTAAGTGTTGGAAGTTTGTACTTCCTGGCCGGCATTAAAAGAGTGTAATATACGGCGGACAGTACATCTAGACACCTACAATAATTAGTGTTTAAAATTTTGAAGTTAATGTTACCCAAAGAAATCACAGCAAAGATATTTGAAAGTTTCTCTTCTAGCTGTCGGCTACTTAAAGAAGGGACTAGGTTTTTCCCTTCGAGGGAACATTGGAATAGGGCGGTTTTCAATTTCTTGTCGAGTAAATTCTTTCCTTTCCGAGGCATAATTTAAAAATTTGAAAAATCAACTTTATCTGAGTTGCGTTTGCGTTGTTTGACGCATGAAATTAAGGTGACAGCTCAGTTGCAAAATTGCCATTTGTTACTCACAAAAGTAACTATAACTAGTGATTTTTCTGTTGGCCAACATTAAGCAACAGGTGGTGGATCTTTAAAAAATAAACGACCTATAGCTGTTGTTTACGTGTTACAGATCCTATATGTACTAAGATTGGATTCACAAATCAAGGACCATGTGATTTAGCAAAAATATATTTAATTAATTTCATTTGAAAGAAGTATGTGTAAAGTTTAAAATCAGCAAAAATCAGGTACTCCATGGTTTGTGGATCCAAAACAAATTGTCGACATGTCCCAATTCTTGTATATACAGGATCTCTATTGCACGTTAGAGTCCCTGTATACAGGGTGTCCCAAACCGTACCGGCAATATTTCAAAGATGAATTCCAGAACTTATTTAAAGCCGAAAAGTCCACCTAAACATATGTTCTAAATGTTACCGTTAACGAGTTATTGTTTATTTCATAATTTATGTGGCTAAAATATTAGTCCAACGAATTTTACTATATACTTTTTTTAATACATTTGCATTATTATATTTACAAGAAATGTTCAAAATTATCCCCATTGTGTTCAATACACAAACCCGCATGTCGCAGAAGAGATCGCTGCATTCGTAATATGGTTGCTGGGTTATTCCTAATAATATCGGCAGCCTGCTGTATTCTTTGGCGTAATTCTTCTAGCATGTATATTTCAGTTGCATAAACGATCTGTTTCATGTGACCCCAAAGATAAAAGTCTAATGGAGTCAGGTCTGGCGAACGCGGTGGCCATACTACGGGTCCTTCTACTCCAATCAATCTTCCTGGAAAATTTGCATTAAGCCAAGCTCGAACACGAAGAGATGTGCTGGTGCCCCATCGTGTTGATACCACATTTCACAACTAATATTTAATGGCACGTCTTCCATTAATAAGGGTAAAGAATTTCTAGAAAATATTCGTAATTCCTACCATTTAAACGGTGTGGCAGTTCAAATGGCCCAATCAGACGATTATTAAAAATACCAGCTATTACATTAACACTAAATCTATGCTGAAAATTTGAGCATCTTCTTAAATGATGATTTTCTGAAGACCATTCATGAAAATTATGATAATTAGTGATGCCATTTCGTGTGAAAGATGCTTCATCTGTCCATAAACTATGCGTAGGTTTTGATTATTTTGTAACCACTTACAAAATATTAAACGAGCTCCAAAATCATTACCTAGAGCTTGAACCCTTTGATGATGATATGCATGTAAACGAGCACTTCTTATTATTCTCCAAACCTGGTTTCTACATATTCCAGTACGTAATGCAATTCTTCGCACACTTAAAGACTGATCTTAATCAAGAGTAATAATAATAAATCAAGAACTTGTTCATCATCGTTTATGGGGCTAAACTTCAATATGGCGTCCTCAGTCTTCGTGCAAGCGCACTGGTTCTACAAGTTAGCGGCTCTCAACCCGTCGTTTCAACGGATCAGAACTGGCAAAATACTAGTGAAAGGTACGATTTTGCGATGGCCAGTTCCGAATGGCTAAAATACAGTATCATGCGCAGGAGCTATAATTTTAGGTTAGCTGCAGTTTAAGTAGTACACAATGTTCTATCATTTGTTTGGAAATCACTGCTTTTCAGGGGTTTTCTGCGCTTGCGCGGAAAACATCAAATCCAGTGGGGACGCAATACTGAAGTTTTCCCGTTTATGGGTCTACGGACAACTCCTTGGCCGACTGCATGTCTTGCATTGAAAGTGCTATGTTTCCTCAGCTGCCGATGTGAATTAATGAAAACTGGACGCATAGGCGTCTTCTATTGGGGTATTTTCTACGATACATCACATGGTCCTTGGTTTGTGGATTCAATGGGTCAACTCTTAGTACATATAGGAACTGTATTGCGCATTACAGCGGCTATATAAGGGACAGTGTGGTCAATTTTTAAATAGGCAGCCATTATGAGTCGTCTTTACAGACCGCTGTATACTCACGATCAGGAAAATTTGTGTGACTATGTGTAATTTCGTGAACGCCTCAAGATGGCGGATATCTGAACAGCCAATCAGAAAGATGACCAAAATTGACTACACTGTCCTTATAAAGTCACTGTATTGCGCGTTCAACCGCAGCGCCACCTACCCGTAGTTAGACATAACCTTCTACAGAAATCTATCTGATGTTTATTTATATTAAAAATTTAA
The DNA here is from genome assembly GCA_940337035.1 of Agriotes lineatus. Taxonomy (NCBI): domain Eukaryota; kingdom Metazoa; phylum Arthropoda; class Insecta; order Coleoptera; family Elateridae; genus Agriotes; species Agriotes lineatus. Next base: position 207,720,500 of record OW679194.1, read on the forward strand.
TTAATACATTGCTCAAATTAAATTTTATTAAGTAGATATTTTTATAAAAGAGAAATAGCTACTATTTAAAGCAAACAAGTTAATTATAAACGTGATTTTTTTTAAATTTTAGTTTGTGACAGATTATTGCAGGGCCCCCTACTGGAAACATCAATTTTTTTTCTTGGCAAGCCATTGAGTGTTGTTTTGCAGGGGTAGCCGTACAAACGCACACTTTCTCGTCTCTATAGAGATGGTAAAATTCGATTTTTTTATAATGTAGGATGAAAATTTTTTTCCCGCAGTTGATTATGTAAGTCAGTGATACAGCCTTAGTAACAAAACGTGTAAGTCGGTGATTAAATTTGTTTGCTGCTTTCCCTTGACAACGGAACTTAATATTATTATTAAGTTCCTAGGATAATAAAATTAACAATGCAAGATGCAGACTTAAACGTTTTGTTTATAATTGCAAGTGTTTATGTGACATGTGACACTCACAGGTAACACGACTCACGAAAATTAATCCTAATGACAGGTGACAAACCAAACGATTTTTAAAAAAATCTAGGAAAAATATAATAAGATAACTTGGAATGTATCGCCTATTAATATTCGTTGTTACTTAAATAGTTATTAGAGCAACTGTTCTATAGTCCCTACTAAAATTATCAAAAAAATTGCAAATGTTTACGTTGTTCATGTCATTTACTTTTCTTTTATGTACAGTCGGCGCCTTAGTAATCGGGACACTTAATATGTTGTGTTCTTTTATTTGATTTATTATAATTTTTTGAATTGTTGGAATTTTACTATCAACTAAAAAACGGAACATTTGAAAATTACATAACAATTAAAACCATAACAACTGCAAAATCCCAGTTTATACACTTAAAAATACATGCAAAATGTATCATAGTATTGAGTACTGCCCCGATTTCGAAGGCGCCGACCGTACCACAGTTGAGAATCGCTGATTTAGACGTTTTCCAACATACTGGTGAAACTCAAGTGAGCAGAGGACTTGCAGAGAAACTAACACTAATTTTGTGCCTGAAATAAGAAATTAAGAGGTTTACTTATTGTTTTTTATCAGTATAAAATGAAGATTAAACTTACCTACCTACTGTGCGTCGATGTCAATTTGACGAATTTATCGTATAACAGTGTATGGACAGATTGTTGTCCCCTCTCGCTCTAAAGTAATTTAGAGTGAGAGAAGACGACGATCTGTCTGTACCCTAATCGTTGTCTCCTCTCACTCTAAAGTACTTTAGACTGGGGACAACGATCTGTGCGTACCCTGGTAAAGGACAAATACGTCAAATTGACATCAAGGCACCCTAAACTAATCCATTTGCATTGTACTATAAATAATTGATAAATCATTAGATAACTATTTGAGGAGAAAATTTACCTTCCTAGTAAACTAATGGGCAAATAAAATTGCGTATTATTAAACCGACCGAAAGTATTCATTTTCATTGCGCCATAGATGGCATTACCAATTTTTACTTCCTTTTACAATAAAGGAAATATTAGATTCACCCATATACAGTGGCGGTGATATGCATAAGCGGGAATAAGCGTTGCTTAGGGGCCCGGGCCCTTAGAGGGCCCTTTGGGGGGCCCGGTAAGTTCTGTATTCGCTAGCACTGCAACCTCAGTCCCCACACTCAGTAATTACTGTTATCAGTCATCAGCGATCAGACTCGATTTGAGAGCTTTGAATTTTTAGAAAAAAAATCTTTAAGAATGCAAGAAGCTGAACAGGTCTGATGTGATTTGCTGCAGAAAAAGTATCCTGATGTCCTCAATAATAAATCTCGCCATTCAGTTTGTGAACGCTGCCTCCTTACTAAAAGAGGATTTAAATGATAGCATGACTGTTTCAGATTTAACAAGTTTGTTCCTACAGAAATATAATGATCTTGAAAGCAATTTTGGCGAGATTCTTACTGCATTTGTTTTAGCTTTTATTCTTGACTCTACCTGTAACATTAGCCACAATAAAAAGATCATTTAGCAAGTTGAAAATAAAAAAACATTATTTAAGAAATTCTACGAGCTAAGATAGGCTACACGACCTTTCGGTTTTGTCAATTGAGCAAAAGGCATCGTCTACGATGGACATAAAAATCTTGTGGAACAATTTGCTGTCAATAAGGCCAGAACGATACATTTTTTATTTCTGATCAATTTATGTTTACGGCGTTTTACATATATTAATGATACCAATAAATACTAAGTAATTTTTTACCTATTTTGACGTGGGTTTTTAGGATTTTACCTGAATAATATTTTATTTCACTAGTGTTACCTAGGTAGATATTTATCCATCAGTTTTCTTTGTATTTGTGCTTATTCCAACTTCACGATTTTATTTAGTTGTATATTTTTAATTGATATTTTGTTAGATATGTTAGTTATAAAATGTGCTAAATGTTAGACATTTACTACTCTATTCGTTATAATAGGATGTTATTTTATTTTTTGTTAAACGCTTACTCTCTATACTATAATTATAAATATACAATTCATTAAGTATATAAATCTTTTTACAAGTGGGGCCATTTTTATATTTGCTTAGGGGCCCAAGGTGCTCTTGCACCGCCACTGCCCATATATTTATTACTTCTATATTGCAGGCGCCTGTAAGTGGAGAGGTCACAGCCTAAGTGAGACAGACAATCAACTCTTTTACTTACTTGGTAAACTGTGCGCAAGCGTCGTCTGTGCAGTGGGGAAGTGAACCACATGGTCAAGTTTAAAATTTTCTTCTAAAGGCGGCTTTGAATTCTCAGGAATGCGCACGAAACACGTAGTACTCAGAGTGAGACTATGTGGACGCCGTAATGTTTTCGTGCGTTCCTAGACCCTACTAGCAATATACAAGTAATAAATATATGGATTCACCCCAAAAATTCAAAATTGAGTTTTCAACTTCACGTTTTAGAGTCCCCTGAACCCAGAAAAACATATTTTTGTTCATTGGTCTGTTTGTCTTTCAGTCTGTGTGTGTTAACAGAATATCTCAAAAACGAAAAGAGGTATGACGTTGAAATTTTATACATAACTTTTGTGTACTATTTACATACGACAGCAAGGTTTTGAAGAAAATCGCATAACCCGAAGTATGGTGTTTACTTTTGTGAATTTTCAGCCTTTTTCGATTTTTTCAAAAACGGCTAACGATTTTTTTCAAACTTCACATTTTCATTATATTTTTAACGTCTATTGATGTGAGATAGGTGATTTTCCAGTTGAATATCTCCGAAATGGTTTTTTTTTGTTTTTTTTTTTAAATTTTATTAACTCCTATTTTAAATAGATCGCCCGGTATATTATTACATTTTTTAATTTGGCTTAAAATTTTAAAGAAAATTTGTCTCTTCTAACTCTCTATTTTGTACGGTTTCTGTAGAATTTGTAATTTTTGAAAATTTTTGACAAATACTTAAAAATTAAGATCACTGTAAAAGGAAGTTGTGTGCGTGTATCACACCAGATTTTTTATTTAAAATCAAATTGTCAATTTTGAAGGTTGATTATTACTGTCTCTTTAATACTTTGTTGCATAATTCCTTATAATTATGGAAAAGAAATGTGAAAGACAAAACAATTATTCAAAGCAAGAAAAAGAAAGCTTATTTGAAATTATTGAAGAATTTTACAATATAATAGAAAACAAACAGATGATACCAACGTGAAGTTGAAAAGTAATGCCTGAGAAGCAATTGCTGATCAGTATTAGGTATACCAAGGCTCAAACAGGTATTAGATCTGCTTCTCAATTAAGGCTTTTATATGATTTTATGAAACAGAAAGCTAAAAAATCTGGTGTTATACATGCACACAGTGATCTTATAATTAGCCAAAAATTTGATTTTTAATTTTTAAGCATTTGTCAAAACTTTTCAGACAATTTTTTTCTAAAATTTTAATTCGAATTCAATACTGTAATAATATACTGAATGTTCTATTTAAAACAGGAGTTAATAAAATAAATAAAAAACAAAAGAAACCCCTTTTAGAGGTATGTATTCAACTCTAAAATCATCAATCTCACATCAATACACAAACACACAGACTGACAGACAGACCAACAAACAAAAACATGTTTTTTGGGTTCAGGGGATTCTAAAACATGAAGATCTGTTGAAAACTCAATTTCGAATTTTTGGGGTGAATCCAATACTTCCTTTATTATAAAAGGAAGTAAAAAGATAAAGCAAATGAAAATGTTGAAATTTATAAAGCTGTGGATGCTATCAGGGAAAAAGTGTTAGCTATGAATGGTGCAAATTCCACACAGGAAATAATTAACATCTATGAGAGTGATGCTCCATTTGATAATCTTCTTCAAATCCACGATACTAATTTTGAGCCTATTTTAATGGTACTGGAAATATTAGAGCAAATAAGTTAACACATCGCGTAATAAAGGATTGTGTTATCTACATTACGTTCTCTGATATGTTGACAGCTAGTTTAATTTGCAGTGTAATTATTTTATGTAAACACAGCATCAATTACACTCGATACAACAATAGAAAAGTAATGTTTGTGATTGAGAATTTTCTTTTCTAATGTATTTTAGAATGGCAACCAAAAATAGAATTGTAGAGGACAATGGCTTAATTACATTTTGTGGCTCCGTAGATACTGTGGAAGGTATACTATTTTAAAATAGTTTAAAAGTTTAATAATTTTATTTTTATTATTGTCATTACAAACCAAGAATAAGCATGCAGTTCCTTGTTTTTAGTATTTTTTAAAAATTAACATTAATTCTGTTTAAATCAAATTATTTAAGGCAAATTAAAGTTTTTACTAAATTATAATGTGCAAAATATAAGAATAACTAAATTGGCAGTCATATCAATGAAAACTATTACGTATCAGCACTCGACATTGTCTGCTTATATTTAACTTAATTGTTTAATTTTGTAATGTAGCATTTTAAGTACTTTCTTTTTGTGCAAATGAAGAGCCCCAATTAAAACAGTGGTGTGTTTAGGATATTATGTGAAGCTTTGACTTTCAGCATCTTTACACACACAATTTGGAGTAGATTTTGTCCTACATTCTACATATTGTAAGATCAGATTGTATAGGTATATACCATATTTATTTGTGCCTTACTTAAAAGTGTAGGTGAACATGTTCAATTTTCATGGATGAAACTTTTATCGATTTCTACTCAGTGATATAAAATTATCTTGCAACTAGTTTCTACACTTTGGAAAGTTGATGAAAGTACTATATAATTTATTGAAATCTGTTAATCAGAAAGTACTTACAAAATCGTGATTCTATAGATATTTCATGCTATAATGTTAAGTTTCAACATAACTCTTCCTTAGCAATGCATAGCCATTAATGAAAAATAAAAAATGACATTTTATCCAGTTTGCACTGGAATGAGGTTCAATATTGTTATTGTGATATACAAGTTTAGAACAAGTAATTACAAAATTATGCTTAGGAAAATTCACAACAGTGGTGTACAGTTCAGGGTTTGTACAGAATCAGTTTAAAAATCTTGCCTCATAGAGCAATCTTCAGAGGTAGGCAACGTTAACGTATTTACTATTATTACCTATTATTATTAAGTCTCTCCCTCGTTTATTGTATTTATTTTTTATTGTAATTGTGTTCTACTTTCTTAATTTCAAGCTATTATAGAGGGTGTTATAGTTTCTCCCTCCTGTAGCATTTCCTTATATTTATTTGACTCCGTGGATCGCCTTTATTGGAATCTGGTGTACCTTTTTTTGCCTAGTTTAATTCGACTAGTGTCCCAATTTTCAAGGTGGAATATTCTTTGCTTTTCCTGTTCTATTTCATTCCTAATAAGTTGTTTGAGTTTTTTGGTTGTCTGTGAATGTCTTCTGAAGATATTTTGCTTTGGAAAATCCCATAGGAAAAAATGTGATTCTACAAAATCAGCAGATCTCGACACACATGTTAAAACCTGATTGAGTTAACGAGCTCTCTCATATAAGATAACAACTATAAAATTATTTTGTTAAAGTAACATAGTTTAATAACTTGTATTTTAAGATTAATTTTTATAAAAAATTAACTGTTAAATACATAACAATTACAACAGACTTCCTCATAATAATATATCACAGTTGAATATTGGGCCTTTTTCAAATACTTTGTTGACTGTAGTGTATCTAGCGCAACAGAATAAATACAATAAGCGTCTGTTTCTTGAGGAAAGAAGTACATAATGGAGGATTAACATTTAAAAAATGTAATTGCTTGAAGATACATTTTTATAGGTTCAATTTAAACAAAATTAAAATATGATAATTTTACAAATACATGATAAAACATGATCATGCAGTCATTTTAAAAGAGAAGGAAAGTAGAAGTGAATGTGGTTCTACATGTTGTATATATAAACAGGATTTCATATTAAAATTTAGCATAAAATGTGAGGATTGATATGGCTAGGGTCCATAAATAGCATGTGTGTATCAAAATAATTAGATTTAAAACAGTCGATTAATGTAGAAGTGTGAAAAATGTATGGAAAGATTATCAATATTAAGACAACCACTCATCCCCTCTAAGGGTGTAGGCACAGTAAGTATGAATTACAAACTAAGCAGTTGCAGCTAGCAAATATAAAAATATACTTCAACACAGTTTAAATTTATACGAAAGGTTCTTTCTATTGTTTCCAATGGTGGTGCAAACTCAAAATATAATATTTGTAAGAAAATGTTATGTTTGATTGATTTTTAGTTAATCTCTAATCAATTTCAAATTCATGAATTTTGCATGCTATCTGCCGGTTATTTTGAAGTTCAGCCATCAGCTAAAGCACTTTCTAAGGTTACTATCTTAGAGGAGATAGGGGATTCTCTTATATTTTATAATCCTTGGATAATAGATATGTGCTTTTTTGTGAAAAGTAGTTGAAATCTGTAATATACACAAAAGAGTAGTCATTTGATGTGTACTGGTACTAAGCAATATTAAATGTGGGTTCTTATCTTGATCTATTCAGTTATTTTGTCAGCATCTGTAATTTTTTGTTATCACTTTTTAGTACATTTTTAAATTTATTTGTATTGTTTATTTTATTATTGAACACAATGAAATGTAAATTTCTTTTTGTAAAATAAATTTAAATACAGACATTTTGTACTGAAATCCTTAATTTCTACCAACCTATTACATATGAGTTGTCGACTGTTTGTCAGCTGCGGCTCAACTGAAATATCTTCTTTGTACAGTTTAAAGCGAGATTGGTTGAATTTTAAGTGGCCTAGATAGAGAAGACTGTCACTCTAGAGCACGGATGAGCAACACGCGGCCTGCCACACTTTCTCGTGTGGCCCTTCAAAGATTTTACATTTTGACTTTTAAAAATTCCTACAGTGTCCCGTAACCTCATTGTACCCTAGGTGTGTTAACTTAATTTTTGGAAATGATGCCATCATTTCCAAAAACGAAGCATCGGCATTTCTTGGTATGAAACGTTATGCCGAGCAGTTCCGTTTGATGCTACGCATATGTGCAGCAAACGCTACATCAGCAAGCAGCGTAAAGTCAAAGCCCAAAGGGTATTTCAACTCCTTCGGAAACTCAAAAATATGTCCAGCATTTACAAAAATTAATAACAGAATTTGAATCGCGATTTAAAATATTTAGATCAGAAAAAACCTTTCTTAGCTTTAAAATTTTTTTCTCCATATAATATAGAAGTGGAAACAGTTCCGGATGAGTTACAAATGGAATTAATAGATTTACAAAACGACACAGATTTAAGAAAAAATTTCAAAATGTTGACATACATAATTTCTATCAAAATTACATGAATTTAGAAAAATTCCCACGATTAGATGCACAAGCAAAGCAAATAATGACACTTTTTGGAAGCACCTATGTTTGCGAACAATTATTTTCCGCAATGAAAATAATTAAAAGCGATCACTGATCAAGATTAAATGATGTACGGTTATAGAGAGCTGCGTGAGAATTGCTGTGCCGCCTATATCTACAAATATAGACCAATTGATGACAAAGAAGCAATGTCGAATTTCTCATTAAATAATCTTTTTCCAGATATATCTTTCGCCGTTTTTTAATAATATTTCTATTAATGAGTGTTTTATTTCTGTAATTTTTTCTTCCTTTTACAATAAAGGAAGTATTGGATTCACCCCAAAAATTCGAAATTGAGTTTTCAACAGATCTTCACGTTTTAGGGTCCCCTGATCCCAAAAAACATATTTTTTTTCATTGGTCTGTCTGTCTGTGTGTCTGTCTGTCTGTCTGTGAACAGAATATCTCAAAAACGAAAAGAGGTATGACGGTGCAACTTCATATATAAGTTTTGTGTACTCTGTAGATGCAACAGCATGCTTTTGAAGAAAATCGCATAACCGGAAGTAGATGTTTACTCTTATAATTTTTCAGTTTTTTTCGATTTTTTGAAAAACGGCTCTAAGAATTTTTTTCAAACTTCACATTTTTATAACATTTTTAATGTGTATTGAAGTGAGATAGGTGATTTTCCAGTTCAATACTTCTAAAATGGGTTTCTTTTGTTTTCTTTTCTATTTTCTTTATTAACTCCTATTTTAAATAGAACACCCGGTATATTATTCTCCTTAGCATAGAATTTCGGCTTAGACCACGTAGCATTTTCTGGCTTAATGTGCCTTGCACCTTGTGAAGTCGAGCAAAAACCCGCGCGATGGCCATGCTCTTTGGTGGCTCGTGTTGTTTGAGTATCTTGAGAACGAGGATACTTAGGCAGATTTGGCCGTTTTGCTGTTTGTGCATCCATATTCACTAACGTTTCGCAAGACCTTGCAGCTTGCATCATCAGAGTGAAAGTCGCACTAAGAACAGAAGGTCGGTGTGGAACTATTTATAGTCCTCTGTGCCAGGCGCGCGGAGTGGCGTAACGCTGGTTGGTCATCCGAGTGCAACTTAATCCGTGGGACGTGGCCGTATAACGCACAGTGGTTGTAATGCTTTAGATTGTGTATCACAGGGGTCCACGTTTTACTAAGTTTAAAGCCATCCTCCCTGTTGATATTATTTGGATGTTTTTCTATTTCTATGGCTTCACGTATCACTCGCGGGAAGTAATGAGGTATTCTGGCAAGTACTCTGGCATGCTCAAATTCTAAAGTGTGCCCATTTGTAAATGTATGCTCAGCTACGGCTGATTTTGTGATGCGTTTGTGTTTGCAATCGCCTTTATGTTCTTGGAGTCTTAGATCAACGGAACGACCAGTCTGTCCAATGTAACTCGAGCAGCAAGAACAAGGAATGCGATATACGCCAGTGGTTTTTAAACTTGGAATCGTGTCTTTTACCGATCTGAAGCCGTTACCCAAAGTTTCCTTGCTCGTGAACACCGTTTTGATGTTGCATCGTTGCAGGACACGTCCTATCTTATCAGTCGAGCCTTTAACGTAAGGTAGAAATGCTAAGCCTTCCAGAGGTGGAAATTCTTCTTTAGCCTTTTTCGTCATAGTCTTGTCTAGTGCTTTTCGTACGGCGGTAGTTGTGTATCCGTTCCTTTGTAAAGAGTCAAACAGATGTAGCTTTTCTCTCTCTAGATTTTCCTCGTCTGAGATACGAACGGCTCTTGTCGCCAGAGTCTGGAGAACTGTTGCTTTTTGCATTGGATGATGGTGTGAGTCAGCATTTAGATATCTGTCCGTGTGTGTTTTCTTTCTATAGACTATAAATAGCTCCACACTGACCTTCGGTTCTTAGTGCGACTTTCACTCTGATGATGCAAGCTGCAAGGTCTTGCGAAACGTTAGTGAATATGGATGCACAAACAGCAAAACGGCCAAATCTGCCTAAGTATCCTCGTTCTCAAGATACTCAAACAACACGAGCCACCAAAGAGCATGGCCATCGCGCGGGTTTTTGCTCGATTTCACAAGGTGCAAGGCACATTAAGCCAGAAAATGCTGGGTGCTCATATACAAATACTACGCGCTCTAAGCCGAAATTCTATGCTAAGGAGAATAATTCGAGTAACCGCGAAAGCCTCAAACAGTACACCCGGTATATTATTACATTTTTGAATTCAGCTTAAAATTCTAGAGAAAATTTGTCTCTTCACCTAACGCTCTATTTTGTACTGTTTTTGTAGAATTTGTAATTTTTGAAAATTTTTGACAAATGCTTAAAACATTTAAAATCAAATTTTTGGCTAATTATAAGATCACTGTAAAAGGAAGTTGTGTGCGTGTATCACACCAGATTTTTTATACTAAGTTTATTTTGTTAATAAAGAGATAATTTGAGTTCATCATTCAATGTTTGTATTATCACAAGTTTCTTACATGCGGCCCGCACAACATTCTTAAATTTGTAGCTGGCCCGTTGTCAAAAAAGGTTGCTCATCCCTGCTCTAGAGTATAGACCTAGCGCCAAGATTGTATATGTTACGGTTAAAGTGTTTACTTGGCTAGTTTATAGAATAGCTCGATAGTATACAAACTATCCAAATGTCTGGCTATTTTGATGGAAAATTGTATTTCTACTAAAATAGCTATGAATATTGGCTGGTTTGCATACTATCCAGCTAGTTTACAAACTATAAAAGATTTATCGCCAAAGTACAAACCACAAGAAAAGTACACAAATTAACCGTTGTTTTTGGCTAGTTTACAAACTATCCACAGTATTTGGATAAAGTGTGAACTTAATAGTAGTAGTAATACATAATAACCAACTCGTTGGTTAGTATGTAAACTAACCAATTCCATTTGGCTAATTTATTAGAAAAGTGAGGTTATGTTTACGGCAAGTGCTGTGTGTTGTTATTGTTTACTGTTGTGCCTTGTGAAATTAGTTTAAGGATAGGTATCTGGTTATTAAAAATGAATCAACAGCAACAATTTGAAAAACTGCTTTTGTAAGTTTACGAGTAAAAGTCGCAGAATTCAAAATTAATGAATGACAGTGATTATAGTGAACTTTTGCAACGTATAAGGAGAATACGCGAAACTGTCACACAAATAGTACCTGTATGTCACTTTTGTTTTTTTTACTTATTTTTAAATAATAATAGCAATGTTATGTTGTACCTATAAATAAACTTTACTTTTGACCAAGAATTATTTTGCTATCCTAAACTAAATTAACCAAATGGAATAGGTTAGTTTACATACTAACCAACGAGTTGGTTATTATGTATTACTACGACTATTACGTTCACACTTTATCGAAATACTGTGGATAGTTTGTAAACTAGCCAAAAACAACGGTTAATTTGTGTACTTTTCTTGTGGTTTGTACTTTGGCGATAAATCTTGCATAGTTTGTAAACTAGCTGGATAGTATGCAAACCAGCCAATATTCATAGCTATTTTAGTAAAAATATGATTTTTCATCAAAATAGCCAGACATTTGGATAGTTTATATACTATCCAGCTAGCTTATAAACTAGCCAAGTCAACACTTTAACCGTAACATATACAAGGCATGACAGCTGTAAGTCTTCTCAACCATGAAGTTTATGCTTTAAATATACTATAGATTACTAACATCAAAGGAAGTCTCCAATTATTGCTATGATTATTATTTCTGTTATTAATTACATAAAAACGAGTATTTTACAGCTGAGAATATTTTCTGCAATGTGCGACATGAGAAGTAACCATTATATCGGTGGTTATATGGTGGAACAATGTCTACATGCAGACAAGAAATAATTTTTTCTTGGAAAAAAAAATTATTGATAAACTTTTCATAATAAAATCAGCTTATCTGAATGGGATTTTTGAAATATCCAGTTACGCTACAAGAAAGAATACTAATAGATTGTAGCTTTGAGAGAGAATTAATGCTTTTTTGAGAAAGCTAGATAAAAAAGTGTTTGCAAATTTAAATACTTTAATTAATGAAAATAAACAATGTAGATAAAACAAGTGTCGGTATTATTTTTAAATGCATGGAAAATCCATTAAGAAACACGAAAAATTTCAAGCACAGAAAGGGTATTAGTATATATGGTATTAGTACAGCACTAGCAACCAGTGAGACAAATGTCTCATTTAATAAAACAAAAAAGACTGTTTTTCAAATAGAACGCGTCCCGGACGGACGGAAATCACGTGATTTCTCGAAAACCGGAAGTGTCACGTGACTGAAATTCGGTTCCTGACCTGACATGACCATTCCAAACATATAACTTTAATAACTTTTTTCTCTATCTCTTACGGTTTGGCTGCTGAAACAGCGTCCAGACAAGTCTATTAGATAAAGGATGTCGCTACATCAGAAAAATGTTAGGTTAGGTATTAAATGTATTAAAATTTTAATACACAAAACCTAATCTAACCTATTTTGTATTGAATTAAACTTTTCATGATCCGTAATGTATTGTGTACTATTTATTAGCATTTTCCTGACTTTAAATATTTTCTGATATGACAACGTAGTAAGTTTTCCCGATGTGGCGACATATTATAAGTACATTGTATTTTTCCAATGTGGCGACATACTTTACTGATACCCACAGAAAGAACGATAATTTTCTTTGATGCCAATTGGCTAATTTGAATTAACTTGCAAGAGGAATGGCTGTAGATGTTCAGGAAGGCTATGTATTATTTTTTTGCCATTTTTTATCTTATCTTTGTAAAATTGGATTGTCTGCACTATAAAATCAAAATCAACTCTGCACTGAACTTGAAGTAAGACTTTCTTATTTCCACATGTCAAAACAACTAGACTACACGTAGTTCAGATACATTTACTGCCGGTCTTATAAAACCCACTAATCTGACGTTAACTTTAATTCGCGGTTAAATCAAACAAAAGCGCATCAAAACGTCAGTGCTTATGACGTTTTATTCATTAGTAAACAAATTTTGATGCGCTTTTGTTTGTTTTAACAGCGAATTAAAGTTAACGTCAGATTAGTGGGTTTTATAAGACCGGCAGTTAGACTCATTATTATTTGGTTAAAATACACTTGCTAGCAATAGCGGTTATTTGATTACATCTTTGTTTATTAGTAAATACATACATAGTCTGGTCTTCGTAACGAATTTCCGTGTTACGAAATTCTGTTTAACGAATTTCCTACAGGGATTTTGTCGTTGAAATAATTTACTATGTGAATTTTACTCCATTTTATAAAATAAATTTCCATTTATCAAAGTGAAAGATGAACATGCTTTTTGTCTGAATTGAATTTTTGGAACTCCATTGCTATAGGTTTAAAATAAGCAGCACTTTACCTCTAGTGATGTCAAAAAACTATTTGGTACACGAGTACTCGTTACCCGACAAAATCCAAAGTAACAGATAACAACTTACAAAAGTATTCGTTACATTTTTAAAATAGTTACTGTAGTCGTTGAGTGAAGAAGTACTTGTTCACTTAACGCTGTAGTTTAACCTACAGTGACTTTATATGAGACAGTGGCGACAATAGAGTGTACTCTTTTTTATTGGTCGCTCGAATCGGCCGCCATTAAGAGGCAAAATTTGTTGATGCTTTTGTTTGTTTATACCAAATCGAGGTTAGCAGGTTAGGTTTTGCGTCAGTTTATGTCAAATTCGAGGTTAGCAGGTTAGATTTTGCGTCAGTTTGTATTAAAACTGACGCAAAACCTAACTTGATAATCTCGAATTTGACATAGACTTACAGTGCCACCAACATATTATTTATACGTTGTGTAACCATGACCATTCAAAAACGTTCAATTTATTAAAGTTAGTAGACCATTGGCCGCCATTTGGTGGCAAATTGTGCCCATTGTCGCCACTGTCTCTATCAAGGCACTGTAGTTTAACCTTGCTTTTTATTTTATCGCCATCTTACGATGCAAAGTTTAAGTTTTAGATTGTGTTTAAAATCAGAATGCTGTCTGAAAAAGTAGGGTTTCATGAATATATTTTTACGCACATCCGAAAATGAAATAGGTAACTTCCCGAAGAAATGTTTAATATACATATAAACGAGGCTTCGGGGATGTTTTCTTTCATATATTATATAGTATTAGCTAGCACTTTTTAATACCGTGAAATAAAATAGATAATTTCCCGAAGAAACTATTATTAACGGATGTTAAAAAAACGTGACCAGGTAGGTTGCTATCACCTACCAATAAGGTTACTTTGAAAACAAAATAAAAGCAGGCCTCTTAACCAGATTGTTTTAACACCTCTTTTACATATTAAATGCGTAACAAATGCAACTCCTGATGTTACGTGTGCCCTGAGTGCGCAATGCTTAATTCTGAGAAATCAAGAAGTAAGCACTCAATTTTGTTTGTTTACATCAGCATTCGCAGCCCCGCATGCGAAGAGTACTCGCCACTCCATCTGAAACCAACGGATACTCTCGCTTCATTTTCAGGTACTCGAGCCGAACGATTACAAAGTAACAGATACTACAACGAAAAGTAACAAATAGTTACAAGTACCGAAAAGTAATGAAAGTTGGCATCACTATTTACCTGAATACCGCATTAAGTTCACTTGTAAGGAATTAGTCTTTTAGTTATGGTCTTGAACACAAGACACCAGAAATTATCAACAGTAATATCCCAAGTGCATTAAAATAGCCGATTAAATTTGTGAAAATATTTTGCTAAGAAATATGTTAAGTACATTTGGTGCTCAACAAGAATCCCGAGTGCGTAGCACGAGGGAGAGATTTTGGGGCGAAAAATTTACGAAATTATGAATGGAAAATTAATTAAACAAGAAAAAATCGTATTATTTTGTAGTAATATCAAACGTATTAAAATCTCAACAATGTTACTATAACAACGATGTTCAAAATTATGGCTCTAGATTGAATATTTTTAATTGTTGGACCCAGCGAAAAACCAACACGGTTATATCACGTTGTCAAGCATATAATCGCTAATCTATACATCGTAACTATGATAAATAGAAATTTTCTATTGGCTTACTATGCAATGAATTATATAATCAGTTATAATATCACAAGAGCATCGAAAATAATCGATTATTTTATGAGTAACAAGACGTAATCTGCGAAAAACCACGAGAGCGTAGCTCGAGTGGTATTTTAAAAATTACGTCGAGTTACGAGTGAAAAATAATCATTATTCGTAATGGTATTCGTTACGATTATACCGGGTGTCCATTCTCAAAGTCGAACATAGGCAATTAACATTAGTGCATTAACTCGTTCTTCATTGAAATAATTCATTTTTCTGTAGATAATTTTAACAGACGTTGACAGAAAATACCTGATTTACGCCAAATAATTACCTATTTTTTTGACAAATGCTATCGAACCTGAAAAGCAAGGCATGGCATATTTAAAAATTCACTAGTTTTAAATTAGTATTTTAAAATAAAAATCACATCTTGAATATTATTATTGGTATCATTTGATGCGTAATAATTTTATCTTTCCATTGATACCATTAGCTTCCCTGTAAGCTGAATTGGCGAGCAGGAATCGGCAAAAACGTTCAATACAATGTTAATTGCCTATGTTCGACTTTGAGAACGGACACCCGGTATAATAAATAGACCGATAATAATAAATTATTTTATTTCTTAGGTTGGTACTGTTTATGTTGGTGGCACTGTAAGTCTATGTCAAATTCGAGGTTATCAGGTTAAGTTTTGCGTCAGTTTTAACACAAACTGACGCAAAATCTAACCTGATAACCTCGAATTTGAGACAGTTATTATATCATGGCTCTAGATTTAAATTATTATTCATTATTTTTGCTTTGTTGGACCCACCCAAACACCGAAGTGATTATACCACGTCGTCAAGAGTATATCCGTTTATCTATATCTTGTAACTAAGTAAAATTCTCAATTACTATTGGCCAAATTTATGATGAGTTATATAATCATTACTAATCCTCAGAAATTGCAATGGAGTAAGACCTTTTCTTATTCGTTCTGTATGTTAAGTTCAAAAATCCTCAGAAAAATATGTGTTTGCGGCATTTCAAACAATCGAATATCAATTTAAAACAAAATTAGATTACATAATTTGAAGCACTAGTTATGTAAAAATAAGGAAAAAATTGTTCATACAGATAAAATGCTGTTTTTAAAATAACCAGGTGTATTTATTATGGATTTTTTACATGAATTTGTTTTACAAAATTCCGTTTAACGAATTTTTTATTTATTTAATGACTTCGTTAAATAGAAATTGGACTGTACATAGGAACTACATAAAAATTATTCTAATAAACAGTAACTTGCATCTGTGGTGTCCTGTATCTCATTTATAATTGAAATGATAACACATGCTGTACACAAATGGATAAAAAAAATATGAAACTACAGTTTTACAATATTTTAATTTATTTTCATATGCAGAATAACAGTTACACCTTCGGTGTTTTTAAAAGCAAACACGATTGTGTTGTATATTATTTATTAAAGTAAAAAGCACATCAAATAAAAAAATTAATACTAAGAAGGAATAAAACACTATACTGGATTCAAATACTTGGTCCACCTCTCATAAGCATGCAAATTGGGTAAAATCCATCCAATTGGAATTTTCGATCCATTTTCATTATCCGCTCTGGTCAAAAATGTGTCCCAGCTTTTCCTAAACAATAAAATTACATTAATATGTTATCAATTCATACACATTAAAAACATAAATATTGCATGCTTTTATTTTAACCCACACTTTGTCTTTAATGTTAATATTTACATTATAACTTGAGATTTATCTTTTGTTAATTCTATTTTGGTATCAAATTATTATACAGCGAAACTTGGGACATAACGATATTGAAGAGACTACTAAAATATTGTCATTCTAACCGAGTTGTAGCTATGACAGAACATATAGCATAACGAATGTAATTGTTCAAATTACAGCCATGCAGTAGCTGATGCTGCTAAATGAAGGCCACGAACAAGTATCGTTTACTTATAAAGGAGTTAGACAACAAAAATTATGTTTTTATAATTGGGTTGTTGTTATTAACATGTCTTTATATCTGAGTTTCACTATACATGCAATTGCGTATGAACTATTTACTACGGCAAAATAAAAAATGCTAAATTAATACAATGTAAAATTTATCTTCTGACTTCGATTATTAGCAATTGATGGTTTTGATATTTATTGGTACAGCTAGTACTATTGGCGTATTCTTTTTATTACAACTTTATAGCTATGGAACCATTGAGCCCTGTGTTTGAATGAACATCTAACCCCATTAACTTTGTAATTTATATACCTACATTACATTTGCAAAAAAGTTGTATTATTTACATTAGCAAATTGAATAGAGGTAATCGTTTTTTCACAGTGTGTTAACCAGTTTTACTCTGATAAATCTCAACGCATTGAGGAAGATAGTGAAAAAAAAGGAATGTTCAACAAATTGGGCACTTGTAACTGTCGACTGAAATTATGAAGCTGCATTTCAACTGATAGAAAATCGCTTTCTAGGTGTGATTAACACATCATTACAATCTGGAGTTTTTCTGTCAAGTTGGAAGACATCACTAGTGGTTCCAGTATCAAAAGTAACCAAGTTTATGAAATGTGTATGAAAAGGTAATCGAAATTATAGCAAAGGAGCATTCTGAGAATGTAATAGTGCACAACCCGTTCGGCTTTTGAAGGAACCACTTATGCAAATCAGTTCAACAACTATTAGTGGCGAATTGCGGGGTAAACAAAAATACGATGTGTTGACCTTGTTACTCTATCTCTTAGGTCTATGGTTCTGTATAGAGCACAGTTAATTTGGTGCCCAACTGTGAATGGTCTCACCAAGCCCGATTCCAATCGCCAAGATTATGGAAAAATTCCAACCCCCGCGGGATTCAAACCGAGGACTTGCTTAATGCAAGCCTGGCGCTTACCCAACTGCACCACGCGGCTTCTTTTAGTTGATCTATTGTTTTTTTAATTTTGCAGTCGCCCTGTGGCTGTACTACATGGGACATCCGGTATATATTATTATATTAAATCACGCTGTAATGCTATCTAGCTATCTCATGATAACGAATTTTAAAAATTGAAATGAAATTTATAACCCACTACATAAAAATAAGATCACTATTTTTGTTTTGAGCCAAATCGGATGTGAGATACTTGATTACACCAAATTAAAAACCAAATAACAAATTATATTCAATGTAGAACTCTTTTATAATCAATAGGCACTATTAAATTTACAAAACCAAAAGTGTAGACTCAAAATTGTATGTATATAATAGGTACAAGCTTTCAGCTATTAACACAAGTCAACGGGAATGCTTGCGTTTTGCTTTACGCCAATCACAGTTATAACAATTATAGCAATCGGCATGAAACCATTGAAAAAGTTGAACAGCTTTGAGGGTAGGTCTGGGGGAACCGATACACTCAGTAATGACACACACTGCTAATGCGGTTCAGTCATTGATAAAAGTTGTATTATTGTTTTATAATAAGTGACGAGTTTGTTCAGCGAAGCTTTTGACCGTCATTCATACTTTTTACCTGAATGTACAACATTAATGCCCACACCAATACGACTACATTCAGAGAAGAATATTAGCAAGTATATACAGGCAGACCTCACCGTACGCAGGGGTTACGTTCCAGAAGAATGCCGCAAAACCGTGTTGCGCAAGTAACACATAAATGATAATAACGAGGTTAGGTTCCATAAACTAGATTTATTTATACTATGCAACCTCAAAAAATTCAAAAATACATAAACGTGCGTATACAAACTAAAATTCCATACGTAACATAAGTCTGCCATTTGAAACTAGAGCTCGAATGTCCATTTGTTTATTCAAGTTATAATTTTACAATTTATTTCAGGTCCAATTTGGTAATAAGAGATTCAAAGAAATAGGCGCGATAAGTGTGTTTACAAGTTCGTGATAAATAATGTTATTTAGTTGTTCATGACATAAACCGCATACGTCTGCTTTATTTACTTAGTGCGTGAAAGTTGAACAGTTAACGTTGGCAATTCCACCCGCAAACGGCAAAGAAAAGGGAGTACGTAAGTGCCCCGCGTAAAGTCAAATCAGCAAAACGCAAATCCACAAACGGCACAGTCTGCCTGTACGACGTAATATTGAAATGACCTGTGCCGAATTTTTAAGGTTTTGTGCCATTTGCTGTATAATCTTTTCATGATGTTTCCTTCTCCCAGTAGGCTGTTACGTTTTTATTAGGTTGCATGTATGAATTGTGATAAAAGTCAAACTGTGACATGAAAAACATATGTTTTACTTCTATATTGCTAGTAGGGTCTGGGAACGGGCGAAAACATTACGGCGCCGACATAGTCTCACTCTGAACACTACGCGTCTCGTGCGCATGCCTGAGAATTCAAACTCCGCCTTTAGAAGCGAATTTTGAACTTGACCATGAGGTTCACTTCCCCATCGCGCGGACGACGCTTGCCACAGCTCACCAAGTGTGTAAAAGAGTTGGTTGTCTGTCACACTTACGCTGTGACCTCCCCACTTACACACGCTAGCAATATAGTACTATTAAATATACAGTACAGCCTCGCTAATCCGACACATATCGTTCTGAGCAATGTTGAATTAGCGAGGTTTCCGGACTACAGAGGTATTTTGTATTCACTTAAAAAACATTTATTTTATTATAGCATGGCGAAATTTTAATTTTTCAAGCCAACGTGAACTAGCTACAAAATGGTTTTTTCTGGTAATTTGTTCATAAAAAAATCTTCTTTTTACACACAAAATCTCCGATGATATGGGAGCATGTCGATTTCGCTGTTGCAAAAATCAACTATACACAGCTTTATCCATTTCTGGATTTACGGCGCTAGGGATAACTCTCTTTTTTACTATAACAAAAAATTATTACATGATACTTCAACATTTTAATGTATAATTTTGTTTCATAGCTATTCCATATGACGTAGAAATGAACTGCCATATTTTCGTTTTGTTGTTTTTAATATCGTATATGGCAGATAGAGGAATATTAAAAGTATCTGATAAATTTTTTTACCCTAAATCCTTTTTCCAGATAGTCTAAAATTTTGCACTTTTCTTGTAACGTTAAAGTTTTATGAGGCCATTTATTTGGAGCCATGATTTATGTGGACTAACACCGATCGAGAAATCTGTTAAACAGCAAAGGCACACGTGAATCTTCTCCCGTGACTCACGATAGACTAAATAAAAACATATTTTGTGCAAATGCAGCACTGCCTCGAAGTATGTACGCTGACATTCAGGAGGGCAGATTGATACGCAGATGGTTTTTCAGGGTGTCTAGCAGATATGGCATTCAAAATTCCCGTATAATTCCCGTATTTTCCCGGTCATTTTATTAGGATTCCCAGATACTTACTAATCAATTTTTAGCTGTATTTCTACAGAATATTAGTTGTATCAAATTGTTACCTTTGAGTACTGCATGATAAAATTATAAATAATGTCATTAACGTGAATGAACATGAAATTCATAAGTTTTCGAACAAATTTCGGTCTGACTTTTAGGTTTTTCATAAAAAAAAAACCTGTCTCGCGCGTCCCGTACATTTTTGCAATTATTTAGGATAATTCGAAAATTTTCACGGAAATTTCGCTTATTATTTCCGTAAAATGGCAAAAATTACTGCAAATTCTCTTTGATAAAAAAAATTCCCGGTTGCCTAAGAAATTCCCGCATATTTCCCGCATTTTCAAGGGCACTTTAAAATTCCCGTATAATTCCCGGTTTTACAGGAATTCCCGGTCGCTAGACACCCTGTTTTTGCGTCTGTGTTGAATTTTATCGGATTACAGAGGTCAAATATTCGGAATTTTTAGGTGTCGGATTATTGGGGTGTCCGGATTTGCGCATGTCCGAAATAGCGAGGCTGTACTGTATGATGAAAAACTATGATTTTTTTTTACAACTGTTTTATTGGCATTGTTGCAATTTTAATGTCAAAATGTCGAAAATTTCACAGAAAAAAAATGACGTTACAGTGCCTTGATGGATATTGACAGATTTTTCATGATGAACACTTACGATAACAAAAATCTGTTAGAAATATTCAAGGGTAATACCACAAGCAGTGGATATATTTTTGACAAATATTTTGTCGTTTCCATGTAAATTATTGCGTTGAAATTTCACGATACAAAATCACATCAAAAATGTCACGAGCCGAAGGCGAGTGACATTTAAATGTAATTTTGTTGAGTGAAATTTGCAATAATTTCTATGGAAATGGCAAAATATTTAAAAAATATATATCCACTTCGAGTGGTATTTGGGACGACTATTTAATAATTTTAATACATAACGATTAACTTTATTCAAAAATAATCCAACAATTAATATAATTATTCATTCTCAATTAAATTCAGCGGAATACTTCCAAAACACAGCATTTTAAAATTTTTAAAACAAGCCACACATTTTGTTGGGGTTTAGTGTTACGTAACCTAGCGATATCACTAAGGACAGAACCTCGTTGCTAAGCGATACATCGCAACAAGGCTATTTATTTTTTGAGTACGTACATTGTTTTGTGAATATTTTGCATGGTGCCCAATATTCACTTATAATACCATGAGTAGTCAAAGTTATGTCGACTATTTTTGTGGTGGTGTCACGAATGTCCATTTCGCTTTGGTACGATTAGGACGAGTGCGATAGCACGAGTCCTAATCCCAAGCGCAATGGACATGAGTAGTGATACCACCGCAAAAATAATCTACTTAACTTTGACTAAGAATGGTATTCGAGGGACTATTTAATGAACCAAACTACTTTTTCAAATTAGTTTTCAGTAAATCTAGCAACAAACTACGCAATTTCTATAGTAACAGAACACTAATATTGACTTTTTCTAATAAAAATTGCATTTGTTAAAAATAGTCACTTGAATACCTTCTAGGAAGATATATCCACTGACATTTTTTAGATTGGTCAAGAAACGTCAGAATTCTGGATTTTCATTGGTCACTTTTTGACAGATAACAGGTGAATTGAATAGTCAGTGATATACTGCTGTTATTGGTTGAAAAAAGCAAATGTCTGCAATGTGATTGGCTTATATGTTATAGTGTTGAATAGTTATTACTATAACAATTTATCGCTGATTCTATGGAAGGAGACAAACATTTAACTGGCAACAGTGCAAGCCTTCAAAAATCATTACCATAAATTGAAAACAACATAACCCAATTTTGTCATGCGTACCAACAAAAATGTCAGCAACAGACTACTGGAAGGAGGAAACATCGTGAATGAATTATATATATATGCGGGGTTCCTACAGCCTTTGCCGTATCTCGTATTTCGACCGCCATCTCTTTTTATTTTTCCAATCGTCTTCCTTTAAGGCTCAATCTGTCATGGTCTGTTTTATTCCTTGTAACCATGATATTGCAGATCTTCCTCTTCATCTTCTTTTATTCTGTGATGTATATTTGCGAGTAGAACAAGGACGAAAATGTGTTTGAACTTTATATTGTTTGCTATGGTCAAAGCAGATTAAAATAAACACAACAATGACACTCTACAAAACTATTGTAGAACCAATTTTAACATATGGGGCGGAATGTTGGCAGCTTATGGTGAAGGACAAGAAGTTGATCGAAACAGTGGAACTGGATTTCAAGAGAAGGGCCATGGGAATTTCAAGGCTGGACCATGTACCAAATGCGGAGATTAAGCGTCGAACTAATAGCGTATTTACCGCCATAGGCAAAATAGAATCCAGACAACTAATATGGTATGGTCACGTGAATGAACTATACGTCAGTTTTTCTGTCATGATCTGACTTGTCTGCTACACCTTCATTTCCATTTACTGCTACAACAGCAACAAACTCTCTAGCATACGAAAAGAAAACATGTTACAAGTTGATGATGATTTAGTTGATCACATTGTTCAAGAAATAAATAGATTTGCAGTTCATGGCAGCCCCAAGAATGTACATTTTTGGGGTTTAGAATGCTGCATAGTATTGTACGAGGGATGCTCTGTTAATAGTTAGTAGCAGGCCATGGAAGCTCAATTGGCTAGAAACAATTGAATGTCGCATTAGTTGACATTCGATACCCACAATTGTCAAACGTTCCAATTACCTTATGAAACGTAGTTAATTTTGTAAGTTAAGTAGTTGTGCATTTTTAATTCAGTTAAAATTAGCATTCCGCGACTATGACTATAAAATACAGTTAGGATACCAGCAAAGCCATGAAAATTTTATAGCAGCTTTTGCCGGTGCTGCCCGTTCATTATCCGCTGTTAGTCATTGGTTCTGCGAATTTCAACGAGGACGAGAACTGCTAGAAGACGAAGTACGACCTGGAAGACCTGCAGAAGCTGCCTGTTCAGAAAATCTTGATCGTGTGGCAAGCTTGATTCAGTCCAATCGAAATATTATTTATAGGGAGATTCAGGAGGAAGTGAAGATTGGATCCTCGGCAGTGAACACCATTTTGCATAAACATCTTGGAGTAAGAAAGCTAGCAAGCCGTGGGATACCGGATTTGCTCTCAGAAAGTCAAAAACAGGATCGGGTGGACTGGTGTAAATTTGTTGCAAAAATTTGACAAAGGGGTTTCCAAGCAAGCGGCATACATTGTAACACGTGACGAATCTTGGGTATACAGTTACGACCCTGAAACTAAACAGCAGTCTAGTGTTTGGGTATTCGAAGATGAAGACTTGCCCACAAAAGTAATTCGTGGGAGAAGCGTCAATAAGAAAATGATTACTGTTTTTTCCCGCCGAATTGGTCCTGTTGCTGTTACGAGGGGTTATCCAGATATTTCCGGAATCTCATAATAAAAATATTGCCGCAACAGTAAATCATTTATTATTTTTCAACATAAGAACCTCCAATGTTAATATACCTTTCGTATCGTTTCTCTAAACATTTTAAACCGTAAAATATTCTTTTCCTTGACGCTGAAAACGGGCCTCTACTGCTAAGATCACTTCGGGAATGTCCTCATACTTGTTTCCACGAAGGTCACGCTTAAGGTTTGGAAATAAAAAAGTCACACGGACTTAAGTCTGGACTATACGGTGCATGCTTTAAAAGTTGGAATCCGGATTTTCGAATTACATCCTTGGAAACTGCAGCTTGGTGAGCAGCTGCATTGTCCTGCAACAGAAGCACACCGGCAGCAAGTTTGCCGCCTCGCTTTTCTTTAATAGCTGCACGTAACTTCTTGATTAAGTTGGTGTAATAAGAGCCAGTCATAGTGGTTTTTGGTGGCAGGTAGTCGGTAAGCAAAATTACCTTACAGTCGAAAAAAATTGTAACTATAACCTTTTTTGCTGAAGCTTGGCTTCGAAATTTTTGCGGAGGCGGAGAATCGGCATGTTTCCACTGCATGGACTCTTGTTTTGATTCAGGGTCCCAACATCGCAGCCACATTTCATCACATGTCAAAAAGCCGTGAAAAGAAATTTTCTTTATCGTTATTTATGAGAGCCAGGTTCTCGGAAGCACATTCGACCCGATGTTGTTTGTCGAACACAGCAAGGTTTTGCGGTACCCATCTTGCAGACAGTTTGGAAAGCTTGCGATGGTCGTGGAAAATTCTGGAGATAGAACCATAAGATAGCCCAGTTCCCGCTCTTATTCCCCATATCTTCATTCGTCGATTATTCATCACCAGCTTTTCCACAGCTCGAATGTTTTCATCGCAGACGGCGTCTGGATGTCGCCCTGACCTTGCTTCATCTTGAAGTGATTTTCTTCTCTGTTTGATTTCGCCGATCCAAAAGTAAACTTGCGTTTTTGAAAGAGCTTTACCACCATACACAGTAACAAGTTGTTGGTGGATTTGTTGTGGAATAACTCCTTCCAGCGTAAGAAATTCTACGACGGCACGTTGCTTAAAACATATTTCATCCATATTTCTGACACCTTACAAACTTTAAACGTCAGCGTAAATAAAACAAATAAATACACACAAACAAAACTCAATACCTACGTGTAAAAAGCTTCAAAGAGTATGGTAGAAATGGATAATTTGAATTTCGGTAACTACAAATATGAGATTCCGGAAATATCTGGATAACCCCTCGTGTTCCACTTGAAGATCGCAGGACTGTTAATTCTGAATGGTACTGCGAAGTGGCATTACCACAGATGTTTGGAAAATTACAGACAGGTCGCCAAAGAACCGGTTTGCGTAACACCTTAGTCCATCGTGACAACGCATCCACCCATACTGCTGCCAGAACATTGGATTTTTTGAAAGATTCGGGAGTTATATATTTTGAAAAACAATAAAGATTTTTTGTTAAAATATGCAACGGTCTTTTAATAACTAACAATTTTCAGCGCAACCCTCGTAATGTTTGTATGTGGCTGAAAAAATTTGAAGCTATAAAGAAAAATCTACACAAACTCATTCTAGTCCAAAACAGAATCTGCCTAGTTAATGAAAAACTAGTTGAAAAGTTCCGTGATTTATTTACCCCAGAACAGAATATAGCAACATATGAGAGCTAATTTTTATATAAAGGGAGGATATCATCAGTACATGCACTTGAAAAGAGTGAGATTTGACATAAAAGCTTATTAGTCATGTGAATCCAAGATTTGTGGACTTTACGCTGGTAAAAAGGTGTTAGACCAAGACTAAAGATATTACTGTGTCTTCACATACAGTTGATTTTATTGAAAACTTTACTAAATAAAGTACATTGCAGCACAATGAATAATTGTTACCATTCCCTACAGCATTCTGATCTAATTGATTAAAAAACAGACGCATATAGAAAACAGAAGAAAGTGCCAAAAGAATAAAGTTCAGCAAAGGGGGGTACTGGGCTCCCAAAGAACAAAGTTTCCTTTCTACAATATAAAGCATAAGGGTACGTGCAGGTTGGAGCTTGGATGATAGGTGATAGAGTGGATGATAGCGGCGAGGAAGCAGCGAGAGTAAAACAATACAGGTAATTTAAATGAAAGCGTGCATGTTAAAGACGTAACTGGCGACACAACAACCGAACTGATAAGCGATTATGAACGAGAGAACAAAATATTTTGTTTTCTCAGCTTTGCTCTATGTAATTTTTTTTGAAATGCCTGTACGAAATGAAATCAGCACAGTTCGGGTTGCATTTTTTAACAGTATGAAATTGATGTCTGCGTTTTAACGAGTCGTGTATTGTATTCTGCTTAATAATAATGGACGTTGAACATTTAATAAGCGAAGTGTATAAAATAGTGCCCATATGGAACCAGGCCCATCCCGATCATCATAATAGATATGTTCTCGATAGGTCATGGATTGCAGTCGCAAAAGAATTAAAGACAACAAGTAAGTAATTACATTGTCTTTATTTGCATTTACAGGGTGCATTACAAACATTTTCAACAACGTAATTATATAATAAAGGCGGCTATTTAATACACAATACGATTTTCACAGATGAACCGTTTAAATGTCTCCCTAATTGCTTTTGCAGATTCTGTAGGGCGACCAAGCTGTCGATTTGGTGCAACTTCACAGTTTTCCGGTATTTGTAGTATTGTAACTTCCTTTAAATGCCTTTCAATTGGTTCTTTATCTAATATAACGTTGTGTAAAACGCATATAGCTTTTACAATTTTATCTGCAGTGTTTTCGTTCGTTTCAATAGCTTTAGAAAGAATTCGCCACTTTGAATAAATCATGCCAAAAGCACATTCAACAGCTTTTCTTGCTCGAGACAGTCTTGTATTAAAATAGTCATTCTCTGAAGTGAGTTGCTGCCTACTGTAAGGTTTCATCACATTTGTAAGCAAGGGGTAAGCCTCATCTCCAATTAAAACATACGGCATCTTAATATTTGTTCCCGGTAAATAATCTTCATCAGGTATGTTCAAACGCGAGCTTTCCAACAATTGAAACAAAACAGAGTCACGAAATGTACCCCCATCACTTTGCTTGCCATATGCACCTACATCAATTATTGTAAATCTATAGTTAGCATCAACAACAGCTTGAAGTACAATGGAAAAAAAGTGTTTATAATTGTAGTACATTGTGCCCGAATGTTCTGGGCAGTTTATACGAATGTGTTTACCGTCTATTGCTCCGATACAATGAGGAAAGTTCCACACTTTAATAAAATCTTCAGCAATTTTTTTAAAATCTTCCTCAGTTGGTGCGGCCATATGAATAGGCTGCAATACATTCCACAGTACGTCGACAGTTTCTTTGACTATTCCAGCAATTGTGGAAAATCCCATTCTAAATTCAAATGCTAGGGCCCTAAAGGATGCACCAGTTGCCAGATATCTGAAAAAAAGTTAAAATTAAATAAGTTTATTTTTGCAGGGGAAGCTGTTAGAACTAAGTGGAAGTACTTGAGGGATACTTTCAGAAAAGAAGTGACAAAAATTCCTAAAATTCATTCAGGAGATTCTGGAGACGAATTTGAGAGAACGTCCTCGTGGCCTTACTTCAAAAGCTTATTATTCATGAAAGACCAATTCACACCTCGGCGATTGAAAGGAAATTTGCAGTTATCTGAAAATGATCAGGGGGGCTGTGATGAAGAGATATCTCAACCTAATGATGAATTTACAGAAATCATTGATTATAATGAAGCCAGTGCCTCTCAATATGATGATTCCCAGACAACATCTGATGGTGATTTGACTGATGCTGTATCGATTGCGTCAACATCAACACCTACTCGTAAAATATCAAACTCAACGAATAAAACAACCCCAACTGAAAGGTCACATGAACCTCGGCATAACCAAGCAAATAAACGTAAACGACCCAATGAATTAATTGGACATGCATTATTAAACATTGAACAGCAAAAGCTGAACTACATTAAAGAAAAGGCATCAACTCCTATCGTTACTGATGAAGATGCGCAATTTTTCGACAGTTTGCTTCCCCATGTGAAGAAAATAGAAGCTCGGAGAAAGCTTTTATTCAGATCGCAAATACAACAACTTGTTCAAGAGTATGCCTATGGAAACGTGGTCCCACCACAACAACCACAGCAGCAACCTGCTTATAACAACAGCGAATACTTGACTTATACATCTATGTAACTTTTTTACAATTACCTCTAATATAATAGTTTTCTTAGTTTCTTAGTTCGTTTTTTAATTATTGTATACGTCATAAAAGTTTAATAAAGATTGCATACAAAGCACTTACCGTATTGTAATGACAAGCCTTTCCTCGGGTTGAATTGGGTTTTTGTGAATATTTCCCCAGTTTTTTCGTAAAAATTGCGACACAGCTTCTAAAATGTAATCAAAAGTTTCTGGCATCATTCTCAAGTATTCAAAAAATTTATCAGGATACTGTCGCAATTCCTGATACAAATTATTAAATTCTCCCAACTCAAGCCTCTTTGCATTGATTGGATGAACTGCAAACGCACGAGAATCAGTATTTTGTAAAATAAACCACTTTAAAGCAATGTTTTCCATTAATACGTCTTCAATGAGGGCGTCCATATTACCGACTAAAATTAAAATAATATTAATTCTAGATGTTATAATCGGTGTTATGACGCATCAACATGCACACCCACTTCCGATTATACAGTCGCTGATAACTAGTCGCTATCATCTCTGCTCTTCTATCATCTCTCATCTAAGCTCCAGCCTGCACGTACCCTAAAATATTTTGCTACTATCTACAGTACATAAAATGAGCACAAAGGAAACCCAAAAGACGGGTGAAAAACATAAAAATCTAGCGTTGTAGTGCACCAATATTTTGCAGATTATGCTATACCAAAGGAAAGAGAAAAAAAAAATGTTTTTCGATCTCTTGGATTTGGCTGCATGAAATTCTTGTGTTGTATACTAAATACAAAGGTCAGAAGTTGACATCATTATAGAAAACTACCACAAACAAGAATTTTTATCTAGAAAGGTCACCCTTCAACACCCCTTACACCATTGCGGCTTTCAGGACATCACTTTTCAGAATATATCCTCATTATAGAAAAAAAACTAAATCCAACTCAACAGTGTGAGATACAATAAAATATGTGATGCTTGTGAAATAAAGAAATGATTTGAACCCAGGTACTACAACCCTGGTTGCAATTATTGTCCAGTTTGTAATTATGTAAAATGATGTTAAGAACTGGATTTTGTATACGTGTTAGTTGCATTATAGATATTAACGATACAAGTTTGATTATGAGCATCTTAACGAAACGAGTTTGATTGCCAAAACGAGGCGGTGAGCCGAGTTTTGCGGCAATCAAACGAGTTTCGTTGTGTGCCATAAGCAAACGTGTATTGTTCAATATTTTATCTTCATCAATAAACTCTGGTTCACTGTATAAAAAGAGTGCGGTAATATTCATTACCGCACTGAGTGCGGTAATATCTGTCCATTACCGCACTGAGTGCGGTAATATCCATTACCACTCAGTGCGGTAATGAAGCTCTTAACGATACTAAAATTAATTTGGTTAAGACGCTATAACAACACGGATGAAGATAAAAATATTTTTTTCTGCAATCAGTATTTTTATACAAATGTGTTGCAACAAGTGTACACGCCATCGAACATTTATTAAGAATCTGCAATCAAGTGCCTCTTTGTAACATCTATTTAGAAATAATACGGTCATGAAGTGGTTAATGTACAGTAACTGAACGATTTTTATACAATAATGGTGGAGGTGACGTATTGGATTGTTACGTCTCGTTATTATCTGTTTATTTTACTCTTACAACTCTGCCTGCACAGAAAAGTAATCACACTTACCTAATTGCAATAAAAGTCTCTAAGTCTTTTTCAGCTGAAGTAAGGCCCCAAAATGCAGGTGAAGGAATGCATTTTGGACCGAAAAGGGCCATTTCCCACTCCTGCGTTATTCTTCTTTCTTTAGCTGCCCTTGCAGCATTAGTATCTTCAACGGCATTTTGCTCCAACATCACCTGCAAGCCTTGTTCCTCTTTTGAATACACATTCAAAGCGTCATTCCATATTTTAGTAAGATGTTCGGTGATTTTTATAAATGCAACGCGATCTTCTACAGACATCTTATCTCCTCTTTGTAAAGCTGCACTCTCTCGAACCTGCCGTAGCTTAACTAATGATGATATTAAAGCTAACGACTTCCGTGCATCCGATTTCTTTTTTGTTACTTCTGCCAGTACACAGTCAGCATCTTTTTTCATATTTTCTTCCTGTTTAAAAAATCAATTGCATTAGAAATAGTACTTTGTGAATCTAACATTCTCAGACGACTGTGACAGGAGACTGGGAATGTTACGCTTTTTGTCCTAGATACACATACTATTTTTCCGCCAATCGTACTGGAATTTACACATTATTGATAAAATTTTGTTGAGCAAAGTCAAACATTCCATTACATCAGCCGTTGCTAGGTAATTTACAATAAAAGTAACTATACAGGAATAATATTCCCGTCCTAGGCAGGGAATATTCGAGTACTATTTCCTAATTTTTTTAATTACTCGTATCGATCGGCGGAAAGAATAGTTTCCACCAAATAAAGGTTAGCTGTCAAATGTAAATATAAATATGTAAAAGTTACTAACCATTTTAGTGCGTTCCACCTCTTCCTTCATGTTTTCCAACCATTGATCAATGTCTTTATGTGCCTTTTTTCTCTCTTCATACATCTGTACCACGTTCTCTCTATGCTGCCTTCTTCTCCGCTTTTGATTTTCTCTTTTCTTTCTCCTTTTTTCAACAGTTTTTCTCAACAAAATCATTGTATCGGGATTTTCAAATTGAGAAACGAGTTTTGAAAATTCATCTTTAATCGATCCAATTTCCATGGTCTTGTTTTTCCAATCAGTTGAAGACATTGTGGCAGCATT
This sequence comes from Agriotes lineatus, assembly GCA_940337035.1. Classification (NCBI taxonomy): domain Eukaryota; kingdom Metazoa; phylum Arthropoda; class Insecta; order Coleoptera; family Elateridae; genus Agriotes; species Agriotes lineatus. The sequence continues at coordinate 207,751,253 of OW679194.1, forward strand.
GATCTTTAAAAACTCTTGCATTTTTTGTAATTTATTGAGAACAAGTAGAGAGTTCTTCAAGGAATTTTTTGCTGTATTTATATGGATCACATTTATGATTGGTTTTACGTTTTTTGCATTGGAATTTTCTGTGGGTTTACTTCGATAGTAGAATTTAAATTTATTTGAATTTTTCCAATTTTTGATAACCAAGTTTCAATCCATAATTCATCATCTGTCTTTATATCTACAGTTGATATCGGATTTGGAATTGATAAATCATACCTAGGAACTGCCAACTGATTATTTGTTGAAATTGAACCAGAAACTGAAGGGGTGGTACCATAATATGCATAATTTAAGCGAGGGTCAGAATTTTTAAACGATGGGTTAATATTTTGGTAGTTGCAGGTTCCAAACATGTGCGAACTATTGCCGCCTTCATTGTACATAGTTGTCAACAGATTTTCATTGCAAGCACCTAGGCTATGGTTTTGACCTTGGTAGTTATAATCCATTTGTTAAATATATCAATTAAGGTAAACGTTAAAAAGCATAAAAAAGATAAACACTATAATATAAACTAGTCTTAACAAAAGTGCAGTGTTTCACCAGGCTGAGGAAGCTGATGCTTTGCTTCTTCTAAAGTTTTTACTGCTGTAATATAATCGTCTACTCCTTTTAAATCTTGTTCGTTATCCAATATAGCCTTTAGATCTTCGATAGCTTTAATAAGCTTGCGCTGACAATCAGGCACCATCATCAATGACTCTTGCAGAACTTCCTCTTGTTTGCGAATGTCATATTCATCTTTTCCTTCTTGTTTTAGTCTTGCAATTCTATGACGCTGTTGTTCGGCTTCCGTTTCATACGTCACCTTTTCCTTTGCTAACCTTCTCACAACACCAGTTTTAATTTTCAATGTCTTCAAACGTGGATCAGCCATTACAGAGATAAGACGATATTTACAACAGGTTTGCAATTGTTTTCAGAAAACAAAGCCCCATTGGATCACCAAAATAATTAATAAAACAACACAGTTGGCTGTCCATTCACCGCTAGCTTTTTTTACTTTGTGTGAAGGAGGTAACCTCACCGAATATGACTGTAGGGATGTGACTCATGCGATGACAAACCAGCTAATTGGTTTGTGTATAGTCTGTGTCATATTTATATGATCACTGAATGACCTGAGTGTTGTTACACAGGGTGATCTACACCAGGTGGCAAAAAATGTAAATTCGTCTTTAAGGTGCTTACTGGCTTGAGCATTTTTGCGCGCACGAACGGTTTGTGCGTAAAATTGCTCTAATCAGTACATACCAGCCCGAATTTGCGTGCACGTACGCCGCAACACGCACGCTCACAATCCATCGGTTGTCGGTTTCTGCGATTTCATCAAAGAACCTGTGTGCTCAGTTTCGACGAGTTTAAAAGCAACGTTTAAGTTCGTTCCCGCAAATATAATTATTATATATACAAAAATACGAATCGACCATGGAAATGAAGCAATGAATTGGTTCTATAATTAATTGATGAATATGAAAACAACCCATATTATGGTATGTTAAACATCAATTTCACTTTCATAGAAACAAGAAAGTAGATGCATGGGATATGATTGGAAATAATTTGAAATTGGAAGTTTATGAAGTGAAACAAAAAATGAATAGGCCACCATCGTTGGCATTTTTCATCTTTTTAATAAAACACTACATTACAATAAATGCTGAACTTGCAACTATTATAAAGTACTTTTTTTTTCTATAATAAGGTCAACTTTCTAGGGGATAAATTGCATTCCTGCAGGGTCCCTAGTTTTAATAATGTTGGTACATAGATTTTTAGTTCTTTTCTTCCACTAAAAAAATTATTGTCATTTTGACAGATATGTCATAATTTAATATCGCTTGCTTCATTTTTGCATTTAAAATATTTGTTGGTTTTCTTTTTTTATCCGATTTTATTGATGATGATGATGATTCCATGTTAAAAAAAGAAACTTGTCAAGAATTCAAATTAAGAAACTTTGACATTCAAAATTGACACATAACCATAATTTTGAAAAAGTTCTACCAACACGAGGTATAAAAATTTCCTAGCGTTTTAATCACATATCTACCAACATTGTAACACTTTGACAGTTATTATAGAAAAAAAACGTACTTTATTTATTTCAGCACAAACAAAAACCTATCTGAAGCGGATATTTACAGTGCCACCAACATAAACAGTGCCAACCTAAGAAAAAAATCACAATCATTTATAGTCACCCGGTATTTAGGTCCTTTAGCTTAGAGGCTTAGGTATTTGTAGTGATATTTCAGTACTATTAGAACATTTTCAATTGAAAACCCTTATTTTTAGTTTCAATATTATTGTAATCCGTCGTCCGAAAGGGCATTAAGGATTAGCGAAGAAGAAGAAGAAATCATTGCAAAACAGTTTCTTGAAGGTAATGGTAAAGGTTCAGCGTTATTTCAATTCCCCCAATTGGGGTCGGGCTGCTATAGGGACCTTGCGTCCCTCTTCAGCCAAGAACGGGAATTATAGGATGGGTGAGAGAATGGAAGAGAGGTCAGGAAAGGTGGAGAAGTATTGCCCCGGCATTCGTATCAGAGAAGGTACCTACTCTGTTGACTTAGAAAAACCATCTAAAAACCTGAATCAGAGCAGACGGCCAGAGGAATCGCACCCGCGACCTCCCGAATGCTAATCAGATGTGCTAACCACTACTCTACAAAGCTCGATCAGTTTCTTGATAAAATTGGGATTATTTGTAGATAAATAGAAGTTTTAATGGTTTTAACCGTCTAAAGAGAATCTGTTACCATTTAAAGAAAATAATTGTTGAAAATGCTATACTTTACATTTAATATGTCTGTTTATTTTGAACCACTGTCTGCATTATTAAATTCAACTGAAATATTGTAAGATTTCCCTGTGCTGCAGGCTGTAGGAAAAACGATTCAAAATGGCCGCCACACTGTTTTTATAAAGGTACTGTAATAATACCTACCTATGTTATTCTACTATATCAGTGCTGTCGGCTTGATCGAAATGTCACCCATAACAGCCAACGCCGTTAAAATTTAACATCCACTGCCAATATTTAACAATTTTAATAAATAAATGTCACCAAAAGTCATTATTCAATTCTGAAAAATGCCGGCACATATTGGAAATACGGATACGGACTGTATTAAACATTTTTTAAACTTATTTAATTAAGCTCGTACAAAAAATCATGCAAAGGATGCACTCGGTGCAGAAAATTATACTTTCCATACTTATTATACAAATACCTACTTGGAGATCGCTTATCATTTTTGGTGCTCATTTACTAGATGTGGCACTTATTTAATATTTCTGGTGACTATTTCCCGCATCTCTTATTATCCAATCAAATCCCATGATTTTTCAAAATTCAACCAATCGCGTGTTTTTATAGTGGTAAATTTTTTCCCTAGGGATTAAATTAGTTTTTTACCACTTGTATTCAAGGCAACCACCAAATATGCTGTTTTAATCATGGTGGTATTTTAAAAACGTCCGTTAAACTGTCATTGAGCATCGGTATAATGTCATATGCATTGCTTGCCGATACCGATATTTGGGAAATAGTCCACAAAATGTATTTGGGGGTCATCATTTTGCTTGGAAAATGTTTTACTCAAGATTTGTTGTTCTTTGGCAATGTCCCTTGACAAACTAACATTGACAGTTAGTTTGTTTTGTGACATTGCCAAAACAAAAAACTTTCGTAAACATTTTTACCGGCAAAAGTGAATTTAGTTAGTGTTTAAAAACTATTTTTGGTGGTCGGCAAAGATGTTCCTGGTGCTCATTTAATATTTTTGATGCCGATGTACCATTTTGGTGGCCAATGATAAGATAATTATAATTGCCACAAAAAATTAGCGCTCAAAAATTATTTTGGTTCTCATTTAAAATTATTCTGGGGTGCATATGATTCTGAAATGGTTGCTACATAAAAGTCTGCCAACCATGTTCAGTAATATTATTCATAACTAGAATACTGCGCGTTTTATTGTTATTACGTTGCATAACTGAAATTTGACGTTTGTGCTGCAAATTTGGTTCTGATGGGTGTTTTGATAGTTACATCGTCATACATGGAGTAGATCCTACATTATACTATTTGAAGGTGTTTTACAGTGAAATTAAACATGGAAATTAAAATAGAAGATGATAACTCTTTATCTGAGAGGATCTTAAGTGACATCGAAAATATTATTTCAAACGATGTCGATCTGTAAGCATTTACTGTGTGATGTTTTAACATTCTAAATAACGCTGTTTTTACAGGAAAGAATTTTGTATTGTTGCTATGAATGATAACAAAAACAAGTCGCCAGTTTTATATGAAGAACATAATTTGGGTTTGGAATCGTGGTGCGTAAAGTATGTGTATGGATATTTATATACAGAACTATTCAAAGTACGACATTTGCTAAGAAAAAATAGGCTACCTCATCAGAAAACTCAGAAACTTAATAAGTTGCTGGTTGGTGCTTTGCTAATACATCCAGATGTCTCTACGTTTTGGAATATGAGACGCGAACTAATTGAATATGGAGAAATTAATCTCGAGAAAGAATTATTATTAACTAAGTTAGTTTTATCAAATAAGAATAAGTCAAATGAAGCTTTTGCATATCGAAAATGGATTTTAAATAGATTAATGAAAAATATTAGCAAAGAAGGAACTAACTTTGCATTATTGTTGTTGGATGAAGAGTTTTCTGTGACCGAAATGGCTGCAGAAAAGTCTCCAAATAATTATCATGCTTGGAGTCATAGAATCTGGTGTATACAAAATGTAGCATCGAAAAGTGTACTGACAGAGTCTTCAGAGTATTTGAACTTAATACTTAATCAGCTTCATTTTTCAATAAAGTGGATTAACAAACACGTTTCAGAACATACAGGTTATCATTATAGGCAGTTTTTATGTAAATGTATTTTAAGTAATACTCAAACTACCGTCAATCATGATATTAAATATCATTGCTTCATCGAACCTTATTTAGGTATAAAATTTTTAAATTGTGATAATGTTTCATATTTAAATAATTTGTTAGGAAAGCGTGACAGCTTTGTAAATATTAACAATCCTCAAGAATTATTAAGATGTTATAATTATGTTTATTTTATTATTGTTTTGTTGTCCGATTTATTTTATTTCATTGAAAGATTAAATGACGTATTTCCTTCTCACGAATCAATTTGGTATCATCGCAGGTTTCTTATATTTCATTTATTGAAAATAGCATATGAATATCATGGACTTACATGGAAACGCCATTTAAAATTAAACGAGTTGTATGTTTAAATTTATCTGATTTGAACATAACTAATAGCGATATAGGAAATGTGCAAGAAAATGGAGAAAAATATCCAAAGTTGTTGAAATATGAACTAGATCAAGTGGAATCGTCATATCTGTACAAAGTTCTTCTTGAAACTGAGACTAAATTTATTAGAGAAAATAGCTTAGATAGGTGTAGTAGTATGCAGAAAGAATTAGCAAATCGACATGAAAAATGGTTAAAGTTTGTTTTATGTTTTAATAGGGTATAAGTTAAGTTTTTTAGAATATCGTGTGTTTTATATGATTTTTTACATATTTTTATTCAAGTTTTTATGAAATATTGTGAAGTAGCTTACTTGTGCATACTACTAACAAATAACTATTTTTAAGGTAAGTAGTAATAATAATTTTGATCTGCATTTGGCGGTTATTGTGAAACATTTTTCAGCCAGTGTATTTGCTTTAAATGGAAATAAATTAATTTTAGGCAAATTATTCTTTTTCTTTGAATACATGTAATGTAAAAATTTTTGTTGAAACCGATATTATTCTGGGTATAAAAAGCTAGTCGATTATGAGAAAATAAGTGCTAAAAATAGAAAAAATGTTTACATTTTTTGAAGAAAGTTACCCGAAATGGTACATCAAACAAAAAAAGCAAACTTGCTACAGTTGGGAGGGAAATTAAGGCTAAAAGATTACATAGAATCTAAAATTTGTTATAACTATTAATTTCTATTACATCAAACGTAAATTAACAATGGTATATTACAATCAAATTAGTAAGTTCAGGGCGCTTCATTCCACACGTAGAAATATAGCCTGAGACTGGGTGGTGTGGTTAGCATCAGGCCTTCAACAACTGCCTTACTTTTCCTACTTCCATAACCGTGGTTTCAGTACCGAATTTCTAAAGCGACTGGGTGGGCAGCCTGCCAGTTGCCAGATTAAGGGAATTGAACCCTGCACCGCAGTCGAGCTCCCTAACCGCTCGGTCCCGCTGGTGATACAATCAAATTAGACAGAATGTAGTTCTTTTGTGTGCCTTTGTTATTCATAGGAAAAAAATTAACTGAAATCGGAAAACTGTTTTGATTGCCCAACCTAGGATTATAGGCATTTTCAACAGGTGATGTGTTTTATCGGACTTTTTCCACCTGAAAAAGTCTGATAAAACACATCATCACACTGCCAAAAAACGACATTCAGAGAACATTTTCAACAGGTTGATTTTTCTTCGTGCTTTTAGTTAGGGGGTGTGCCTGTTCAATATCAATTTTCCTGACAGGATATAAGCTACCTCTCCACCGTTTCTTTGGGCTTTAGACACTTCTTCTTTGAGCAGTTTTTTTTCGTGAATGAACGAGAAGGAAATCTGCAAAAGACTTAGGTAATTGTCCCTAAGGAGAGTCGTAGTCGATTAGGAAGGTGGTTCAATAGCCTACCAATTAAATCCTCCCTTATGGTCTTTCCTTAAAGATCTCCATCTGTATGCTTTTGCATTGAAGTCTCCCCCGATTATTATTTTCTTCTCATCTCGGATATTTAGCCCCAGTTCAGTTAGGTATTGTTCGAACTGTTCTGCGTTCACATTTTGGGTGTATGTAACAAGGGTATATAGTTAACTCGTTTGTTTTAACCCATATGTATCCGTTGCCACCCTCAGTTTTTGATATTGTATTTATGTATTATCTGTAACCTCTTTTACCTATCGGTGTAGAGGTTGGTGTTTTGTACGCTAGCATTTCGCGGTGCAGTGCTCAACTTGCCCCGGTTTCGGGTTACAAAGTTGGAGTGCACCAGCTTTAATCATTTCCTTTGTGTCAAAACTTAACCTGCCAACCTCGAATTTGACATAGACTTACAGTGCCACCAACATAAACAGTGCCAACCTAAGAAAAAAATCACAACCATTTATGGTCACCCGGTATATCTAGGTTATGGTCATTCTTTACGTCTGCCAAATTTAGGCAGATTAGGCTTGCAATAACTCGTATTTGAATATGTATATCTTTAAGCAAAATATTTAACACTGCTCGCAGTTTTTAGAACATGCACTTGCCTAGAATGTGGCTTGTCTTTTGTGCATTCCCTACCCTCCAAATTTTTTTCTGCCATTCCACAACTGCCATTCTTAAATAACAAGTTTCTTCATAAACGCCAAGTATTCTTCAATGAATTTCTTGAAGAGAATGCCCCTCATCAGTTCAAAATTTGTATTACCGCATGTTGATCTTGTTTGGATGGACTTTTCATTGTAAAGTGTATTTTAAAAATCGATAAAATTAACTGGTGAAATTATACATATAAAACAAGAATGCAATTCACTTGTTTTGTCACCCAGGCTTTTAGTTGAACCGCCTCATCGGAAGTCTTTTTACTTATGTTAATGGTTTTCTTGCATTTTTAGCATTTATATTAATGTAATATGCTAGTTTTTAATGCAGTTAGAACAGGGTTTATTTACCAGTTATAACTTTTTAAATTACATACAACTAATTAATTTGCCTACAGATAAATTGTTATGGAGTTCCTCTATAGGTACTGTACAATGAGATGCAATGTATAATTTGCGCACATAAAATGTAAATGTGTCATTGTTTTGATACTATGATCCTATTTTATAGAAAACAAAAGCATAAGCTATTATGTAAATATTTCTTTTTAGTAGAAGTAAATAATACATTTATCTTTTAATTACAATAAGAAACTGTTTATTGTTTTGAGTTCCTACTGCAATGGGACGAGTTTAGTAAGCATTCTTTATTTATTGATTAAGTGTACAAAGAAGGTGTTCACAACATTGCCATTGCAATAGAAAAAAACACTGAGTTTATTATAAGTAGGTATTATGACGGTAATTCAATTAAAAACAGCAGTGTTTTGGTATAAATGTCTTATGCTAAAGTAAAGTTTCGTATTGTAGCGGTTTTTAAATTGCTGTTTATTGTGTTAAAACAAGACATTAAGAGGTACAGCAATATTTAAGTAATACAGGGTGTTTCAAAATTGCACGAAACAAATATAAGGGCATTATTCTACATAAAAAATAAGAAAAAACATATAGTCCTATGTCCTAAAATGATTTATTTCAAAGATATCCTTGATTAAAGAATTAAAGATACCGATTTGTTTTTAAAACTTTTAGATTTAGTGGGCTGGCATTTGGTTTTCATTATCTGTATGTTTTACTTACAACTATTAAAATTGTTCTGAGTGACTCAGAACAAAAATATTACTTCAAACAGTTACTATAATTTTTCTAAAAAAAAAACTTAATAATTTATTTTGGAACGCATGTTTATTATTTTTCTACTTTTTGCTATAGAACAACGCCCAGATAGTGTATGTAAACAAAAAACATGTGTTGGAACAAAACACCAGCCTACGTTTGACAAACGGATTGCTATCCTTAATTCTTTGATCAAGTATATCTTTGAAATTAATGATTTTACGACATATGTTTATTAGAGTTTTTCTCTTATTTTGACGCCCTTATATTTGTTCCGGGAAATTTTGAAACACCCTGTACAATATTGCCTCTCATAATATAACATATATCTAGAAGTACAGGTTTACAGAAGAGGCAATCATTAGATATAATTCAAATAAATATTTTTATAATATTGTTAACTATAGCATCAGTCAATTTGCTTACAAAAATATCCAGATATCATTGTATGATGTTATGAACACTTCTTTTTGTTCTGTTTCTAGCTGTAGCTAATATAAACAACCTTAATATAGTTGTTAGTTTTATTATTGTTTGTGTTACAGATGAATTTTAATAATAAACAAAACACTATAAAACTTGTAAATTTGATCATTTACTATATATGATTTCTAATATTTATTAGATAGTTACAAACGTATACGATATACATTGTTTAAATTGAATAAACTGTACGTATAAAACATATTAGTAATTGTTTAATTTTTAAATCATGCTTATGAAATTATAAATATGAATATAGTAATGGTTTTATTATTATCATTGTAATATATTAACATAATATAGAGGTAGAGAATGGAATTGTTATTTTATCAAAGATCATAGGGAAACCTTAACGAATACTAAACTTGCCCTGTTTTTGTAAAATATTTTGTTATACCAACTAGATATGTTATATATGGATGATATATACATTGTCTAATTAACTGTAAAAGTGCAAATAAAGAAGTTATCAAGCAGCGTTTTCATGATGTTCATTTTTTATATTTACCTAAAAAAATTCTGGTGTGGTGGTAGAAGCGATAAATTCACAAATATGTTATTTGATGGTAAAAATGATTTCTTTGGTACAAATTGTGTCATTAACAGCCAGTCTTATAAAGACCGCTAATCTGAGGTTAACTTTAATTCGATGTTAAAATAAACAAAAGTACATCAAAACGTTAGTGCTTATGATATTTTATTCATTAGCAAATAAATTTTGATGCGCTTTTGTTTATTTTAACAACGAATTAAAGTTACCCTCAGATTAGTTGCCTTTAAAAGACTGGCTGTTAATATGGAAACTCAGGTCGCTAGACTACAAATAAAACCGTTTGCAAAGATCAATTAGGCTGGAGGGAGAAGAGATCAATTTTACATTGCAAGGATAGGAAATTTTAAAGAATCTGATTAATATCTTGCAAGAAAACATACATTTTATAGTAGGGAGGCCAAGAGAATTAATAATTATTTTCGTGGGACTGAGTAGGTTTATACCGACAAGTGATACCATCGTAATTAGCGTTATTTTCTCAGTAGAAAAGCTCCTGTTGTCGCTTTCTTAGCCTGTGGAGTGAGGAGCTATGACGTCACAAAGGTGGTAAAATGGTAGGTTTCAACAGTTTTTTGCAAATATCTCGTTACCTGTGAAGTTTACTGTGAACTTTACCTTATACAAAATTAATCTACATTTAATTTACAATAAAAATGGTCTTATGCATTTTTGCAGTCCAGTAAAGGATTACGGAGATATGGAGGGAGTAAAAATGTAACTTTTTCTGTTTGGCAAAAATTCAAAAATTACGCCTATGAACTCGTAATATTCGCTGCAAGTGTATTATATAAAGGGCTCAAGGAAGTGGGGAGGCGAGATGGTTATGGTGAAGCACCCAGCACCAAAGACGACATACTCGTACATTTGCGCAGATCATCCACTACTAAACACGTTGAAGTGAAAGTGGAAGATGGAATTAATGTCACTCTTGGACAAGCAAAATTTCTAATACTAAAAACAAGATGCAACTGATTGCTCTAATCACTGTAAACAACAGCAAGCGGGCTGCAAAGTGATTCAGGCAGAAGGTGGTGCGGATATCAAGATCTTTTTTACAGCAATTGACGAATCAAAGAAGGAAACAGAGGCTATGGCAATGACACCGATTTATTGGTCTTGTTGGTGGTTCATGCTCCAGCCAACAAACAGTTGGAGATGATTGTAACGAAGAAAGGTAACCAAGAAGAAAAAGTTTACTGCACTGGTGCTTCAGCGTGTTATCGTGAAAATGAAAGATGTTCTCTTGACAGCTTACACTTTCGCCGGATGTGATACCGTTTCTTCAATTTATCGAAAGGGAAAAATAATGCCTCCTGAAAAAGTGCAGTGACAAGGAGCTTTAAACATAGCTTTTAACAACCCAAATGCAGACCCAGATGCGCTAGCTGATGCTGGAACCATTTCTTTCTTTCGATATTTGCATCAACAAATGCACATAATTTGGATAATCTGCGCCTTCAATGTTACTTGCAGATCATCGCAAAGGAGCCTGTACACACAAATTTGAGGTTGGCTGTACTTTTCCCCACTTTAGCAGCTGGACAACAACACTCTTATGGAGTTTACTATCAAGTGCAGCAATGGATCAATGTCAATAGATTCACTAAAATGGGGTTGGAAAAGTATTGGTGGTTATTTGCGTCCAGCTGCAACCACAAAGGCAGCTGATCCTGAAAAATTGCTCTCTCTCCTCTCATTGTTTGCACTTGTAATACGGGGTGTGCCAGAAGCTGTGACCGTCGTCAGAGTGGTTAGAAATGCTCGAATCATATATCTAATACTTACTATACAGGGTGTTAATTAAGTACGTAGACAAACTTTAAGGGGGGATTCCTTGAGCAATTCTAAGGTAAAAAGTTCATACAAACATGGGACCTAAACGGCTTCGTTTTCGAGATACAGGGTGTTGAAGTTTAAACAAAAACAGTTTTTTTAAAAAATTTGGAAAACGGATGGAGGTATTCTAATTAAACTTGGTGTAGGTTAGTATTTCATAAAGTGGCATTGTTTAGTCAAAATAAATGTAATTTATTTCCACCAGTGGCGTGCATCGGGGCGACCTCTGTTACCTTATTTTAGAAAAATCTGGTACGCCACTGTTTTTTAGAAAAAAGTTTTGTAGCTCTTGTAAGATTGTTTTTTTATTAAATAACATTTTTAAATGCTTCTTTAGACTGTATTTTGAAAACGAAGACGTTTAGGTCCCCTTAACGTCCAATCTACGAAATTGCTGTTACAGATTTTTCCATTTTTCTCGCAAAATGTTTATTCTATCAAAAAAATAAAAGATACTTCTTTTGTATAGTTTCAATGGATAAATCTAAAAAACTTGGCGTATTGACTAAAAAACAGTGGCGTGCCAGATTTTTTTGAAATAAGGTAACTGAGGTTGCCCCGATGCACGCCACTGGTGGAAATAAATTAAATTTATTTTGACCAAACAATGCCACTTTATGAAATACTATCATACACCCAGTTTCATTACAATACCTCTAAGCGTTTTCCAGATTTTTGAAAAAAAATTAATTTTTGTTTAAATTTCAACACCCTGTAACTCGAAAAGGAAGCCGTTTAGGCCCCATGTTTGTATCAACTTTTTATCTTAGAATTGATCAAGGAATCGCTCTTAAAGTTTGTCTACGTACTTAATTAACACCCTGTATTGCTAGCGGCTATGAGTGGGAAACTCACGAAGGAAGTGAGACAGACAACCAACTCTTCAATGTATAATGGTGAGCTGTGTGCAAGCGCGGCGGCGTCGTCCGTCTAATGGGGAAGTAGTCAAGTTTAAAATTCGCTTCTAAAGGCGGAGTTCGAATTCTCACGCATGCGCACGAGACGCGTTATACTCTAAGTGAAACTATGTCGGCGCCGTAATATTTTCTGGCGTTCCGAGGCCCTACTAGCAATATATGTGTATTATATATATGGCTCAAATATGTGCACAAATTGCTCCGGACAAAGGTGCACCAACAGAGATGCACTAATTATTAACGACGGCATCGATGAAGATAATCTTCAACATGAAAAAGAGCTTAACGATTTTTAGGTTACTGATTGCTCTAATTTATTATTATGTAACTACCATGTACGTTGTACATACAACTTTCCATTGAAGAACATTGAATTTACTGAAAAGCATGTATTGTGAAGAAAAAAAATCCATTACTTTTTGTATTAAAGCTTATTAGATAAAATTTGTAGTCAACCTTGTTTCAATGCTATCCACATGATTTTATATTTTTAGGAAAATATGACAAAAGATGGAGGTAATTTAAGTAGCTTTAATTATAAAAGCTCAAATGGGAAAGAGGAAAACGATATGATGAATTATCTAAAAGGAAAAATAGGCAAAATGAAGATAAAAACGACAAAGGAGGGGAGCAATGTAGATATATTGTCAGATTCATACACATAGGCGTTCATACATACATACACACATACATATGTTCCTATGTTAATGATGCATTACTAAGTACTTTTTATAACGAAACATACTCTTTATTAGTGATGGGCTTATTCGAATGAAAAATAACCGGTTATCTGGTTATTGAAATAACCTGTTTAACTCGGTTTTCGTTCCAAGTATTCGAATGAAAAATAACCTTATCCTGATACGTACTACGTGCCGTATCTCAGCGACCTGCGAGTGATCGAAATTCTGTAAAGAATACGTCATTCATAACTCATAACCATAAGCAAGGCAGATTGTACTGAAAACACCATTTGGGCTTCTCGCTCTACCGTTTTCTCCCTTGCTTCCTTGCCAGCTGAGGCTCGCGGTCGATCCGTCGTCATATGATATGCACATAAATCAATTTTTTGCCGCCTTTAACCCGGCCGATCGATAAACATAAACGTTTTACCACTGTTTTTTATTGCGATTAGCAAGCAGTCCCGCATATTTCTTTCTTTCTACACTTCCTAATAAATACCTCTTAATTTTGCAATACATAACACATAATGTACATATTATGTTTTGGTTATAGATCGGAAGAATGGAGGAGTAAAACTCATACAAATACAACAATATATTATTAATTATTATTATATTATTATAAATCGCCAGCAATCGAAAACAATAAAGGTGTATCCAGATATATTTCATTCGTATCCACAATTACTTATTGCACAAACTCCTTAGAAATCCAATAAAAATCATTTATACAATTATTATAATTAACGATTAACTGGGTTCCTCGGCTATCTGCAAGTTACGATGCCGATGCAGATGACGCTGAACCGCGTAACCGGCAAACCGGCGAAATCGAAATGAATCGAGAGCCAAAATTTATTCGAATGATTATTCAAATACTCATTCGGTTATTAATATCATTAGAATGCAAATAATTCGGTTATGAAAATTGTCCGGTTATGCCCATCACTACTCGTTATAACGAAACAATCTCATTTTCAAGTGATTACGATGAATCCCAAGCTAACTAGAAAATAATGACATCATTGCCCCCTCAATATCTCCGCAACTCTTGTCTAGAAGTCAAAAATGCATAAGACCATTTTTATTGTAAATTAAATATAGATTAATTTTGTATAAGATAAAGTTTGCGCTAAACCTCATAGTTAACGAGATATTCGCGAAAAACTGTTGAAACCTACCATTTTACCACCTTTCTAGCTTTCCACCCCTCTCCCGTCTAAACCCGAAGCGCAATGTTGTGCAACTTTTTACCACTTACTAAGAGGAGGGTACTAAACAGTTTGCTGCTGGGTAGAACTTTCATTTTGGATGTTTGGGTTAAACCCTGATTTTCTGTACTAAAACCTGGTACCAAGAATGGCCATCTTTGTGACGTCATAGCTCCTCACTCCACAGGCTGACAAAGCGACAACATGATTTTTCATACCCAGGAAACACCACCGAATAAGATGATACCACTTGTCGGTATAAATCTACTCAGTCCCACGAAAATCGTTATTTGACGAGTTAATTTAGTTTGGCCTCTCTACTATTAGTCTGTATTTGTCTATTTTAGACATAGACCTCTCTAACTTGTCTCCAATTTTTTATGGTTATTTATTTTGTTTGTTCTTTTCATCTATCACCTTGCATTTGGTTTCTTTATCACTGGCCCAACTGAGGTCACTAATGCAGAGTAGTGTTCTTCCATCTCATCGCAAGATGTGCCTTGCATGATTCCATTTCAACTCTGCAACATTTTGTGCCTATATTAAATACGCTCATTTCTTGGACCAAGGCCCAAAGCTGTAGTGTAGAGTGCTGGGGGATAAGGAATAGGTTCAGAACTAATACGATTAACAGAAGAGGTATATGAATAAAAAGGAATTGCGAGAAAAAGGGCTAACAGTGTGATTAATGTTAAAGACCTAATAAAGCGGAAAAGAGAAGCAGGAAGACTCGGAACATTTCGAAAAGTGAGAGCAAGAACAATTAAAAGCCTTTAGAAGTAGCGTGAAGATAACGAGAAGCCCACAATACAACAAACTAAAGAGAAGACAAGAAAGAACGTGTAAGAGGCGGGAGTAGAAAACGCAGAAATGGAAAAGCTGGATGAAGTAAAGGAAGAGCTAAAGAAAGATCTCGAAGTGAAAATAAAGGGCATGAAGGCCGACTTCACCGAAGTAAAAGAAGAATTAAAGAAATTAAAAGCAGAGTGGGAGGAAAAAGCAAAAACTTGGTGAAAGGAAAAAGGAGAGATGGAGAAAAGGATCAGCAATTTGAAGAGCAAACTAGAGAAGAAAGAGAAGGAAAAATAAGAAATAATGTAGTAATGAAAGGGGTAGATTTCGCAAAGGAGCAACGAGAGAGTCAAAATTTAGAACAAAAGGTCACTAATTTCATTCAAACAGAGTTGAAGATGAAAATTAAGATAGAAAAAAATAGGCAAGTGGGGAAAACCGAAGCGAAAGCAATGGTGGAGGCTTCTAAATGAAATCTACATTAATAGCAACCTTTCAATGAAACCTCACAATAAGAAAAGTAACTCGAGCAGAAAAGAACAACGGTAAAAGAAGAAGAGTAGGATACCGCAAGCTAGAGGTGGACGGAGCCTATAAGAATGGTCACAAGAAGAAGGAGGAAGACTGGTAAGGATTGATACAGGAAAAAATGAGTAACAGTAACCAGACAGACAAACGCAAAGATGGTACAAGCAGTGCGAAAATGCAAGAGATAGCAAAAGAATTAGAGACATATGTAGTAGACATCACAGGGCTACAAGAAATCATATGGGGCAGACAAGGAAGAATAATCTCAGAAACATATGAACTGTGGTACGCAGGAGAAGAGAAGCAAGGCCAGGGAGGAACAGCATTCATTGTGATGAAAACATGCAAAAACAAATAATGCAATTAAAAGCAATCAACAGTAGAATTTCATACATAAGAATAAAAAATTATCCAAGTAACCTATGAATTCTAAATATCTAGGTGCGAACAGAAGCGGCAGAGCTAACAGCAAAGCAAGAATTCTACAATAAACTAGAAGAAACATATAATACAATACCCAAACAAGATAGATTAATGATATAAATGTACAAATTTGTCGAGAAGCATGTTACGGAGAGGTTGTGAATATAAATACTGTGCATGAGAAAACAAACGAGAACTGAGAACTACTATGCAATTTCGCAGCTGCGACAGAGATGTACAGTCGTGTGCAAATAAATCTGGGACAGTTGTTTTTTCACATGCAGATTCAGTTAAGAATTGAAGAATATCTATATGGATTTCCTGCTATCAGAAAGAGTTACATTAAACTTTAACAGGTACCTACTGAAACCCGTAACTCTCTCTGATAAGAGGAAATCCATGGAAATATTCTTCAAATTCTTAACTGAATCTGCATGTGAAAAAAACACTGTCCCAGATTTATTTGCACACCACTGTACATAATGAGCAGAAAATGGAATAACAAAATAATACACAAAGTTGGAAACACCCCGCAGGAGGGTCAGAAAATCAAATTGATCACATACTAACAAAAAAAGACAGCAAATATATACGGAACGTATGAACGTTCAGGGGAGCAAATGCTGATTCCGACCACTTCCTAGTTACTGCAAAATGTAAGATAAAAAAAGATAGTAGACGAGAAGAGAACCAAAGGCAAGAGATGGAATATAAACGAAATAGAGCGAGAAGAGATAAAGACAAAATACAGAGAAGAGATAGAAAGGAAAATACAAGAAGAGGAAGAAGTATACAAGAGGAATGGGAAATAATAGCAGCATAAACAAAGCAGCAGAAACAGTACTCGGGAAAGAAAACAGCAAACAGAGAAGATCATGGTTCGACAATGAATGTGAACAAATGATACATGCAAAAAAGAATACGAGGATAAAATGGCTTACTACAGAACGGAGCAAAGACAAAGAAAAATATAAAGAAAAAAGAAAAGAAGCACAAAAAATATTCAAAAAGAAAAAAGGGATAACCTGGAAAAAATTATGAAAGAAATACAAGAAGGTAAACAAAACAATACAAGACCATTATATGTATACCTAAGAATAGGAAGAAGAAAAGTACCAATAATAACCATAGAAAATGAGAAATGGGTGGAACACTTTAGAAGACTATATGAAAATCCAAACGAAACAAAACTTAAGGAAAGAAGGAAAAAAACAAGAAAAAGTCACACATAGATTGAAAGGCGACGTTTGAAGAACTAGAGAAATGTATAATGAGCCTGAAAAACAGGAAAGCAGCCGGTGAGCTGCTAAAATACAGCGACAGGAAACTATATGAGAAGATACACAATTTAATACAAGAAGTTGGGAAGAAGAAAAGATGCCCGAAGAATGCAAACAAGGGATAATTATACCAATAGACAAACAAGGGGAGACATCATTGTGTATGAACTACAGAGGCATAACATTGTTGAACACGACATATAAAATATTAACAACAATTATTAGAGAAAGACTCACACAATTTACGGAAGGGACAATAGGTGACTGCCAATCTGGATTCAGGAAAGAAACTCAACAATAGACGCAATACACGCATTGAAACAAATAACAGAAAAGAGTTATAAACACAACATAAACATGCACTTCCTTTTTGTTGATTTTAAAATATCTTTCGAAGAGGTAGATAGGATCAAAATGATACAGGACTTGAGGAACATTCTTCTTCTTCTTCTTCTTTGGTCCTTTTGCGTCCTTGGGGAGCATAGGGCGCTTAGCGTTTCTTTAGCAGGGTTTGTATGCTGGCAGTTTTGCTAATTCTGCGCAGCATCTCTATCCTTTTTCTGTTTTAATTTTGATCTTTCTCGTTGGAGTTGAGTTGATCTTAATGAGTAGAAATATTTTCGACCAGTTGTTTCCATGCTCGTTTATCCTTGGCTATGTTTTTCACTTGATTCCATTCCTTGCCTACTGTTTTGTATTCTTCCTCGATACATCTCTTCTATGTTTTTACTAGTCTTTTCTGTTTTCTCTTTCCCCTGATGGTATATTCTGTTGCTTGTCTTGTAAGGTCTGTATTTGGTTTGATGAGGGTATAGCCCAGCCATCTCCATTTTCTTCTTTTTATTGTTATTTCTATTTAGTCGCGTCAATAAAGCCTTTTTCTCGGAAGTCCTCAGAAACAGCTCCGATTTTGATGATTTTTTTTTTAATTTTGTTTTTTTATATTATTTGAAATCAGAAACGTTTTAGAGCGGGGACGAAATTATTTATATTGTTTAAACAATATGTATGATAATTAGGTAGAAAACAAATTTTTTATACCATATCCATTGAAAATGAGGAAAAAAGAGTTATTTATGATATGTTTTCATATTACTATTGAAAACAATTGTGTCCCAAAAAGTTTTATACAAATGGACAAAAAGTTTATCTTACATTTCACAAAAAAAAATTCATGATAAAAAGCTCTGCATGACTTGTAGATCCATAATCAAGTACAAAATTTTTAAAACATTGGCTGATATACAGGGAAAATCAAAATTATGATTTGGAATGAGAATAAAATACGTTCTAACTGTAGTGGAGAGCAAAATGTTCATTGAAATTGTTAGTAAGTAGCATTTGACATTTGTTGACAGTTATTAGATATTCCAAAGCACTCTATCCCGAACGTGTTTAATAAGGACGAGTAACACAAAATTAGGCGCTTATTATGAACGGGATCTTACGATGTTTCGTACTGCGCATTAATCTAATAATTGCTGACATATTTATTGAAATAATCTTATCATTTGTATCTGGGAAAATCACTAATCTAATAATTTTTTGCTACTTAATAACAATTTTAATAAACATTTTGCTCTCCACTACAGTTTGAACGCATTTTACTCTCATTCCAAATCATAATTTTGATTTTCCCTGTATATTATCCAATGTTTTAAAAATTTTGTACTTGATTATGGATCTACAAGTCATGCAGAGCTTTTTATCAAGAATTTTTTTTTGGTGAAATGTAAGATAAACTTTTTCTCCATTTGAATAAAAATTTTTGGGACACACTGTATAACAATTGTTTTCAATAGTAATATGAAAACATATCATAAATATCTCTTTTTTCCTCATTTTCAATGGATATGGTATAAAAAAAAATCTAAATAATTATCATACATATTGTTTAAACAATATAAATTATTTCGTCTCCCCTTCAAAAGGTTTCTGATTTCAAATAATATAAAAAAACCAAAATTTAAAAAAAATCATCAAAATCGGAGCAGTTCCTGAGGACTTCCGAAGATTGCCCTGTTTGATGTATTTATTGACGCGACTAATTGGTTCTTGGTCTGTTTTTCTTCATAATTCTTCGTTCGTTATTTTATTCGACCAGTATATTCCTAAGATTCTTCTTGCATTTTTGTTTATAAATGTTTGTATTTGTCGGGTTTGAGTTTTGTTTAGCGCCCAAGATTCACTTCCGTACAGGAGGACACTTTTCACATTTGTATTAAAAATGAGCATTTTAGTTTTTAAGGTTATTTCATTCGATTTCCATATTCTCCACAGTTGGTTGAATGCTGCCTGTGCATTGCCTATTCTTCTTTTAATGTCTTTTTTACTTCCTCCACTGTCCTCAATCACACTTCCGAGGTACACGAATTCATTCACATTTTCCAGTGGTGTCTTTTCCAGTTGAATTTCAATGGGGCACTGGAGTTTATACGTAGCGTCTTTGTCTTTGCTATGTTAATGTGTAGCCCTGTCTGTTCTGCTGTATTTTTTAGGATATTAATCTTGTCTTGCATGTGTTTTAATTTTTCCGTTATGAGGCATATATCGTCCGCAAATTCGAGATCTCCTAATACTTGCCCAAATCTCCATGTAAGTCCCATGCTATTTTTTATTGATAGTTTCATGATACGATCTACTACAAGGAGGAATAGTATGGGTGATAATGTACACCTTGCCTTACGCCACTTTCTATGCTTATTTTTTCTGTCTGTTTCCCATTATGTACTACTCTTGCCGTATAATCTTCGTATAGTAGCTTTATTATTTTCGTAATTTTATCTGGTATCCCGTATATTTTGAGGGTGTCCCAAAGAATGTCTCTATTGATTTTATCAAAGGCTTTTTTGAAATCAATGAAGCCGAAATGTATTTCTTTTTGCCATTCTATGCCTTCTTCGATAATTATCCTCAGCGTACATATATGGTCCACATAGGATCTTCTTTGTCGGAAGCCAGCTTGGTTCGTAGTTGTCTTTCTACCTTGTTTCTTATTCTTTCTAGTATGATCTGTGTTAATATTTTACTTGTGCTCAGTAGTGTAATAGCCCTCCAGTTTTCACATCTTGTTTTGTCGCCTTTTTTTGGTATTTTTATAATTAACCCTTCAGTCCATGTTTTGGAAATTATCTCCTCGCTCCAGATTCTGTTGAGTAGTTTGTGTAGAATTTCAGTGTTTAATTTCATTTCTGTCTTGATCAGTTCATTGGGAATGCCGTCTATCCCAGCTGCTTTGCAGTTTTTAAGTTTTTTAATTGAGGTTTCTATTTCTTCCCTTGTTATTTCCTCTGTATTCACGTTTAACCTCTGGTACACTTGTTGTTTATTCAGATCTCCTTTAGTTATATCTTGACTCTTGTATATGTTGTAAAAGTATTCCTTCCATCTATTAAGATGTTGTAAAAGTATTCCTTCCATCTATTAAGTAGGTATTGATATTTCAGATTTCAGTCATTTTCCGCCTGTGTCACGTATGTGCGACTCCGCTGTTGTTTTTCTCCCTATTAGTTGTCTTGTTGTGTCGTATAGCGTTTTCATGTCATTTTGTGATGCAGCTTTTTCTGCTTTTTTTAAAGTTTCTTTCCGTTGTATTGTTCTATCTTTTCTTGCATTTTTCTTAATTTGTTTATTTTTATTCCAATATAATTTTTGTAGTTCTGCTTTTTCTTCCATTCTTGTTTCTGTTAATACCCTGTGTCTAATATTTTTTCTTTCTTCGATCATGTCCCATGTTTGTTGTGACATCCAGTCTTTGATTGTTTTTACTTTAACTCCAATTACTTCCTCCGCCGTTTCCTTCAAGGCGCTTTTGTATTTGTTCCATAATTCTTCTATAGACATGTCTTTTATTTCTCCCATATTATTATATTTAGCTTCTAGTTTATTCTGATAGTCTTTCTGCATCTCTTTGTCCCGCTTTAGCCACTGTATGTTGTATTTCATCCTGCCATGTATTTGTTTGGGTTGTGCCTTTAATCTTATTTGAAATTTGGCCCGAACTAGCATGTGGTCAGAGCCAGCGTCTGCTCCTCGCATTGCTCTTACGTCTAGTAAACAGTTTTTGTGTCTTCCGTCTATTGTTACATGGTCTATTTGATTTCCTGTCTCTCCACTGGGTGTTATCCAGGTCAGTTTGTGAATATTTTTGTGCTTGAACAAGCTGCCACCTATTACTAGGTTGTTTACAGCACAGAAATCTATAAACATGTTTCCATTCTCGTTTGTCTCACCTAGGCCCTCCTTTCCCATTATTCTTTCTCTTCCTGTGTTGTCGTTTCCAATCTTTGCATTCAGATCTCCCATTAGCATATTTACATCATTTCTGTATTTTTTGTGGAGATCGTCGTATACTTTTTGTAATTTTTCATAGAAGTCTTCTTTATTTTCCTCTGTGTCTACATTTGTGGGTGCATGTACATTTATTACAGTTTTGAAGAAACGGGCTTTAAATCTTGCAGTAATGATCCCATTCTAATAGGAACATTAAAACACCGGAAAAACTAGTGAGGCTAACTACAATGAGCATAGAAAATTCCAGTGCAAGAATACAAACCGGGAAGAGCATCACAGATACCATTGAAATAAACAGAGGTGTACGACAAGGAAACATCCTGTCAGCCCTGCTGTTTATTACCTCATTAAACTGCGTAATAAATCATGCCGAGCCCAAAGAGACAATAAAAATAGATCAACACAAATAGTGGCTTACGCTGATGATTTAGCAATAGTAGCAAGAAACCCATGGTAGAAGAGGTTGAAGATAAGTAAGTAAGTTAGTGAGCAAGAAACCTACGAGAACTAGGAAGTACCTTCAGAATAATAGAAGAGAAAGAGGGCTAGAAATAAACGTGAAAAAGACCAAATATTTACATTGTAGTAGGAAGGAGAAATCAAGAACAAACAGAGTGTTATTGATAGGAAAGTATAGGTTCGAAGCATACTTCGCAAACAGACAAACACTGATGGACCTAAAACTGAGTAAAAACAGAAGAGTAAGGATATACACAACAACTATTAGACCCATTGTATTATATGCCCCCAAAGCAGCAAACATCTCACAGAAAGAGAAGGAACAACTGATGGTTTTTGAAAGGAAAGATTATGGGTCCTAAGAAAATAAACGGTGAAGTTAGGCCACTAATAAATTACGATATCGACAAGATATTAAAGAAGGAAAATATAGTTAGAAAAATCAAAGCCCAAAGGATCGGATGATACGGGCATATTATGCGAAGAGAAAAAAAAACATAAGCAGAGAACTACTAGAATGGACACCAATAGAAACAAGACCGTGAGGAAAACCAACAACAAAATGGAGGGTAAGTGCTTACGAAGTAGTTCCCAGCCCCAGCTTCAAGCTTCTTAGAATCTTTAGTGGTAAGAAATGTTATATAAGCATGTGCACACTGTACTTAGTCAGTTCTTATGCCAGTTAGCCTTTAGTAATCACATTGTAAACTGCATTTATGTAACTCCGTAACTTGAATAAATTATTTTTTTTGATTTACAATTTTCGTAAATTATAATTAGGTAGAAAATTACCTAAGATTAATAGAGATAGGAAGTTGGGAGAAGTTAAGTAGAGACAGAAAGAAATGGAGTGAAGTAGTGAAAAGGGCAAAGACATACACAAAGTTATAAGTGGAAGTAATAAGTGATAGAAGAGAACTGGAAGTGACAAGTGAAGGAAGTGATATGTGGGTTAATCCACCACGTGAATAGGATTTAAGAGTGCTAAACAGCTACAATTTCTACGGAAATGTATAGCCTGGTTGATTGAGTATTGAGTAATTACTATAGTTTCTTATGTGCTCTGCTTATTCTACATTTGGGTCTTCTCGAGACACATAACATTTGTCTTATTGGTGTTCATGTTTCAACAGATTTGTTTTCTTCTTATTATTTTTTATTATACCTGCATCAGAATCGCCATTTAAAGCACGCCTGAGCGTGCGAATACAGGCGATTAAAGCTCGCCGAGCTTTAAAGGTTGTCAAGGAAACGACTGAATGCAACAACGGACATGGACGCCACAAAAACGTAAATAATTCTCGAAACTATAGTAGCAATATTATTATGCCCTCTCGATTTATCACGACAAAAATTATTTCTAAGTTTTTAGTGCGTAATTTATTTCCAGTATTGAAGGTATAATAAAAAATAGCGTAAAGTATTCGTGGATAACTGGTCTTTAAAAGACTTGCTCTATTTCGAGCACTCCGGCTACGCCGTCGTGCTCGAAAACTCGCGCGTGTTTTAAAGACCTTGTTATCCACTCATACTTTAATATACTATTTTATTATACCTACATCAGAATCGTCGTTTAAAGCACTCCTGAGCGTGCGAAAACAGGCGATTAAAGCTCGCCGAGCTTTAAAGGTTGTCAATGAAACAACTGAATGCAACAACGGACGTGGACGCGACAAAAACGTAAATAATTCTCGTAACTATAGTAGCAATATTAATATACCCTCTCGATTTATCACGACAAAAATTATTTCTAAGTTTTTAGTGCGTAATTTATGTCCAGTATTGGAGGTATAATAAAAAATAGCGTAAAGTATTCGTGGATAACTGGTCTTTAAAACACTTGCTCTATTTCGAGCACTCCGGCTAGGCCGTCGTGCTCGAAAACTCGCGCGTGTTTTAAAGACCTTGTTATCCAATCATACTTTAATATACTATTATAAGCGTTAATTATACTATTATAGTTACCTACGAGGTACGTACCAGAATTGCGTGCCGTTGTGCTGTAAATTCAAAAATACTTATGTGATAAGAAAAATTTATTTATTATTTTTCAATATAGTTCCCTCCCTTATTCATACATGATTCCCAACGCTTTATCCAATTTTCGTAGCACTCTATGAACCTTTCTGCAGGAGTCCTTTTGAAGTACTGAGAAATAGCACTTCCTAATGCAGAACGTGAGGAAAACCTGACTCCTCGGAGCGAATCCTTAAGGTTTGAAAACAGCCAAAAATCACTAGGCGCTAGATCTGGCGAATACGGGGGATGAATGAGGGTTTCGATTCCATTTTCTAAAAGAAAATCTGTAACGATTTGGGCTTCGTGCGGTGGAGCATTATCCCAGTGCAAAATGAAATTTCCACCAGTCAGATTAGGGCAGCAAACCATCACGCAAAAGATCACGTGTATATTCGCCAGTTATTGTCTGACCCTTAGGTACAGGATGTGCTAAAATTAGACCTGCTTTGTCCCAGAAGATGGCATAAAGAACTTTGTTCTCTGAATGATGTCATTTTTGACAGTGGTCTATTATAAGATGTTGTATTCGACTTTTTCCACTGTCACGGGTGTTTACCACACCACGTTTCGGAGTTCATTCACCTGAGGACGGAAGTAGACCAAAAACTCCCGAAACGTCGTGTTGTAAACACCCGAGACAGTGGAAAAAGTCCGATACACCATCTCATAAAGAACTTTGTTGTTTGATGGCACTTGCTTGAATTTTCTTGGTGGGGGAGAATCTGAGTGTTTCCACTGTTTTGATTGGCGTTTCGTTTCAGGATTGTATACGGTATCCACGTTTCATCCATGGTTATCACATTATTTAAAAAAGTATCCCGACTTGCTTGATTTTTAGTCAATAAGGTTTGACAAACGTCTATTCGAGCCTGCTTTTTCTCGTCAGAAAGCATGCTAGGAACCCAGCGTGCACTAACCTTGCTAACCCTTAAATGATCTGTTAAAATTCCCTAAATAGTACCGTGAGAGAAGCCTGTATGTTCAGTCCATTCATCAATAGTCAGCAGTCGATCTTCCATTATCAAATTTTCGATTCTGTTGATGTTTCCAGGCGACACTGCTGAAATTGGCCTTCCAGAACGCGGCTCGTCTTTGGTGGACCTTCTGCCTGTTTTAAATTCTCTTACCCACTTACGAACGGTGTTGTCAGAGAGAGCAGTGTCCCCACAAACATCTTTGAGCTGCTGATGAATTTCGCTCGCTTTTCACCACGTGCTGATTAAAATTTTATCACCGCTCTTTGCTCGTCTACACTAAAATTCATTTTTTAAGGCACACTCAAAAGCTCTTCAAGTTGAACACGCTGTAACTTTCGTAATATTACATTAATAGTGACGTGCATATCCAAAGACAACATATATAGGTTTCATTTGTTATGACATTTGCGCATTAACCCAGCCTACTTTCTGAAATACAAGCAAACGGCACGCAATTCTGGTACGTACCTCGTATATGATCAATATATTAATCTTGCTTTGTTTGTATTCACTTCTTTATTATACCAATTTAGCTTTCTAACCCTGCAGTGCTGATGTGAATAATTTAAAGGTATAGTGTTCCCTTGACTAATGTCTCTATTTACTTGTATGTAACTTGGTACTCTGCATGCCTAGATCTTGTCCACGGGGTTGGCATAAAGGGCCTAAGAAGGCCTACTTGCTTGACGTCAGTCTCCCCTCAACTAATACGGCGTTATTTATATAACATTTCGAAATGGTTTGGTGACTTGCCCGTACACCTCAAAGCACAAACACTCTCTTTATCTGCGTTTAGGTGTCAGCTCAGCAAAACGCTTCATTCAAGACAAATTTAAAATGTTCTTTTATTACTTCCTTTTACTACTATAAAGGAAGTATTGGATTCACCCCAAAAATTCGAAATTGAGTTTTCAACAGATTTCACGTTTTAGAGTCCCCTGGGACCAAAAAACATATTTTTTTTTCATTGGTCTGTCTGTCTGTGTGTCTGTGTATCTGTCTGCGTGTGTGTCCGTCTGTGAACAGAATATCTCAAAAACGAAAAGAGGTATGGCATTGAAACTTCATATATAAGTTTTGTGTACTATGTAGATGAGACAGCAAGCTTTTGAAGAAAATCGCATAACCGGAAGTAGGTGTTTACTCTTGTGATTTTTCAGTTTTTTTCGATTTTTTCAAAAACGGCTCTAACGATTTTTTTAAAATTTTACATTTTTCTTACATTTTTAATGTGTATTGATGTGAGATAGGTGATTTTCCAGTTGAATACTTCTAAAGTGGGTTTCTTTTGTTTTTTTTCTTTTTTTTTTTAATAACTCCTATTTTAAATAAAACACCCGGTATATTATTACATTTTTGAATTCACCTTAAAATTCTAGAGAAGATTTGTCTCTTCAACTAACACTCGATTTTGTACCGTTTTTGTAGAATTTGTAATTTTTGAAAATTTTTAACAAATGGTTAAAAATTAAAAATGAAATTTTTGACTAATTATAAGATCACTGTAAAAGGAAGTTGTGTGAGTGTATCACACCAGATTTTGTTTTGAATGTGTAGTGGTTTTCGGAAAATAGTGGAGGCAAAGCTAGACTCTATTTTTAGTATTGTGTGTTTTTGTAACGCAGGGTTAGGTGGAAGAACAGCTCACTGCTTTTGCTTTGAGCTGAATGTCGCCCGCCATATATTTCTTCTTTATTATTAACAATTGAATATAGGTGTTTATTTTCTTTTTATGTAAATTGTCATTCATTATTATATGTGTAAATAAAGACCATACTATTATTATTATTATTATTATTATTATACTAACTAACTACTTGTATGTAGTATGTGTTATTATGTAGTTGTAGGTGCAAGGGGTGCACAGCACCCGGGCAGTAGAGTTTAAGAGGCGGCAGCTAGACCTTGTGTATACCTACTCTGTTTCTGCTGAAATTTCATAGAAAGATACAAGCAAGTGTACAATACTTAATAAAAGGTGACTAATGGCACAGTCTATAAACTAACTTAGTTTATAGACTGTGCTACTGGTTACTGTAATGTATAGTAGCAATTGTGAGATGAAATGTTTATTTATATTGAACAAAACATAAACATAGTTTGACGACCACGAAGCGTAAATAGTTGAATTCGCAGTCTATGATTCAATACTGCACAATTAATTCGGGCACGGTTTCCAGATGCCGTAAAAACAAAAACTACTTGCACGGCAATATGCAGTTCTTACACAATAATAATAGTATATTATGTTATTAGGAGCAAAAGTTATATTTTATGTGGCGAGGCTGGACGGGTTATCTGCCGAGCTTGCGAGGCAGATAAGTACAGCCGAGCCACATAAGATACTTTTGCTCCGAATAACATATAGTATTTTTTATTCAAATGTTTTTCTAACAAATTATTTACAACTTTGTGAACAAAGTTCGAAGAAAATTACTTCATCTCGTCAGCGGCAGATAAAGTCGTCAGCGGCAGATAATAACTTTATCTGCCGCTCGTCAGCGGCAGATAATATTATCTGCCGCTTGGCAATAAAGTGACAGTTTAGCATCATCAATCCAGCACTATAATGCCATATTTTACTGCCGTTTGAAGAAAAAATGTATTTGCAATTGCAAGTCGAAAGAGGATTTTTTTAAAACACAATTAAACAAAGGCAGGTTTTTTCTCGGCATTTCCCGTACTAGCCTAAAAATGAAGCTCTTTGTCCAAGAAAGGTAGGTAATTTCCGATTCATTTGATTTAGCCCAACAAAGGTAGGCAATTTATATGAACATTTCCTGACTTTATAAATAAGCCCTTCGCGCTAATTTCTCTTAGGGCCGGTTGCAGAAAGCAATGTTAAGTCTGGTGTTAGCTAACATCGCGTCAAAGTGAACAAAATCGCATCAAATTTTGTTTACTAATGTATTAGTTACCATAAGCATTTGAGATTTGATTCGTTTTTGTTCACTTTGACGCGATGTTAGCTAACACCAGACTTCACATTGCTTTCTGCAACTGGCCCTTAGTCTCTTAGTACACACGTTTGTGTGTTTTGTGGAGAGACAGTTCGGCTGCTCCATCGAATAACACAGTATGTGATAATGAGTAAAATGTTGGGTTACAAGGAAACACTTTAGATCGATGGCCCCACACTCTGCATGCATTCCCAAAGTTAAATCCCGCATACTTGCAGTCTGTATTAAAGTATAATTTTTACTGTCTGACCAAAAATCTTGCAACCCTAAAGTTTCATGGTAAAATGTAGTTACTGTGTTTTGAAATCCAATGGGTGGGCGGAAGTGAGGATAAAATTAATTTTCTACACAGTATCTACAAGAACAGTTTTATTATTTTTTTTACGATAGCTATACGAATTTTTTTTATCAAAAAGATATGATGGACAACTTAAACAAATACAAAAACAATAAAAATATTCAAAATTTATGATCTGCAACAAAACACAGTATCTCGTAGATACTGTGTTATACACAGAATTTTGACAAAAAAGTTTGCTCGTTGTTTTTCTAAAACACAGTAACTACCAGATACTGTGTTTTCTTTGGTTCTTTCGAACATTATAATGATTTGCTGTGTTTTGAATTGGAGAACAGAAGACATGCATGTAGATACTGTGTTTATGGGTAGCTCTAAATACGTAACCAGTATAGATAGCTCAAATCTGATTAGCTAGAAAGATGCGGGACAACACAGTATCTACATAGGAACATTCAGCTCAATTTCACAAAAAATGTTGGATACTGTGTTTTTCGATGGAGCAGCCGAGTTTATTTTGAGTATAGAACTAATAGAATAGTACCAATCAACTATAAAATAAAAGGTAAGTTACATTGGCGTTTATTATTTATGTAAAACAGTAAAAAAGTTGTTTAATTATTGCAGATGACTGATGGACGAAAGAGACTTTCTGGTTTCCAATACCGAAAACGGAAAACGTGAAAAAAGTTACGAGCTCTATTAGAAAGTTTCTTGAATCAGGACCTTCACCAAGTTTAGCAGCAGCAGTCTCGGAATCAGTAGCTGAACTTTCTGATTCTAGCACTGTTACTACGGAAACGCAACTTAATGTCGATGTATTGGCAGATCCTGCTGTTTGGACACATCCAGTGGTGTTCCCATAGGGCATACTCTATATACGCCGTATACTCTCAGGATTTTCTGGGCATACTGCATATACTCTCAAGCAATTTTGTGAATACTCGTTAAATGTGCTTACAAATTAGGCCTAACGTCAAGTCGAACACTACTTGAACAATTGTCTGCACCAAGGCTGCCAGTGTTTGTAGGATTTATCCCACCACTCTGCCGTTCGAGTAGCAGTGAAGGGTGTATTTCGCGACCATACGTGAAGGTTTGACTGCGAGACCATCGATAGGCACTTTCAACTCTTCGTGGTCAAGTTAAAGAACGCCAAAAAACAGACAAGGAAGAAGATGCTTAACAAAAACAATTTTTGTGAATACATTTAATTAGGTTCATCGATTTTTTAAAAATTTTATATAAAAAAAATAATAAAAATGTTAAGCTAATTTGTGCAATTGCTTCCCCCTCCTCCCCTCGCCAAGCTAGTGGTGGGTCGAGAATGTTCTTAAAAGAAAAAAATACTTAAGTGAACGTCAAACAGATTCAGCTTATACAGAAATGTTAAATGAATCAAAAGTCATTGGTAAAGAATTGGATTGTGAGATTAGTTTTCCAGCAATCGATACTGTGCGACCGAGGAAAAGGAGGCCTATGTTTGATTACGAATGTAGAGACACTGCTATACACATTCCAGAATTACACTTTAAAGTCAATTTTTACTTTTTTTTAGACATTCGAATTGCTAAGCGAGTACAACTGTTGTTTCTCTTTTTTACACAGCCTTGACACTTTAGCAAACTTAGATTCCGATGATAAACTAAAATACTGCACGGATTTGCAAAACAAATTGACACATTTTGGAACTACCCATTTGGACATAAATGTAGTCGATTTACTGAATGAAATAGAGATTTTGGAATGATTCTCTATTTAGCTTCACTCAACTCACACCACATACCTTTTCTAACCACCTAATCCACAACCCAGAGGGGGCGGCACTTGAGACTTTGCATCCGGGCGGCAGGTAAGCTGGAGACGCCCCTGTGTAGTTAGATGGTTAATGTTGTTTAATTATTATATGTTGTTCATTAATTCCGAATATCTATACTCTATCCTTGCATTTTGAAGGTCAGATTCTATTGATCATCATCATGGAGTTGAAAGCCTTTTCAAAATATACAAAGACAATGTCGCTTAAGCTTAATATTTAACATTTATTTCAAGTCTACGTTTGAACACCATATTATATAGTCAAAATTACGCATTCGTTAAGCACACTTCTTTTAAGACTTAATGGAAATGTTATTTTTTAGGATATGTTTTAGAGACCAGAAGCACTTCCAACTCACGTCAATTCTTCTTTGTATTTTTCGCCCAGTTCTGCTTCCAAAAGGAATTGCTTTTGGAAATATAAAATTTCTTGAATTTATTTCATAGTTTTATCTCCCAGCATTGTTACTTCCTTTTACAATAAAGGAGTATTTGATTCACCCCAAAAATTCGAAATTGAGTTTTCAACAGATCTTCATGTTTTAGAGTCCCCTGATCCCAAAAAACATTTTTTTTTCATTGGTCGTCTGTCTGTCTATCTGTCTGTATGTCTGTCTGCCTGTGAACAGAATATCTCAAAAGCGGAAAGAGGTATGGCGTTGAAACTTCATATATAAGTTTTGTGTACTATGTAGATGCGACAGCAAGCTTTTGAAGAAAATCGCATAACCGGAAGTAGGTGTTTACTCTTGTGATTTTTCAGTTTTTTTCGATTTTTTCAAAAACGGCTCTAACGATTTTTTTTAAATTTTACATTTTTCTTACATTTTTAATGTGTATTGATGTGAGATAGGTGATTTTCCAGTTGAATGCTTCTAAAATGGGTTTCTTTTTTTTTATATTTTTTTTATTAACTCCTATTTTAAATAGAACACCCGGTATATTATTACATTTTTGAATTCACCTTAAAATTCTAGATAAAATTTGTCTCTTGAACTAACACTCTATTTTGTACCGTTTTTGTAAAATTTGTAATTTTTGAAAATTTTTGACAAATGCTTAAAAATTTAAAATCAAATTTTTGGCTAATTATAAGATCACTGTAAAAGGAAGTTGTGTGCGTGTATCACACCAGATTTTTTAATATCCTCTTTGACATTAATTTAGTTTTTTCGAAGTTTATTATTAAACCTGTCTTTCTGTTGTCTTCAGTTAATTCCTTTAGCATTAGCTTTACTGTTATAGTTTTCTGTTAGCACGGTCACACCATTGGCGAATCTCAGGTTTGATAGCCTTTTACCACTTCTCTCCTCGTCTAGCGTTAATAGTACATATTTTTTTAAAAAAGCAATGGAAACGTTATCTACGCCCTCCGGGCTAATGTATGAGCTATAAAATACACGCTGCACGTGTTCTTTGGGCCGTCATCTAACGTGAGGTGAGTACATGTTGTTGTTTAGGATTTTGTCGTTAATTGATTGTTAAATTAGGCCCACTCTTCACGTACCGCTACGAGCGCTTGTACGCCTTTTCATCCCTGGCGTGCTCCACGTCCGAATCCGCCGCCGGCAATTACGCTCTTTGGCCGTCCCTTCTGTTATTTGGAGGTAAATTTTCTCCGCCGACGTAAGCAAAACGTTAAGTCATGGACGGATTGCATTCCCGCGAGTTGCCGCATTTCCAATTCAACAGGCTCTGGCAGGGATCTGAAAATCCTCCGGCGATGACTTCAAGAGCGTCCCATTTACGCAGCGCTGCGCTGGATCAGACCAATTAATTAAATAAGCTGTGAGTACTAGAGCATGCTTCCTTCTAGCTTACATAACAGAGGCATTTTAGTATTTGTATTAAACGTATTTTGCCTGCGTTATAATACGGAGTTAAAGTACCAAGGCCTTTGGGTTTTGTCGGGCTGGGTATAAAATAAAAGTTTAGCTTTTTTTTGCGAACGTTGCCGGGTGCGGACGTGTGTGAGTACTCGTCCAAATCTACAGTGTTAATTTTTGGGCAAGTATTGCCCATTGGGAAATGAAAAAATAAACCATGGCGGGAAATTGTGGAAAGTGTTTTTCTGAACTGAAAAGAACGGACAAAATATTGCCATGTGCTGGCATGTGCGACAAAAATTACCATTCAAAATGCGTGAACATTGGCAGTGACGATTATGCGTACATTACGAGCAAAAAGTGGATCGGTTGGTTTTGTGAGCAGTGCGCCGATAAGAAAAATCAGAATATACGGAGTGTATTAGAGAAATTGAAGGAAGCTTGGAACAGCGTATCTGGAAGATTAAGTGAATCCTACTGACTTAGTATTCTCAGGACTTCGACATGTTAGCAAAGGTGGTATTGTAATAGAGTGTAAAAATACAGAGGCAGTGAACAAAGTACAAGAAAAGGTAGCAAGCAAACTTGGAGAAAATTATGAAGTAACCATTCCGAAAAAAAGATTACTCAGGATCAAAATAGTTGGACTAAGCGAAAAATTATCATTTGAAGCCATAGAGGATAAAATAAGAAGTCAAAATAATTATTTAGATGTGCAAGAAGCTGACTTTAAAGTAGTACATATTAAAGAAAATAAAAGTCAATCTGGAAGAAGATATTATACGGTTTATGCAGAAGTTAATGCAATGGCGTACAGGTTAATGATGAGAGAGAAAAAATTAAACATTAGTTAGGATAGATGCAGAATTTACGATGCTGTAGAGGTCACCAGGTGTTTTTCGTGCAGTGGATTTAATCACAAAGCCAGCGAATGTAGGTCAAACAAAGCTTGCCCAAAATGTTCAGGGTCACATCTATTGAGTGAATGTCGAGCGACAGATAATGACCTAAAATGTGTGAACTGTACACATGCAGTGGAAAAATTGAAAATGAAATTAGACACAAATCATCCAGCTTGGAGTACCGACTGTGCAGTTTTTAAAGGTAAATTGGAACAAGCCAGGAGCAAAATTGATTTTTTAGAGTAGGCGAAAGAAGCTTTGAAATCATATATTTTAATTCCCAAAGTATGTTAAAACATATAGAAGAATTGGAAATTTTAATCTTAGGAAGGCGCCCAGCGTTGCTATTCTTAAGTGAACCTCGCATTACAGATGAAATAGAGGATTGTGAAATACATTTTTCAGGGTATAGTACAATAAGGTGTAATTCTACAAGTCGAAAGACCGGGGCCGTAGTTATAGTGTTGAAAAATAATATTGAATTTAGGGTAATATCGAATATCACATATAACAAGAACTTATGGCTACTTTCAATCGGTATAACAAAAGGGTTTCATCAAGGTGTGTACACGGTAGTGTATCACTCTCCGAGCTCAAGCGATGGTGAATTTTTAATTAAATTTGAAGAATGGTGCGACAAATATGTAGCAGACCGCAGCAAACATTTAATTATAGGTGATTTTAATATTGACAGGTCCAAGGACAGTTTCTATGCGAAACGTTTAACAAATCTAATTCAACATCTTGGCATGAAACAATTAGTTCGCGATTATACAAGGGTGACTGAAACTTCGAACACATTAATAGATTTGGTAATAACTAACATTTCGAATTTAAATGTTGATGTCCTCGATTATCCGAAAATCACTGACCATTCCGGTATAGAGGTCAGATTTCGTAAACAATGCATAACCAGCGAGTTCAAAACGGCGCGTAGGAAATTCTTTGATGACTATTCAAAAAAATGCTTTATTGAATAAATTGGCTAATTATACTTACGATATGAGTAAAAATGTACACATTGCAGCGGCAGGCATTGTGCAGTCTTTGCATAATTGCTTAGCTGACCTGATTACATACCGCATTAGCAACGTAAAGAACTCCTGCCCATGGTTTTCCGCAGAGTTGCAACAATTACATAAATATCGGGACACGTTATACAAAAAGGCTAGGTTATCTGCAAATGCAAATGATTGGAAACATTATAAAAAAATCTGGTGTGATACACTCACACAACTTCATTTTACAGTGTTCTTATAATTAGTCAAAAATTTCATTTTTAATTTTTAGCCATTTGTCAAAAATTTTCAAAAATTACAAATACTACAAAAACGGTACAAAATAGAGCGTTAGTTCAAGAGACAAATTTTCTCTAGAATTTTAAGGTAAATTCAAAAATGTAATAATATACCGGGTGTTTTATTTAAAATAGGAGTTAATAAAAAAAATAGAAAAAAAAACAAAAGAAACACACTTTAGAAGTATTCAACTGGAAAATCACCTATTTTACATCAATACACATTAAAAATGTAGTAAAAATGTAAAGTTTACAAAAAAATCGTTAGAGCCGTTTTTGAAAAAATCGAAAAAACTAAAAAATTACAAGAGTAAACACCTACTTCCGGTCATGCGATTTTCTTCAAAAGCTTGCTGTCTCATCTACATAGTACACAAAACTTATATATGAAGTTGCAACGCCATACCTCTTTTCGTTTTTGAGATATTCTGTTCATAGACAGACAGACACACAGACAGACACACAGACAGACCAATGAAAAAAAATATGTTTTTTGGAATCAGGGGGCTCTAAAACGTGAAGATCTGTTGAAAACTCAATTTCGAATTTTTGGGGTGAATCCAATACTTCCTTTATAGTAGTAAAAGGAAGTAAAAATTAGAAACAAATATAGCAACTTGATTAAACACAGGAAAAATCGCTACTATGAAAATAAAATTAAAGAAAGTCGAGGTGATTCAAAAAATATGTGGAAAGTTATTAAACATATAATTAAAAAGCCGGAAGCAGAGTGTACACCGAAAAACATTGTATTCCAAGGAGTAGAAGTAACTGATTCCAAAGAGATAGCTGAAAATTTTAACCAATACTTCATAAATAGTATTGTCGACATAAATCGTGATATACTAAACACCGATTTTGAAGAGGCATCATACCTGATCTTGTTAACATCTTTAAATTTAAGGAGATTTCTGTAATCGATCTTGAGAAAACAATTACGAGCATAAAAAGAAAGAGTAGCACAGATGGCATTTCTGTTCAGGTTAGTAGTGTAACTAGAGGGGTTCTGACTCACATTTGACCTTAAACTTTTTCTAGGTCACGGATCTAGCCTAGGTCAAGGTCGGGGGCGGGGTCATTGGCCTAGCCGGGGCCAAGGTCACGGGCCACTTCCGAGAATTTTTTTTGGGCTAAAAGTGTAGTTTTTGAAATTTTTACAAGATTTATCAAAATTTTCCCACGCTCGAGCGGATGTGAGCGTCTGGGATGCAAACATGTCCATTCTTGCAGGATGTTGTTATCAGTAAATAGAACAATGGCATCCATTGTTTTAAAGTCGAGACGAAATTGGAGAACAATGAAGCTATTGTTACGCTTATCAACATTTTCTCAGGCTCGACCGGATGTGACTCATCGTCTAACAGACATGTCTATTCTTGCAGGATGTTATCAGTAGAACAATGGCATCCATTGTTTTAAAGTCGACACGAAATTGGAGAACAATGAAGCTATTGTTGTCTGGAGATTAAAAATGTGTTGATCTGCAAAAATTCAACAATGAAACCCATTGTTTAAGAAAAATCAGCACAGTTGGAAGTTTTTGCTAATACAGTTAATGAGTTTAGAGATTAAAATGTGTTGATCTGCAAAAAATTCCATACACAACTAGTAAATTGAGTCTTTGTCTGAAATTTTTGCTGACGCAGTTAATAGCGTCCATTATCAGCTGCGACGATGAATAAATAGCCCGGTTTGACTGTCTGCAATAGTTAGTATTACAACGACACACGCGGGCGAACATGTCTGCAACAGACAACGTTACCGAATTAAGTTCGAACTCAATAAAAACCATCAGAAACGCGATAGCGATTGTAAAATATAGTGATGAGGCTGAGACATTAATTAAACATGTAAATAAAACCATTTTAATTGTTAGTCGATTTATACGTAAGCATAGTTTTAAAAATGAAAATCCATTCAGGCTAGAGGCAAATTTAAGTTTATTAA
This sequence comes from Agriotes lineatus, assembly GCA_940337035.1. Classification (NCBI taxonomy): domain Eukaryota; kingdom Metazoa; phylum Arthropoda; class Insecta; order Coleoptera; family Elateridae; genus Agriotes; species Agriotes lineatus. Next base: position 207,787,301 of record OW679194.1, read on the forward strand.
AGGTGCAACGGCAATTATTGCGAAATTTAAAAGCAAAATTAGCAAAGAAGGGAGCGGGTGTAGGGAGTGGTCAACAACAACAACAAAAGAACAAGTTGGTATGGGAAGATGTAGAATCTTGTTTTAACAGTAGAATAAGAACAGGTATGATTGTAAATTTAGGTTATAAGGAACCACAAGAATTTCTTGCAAAAGCATACAGAAGTTTCTCAATAAAAGTAAAACAAATTATAAAAGATAAGTTAATGCTTAAAGCTAATGTAATATTTAGTGCATATTTTATAAAACCTAGTAGTGGCGAGATAGATTTAAAAACGTTTACTACTAAAAATGAAAAAATTGATTCTGGCACCAATTTAAAAGAGTGGTATGAGACTAATGTTGAGAATAAGTTGTTGACGAAATTAGAAGATTTTCAAGAACGTGATTCAGGTTGGAGTTTGCTTGAGATATTACATTTAAAAGTAAATTTAAATCATTACACACCATTAACAGTAGGTAAATATATTGAGTTACCTCAAGATATTAAAAATAAAAAGGCCGTGATTAACGTAAAAAATGATGACGAATATTGTTTTTTGTGGTCTGTAGTCTCTGCATTACGTCCTGCAAATGGGAATTCTGATAGAAAATCTTCATATCCACATTTCAGTAAAGTTTTAAAGTACTCGGGGCTAGAATTTCCAATGAAATTAAAAGATATATCAAAATTTGAAACAATGAATGATTTACGTATAAATGTATAGTCTGTTCACTAAACATAAAAACACAAAGTGGCCTTTGATTTCTAAAATTTCATGAGTGTACTTCCAAAATGAATCTTTTGTCTAGGAATGTACTTTCAAAAAGTTACTAAAACAAATAGGTTAAGAGTGTGACATTTAATTAGCATCTGTCATAACTACTTTTAAGGATGTTAAACAAATACTGTGTTGGATACTATTGATGTAGCATTTATTAATAGGTATTTTTATTACATTTTATAAAAGTTCAGGCAAGAATTTCCAGAATAGTATGTACAGTCGTGTGCAAATAAATCTGGGACAGTGTTTTTTTCACATGCAGATTCAGTTAAGAATTCAAGAATATCTCCATGGATTTCCTGCTATCAGAAAGAGTTACATTAAACTTTAACGGGTACTGAAACCCGTAACTCTCTCTGATAAGAGGAAATCCATGGAAATATTCTTCAAATTCTTAACTGAATCTGCATGTGAAAAAAGCACTGTCCCAGATTTATTTGCACACGACTGTACTTTGACACTGAATTCATGATATTTTTTTATTTTTTTTTATTTACAGTATTATAGTGCCGTAACTACATTGGTTTTTGGCACTAAGGGAACATTAAATACATTTAATAATATTTGTATCCTTTAATAGTTTCTTTAATTCGGTTGCGCTATTGCTCAGAGCGATTTTCATTTCCTTGTTGATTTGGTGGTTTCTTCTTTGGTTGAGGTATTGTTCACATTCCGTTATAAGATGCTGCACAGTAAGGGGTTGTTCGCAGTGGTTACATATGGGTGGATCTTCTTTATTTAAAAGGTAATTATGAGTTGCCTTTATGTGTCCAATTCTAAGTCTATTTAACAGTACTTCTTCCCATCTAGTTTTTATAACTGTATTGGTTCATCTTGACACGGTGCTTTTAATTTTTTGTAGTTTATTCGTTGTTGCATCATCCCATTGTTGTTGCCATTCGTTCCATATTAGTTCTTTTTGGTAGTTTTTAATGTCTTTTACAGTTAAATAATCGTAATCAACGTTCATTTTCTGAGTTGCCAGCTTTGCTTTCCGGTCTACCAATTCGTTATTCTGTATTCCTACATGGGCTGGTATCCACATGACGCGCACAATTTTTCCATTTTTGTATGCACTTGTTAGTTTTTCGCGAAATTGTATCACCTGAAGATTTTTATTATAGAGATCTGTTATGGCAGATAAAGCACTTAGAGAGTCACTCATAATTATGTATTTATTAGAATGATCATTTTGTTGGATGTAGTCCAATGATTTATTGAGAGCAAATAATTCAGCTCCAAACACTGAACATTTATCGTTTAGCCGATAACTTTCACTGTAGTCATTGCACATAAACGCACATCCTGTACCACTATCTGTTTTTGAACCATCCGTATATATCTGAAGATAATCGGGGAACTCACTTAAGATGATAGAATGTAATGTCGTTTTGTAGATGGAGGTAGGTGTACTATCTTTTGGGTATTGCGTTAGGTGCCAATTTACTGGGACGGGATAGGTAAGCCAAGGAGCTATAGATGATTTCCCATGCGAGAGACGATAGTTGATGGGATTTAAATGGTCCAAGTAAAGCTTAGCTCGGATAGTATAGGGAGGAGTTTTTTGGATGTTAAGACTGTACAGGTTTTGGTAATGTGGATGTAGAACATCATTATGATTTATGTGCTGTGGGTTACTTTTCACTGCTGCTGTGTAATTTAGTAGTTGTAGATTTCTTTTATAAGATGGTGGTAATTCTCCTGTGGTACTGTATAAACTAAGCAGTGGGCTGGTTCTGTGAGCACCAGTGACTAGTCTCAATCCATTATTGTAAACCGCATCCAGACTTTTCAATATAGTTGTGGTTGCATTTGAGTACAAAAAACTTCCATAGTTTAGTTTAGATTCTATGGTCGCTTTAAAGATTTGGAGTAACACGCTTTGATTTCCTCCCCATTCTTGGTGCGAAATTACTTTTAATACGTCAATGGATTTTTGACACGCATTCTTTATATACTTTATGTGAGGAATCCATGTCAACCTTTTGTCTAATATCATGCCTAGACATTTTATTTCAGACACAAAGTTTAACTGTATTGAATCTAGATATAGCACAGGATCAGTTTGGTTTCGTTTTCTTGTGAAATGAATGCATTTAGTTTTTTCATTGCTTACTTTCAGACCGTTTGAGTTGCTCCATATTTGTAGAGTATTTAAAGCATTTTGGAGATTGTTCCTAGTTTGTTCTAGGTTTGAATTTGAACAGTAAATGATTAAGTCATCAGCATATAAAATTGTTTTTATATATAGTTGTTCATTCCTTCAGTTATACTGTTAATGGCTATCAAGAAAAGGCTTACACTTAAAACCGATCCTTGTGGAATTCCATTGTCTTGACTTCGAACTTGAGACATAACTTCATTTATTTTGACAGAGAAAGTTCTATGTGTTAGAAAATTTTTAATAAAATGTAACATATGACCTTTAAACCCCCAATCGATCAATGTTTTTATGATTTGAAGTTTCCACAGCTTATCGTATGCCTTTTCTATATCACAGAAGATGGCGATCAGATGATGACCATTAAGGAAAGCATTCCTTATATCGTTCTCTAGTTTAGCTAAGTTATCGTAAGTACATCTGTTATTTCTGAACCCACTTTGTGTTATGTTTAGCATGTCCTCCTTCTCTATGCACCACATTAAGCGTTTATTAACCATTTTTTCTAATAACTTGCACAATACGTTAGTCATGCTTATGGGCCTGTAACTAGAGCATTCAGTTTTCTGTTTCCCTGGTTTCAGTATAGGGACTACCATTGCATTTCGCCAACTTCTTGGGAAAGTTTCAGTATTCCAAAGATGATTATAGAAATTTAGTAGCGAAATTTTTGCAGATTGTGGTAAATGCTTTATCATTAGAAAATGAATCTGATCAGGACCAGGACTACTATCTTTACAATTTTTTAGTGCATGTTCCAATTCAGGTAAGGTAAAGGTGATGTTAAAATCTTCGCTGTTGTCCGAGGATGAAGTAGAGGATAGAACACTGTTATTTAATTCACTCTCCTTTCTTGATTTTAGTTCTAAAAAAGCATTTGAATAACTGTTATTACTGGATACATTATAGTAGAATTTGCTAAACCTTTCTGCTATTTCAGGTGATATTTATTAATTGTCATTTTTAAATTCAGTCACCTTTATGCAGGTATGGAAACCTTTGCAAAACAAAATACAGAATCCCTAGCAGACAAATTTTACGTATATGCCAACTTCAAAACAATGTATATGTTTTTGTGTTTAATATGTTTTTGTGTTTACTGAATGGCCTATATATACGCTAGAAAGAAAAAACAAATTTGGTAAAAATTCAGTATTGCCCTTATATATTAGTAAAAATACTCAAATTAATAAAGATGCTATACATTTATTAATGATATCCAATGATGAGGGGCAGTTCCATTTCTGTTGGATAAGAAACTTATCTAGATTGGTACAACTCAAATGCATAAGAGAAAAACTCAAACTTTATTATGTGATACATGTTTAAATCATTTCGTAACTAAAGAATCACATTTAAGACATATTAGAAATTGTAATAGTGTAAATGAAACTAAAATCAAAATGCCCGAAGAAGGTACAACAATAGAATTTAAAGACTATAAATATCAGAAAAAGTACATTTTCAATCTACGCAGACGTGGAGTGTGTTTTAGAGAAAGAACAGAATGTTGTTTCCGAAAATGCGGGGGTTTATCAAAAACATGTTCCTTTTAGTATTGCATATTATTTAAAATGTTCATATGACGATAGTTTATCTCGATTTAATATATATCGTGATGCCGACTGTATGGAATGGTTTGTAAAAGAATTACAATCTATAGCATATCAAGTAAATAATATACTAACAAATATACAGCCTATGGACATTAGCCAGCAGGAAAACGAATCGTTTCAAAAATCGGTATGCTGTTACATTTGTAAACAACCTTTCGCCGTTAAAGACGTGCGTGTACGTGATCACAATCATCAGACAGGTGAGTATAGAGGTAGTGCTCATCAACACTGTAATCTTAACTATAAAGATGCTCATTATATTCCCGTTCTCTTTCATAATCTCAGTGGTTATGACGCTCATTTTATTATAAACCATTGCAAAACTGATTATGGGAGATATTAAATTGTTGCCTATAAATAAGGAAAAATTTATATCATTTACAAAACATGTGGATGGTACAAATATTGATTTCAGATTTTTAGACTCGTTTCGATTTATGCCTAGCAGGTTTAGAACAATTGTCATTAAATTTACCGAACAATTTAAAATCATTACACGTAAATTTTGTAAGAGCGAGAAGAATTTGAATTATTACTACGTAAGGGTATCTTTCCATACGACTACCTAGACAATTTTGAAAAGTTGAATGATAAAAGTCTTCTGACAAAACGCAATTTTTTAGTCAGCTGCATGGAACAGCCATTTCAGATGAAAATTATGACATGCACTGCGTGTTTGGAACACATTTAATATGCAAACTCTAGGTCATTATGCTGATATGTACCTTACAGTTGATGTTCTACAATTAGCTGATGTGTTTGAAAATGTTAGAGAAAATTGTATGAAAACGTATGGATTGGATGCTCTACACTTTTACACAGCACCAGGATTGGCATTTCAGGCAATGTTAAAAACTACAAGTTAAACTTGAGCTGCTGACAGATGTAGATCAACTGTTGTTCATAGAGAGGGGTATTAGAGGAGGGTTAGCACAGTGTTCGAATCGATACGCTAAAGCTAATAATCGATATATGGGTGAAAAATTCGTAGAGTCGATCTTGAATCGTATATCCTATATTTAGATATTAATAACATGTACGGAGCCGGGATGTCTGAATATCTACCGTATGGAGGGTTTGAATGGGTAAATGATTTAGATATTCTAAAATTGATCATTTAAATACTCCGGAAGATTCTGAAACAGGCTATATTTATGAAGTCGATTTAGAATATCCTCAACATTTATTTGAACTTCACAAAGATTTGCCTCTATGTCCTGATCATTATACACCGCCAACATTCAGCAATCAAAATGATAACCACTTTATTTAAAAAAGAAAACTACGTAATACATTACCGCAATCTGCAGCAAGCTGTAAGTTTAGGCTGAAAATTGTAAAAATTTACAGAATATTAAAATTTAAGCAATCAGCTTGGCTTAAACCATACATAGATTTAAATAAAAAAAATTAAGACAAGCCGCCAAAAATAATTTTGAAAAGGATTTTTATAAACTTATGAATAACGCTGTATTTGGCAAAACTATGGAAAATGTTAGAAAATACAAACAATAAAATTAATTTCTAAATGGAAAGGTAGGTACGGAGCCAGTGCATACATATCAAAATCAAATTTTCACAGCTGTACTATTTTAGATAAAGATTTGGTACTTATAGAATTAAATCAGTTGGAAATAGTTTTTAATCAGCCAATATCGTAAAATTTTCAATCCTAGATATTTCAAAAATTTTAATATACGATTTCATTACAATTATATTAAACAGAAGATGGGTAATCAAGCAAAACTGCTGTACACAGACACTGTAGTCTCATATATCACTTTACCCTTCCAAATATATACGATTAATACGGGAAGATATTCACAAATTTGATACAAGCGATTATCCTCCGAACAATCCATATAACCTTCCACAAGTTAATAAAAAAGTAATAGGTCTAATGAAGAACAAAATGTGTGGTAAAATAATTACCGAATTTGTTGGTCTACGTGCAAAAATTGTATGCTTTCAAAACATTAGAGGATTCTGAGAATGGAGAATTTAAAATTTCAAAGAAAGCTAAAGGTATTACCAGAGCTGCTTTGAATAGAATTACATTTGAGGATTACAAAGACTGCCTGTTTAATAACGAAACAGTATTTTCCGATCAGAGAACAATTAGATCAAAAACCCACAACGTATTTTCTTTAAAACAAAGAAAAAAGGCTTTAGATCCACATGATGACAAAAGAATAGTAAACTGTATGTATACTGACACTTTGCCTTGGGGTTACTGCCCACCAACCACATTATAAACACCAGTTCTCTCTCTCTCTCTCACGCTTCGAGCGATGACGTCATTTCTCACAGTTGGAGAGAGAGCAGCATGTGCTATAAAGACAAAGATAAAAGTATAAGATATTTCAGTCTGCAAAATGTCGCCGTCAAATTCAAATATACTGTGGTTGAACAAAGACCTGTATGTTAAAAATAAAGGAAATCTATAATTTCCATTTACGTAATGCTATAGGACGGAACGACTTGCAAACTTTGAAGTTTATATTACACAAAATTGGTATTGCTATACCGAGTAAAACTCTTATTTGGGCTACGCACTTTAAAGTGTTGAAACCGCTATCGTAAATGAAATTTTAAATACTATGTTAGCTGCCTTTAATGTTATTAGGGAAATTATTAACGAAGTAATATATAATATCCATATTTTCTTCACGATGCAGTCTTTGAGGCTGCTTATTATGCCCACAGCAAGTTTATAGAAGACGTATTCGAATATTTAAATACTAACCATATAACTTATATATTTCAGCCTAGCGTTGTACGTCACCACACAGATATTTTTAAATGGCTTCAGGAAAATATCAGAAAAGCTCAAAATGGTGAAGCTGTTGGTTGGAGAAGCGGTCCATGTTCCGGTCCCTGGCCTTCAACAACACCTCAAGACTATATCGATACTTACACATTGTTAAGTTCTGTTTTCCTTATGTATAAATAAGATGTGTGTATATTAATTGAATAAAGCATATATTTAAGTGTACATTTATTCTCCCTCTCCTTGTCAAGTTTTGCTTTGCTTATGGGTAAATACGGTGTATATATTAATGAAATAAAACACATATTAAAAATAAAAAAAGTCTTTTATTTTAATCTTTAATAATTACATGTATAAGTTTATTACCTAACCTAATTTCTATCTTTATGGGATTTAAATCTAGAGGCAGTGTTGGTTCAGGAAGTGTAAAACTATATGTTGCTTGAAACGAAGGAGGTGGTGATGGTGGTGGTGTGATGGTGGTGGTGGTGGTGACACCTGTTCCAGTTCAGATTGCTGTAGTGGTGCGCACCCCTCAAAATTTGTGTTGGGCTTAACCACCCCTGAATGTTGGCACAATTTATACAGCTGCAGCTTTCCACCTTTGTTATGTTAGACGACCAGGAGTGTGGTTGTCCCATTGGAGGAGGTGGAGGAGGAGGAGGAGGAGACTCCATATTTTCTTCAGTCTCACTCCAGAGTATAACCTCCTCTTCTTCCTGGCTCCACGGATCGTCAGCCCATGAGTCAAAACCCCAACTATGATTTGAGAAGCAGTCTTCGGTAAAGGCTTTCGACATCATTGTTATCGTAAAACTAATATTTCTATGATTAGTATTCTTATATATAATATTCTCCCCTACCTTACACCGGCTGCAGGAAGTGCTTGCGTAAGCTATAACAAGTCTGGACAAGTCTGAACATGTCTGAACAAGTAGACAGCAGATGTGATAACTGCGATTAATGGTTTTCATTATACCACTTGTGCAAAATGTGAACATTTTGTATGGCACATTGAACCCGTGTACCAATATGATGAGAACAAAAATGAATATAATTATATAAGGTCTTTAATTGTTTTATATTTGGACAAGCTGGTAAATCGACAAATTTTACATTATCACTTTGTTCTCCAATCAGCATTTTTTTAAACCATCTTTTTTTATCTAACTCTTTGAGAAATATGGAATCATCGCTTTGTATGATCTCTCCTATGTACAGAGACAACTTTTCGTAGGGTATTGTGTCATGCTGATTATTATTGCTCCATTCTAACCCGTGCAAATTAGTTGTAAGCCAAATCACTTGATCTTTTAGAGAATTTGAAAGGTGTTCGTACGGTATCGGCGGTTCTACTATCCGATGGATTGTAACATTTGTATCACTATCATATACAGCTATTTCTTTGCAAATAAAGTTGCTATTTTTATATTGAAAACCTTGAATATCTATAAATTTCATCGCTAATGTTGTCGAAAGAACAATAAATCTGCAACTAGTCGAACTAGTATTTAGCTAACTATTTTTATGTCACTGGTAAAAGAATTATATTTCACTTTTTGATCGAATAAATTAATGCGTAAGCTGAAGTGTTTTTCGGTATATCAGTATTGGTTTCAAATTCAAGTCGAATATCTACAGCACCGCCTTTTAATGACTCATTTTGTCTAGAACAATCTATTACGACTAGCGGAGCTATACTTTTGAATTGTGCAGGCGTAAGAACAGGCTGATTGTCATGCTCGTAGTAAGATGATTGAAAACCTGCAAACATTTCATACAATTGCGCATATCGATTGCTGGCAAATTCCAGATTTAAATTATCATAGGGATATCTTTCGGAATTGAGATAAAGTGTAATATTTCTTAAATCGCAAGAATCAAATTGGGCCATATTTTTAACAGTTTTATTTTTTCGGTCTGTTTGGAAGCCTACAATAATGTGACGCGGAGTTTCTACTTGATTAACATTTTTTATTGCCGAAGTGTGTTGTTTTGTTTGTTGTAATGCAGGATACTCGTGCAATTCCCAACTTCTAAAATTGATTTTCAACTGACTACTTTGCTCAATGTATTTTAATAATTTTAAACGATTTACATCGGCCACCGAAATGTGCGGTACTCTCCAATACACTTTTGTTAATTCTACTTTAAGTTTTTCATCGACCGTATTAATAACAGCATTTAAATCTTGATTGCTTCTAATAAGTACTAATTCTTGTCGAACGTTTAGTAAAATTTTTCTAAAGTTTTCAGAAACTCCCATCAACATTTCGCAGGGGACAAATATCTGAAAATTACCTTTTGAATCGATCAATCCGTCAATAGATGTTTTGGTAGGCGTCCAACCTGCATTCTCCAAGCGAATACTTTGAGTCGAATTATATGACACGTAGGCTTTCATAGTTGCAGTTATGCCGACATTTCTTACACGATCAACCACCACACCATTAAGTTCATATCTAATTTCATCTAGTAGGTGAGATATGCCTAAATTTGCAAATGATCCCGTTGCAGTAGCTTTACTATCTGCATCCTTTAACAATTTAGCTTCGAAACATATAACACTGATGCAGGGTAAAGTGTACACATCTTGATGTAAAATAGGTATTCGTATTTCATCGTTATTATTAAATGTTGTAGAAGAATAGGGTTGATGCGTATGTTTCTCCGCATAGACAATCGAGTTATCTTGAAAAGCTGTTTCAGTAACGTTTAGTATTTCAGAAGTCGTCATTTTTATTTGATGTAAAACAAGCGCTCTTAATATTACAGAATATTAAAATTTTTCGAATATTAACAGTAAAATTTAATTTAATAACAGTCCAGATGTTTTTTCTTTTTGATTTCCCCCTCGCCGTCACTTCTAGTAGCAGTTAGCTTCAAACCTAAAGATTTTAGAAACAGTTTATTGGCAGATGTTAATCTATCGACTGCAGGCAGCCTACTGATGTTCGAAACAAACTGATCATCCCTAATATATGTTTGCTGCGGCTGCTGCTGAGAGTTGTATCTAACCACCATTTTGTTTCTTGAGATGCAACCTTACCGTGATGGCTTCTCCGCAGAAATTGACCAATTTACCGTTTTGATCCAGGATTTGTATGACAATGTTATGAATAATTCTCGTATTGATTGGTAGATATATAACGTTAGAGGGATTTTCTACAATCTTAAATCCTGGCGGATCTGTAGGGAAAAATTGATGGACTCTGTGTACAGCATTGCTGTTGTGATAAGTACCAGTTACGATATTGCAATGAATACATATAGTAATAACTTTAAATATATCTACAGGATTATCGGAAATATATCTACCATAAGCTTTCAATTTCTTAGGTTTGAAACCTAATAACTGTCCAATACTATCTTTAGCAGTAAAATCGATTGCTAAGGACGATTTAATTTCACTCCTGAGCGTGTTATTATTAGGCTTAATATGTAGCACAGGTTCTGCTTGATGCTGCACAATATTTTTTTCTAGTATATCATTAGCACTACCTGCTTGAGGGGAGGGTGGCTCAGACTTTGTTACACCTATACCCAGTTCATGTCTAATATATTGACTTATATCGGCAACTTCATATGAACCGTGAGGTATTTCAATTACAGCTTGTTTACCATCAATATCAGTATAATGAAATCTATTATTATTCGAATCAATATTAGGTATAGTATTATAAGCTTCAAAACTGATTAATCCTATAACGTATTCAGATTCCGGATCCAGATGTATGGATGGATACTGAGCTGTGAGAACAGATTCATTTCCAGACAAGGTAAACGTCCAGAACATGTTTAATAGTAGACGGTTTAACTAGAACTGAAACAAAACATCTAGAGACCTTTAATTTTAATTACATTCTCCTCCTCCTTCTCTAAGAATCTTACTGGAAATAAAACAACTTTTATTAAACAATAGGTTTTATTTTTCCTTTTACATCCTTATTCAGTATACATTGCAATTGTTTATTTAAGATAGGTTCTAACAATGGAGACATTTTATCTATTCTATTCTTAAACCTCATCCTGTCGAGTGCACACAACTGCCAGTAATTGTATGGAAGTTCATCGTCCTCCTCTTCTTCTTCTTTCTGACAAATTTCAACAATCGGGTCAAAGTGAACCTGCTTGCTGCTGCTGTTTTTACTTCTGGCGACCTTTGTCGTACCACACCAAGTCATGTTTAAACTGGGTTATTAACAAGTTCAGGTCTGGCTGCCGCTCGCTTAATTTCAAACAAGAAAGTTCCTTTCAAATATCTTTTAATTTACAATATACAATATCTCTGTTCAATTTCTCCAGATTTTTAGTAAAGCGGTTGAACTGCATTCGATATTTATAGTATCGTTGCTGCTTCATAATGCCAATGTGTACAACTCAGACTTCCCACACTATAAGTACATTCTCAGACGATGACGTCATCCCCCCACATCTGCAAGTCTTGACAAGTCTGGACAGGTCTTTTCTCGCAGTAAACCGGTAGGAAGCTAACACATGACGTCGTGCAAAAATTGTAAACATAAATGCCCACAATTTACAGAATCATAAGTTTGAAATGCCTGATGATTATATTTAATAGGATGACAGCTGCCATTTTTGCTACTTTTCAAATATTTCACAATTTCTATTGGAGGTTTTAAGTTTCCAAAACTGTCAAAGTAAATTGCATCTTTCCTCCATTTTATGTAAGCCACCCAATGTGTACCAAGATTAGTTTTATCATCCAAATTTACAATACCGCATTCTATATTTCGAACCTGCTTTGGTAAATCATCTCTCATAAAAATGCCGCGAAAGTTATATATATATATATATATATGTATAAGCACTACAGGCCTTAAAGGCCTAGGGCTAGTTTTATTGTTTTTCTCCACTTAGTTCTGTCCTTGGCAACTGTCCTCCACTCTCTTATACCTAACACTTTAATGTCCTGTTCTATCGTTTCCAACCATCTCTTCCTTGGTCTTCCTCTTCGTCTAACACCCAGTAATCCACCTCTCAACACAAATTTAGTAATTCTATTACCCGATAACCGTTCCACATGACCTAACCACCGTAGTTGTTGCGCTTTCACTGTTTTTATTAAATCAGCTTCATTGTATAGACTGTATATTTCGGCATTTGTTCTTCTTACCCACACTTCCCCAACTTTTTTCTCACCGTAAATTTTTCTTAATAATTTTTTCTCCCACCTCTCAAGTTTCTGTTGATCACTTTTATTAAGAGTCCATGTTTCACTTGCGTATGTCACAGTCGGTCTAATCATTGTCTTGTATATTCGTTTTTTCGTGTTTTTTGTCAGGTACTTGGAATTTAACAAAGTATTCGCTACTCCAATTGCTTTGTTTCCTTTTGTAAGTCTGGCTTGTATCTCCTTACTGTTGCTGTTGTCTTTTGTTATCAATACTCCTAAATACGTAAAGCTAACTACTTGTTCAAACAGAAATTCCCTTCTATTCTGCATTCTTATTCTAAGATCCTTTATCTCTTCATCAGTTCCTGTACTTCCCATAATCATAAACTTTGATTTTTGTTCGTTTATTATTAAGCCCATTGTTTTTGCTGCATCTCCTAAGTCTTTTACTAATTTCTTAAGGTGTTTTTCGGTTTTAGCAATTATCGTTAAATCATCTGCATAGGCCAAGATTTGGTGTGTATTACTGTATATTGTCCCTTGCCTGTTTAATCCACTCTCTCTTACTACTTTCTCCAGTGCTAGATTAAAAAGAGTTGTTGAAAGCGGATCACCTTGTCTCAACCCATTTTCTATTTTAAAATCTTCTGATAGGTCTTCATTAATTCTTACTCTGCATTGTGTTTTAGCCATCGTCATTCGTGTTAATCTTACGAGTTTATTTGGAATTCCTAACTCTTCCATAGCTTTATATAGCTCTTTTCTGATTATTGAATCGTACGCCTGTTTGAAGTCAATGAACATAGTGTACAACACCACTTGATGTTCATAGCAGTTGGTCTGAATCTGCTTTAAGGTAAATATTTGGTCTGCCACTGACCTGCCAGTTCTGAAACCACATTGGTACTCACCAAGTACTCTTTCTGTATATGGTTTCAGTTTATTTCTTATACAATGGGCTAGTATTTTATAAACCGTATCTAATAATGCGATGCCTCGATAATTACTACATATTGTTTTGTCATCTTTTTTATATAATGGTATTATAATGGCTTTTGCCCATTCTTCTGGCATTTCTTCCTTGTTCCATATTTCCATTATTAGTTCGTATATTCTTCTTAGCAGTTCGTTTCCTCCATATTTAATTAATTCTGCCACTATGCTGTTTTCTCCTGCGCTTTTGTAGTTTTTAAGATTTTTAATTATTGCTTTGACTTCCGTTTCCGTTGGTGGTTGCACTTCTTCATCGTGCTCCGCGTGTCTTAGTTCTTCTGTTTGTTCTATTTCCTCTGTATTTTTATTTAGAAGGTCTTCGAAAAATTCTTTCCATCTTTCTATTATTTTTGTTTCCTCTCCTATTAAATTACCTTCTTTATCCTTATAATAACTTTGTCTATTCTGAAAACCTTTCTTTGCTTTTCTGACTTCTTGGTAAAAATTCCTTATTTCTTTTTTCTTAAATTTTTCTTCTACGTTCTTTATTTTATTTTCGTAATACGCTCTTTTCTTCCTTCTGCACGTGGCTTTTGCTTCATTCCTCTGTAGCTTGTATTTCTCCCTGTTTACTTCTGAATTATTTTTTATCATTTCTTCTCTTGCCTTTCCTCTTTTTTCTATTGCCTGCTTACATTCCATATCGTACCATTCTTTACTTTTGCTTATTTTTCTTTCTTGAACTGATTCTTCCCTTGCTTTCATGAGTGCTAGTTGTATTTGCGTTCATTCTTTACTAACTTGTTTTGTTTGTTCTCTCATGCTCAACTCTCTTGCTACGTTATCCATATAACTATTTTGTGTTCCTTCATCTTGTAGTTTTTCATATTCATATATTTTTACTTTGAATTTCATCCTATTCTTTTTATGTGGTATGTTGCCCATCATACCTGCCACAACTAGATAATGGTCACTGTCCATGTCTGCTCCCCTGTAAGTTCGAATATTTGTAATGATTTTTGCGTCTTCTTCTTCTATCAGTATATGATCGATCTGATTTGTGTACTTCTTATTACTAACTTTTTTTGTATTGCAAATTCTATTAATCGTTTCCCATTGTCATTGCTTTCTTTATGTTTACTATATTTTCCTATAGTTGGTGCATATATAATTTCTTGTCCGATTTTTGCATTGCAATCCCCCAAGATCATTTTGACGTCGTACCTTGGTATTTTTTGAAACTCTCTGTCCACTAACTCGTAATACTCTTTTTTTCATCTTCCTCCTTCTCCTCTGTGGGTGCGTGTATGTTTATTAAGCTTATATTTCTATTATTACCTCATATTCTAATCCTACATAATCTTTCCGACACCGGTGCAAAACTAATAACTAAACTTTTTAACCTTTCCCCCACCACAAAACCTGTTCCCAACTTTCTATCATCTCCACCGCTATTGAAAAATACATAATTTCCAATTTCTGTAATCGTATTTCCTTTTTGCTTTGTTTCCTGCAATGCAATAACGTCAATTTTATACTTCTCCATTTCTTGTATTAAAATTTTCAAAGCCCCTTCATCGTACGTTCCTCTTACATTCCATGTTGCAACTCGATACATCTGCTTAATTGGTTTCTTTCCTTCACTTGACAAGTTTTTCTTGTTCCTTTCTATTCCTTTACTATAGCTTTTGCTGTTCTGTATTGTTTTATTTTTATATACCTATATTTCCTAATTTCCAGTCCGTTATCGTCGCCAGTTCCGTCTCGTTTTTATTTCCGTCCTGTATGCATTTCACTGGTTTTTTGGGTTCTTAACCTGCTCATCACATTGTTTAATCTTTTCTTCTTTCCTGTCCCATTTATACAATTTTCCGTTTATCCATATTTTTTGGTGCCCAATCTTCACTTTATTGCCTTTTTGTTCCTCTTCCTTTGCCATCTCTCGAATCTCTTTCTGTATCTTTCTTTCGTGCACTGTCAAATCACTATTTATGTAAATTTTCTCATTTTTCAGTTTAAAACAGTTTTTAAAAATCTTTTGCTTATCCTCCCAACTCTTTACCGTTACTACACATTTATCTTTGTTTATTATATAAGCATCAGATGTCTCTACATCGATTCCTAGTGTTTCTTTTATAAAGAGTGTAGCGCCTTCTTTTATTACTTTTTTATCCTTTGTATCCACTTGGATGCCCGTTATTACTAAGTTGTTTTTTCGTTTTTCCTTCTCTTGTAATTCCAATTTATGTTCCAATTCTCCGATTCTAGTTTCTAAGTGTGATCTCTCTTCTTTCCATTTTTCTTGCATTTTGTTTATTTCCTCTTTTAGATTTCGTATTTCAGCGTTATTCTTCTCAAATTCTACGGAAATTTTGTTTTGGATTTCCTCATTTCCCGTTTTTATCTCCGTCTTTATTACTTTCATCCATTTTTCCATCGCCTTCTCTATAGTCGTCTCCATTTCTTGACCTGTTGTACGTTTCTCGTCGTATTTTAATTTATTTATTTTCTCACTTGGTAATCTGGAAGTTAATTTACTTCTTTTGAATACGTCTTCGTCGTCTTCTGTTGTTGTCTCTTGACAATTATCCCTTTTGCGTTTGTCTGACACTTCGTTGCCACTATCTACACTACTTTTACGTAATTTGTTTTGGTCCATTTAATTTTATATTACACGTTGTTTAATTTTTTGTACTTGTATTAGGCTTTAGCGTGAAATTATACCGTTATTAATTTGTCTGAGCCTCTCTCAATATACACAATAAGATTTTAAATTCTACCGCGTCTTTAAGCGGCCCGTGCCGGGTACGAGAGCTCGCGCGCGCACTAGAGCTGGTCCGCCTGCCGAACGTCCAGTTATCACGTACGCTATTCACTGCAGTAACTTTTAAATAATTTCGTCCTCAGCCGATCTACAGGTTGAATTTTAATTGCTTACATTCAATTTCTCCCCCTTCACACTGCCCCTACACACTTTTTCACTTTAGTTATGCACTTAGAACACTTCTAATAGCCTTTGTGAGACGGAGCCGATATTCACGGTTATCACGTCGTCACGGTACCTCCATTAATTCCGCGAAAGTTAGGAATTTTTAAACGTTTAGCGTATGATTGTAAATCGATATTTGACAAGGCCCGGTTTGGCAGCTGCATTACAAGTTTTTTGTCGTGAACAATCCGTATCCTTTTTTATAAGGTTTTAGATATAACCCTTTACCTAAAGCTATTGCCTCCATCGTTTTATTATGTCTTTCAGACTCTGCTAATTATTTTTTTGCCGACTGGGCATCTTTAATCACCTTTGCAATTCCTGCAGCTCCACCGCTAAGAGCTCCTAACGCGTTAAGTCCTGCAAAGATTGGAATCAAGGGTAACATTCCACCTGTTTTTGGCACACGTATTACTCGAGGAGTTTTAATAATCTTGTTTATCTTTATTTTATTAATTGTCTTAACAGCAATATTTGTAGCATCGCTTAAGTCTCGCAGCAGTCGTCCTCTTCCTAATTCAGTTCGTTCTTTTTTCACTACCTAATTGAAAGTAAGCGTATCTCCAGGTGTCCTCTTTCTCTTTTTACCAGTTTTCTTTTTAGCTCCCATCCTCATTTTTACTTTTGCCTTCATAGCTGCAGCTACTCCTGCAGCCGAGACACGTTCACCTAAGCTAGCGGCTGAAGCTCTAATACGTCCAATAGAATTTTTAGCTAAAATTCTGTCAGCTTTATGTCGTTCCTCCATATTATCAGAATGTTTTGCATAAGCCAAATCATGCTCACGACATGCTTGATCTAATTTGTTAATTCCAGGATCTCCTCGTGCAATTATTTTCTCAAGTTTTGTGCCAAGCCCGCAATATTGATATCCTGGTATGTGCAATTCGAAAGGCAATTTATTAATGAGCGTATTGAGTACACCAGCACCTCGTCGGCGATGGACTGGTTTGTTGTTTCGACGTCGAACCATTTTATAGAACTGAGAACTGATCGATTAGGATCTTAATATATATAGATATGCGTAGCAGTTTTAGTATGAGTTTCCAAGTAGACGTCATGAGGGTAGTTAAACTAAAAAATAGTTTGCCAATAAAAAATCATGATAATCATACTGCATCTCTAAGCAAGAGACACGGACCGTTGTTACCTTCCACGATACGATGTCTTATTCTAGGCCCATCGAATTGCGGTAAAACAAACATCATTACATCGCTAATAAAAGATGTTAATGGAGTACGATTCGAAAATATTTATATATATTCAAAATCGCTGTTTCAATCAAAGTTTGAATATCTAAGTATGTTGTTTCAATTAATTCCTGAGGTTGGCTACTATACATACAGCGATGGTGTAAACATTGTACCACCCGACCAAGCTAAATCTAACAGCATTTTTATTTTTGATGACATTGCTTGCGACAAACAGGACGTTATGAGAGAATATTTTAGCATGGGTCGACATAAAAATATAGACTGTTTCTATCTTTGTCAAACATATGCATGTATTCCTAAACATCTTATTCGCGATAATGCTAACATGCTGGTGCTGTTTAAGCAGGACGATATGAATTTACAGAAGGTCTACCGAGATCATGTTAATACCGACATGACTTATGAACAATTTAAAGAAATTTGCGCTTATTGCTGGAATAGTCATAAACACGGATTTTTAGTAATAGACAAAGATAGTGATTAAACAATGGACGCTATCGTTATGAATTTGATTCGTATATATACATTTAACAATTCTGATGTCTATTATTTGATAGAAAGCTGTTGACGTGTGAACTAGTTTTAATCTGTCAGTCTGTCTATCTGTCTAGCTGGCTGTCTACCTGTTTACCTGTCTAGCTGTCTACCTGTCTAGCTGTCTACCTGTCTACCTGTCTACCTGTCTAGCTGTCTAGCTGTCTACCTGTCTAGCTGTCTAGCTGTCTACCTGTCTACCTGTCTACCTGTCTAGGTGTCTACCTGTCTACCTGTCTATCTGTCTATCTGTCTAGCTGTCTACCTGTCTAGCTGTCTACCTGTCTACCAGTCTAGCTGTCTACCTGTCTAGCTGTCTACCGCTTACATACTTGCGCCGATAATGAAAACGAATCAGTTCTACAATGTCGAGAGATAAGTTCGGTCGTCACATTCAGCACAGAAATCTATACTTTTACGATGACTGTAAATATTTTAATCTTCAGCATAAACGATTAGCCAATCTTGCGCAATCTCTATTGGAAGAGGATGCTGTCAACAAGACTCTCCTTAACAAAGAACTTAATAAGATTATTTACCGACTTTCCAAACACCAAAACTCTGCTAGTACAAATACAGAAATAGCAAATAAAATTATTGCAGACATTCAAGCTGAAATTGATCAACTCTGCTTTTCTCTAAAACTAACTAAACCTCCGCCTAAACCTTCAGTTAGTGACCCTGTCTCATTTAGAGAGGTTCAAAATGACCCGAAACAAAATAAACAGTTCGATTAAGGCTCAAATAGTAGACGAGTTGCATAAGCCTGCACGAATACATTTTCGAAGGCGTCGTGTAATAGTAAAAGGATTGGATGATCTTCATCAAGCCGATTTAGTAGAAATGATACCATACTCTAAAGTAAATAAAGGTTATCGATATATTTTAGTAATTATAGATGTATTTTCAAAATATGTTTGGCTAGAGCCTATAAAAACCAAAACCTCTAAGGAAGTTGCTAGTGCAACTGAAAAAATACTATCTGAAAGCGGTAGAATTCCTAAGAACTTGCAGACAGATCAGGGTAAAGAGTTTTTCAATAAATATTTTCAAACACTAATGAATAAATATAAAATTAACCATTTTTCAACATTCAGCTCAAAAAAAGTGTGTGTCGTTGAAAGAGTAAATCGTACACTTAAATCTATTATGTGGAAGATGTTTAGTTTGCAAGGTTCATACAAATGGCTTTCTCTATTATCTCAAGTCAGTCACACCTACAATCACAAAAACATAGTACAATTGGTAAAAGACCGGTTGATGTGAATAAGAGTAATGAGAAGGAAATTCTCAATCAAGCCTATAATCATATAAAAATTTAAAGATTTAAGTAATGTAAAATTTAAGGTGGGCGATCCTGTGCGAATTAGCAAATATCGAACAATATTCGATAAAGGATATACGCCCAACTGGACTAATGAAATATTCACAATCGATCAAGTTAAATTAACTAATCCTATTACCTATCTACTAAAATATGCTTCCAATCGGTCTATTCAAGGATGTTTCTACGATCTTGAGCTTCAAAAAGTTAAATATCCAGACATACATCGCGTTGAACGTGTAATAAAACGAAAACGTAACAAAGTATTTGTAAAATGGCTTGGATTTTCAAATCAGCACAATAGCTGGATTGATGCTAAAAATATTGCCTAAATTACTACGTTGTGATGACTCATCACTTAATTTTCATCGGTGCTATATAAACCTGATGTGTTGTAGTATTTCTATCATTTTCCTGTACGCGCTCTTTCCAAAAACATGGCAGATTTCAACCAGAAACTTTGCAACTTAAATGAGGTTAAAGAGTGGGGAAATGTACGAGATTTGAAGATTGACGAAAAATATCTAATAATAAATGTGTATCGATGTCCGACTAAATACGGCAATAAAGTGGCGGTAGAATTGGACAACTTCAGATTCATTCTACCAGCACGCTACGATTGCCTAACAGACGCAGACCTACAACAATAAATTAGGAAAACGTCGCTACTATATCATCTCGGGTGGCAAGTGTGGGAGCAGCACGAAACTTGTCTTCGAGGAAATCGTTCAGACAGAGATGACATCCGTAGCACAATAATTAGCTGATATATAGCTGTAATAATTTTATACATGTATGTTTTAGGCAAATAAATACAAGTATATTTACATTGTTGTTTTATTACACCATTGTGCTTATAAACCCGATTACAGGAACATGCCAGGTTGCCGAGTGGTCTAAGGCGCCAGATTTAAGCTCTGGTTCCCTAAGGGAAGCGTGGGTTCGAACCCCACACCTGGTAATTCTTTTTTGTTTGTCTAACAGACATCAGTACTTGACAAATTTATTTCAAGATCATTTTTGCAGATCAGCACATTTTAATCTCTAGACTCATTAACTGTATTAGCAAAAACTTCCAACTGTGCTAATTTTTCTTAAACAATGGGTTTCTTTGTTTGAATTTTTGCAGATCAACACATTTTTAATCTCCAGACAACAATAGCTTCATTGTTCTCAAATTTCGTGCTGATTTTAAAACAATGAATGCCATTGTTCTACTGATAACATCCTGCAAGAATAGACATGTCTGTCAGACGATGAGTCACATCCGGTCGAGCCTGAGAAAATTTGATAAGCGTAACAATAGCTTCATTGTTCTCCAATTTCGTCTCGACTTTAAAACAATGGATGCCATTGTTCTATTTACTGATAACAACATCCTGCAAGAATGGACATGTCTGCATCCCAGACGCTCACATCCGCTCGAGCGTGGGAAAATTTTGATAAATCTTGTAAAAATTTCAAAAACTACACTTTTAGCCCAAAAAAAATTCCCGGAAGTGCCCCATGACCTTGACCTAGGCATCCGCTCGAGCGTGGGAAAATTTTGATAAATCTTGTAAAAATTTCAAAAACTACACTTTTAGCCCAAAAAAAATTCTCGGAAGTGGCCCGTGACCTTGGCCCCGGCTAGGCCAATGACCCCGCCCCCGACCTTGACCAAGGCTAGATCCGTGACCTAGAAAAAGTTCAAGGTCAAATGTGAGCCAGAACCCCTCTATGTACACTACTCAGGTTCTAAGAGATGCATTGCCAATTATAGGAAATCCTCTGGTAAAACTAATAAATGAGTCGTTAAAGAGTGGAATTTTTCCAGATTCTTGGAAGAAATCCAAAGTAATTCCTATCAGAAAAATTGTGGGTACAAAGAAATGTAAAGAATATAGACCAATTTATACGTTGCCGGTGTACGAACAAATTTAGAAAAAATTGTCAAAGACCAATTGCAGGAGTTTATCGAAGCAAATAAGATTATAAGTGGCAAACAATCCGGATTCAGAAGCAAACATTCGTGTGAAACGGCATTAAATCTAGTCCTAGCAAATTGGAAAAGTGAACTTGATCAACAGAAAAGTGTAGTGGGAGTGTTTCTAGATTATAAGCGTGCTTTTGAAACAATCGATAGGAAAAAATTAATTACAAAACTGGACAAATATGGAATACAGGGAATCAAGAAACAATGGTTCGAGAGTTATCTATCTTCACGAAACCAAACAACTGTGTATAATGAAGAGGAATCGACGGAAATTCTTAACACATTGAGGGTTCCTCAGGGATCCGTATTAGGTCCATTGCTATTTCTACTGTACATCTATGATCTGGAAATAAATATCAAACACTGCTCGCTAAATTTGTTTGCTGACGACACATTAGTTTGGGTAACTGCGGAAAATACTGCTGATGCCGTCAACAAAATAAATACAGATCTTGAGATGATATCACAGTGGTTACAAATCAATAAACTAAAATTAAATATTGCCAAAACAAAGTGCATAATTGAATCAAATAAAATTAATAGTGAACATATAACTGTTAAAGTAAAAATAGGCGGTCTAGAAATAGAACAAGTGCCTGAAATTAAATATCTGGGAGTTATTATAGATAATAGACTTACTTTTCGTAGTTATATAAATTTTATCATTAAGAAAGTTGCTAAAAAAATTGGATTTTTGGGAAGATTAGCTAGTAAACTAAGTATTAATGCTAGAATTCTAGTCTATAAAACCATTATTGCGCCACACTTTGATTACTGTGCAAGTATCCTCTTTCTTTGTTACGAATCGGATTTACAAAGGTTGCAAAAACAACAAAACAAAGCGATGCGAAATATTTTACGATGTTCTAAATATACGAATATTAAGTTAATGCGAAATACGTTACAGTGGCTAAGTATCAAACAACGTATTTATTTTAATACAGTGGTTTTGATTTACAAAGCTGTTAATAATTTATTACCAAATTATATGTCGGATCATTTGATACTAAATGCTGACGTTCATCAATATAAAACTAGGAATCGATTTGATTTTAGGCTGCCTAAATTAAATAAAGCGAGTACACAAAATTCTTTGTATTACAAGGGACTAAAAGTCTATAATTCGCTTCCACAAGATGTAAAAAAATGACAAATATATATAGTTTTAAAAAATATTTAAGCAGCCTTGTGAAACAATACTATTAATATTAATGTTATTAATGATAAGTAAGATAAGATATAATAATAATGATTGTATGTACTAGTATATTATACTAAATAAACTTACTTACTTACTTACTTACTTACTTACTTAATTACTTAGCAGTGACAGCTACCTTCAATAAGGGTTTCTGCTGGTGTGCTAGGACGTGCAAGCAGATAATGCTTGCGTCTGGGTTGATCATGTTATTACATTTTAAAGTCAGTTATTTAATTGTATATTTTTCCAAATTTTGCTTGCAATCTGGTCATATTCAACTTAGTTTTTTTTATTGATTAATGTATTTTGCAGGGTGTTTGCATTGCGACCTAATTGTTTTTTTACTTCGTTCGTCTAAAAGACGAAGGGAGTATTGTAATTACGAAAAAATCACCTTCCCAGATTTCTTCAGATTTTTACGTTTCAGGGTCCCTAGATGACGAAAAACAGGTTTTCTCAATTTTGCATACACATTATATATATACCTAGAATAAAACCAGTAAAATTTCAGACAAATATATACAGGGTGAGCACCGTAAAAAAAATAAAATTTTTGTTTATTTTTTATTCAATTTAGTAATAGATAGAAGTAATAATTTCTACATAGTGCAGGCTTTATTCTTACCAAAAATGGAAGCCAATAGATACAAAATACATTTTTTACAATACAAAACGAGGCACAAATTAGCGAGTTACTTAATATAGCTGCGAAGCAGGAATACGAGAAGTTGATGCTTCGTGGCGCATGTAGAAATTGCACGGTTCCTTAAAATAGCGGAAAACGTCGTGGCTGCACACGCGTTTCACCTGCCGTTCGAATTCGACCACCGGTAACTTTTCTTTATTTGAAAATTTATTTAATTTATTAGAAACATGAAGAAAGTTTTACTCCTAACTTTTAAATTAGGCCGGGAGCCGCATAATGCGCAAATCTTTTTGGCGAGGCTATCAGGCTGAAAATAGAGGCATTTTATGCATACATCGCATATACAAGCTTAGTTTTGAATATTTCTCGGTGATTCTTAAACTAGTGGAAAGCTTATTCTTTCTACATTCAGATAATATCAAATTACTCTCAAAACTACTTTTAACAACTACAGCAGAAATTCTTTAAATAAAGCGTACGGGGAATTTGCGGGATAAACTTTAGCATCGACGTATTTTGGAAACGATTGCAGATAAGTGTATATATCTTGCGTATGATATGTTTAAAAATGAATAAATACATTTTTAGTGAAAGAATTGGTTTATTGATGTAACAAATATAATTAATTTTCCATTGTCTGATTTAGGTAGTTGAACGCACTCGCACACGAAACTTAAAACATGCCCGGCGCCGGCGTGAAGGTTAAGCCTGCTGAAACGGAACGATATCAACAGGTCTTCGTAGCGTTGTTAAAAAATGGTGAACCCGATTTTTTCGCAGTCGCAAGCGCCGCGGTTCAAATCCCTCCAGTACCGGATTTTTTTTATTTGAAAATTTATTTAATTTATTAGAAACGTGAAGATATTTTTACTCCTAACTTAATTTCATTTTTAAAATTATTTAGTGTCACAATGTCAACGAGGGAAGTTCTGAGTAAAGCCTTTTACAGATTTTTTTTGTTTTGTAAACACAACATAACCATTTAGTATTTTTGCTCTGGCTTTGTTCATTCGAGCCCGTTTTATTTCCTGTGTGTTTATAACGCCAGATTTAACTGTAGAATTGTTCTCGAATTAAGTGTTTTTATATTTGACGATAATTAAAGCCCTTTTTACTTCTACTAATCGTGGTATATCTGTTTATTCACCCCTAACGATCCTGCTCATGTTTTTTTAAGTTTAGGATTGTTAAGCGAGAAGCCACCGTTAGCTAGATCTGTTTTTGTCGTGGTGAACGACTGGCGCCTGTTTGTGTTTTCAAATTATTATATGCATTTTTTAACCTTAAGAACCGCCACCTAGACCTTATCCACGCCATTCACTGCCCAGGGTTTGAGCTAGCCAGGACGGTGGTTAATTTTCGGTTAAGGGTGCCACACTTCTATTTTATTATAGAAGAATTTTTGTGCTATAGTTGTTTTAAATTCCTCCTGTTCTGTAGTTTGATAGCCACCTAATTTCTTTGTCGCTTACTGTTTAGTATTTTTGTAATAATTTGTATAACAGTATAATTATGACAGTAGGTTTATAATGTTTACTTCCCTTGTCTAAAAGACGAGGAAGTACTATCATAATCATTAAAAATTACCTTCCGAGATTTCCTCATGTTGTCTCAATTCCGTCTGTCTCTCTGTCCGTCTTTTGGCGGTATTATAGCTCAAAAACTATTTGTTGGAAGAACATGAGATTTTACATGCGGATTATATGTCTACCCGGCTTGAAAACGAATATACTTTCGGTCAAATATATACAGAGTAAGCACTTAAAAAAATTAAATGTTATTCATTTTTGCTTTAATTCACGAAATATTACTTGCACGTGTAAGCAATGAACCATATCGGACCTGCTGAGTTAGGAATGGAATTCGAAATCGAGCAGAACTTTTGGTGTTGTGACAGGAGCGCGACGTATGTTGTGAAAGTGGACTGATTTGTGTATTTGTTGGCTTATGCGATAAATCAAACCAATAATTAATTACAATGGATAAGTTGCAACAAAGCGAGCGCTGCTGTGCGTATTCTTAGTGAGTTTAGTGGTAGCTGCCGTAGATTGCATGTACGATAGTTGATTGCAACATGTTGGTAGATTTTTGGCAATTTCAGCAGATGATAGACGTCAGAGTTACTCTCTCATGCTGGACTATTATATAATAATCGGCTGAAAACTCTTGTTTCTAGTTTCAGTATCATCGTTTCAAAACAGTTTTTTAATAAAGTTGGAGTATTTTGTAGATAAACACCAATGGAAATTTTAATCGCTTTTAATCATCTAAGAATAGGGTTACCATCAATCTAGAATATTTTTCAGGACAAACAGACCCGCAATTCCGAACAAACTACGGACATTTTTCTTTAGAGGCGCAGCAAATGAAAAACGAAATCTATTTTTTTATATAAATTTTATTGTAATTTTTTACAATATATTATATAAATAATGACATATACGATTATTAAGTTTAATATGTATCCTAGGTATACTTATTAGTCTCTCCTTGTACTTCTTTTAATATATCTGAATTTTCAGGTAGTGACATAAATTCATAAAACTCGTCACAAGTCATTGCAAAATTAAAGTGCGTCATGATAATATGTTTTACAAAGTCCAGCAAAAGTCTGTTTCGTTCTTTAGACCACTGAGCTGTAAAAACTCGTTCCACATTTGCATTATGTGTTGTTATAGCAAAAAAAATTGGCAAACCTTCAAAAGTTCTGAATATTGTTCTTCAGACAGTTTTCAAAAAACACCACCCATTTTTTGTGTGCTGGTAGATGTTGAATTTCTAATTTTTCTTTAATTATTTTTTTAGAAGACATATTTTATCAAAAATTTTAGTATCGTCTACATCCACACCCTTTTCAATCATATAAGAAATAGATGGTGAAATATCTTTTTCCCAGTCCAGATTTTCAAGTTTTTCTAAACTTACCCATTTAAAACATGAAAATTCTTGGAAAAGTTCCAGCCAACGATTTAACTAAGTTATGGCTTTTTCATAACATTAAAAATATTATTTCTGAAAACTTGATTTTCTTGTGTGAACCCTTCATCACTCATTTTTTCAGTATGTCTTGAACCTTAAAGGGAATGCATTTTTGCTGCAGTCTTTCATTAAGAGTATTAATTACCAATTCTAGAATTTTCATGATTTCAATAATGGAATTACAGTCAGACCTCGCAGTTCGAGGGGGTTACGTTCCAGAAGAATGCCGCGAAACGCAAAACCGCGATGCGCAACTAAACACATAAATGGTAAAAACGGGGGAAAAGTTCCATTAACCAGATTTATTTATACTATACAACCTCAAAAAACCAAAACTTTTCTGCGTTTTTTGTCTGGCAAATTTGAAGCAGAAACTTTACGCTTTGACGACATGGTTTTCCGTGTTTTAAAATTTAAACTCAATTGAATTTTCGGCAGAAACGCT
Source organism: Agriotes lineatus (assembly GCA_940337035.1). NCBI lineage: Eukaryota > Metazoa > Arthropoda > Insecta > Coleoptera > Elateridae > Agriotes > Agriotes lineatus. Next base: position 207,814,028 of record OW679194.1, read on the forward strand.
GTAGAAGACAGTAAAGTTTGAACTAAAATACGTAACATAAGTCCGCCACTTGAATCTAGAGCTCGAATGTACATTTTTTTTATTCAAGTTATAATTTTACAATTTATTTCAGGTCCGATTTGGTAATAAGAGATTCAAAGGAATAGGCTCGATAAGTGTATTTACAAGTTCGTGATAAATAATGTTATTTAAGTGTTCATGACATAAACCGCATATGTCTGCTTTATTTACTTACGGCCGGTCTTATGAAGGTCACTAACCCGATGTTAACTTTAAATCGCTGTTAAAATAAACAAAAGCTCATCAAAACGTTGGCGCTTATGACATATTATTCATTAGTAAACAATTTTTTATGCGCTTTTGTTTATTTTAATAGCGAATTAAAGTTAACGTCAGATTAGTGGTCATCATAAAACCGGCCGTTAATGTGTGAAAGTTGAAACAGTTAAGGTTGGCAATTCCACCCTCGAACGGCAAAGCAAATATCAGCGAACGACAAAGAAAATGGAGCACAAAGGTGCCCCTCGTAAAATCAAATCAGCGAACCGCAAAGCCGCGAACGGCGAGGTCTGACTGTATCTTGTTTCTCCATTTTTTCTATATTACAATGAAAGACAGACATCAACGAATGTATGAAATATAGATATGGTTCAGAGAATCTATTTTCGAAAAAAGATTTTAATAAAAATGGAGGATTAGCCTCTGAAAGAAAATATGATTTCAAGGGCTCAAACATCTTTAAGATTCTTTCTATTGCGGGAAATAAGAACAACCACCTACTTTTAGAAGAATACAAAAGCTGTTCCTTTCCAACTTCCTGGAAGCCGAAATAATAGTATTCTTGAAACCAGGCAAAGTTAAAAATGATCCGAATAATTATAGACCAATCAGCCTTTTATGTACCATATCTAAAGTTCTTGAAAAGATTATACTTGTGAGACTAAATAGCTGTCTAATCAGTCAAGAAATCTTACCCCCTTTCCAATTCGGGTTCAGGCCACAGCATTTGACGACACACCAGCTGCTAAGAATATCAGAAGTTATCATAAAGGGCTTTGAAAATAAACAACACACCACGGTGGCCTTTCTGGATATTGCGCAAGCCTTTGACCGAGTATGGCTAAAAGGTATAATTTACAAAATGAAAACACTAAATTTTCCAGAATACCTAATCAACCTTGTTCACTCTTTCCTCACAAACCGGGCTTTTAAAGTTAAAATTAACTCCACGTTATCAGAATTAAAATCCATTACAGCCGGCGTACCACAGGGTTCAGTGTTGGGACCCGTACTATTTAATATATTTATGCACGACATACCCACTTCGGAAACGACCACCACTGCCATGTATGCAGACGATACTGCTGTCCTCGCACAACATATAAATATCACAATGGCAGCCGAAACACTCCAAAATTCTTTAAACAGCCTCCTAACATGGTTCGACACCTGGAATGTCAGAATTAACCCCACCAAGTGCGAAGCAAAAATATTCACTCTCCGCAGACCCGCAAACCCTATTACCATAAATGATCAACCCATCGAGTGGAATCCAAAAGATAAATCAGTCAAGTATCTTGGTCGCAAACATCCATTAATGGATAAGCACTAACTTGGAGCCTACACGTTAATAAAAAACTACAAGAAGGTTATGCAAGAATGGCCATGTTTTACCCCATACTAAACAAAAATACGTATCTAAAAATAGCCTGCTCTAAAATTTTATATCAAAGCATCATAAGACCAGTTATAATGTATGCCTGCGTTGTATGGGGTACTACAAGCAAAACAAACCTTAAAAAAATACAGACGCTGCAAAACAAAGTCCTGAGGATAGCCACAAATGCCAGATGGTATGTACGGAACTCCCAGCTTCACCGCGAATTGGCAGTACCAAGCATAGAAGAGTACATCAAAATCACAGTCAAGAAATTCTTCATTAAACTCAATAATTGCCCCGCAACAGCGCAATATAGTCTTGGAAGGAAATCCATAACCACGCGTCTAAAACCAAGATTACCACAAGACGTCTTACTCTCGGATAGTGAATAAAAGTGTTTCCTCCTAACAGTGATATTAATTATATGTGTAGTCTATGTGATCAGTGCAAAGTAAAATTAATCATAAGTTAACGTACTCTTGACTATCAATACTGTGAACAGCCCTAGTGCGCTTAGCCAGTAAACCTTAAATTTAAAAAAAAAAGCTGTTCATATTTGGTACCCATAAAATCGCAAAAGTTGACACTCTTACTGTATAGATATTAAAGTAATTAAATAATTTAAATACAATACCTTCTAAGTCTGCAAAAGGAAGCGAATCGCAACAGTTATGAACCGTATTACTTAACAAGTGTGCTGGACAACCAATACCAACCAATTTTTGATTAATTTCTTTTTTAAGTAAGCTAAAAACATTATTTTGTCCCTGCCTTTTAACCCCCCCCCCCGAAATTTGTGTTGCAATTATCCCCAGAAAAGGCAACACATTTTTCTGTAATCTGCAATTCTTTTAATAGTACATTAAGTACTAACAGCGACACTGTTGCAGCAGTTTCATTGTAAGTATTTTTTATCTCAGCCACTTTTATCTGCAATCCTTTAGTAACGTCAAAGTATTGCAGGAGTATGGGAGACATCTTGATAGATCCATGATTGCTTGCATCTGTAGATACCCCAACGTATGGAACACTGCTTAATTCTTTTTTGCCTTCGAGTGTAATGTAATTATCCATTTAATTGTAGCGTCAAGAGCATTCGATTGCAACTCGTTGCATGTAAATTTCATTTAACCTATTTAGTGGTATTTATAATTAATGTTGTTTACAAGTTTAACTTAATTTGAAGCATCCTAGTGATGCGGCCAAGCTCATTGTGATTTAATTATGCAAATTTTAGGGATTTTATTCCAAATTAGATTTTGCTTGAGTTGACATGGTCAACCGTGTTTAATCCTTTAAATTTTATGGGTTATATTGTAATCTGTAGTTGACTTTATGGAAGGATCCATTCTGGCTTATTTTGACACTGTCCATTGTGTTTTAACATTTAAATATTTCTTTATGGTACTACTGTGACTTGAAAGTAGTTAATACCGTCACACGTTCGGCTCATTTACAGGCCGCTCTTATACAGATCTGTCCACTAGCTGTAGAACGCGCTTAACAAAAGAGCAGCAAATGAGTTTGCTCATTCACTTGGCATGTGCCAGAACGCGACGTTTGAGAACTTATTTACATGTCCTGTATTTACATATTTAGTTATGTTTCTTTATTTAACTATATTAATTAAAATTGGGGTCCTAATTAAAGTCAAAATCATAACTACATTTTATTATGTATTCATATTAAATCGGGATGTATTCTTTATTTCACTGCATTGCATATTTGTTCTTAGCCCTTATATACAGGGTGCATCAAATTTTATGAAACCACTGTTGTGATTATATGTGAAGTAATGTCCTCTGGCTTTTTATTTACTGCTACATTGAGTCTCTGTTTTCAAGAGCGGATTCAGAATTTTTTCTGGGAGAGGCACAAGGGTCAGACAGGCGAAAAGTGTTCTGAAATTTGGTATTAACAAACAACATACAACAATAACTGTAGAAATATACTTGTAATTTTAATATAAGCGTTTGTTGGGGAGCCTTCCAGTTTTCCGTTATGTTTGGAAACTTCCTGGTTGCTAGCTCGCCTTGGACGTTAATGGACTGTATTGATTTTCTTTACTAAATGATGCACTCGTTGAAAGCAAAGTAAGTAATTTATTGCCATACATTAACACACAAACATTTGAACATTTAAACAAAGGATTAGCTTTCGCGGAGCGGACCCCTTCGCATGCAGTCTTGTTGACAGATGGAAGTTAAGTGAAGCGGCGCGACGAGGACCGCTCAAGTTCTGGAATGCGCATAGTAAATACGCCACTGCAAGCGAGTCGGCACAATTTTATGAAACACTTAACATACCGCCCGCCTTGGAAAGGGTAACCTTTCAAATAACAACAGTACAAATTTGACATGTAACAGCTAGTGTAAGACATGTAACCAAAATCGACATATACAAAGCATAATAATACATAGATCCTAAGGTAATACAAGAAAACCCGAACAATGGATAGCCAAAAGGCTTTACGAAACACTGCGCAAGACGCTAACGTGCTAGTTCACAACACTAGGTAGCGGGCACAGCTTGGCGAAGGATCGCTTTACGATTCCTGACACAGTTTTCACTGACGCCACACGCGTAACGCCGTCAAGGCCAGGGTGCAGCTCGGTGACCCGGCCTAACCTCCACTTCAGAGGGGGAAGATTGTCATCCTTGATGAGGACCATGGAACCAGGCTGGAGGTCCAAAGTGTGTGTGCGCCATTTGGTGCGCTGTTGGAGTTCCGAGTGTACTCTTTACTCCATCTTTTCCATACATTCTGGTGGAGCTGTTGTATTCTTTGGTATCTAGACAGCCGAGACTCGGCTATCTCAGTAACGTTGGGATCAGGCAGTGACACCAAAGGACGACCGATCAGAAAATGAGCAGGAGTCAAAGGCTGAAGGTAGTTTGGATCAGCGGACAAAGGAGACAGGGGTCGGGAGTTTAAGGTCGCTTCCACCTGTGCTAGAAAAGTGCAAAATTCATCGTAATTTAGACTAGCGTTACCTATAACGCGCCGTATGTGATGTTTGGAGGACTTAATTATGGCCTCCCACAATCCGCCAAAGTGGGGACTGTGCGCGGGTATAAAATGCCAAGCTACTCCGTCGCTCGCGGCTGATTCGGAAATAGAAAGGCTTTGTTCCGCAAGAAAATTGTCTAATTCGATTAATTCGGAATTAGCGCCGACAAAGTTAGTGCCATTGTCTGAATAGACATGGAGCGGTTTGCCTCGACGAGCTACAAACCGGCGAAAAGCCATTAAGAAGACTTCAGTAGAAAGGTCAGCGACCAATTCAAGGTGCACTGCTTTTGTGACAAAACAAACGAATAGACAAAGGTAGGCTTCACTAGTTTAGAACCACTTCCTTTGCGATCCTTTATCATGAACGGTCCACCATAATCGATACCAGTCGTATGAAATGGGGGCGATGATTGAATACGAGAGGCTGGCAGATCTCCCATTATGGGTTCGGTTAGCTTAGGAGAAAATCTAAAACACCGCAAGCATTGATGAACCACTTGCTTGACTATATTTCTGCCAGAGGTAATCCAATATCGTTCTCTGAGATTAGCTAACAGCATTTGAGGTCCGGCATGGAGAAGCCGAAGATGCTCATGTGAGACTAGGAGTTTGGCGAATGGATGTTTGCCAGAAATCACTAGAGGAAACTTCTTGTCAAAAGGTAATTGAGAGTTGTGGAGCCTACCACCAACTCTTAGCAGTCCCTTGGAATCCAGAAAAGGATTCAAGGATATCAAAGCAGAAGATTGTTTCACAGGCTTGTTCTGTGACATCAGCTTAAATTCGTCAGGAAATGACTCGCGTTGTGAAAACCTTGCAAGCCTTACAAGGGATGCTTGCAGTTCATCTGTAGAAAGGGGCCCAGAAAGGCGATCAGCCTTGGGGGTCCGCGCATTGTTATAAAAACGAAAGCAATAAGCAGTAACTCGTTGTAATCGAGCCAAACTTGAATACTGATTGAACGAAAATGGCTCAACAGAGGTTACAGAAAAACTCTGAGCTTCTTTTTTGAATTCTGGAAGATCAGCAAGAACATGTTTGTAAGTAGGCCAAGATGCCTCACCTTCGCTTAGCCAGGCGGGACCATGCCACCAAAGGCTTAATTCTTTTAAAACTAAAGGAGGGATAGAGACAACGAATCGACCATTCGCTTCTCGTTGCGTATTTTGCACGAAATGTGCCTCACAGGCGTTCTCTTCATTTGTGCGGACCTTTTCCTCTGGGTAATGTTCGAGTTGCCAAAACCTAGCAATGGGATCAGAAGCATCCTCGATCGTGCTAAGATTGCACTGTACAGGGTACGCAGAAGGGGGGCCTGTAGGACCAGAAACAATCCAGCCAAAACGAGTTTTTTGGAGGATGGGAAGATTTGGGCCTAGACCAATTTGTCCAATACAAAGGAGCTGCCAGAAAATGGGCGAACCAATCAGAATGTCGATGGTGACCGGTTGGTCGTAGGACAGATCTGATAACTTGATGTTATCAGGAACCTTGAAGCTGTTTCGCTGGACGCGAAAACTTGGGGTTGTACCTGTAATCTCATCGAGAACAAGACAGGATAGACCAATACTGTATGAGGTGTGAGGGGCTTGCAGCTTGATATCATACCTAGCTTTGATTTGAGAAGTAGCTTTACTTAAGCCAGAAACAGTAACGTTGACTTCGCGAGTTGGAAGCTTTAACCTTTTACACAAATCTGAACGTATGAAGTTCGATTGGGAACCGGAATCCAGCAGGATTCGCACAACATGAGGCGTACCATCATCAGCCATGAGTTTAGCGGTAGCCGTAGGTAAGAGTACCTGCAAAGCATTCGAACAGAATGCCGAAATCGATTGGTTTACTTCAACAGGGGTTTCTGCTGACACCGCAGATCCTGGTTGACTAAAAGAAGCATTTTGAGGTTTGTCCTCATGAAGAAGGGTGTTGTGCCTTGATTTGCACTTTCTACACGTATATTTGGAGCTACAGCGGCTCGAAAGGTGACCCTGAGTTAGGCAATTAAAGCATACACGGAGCTCCTTTGCCTTTGAATTTCTGTCAAGAGAAGACAGCTTGACAAACTTATCGCATTTGTACAAGGGATGAGATCCTTTACAAAATGTACACGAAGGGGTACCTGACACAAATGATTTCGAATGTACCTTGGAAGACTTTTCGGGTACAAGCTTAATATTTTTTACTTCCAGAGTTTCTAGAAGATTTGCTGTGTTTTGTAGAAATTCCTTGAACTCGTCAAGATTAGGCAGGTCAGAACTTGACCGGTTTCTAAGGACCTCCCATTCGCGGAATGTAGTGGGGTCCAGTTTTTTAGAAAAGTCATAAATGATAACAACATCAAGAAGCTCGCTTTCGGTAGCTAATGATTTGATTGCTGTAAAATGTTTGAATAACATATCGCTAATCGTACGTAATTTAGTTGCAGATTCCTTACTGCACGATTCAAGTTCAAAAATAGCATTGAGGTGGTTATGAATCAGAATTTTTGGGTCATTGTAACGATTACACAATGCATCCCAAGCTAGAATATAATTACTCGCAGTAAACTCTAAACTTTTTATAATTTGGCTTGCATCACCCTGTAAACTAGCCTTTAAGTAATGCAGTTTTTGAATATTAGTTAGCGTTTGATTCTCATGAATTAAGCTAATAAAAATCCAACCACTCTGACACGTTCCCTGAATATTTGGGAATGGAGATGGTAGGAAGGCGTACAGCTCGATTATTGCAGTGCGAACTGCAGCTTGAATGCCCTGATCTCACGCTACCGTTAGGAGATCCAGAACGATCTGGTGCAACATCAGACTGTTTGTTGTATTCATTAATCAAACATTCAGCTTGTGAAATTGCAAGAAAATAGGAGTCTTCAAATTCGACTTATTGCTGCATTTCAGATTCTGCATCTTTACTGTTTTCTAAAATTTGTTCATGAACCGCATAATATTCTGATATCAAGGTGGCTGTATCATTCAATCTTTCTTGCAATTGAATAATCTGAGCGCTAGATAAGAATTGATCTTCATCGTGAATTGTTTGCAAAGATTGCACGTAATTTGCGAAACGCGTAACCTTGCCTTTGATTGAGCCTCGTACTCTTACAAGCGGATCCATAATTGTTGAAATTAAAACAGTTTAACAGATAGAACTAACTTTGGTACGCCCCTGGCGCGGAATTTTGTTTACAACGCAAGACAGCGATGCCACGACGCGAAATTAACTTGGCGTTACGACGCAGAAAACGGCACTGGTACAACGCGAGATTAACTTGTGAATAATTCGACTGCAATATGAAACATGCAGGGGATATGTACTCGCGAATCAAACGAAATAGCTTGGCATTTCACGCAATTAAAATGTTTATATGACTCATAAACCATTTGTTTACGCAATAATACGCAGCTGAAATTATGCACATGCAGACACAGCTGATAGAAAACCAAATTCATGCATAGGAAATCACAAAAAAGGGAACTTAGGCTTACATTGATATTGTTGCATGTGCCGCCTTTTCCGTTGTTGTGGCTTGAACTACCGTCTAGCTTCCTCGCCGGCAGCTGCCTGCACACCTGCACGTTGCCGCGAGACTCGGCGTTTGACTTTCTCGCTCTCACGTTGCCAGCACCATATGCTGTCTTCCTTCCTCTCGTTAGGGACGAATTTAACACGATTGAAACTGCGTGTTGTACTTACTTGCCTTGTTTGCGAATTTAGGCTGCTTTTCCGGGCCGATGGACCATGCGGCTCGAAGGAACAATGTTGGGGAGCCTTCCAGTTTTCCGTTATGTTTGGAAAATTCCTGGTTGCTAGCTCGCCTTGGACGTTAATGGACTGTATTGATTTTCTTTACTAAATGATGCACTCGTTGAAAGCAAAGTAAGTAATTTATTGCCATAAATTAACACACAAACATTTGAACATTTAAACAAAGGATTAGCTTTCGCGGAGCGGACCCCTTCGCATGCAGTCTCGTTGACAAATGGAAGTTAAGTGAAGCGGCGCGACGAGGACCGCTCAAGTTCTGGAATGCGCATAGTAAATACGCCACTGCAAGCGAGTCGGCACAATTTTATGAAACAGTTAACAGCGTTGTTAATATGAAAATAGTAAAAAAATTACATATACAGGGTAGTAGTATCCGGGCACTTTAATCGTGATAGCTGTCAATCAAATTTTAATTGGCCCAATTAAATGCTCCAATTAAACCGCGAATTAAACTGTGAATCAATTGCTCTAATTAAATTGATCTAATTAAATGCCCTAATTAAATCAGCGGTTTGACCTAATTAATTTCGCGGTTTGCTCTAATTATTCTTCATATGTGCTACTGATTAATCACATATGAAGTTTGATATTTAATTTACATATGTGCTACTGATTAAATTACGCGGCGGCCATTTTTAATTTGCTTCCGGAATTACGCGGCGGCCATTTTCACTTTTCGCGCGAATATTTGAATTTGAAATTTTTCAGATTTTTTTCTAAGTTCAATTTTTTGAATTTAAACTTCCCGGGGTGTCGGCCATCTTTGTTTTCTGCGTGCGCACTTCTCGCGGTTGTCGTTTTAATTTTAATTTTATATGCGTACAACTTCTAACAAGGCATCGATCTGATATTTCATTAGATGTGGCTGTCTGATGCATTTAATTGTAAATGTTGGTTTAATTTTTGCATTTATGTTTCAAATTTACAGCTATGCAATTATAACTTCTATGAAAATATAACATGTTTTAAACAAACTATTTTTTGAGAAATATAAATTATAATAACGGAATTGCATACCCTGTGGTGTTAAATGAGGTGTAGTAATTTTTAAAAACTGCTTTTGCAATTGGGTTTGCCAGAATTAATTCTTTTTATCTTTATAATTGAGTGACGCGCATGAATAAATTAACGAGATCCTCATTGTCCCAACAGAGATTCGCATTGTCCCAACCTACTATATAGATGGAAATTTTTGATCGGTCGGCGATAAGAGGTAAGGCAGATCGTAAATATAAAACGAGTTACAAATTTGATTTTAATATATTCCTGAAATACTAAGTATGAAAAGGTCTCATATAATATTATTAAATTATTTATAAAACCGAGGCTATTATCCATTTTTCATATTTGAAATGCTAGAATATGATTAATTTTATGCTGCTATGTGTAATTACAAAAGACATTATAGCCCCGAGGAGGGCTTTCTATTTATCATCCTCAAGTGGCCTAACAGGTCGTTGCCTGTCGGCGTTCAGCTCTTTGTTCGTTTAAACATCCTTGGAGACGATTTTGCATTGTGCGTCACGGAATACGCTAACATGAACAAGAAGATAATACGTATTGCTTGAGTAAGAAAGAGATAAACATAAAAACTCGTCTCATTGCTGTTATATATAATTATGGCCCAGCCGTATATCCAAACGTGCACTTTATCAAATTTTTGAGAACTCATGCAACAGTATTTGGCGTGGATAGGCATCGATATGATATCTCAATAATTTTCAAACTACGTAACTCTAACGTGTTGCAATTTTAGTAAGATTTGAATAAAAACACAATTTCGCTGAAAAAGTTCTCACCAAAAACAACAAAAACAATATTTTTATACAACTTTCATTGAAAAATCTTCTACCACAAGCATTTCTAGAAGCAAAATTGCCGTAACGTAGACTCGCTGTGCATTTTATTACAAAAATTCTTATACTTTTGATGAAAATATATGCATGTTGACCACAAATTAACATAAATTTGAAATAAAAACACGCACTTTCGCTGAAAAATGGTCTGTTCCACATCATCTCACATAAATTTTTACAAAAACTAACATCATGTCACTTGAAATTATACAAAAAACGAAATTTTTACTCAACACACGACGAAAATTGAACAAAAATCACCCATTACACATCATCTCACATAAATTTTTACAAAATCGACATCATGTTACATAAACTATGCATCATTTTGCAAATGTTTTACACTTTTTTATAAAATGCATCGCTCAAAATTAAAAGAAATCGCAATTTCGTTGAAAAAATCTACTACCACAATCATTTCGATAAACAAAATTCAAAAATTCTTGTACTTTTGATGGAAATATATGTATGTTGACCACAAATTAACATAATTTTTGAATAAAAACGCGGAATTTTGTTGAAAAAAATGTTCTGACACCATCAAAACACGCAATTTCATTGAAAAATCTTCTACCACAAGCATCTCGATAAGCAAAATTTCAGTTACGTAGGCTCATTGTTCATTTTTATTACCAAAATTAACTCAAAATTGAACAAAACTCACACAATTACACACCATCTCACATAAATTTTTACAAAAATCGACAGCATGTCACATAAATTATACAAAAAATGACATTTTAATTCAACACACGATGAAAATTTTATAAAAATCACCCAATTATACATCATCTCTTACACATCATCTCACATAAATTTTTACAAAAACTGACATCATGTCACTTGAAATTATACAAAATATATGTATGTTGACCACAAATTAACATAAATTTGAATAAAAACACGTAATTTCGTTGAGAAAATGTTCTGACCCCGTCATTTCACTTAAAATTTTACAAAATTGACATCATATCACTTGAAATTATACAAAATATATGTATGTTGATCACAAATTAACATAAACTTGAATAAAACACACAATTTCGTTGAAAAATTTGCAAATGTTTTACACTTTTTTATAAAATGTATCGCACAAAATTAAAAGAAATCACAATTTTTTAAATTATATCACGCCATTATGAAATCGTAGATTGATTTTTTTGAGATTTTACACTTTGTAACTGTAAAATAACTTCAAATACTAATATTTTAGCTTTAGATTTTGTAATTGAGTTCTGATCGAGACGTGACCGTGAGTGCATCGCCTCAGCTGTGCTACGTGCGGGTCGTTATCATCAGTGCCTTCTTCAATCGTTCGCAATCCGTTTCAGGCAACGTGGTTGCGCTAAAACATGATTTTAACAATATTTAATCAAATCTCAAACAATTATAAAGTGAACCCCTACGTTTTTCACTTCACGGCAGCCGCTCGGGTAGGCTTGCTGTGAACTCATTCCGCTAACAAAAAGTCTCTTATCAATGACGAACACAAATGTACCAAGTAGCAATGTAATATTAAACCCACCAAAATTAATTATTCAAGGTTCTGATCCAACTAACAGCATGGATTATACAAGCCAATCGGCCAAACGCGGCAACGAGTCTCCTCTCGCGGATGAACCCAAAAAGCGCTATCTATTTGAACAAGACAAACTTAAAAAAACAAATAAATTTCACGCTCTTAGTGTCCAAATCACTCCATTATCTCAACAACCGCAAACCGATCCAGTTAAGAAAGTCAAAATACCCCCAATATTTCTTCACGAAGCAACCAACTACCAGGAGGTTTCCAAAGACATAAAGAAAATTGTTTCCCAAGAATATACAACTGCCTGTGCTGGCCAAATGCTCAAAATTAACCTCAGTAGCCCTGAAGACTACCGGAAGTTGACAAAGTTTTATGATAAACATGAAATAAAATACCATACATACCGCAATCCCGACGAGGCGAATTTATCAATTATTATTAGAAATTTACCGATATCCATTGGTGAAGAGGAAATCAAAAATGAATTATCCCAAAAATTTCAAGTTATTCGTGTAACCCGTTTCCGCAACAAAGACAAATGCCCTATACCTATGTGTGCCGTATTACTACAACCAAATGACATATCCAAAGATATATTTAAAGTAACTCGCCTATTTCACTGTGTAGTAGTAGTTGAGCCTCGAAGAAAATCCCCTGATATCCCGCAATGCCTACGATGTCAGCGATATGGGCACACGCGAAATTATTGTAAACTCCAGCCACGCTGTGTTAAGTGCTCCGGTAACCATCTATACACTGAATGCACTAAAACTAAAACTGATAAACCTCAGTGCGTAAACTGTGGTAAGGAACACCCGGCCAATTACAAAGGCTGTGAATATTACCTTGGCCAAAAAGACAAACGTAAACAACCTCTACAAACGGCAACAACCAATCAAGTATATCAAACACCCTACATAACTAATTCCCAGTTTCCTCTAAATAGCCCGAGAACGTATGCGAATCCTAAACCATCGCAACATAGAGTAAACCACCAAGCACCAAATGCAACCCCCTCCTCCTCAAACTCCACTATCAACTCCCTAATGCAGGTTATTGTTAATATCATCACTCCATATATGGCACAAATCAAATCATTCTTATCTCAACTAATAACATCAATTTTTACCCATGGCGCCTAATACTCTTATGCGTATCAATCAATTATCAATGGCAAATTGGAATGCCAATGGCGTACTCAACCAAAGAAGTGTCATTATTGATTTTATATCACGACACAAAATAGACATTATGTGCATTAGTGAAACACATCTGTTACCGCAAATTAAGTTTTCGATTCCAGGATACTGTATTTACCGCTGCGATAGAATAGGGCAAATTGCTTCTGGTGGAGCAGCTGTTTTGATCAAAAATACTCTAAAACACCACGAATTCCTTCTCCCAGATCTACAACACCTAGAGGCTTCTGCAATCAAGCTAACATTAAACAACAACAGCGACTTAGTAATAGTTGCTGCTTATCAACCCCCTAATCGACGATTAATAATGCACGATATGCAACTAATACTCGATAGTGCCTTACCAACTCTTGTATTGGGGGACCTCAACAGCAAACACACATCATGGGGCTGTCGAAGAATGAATCCAAATGGCACTCGACTATATTCTATTGCTGCTGACTATCCTATCCAAGTTCTAGCTCCTGATGAACCAACCTATTTTCCATACAGGTTTGACCATCAACCCGATGTTTTAGATATATGCTTGCAGCATCGAGTTTCTACACCCTTATATCAAAGGGTAGTTGCAGAATTAGATTCCGACCACTTACCCGTAATTATCACGTTTAGTGGTCAACCATCATTAATTCACAGTTCATCAAGATTAATCAATGGACCAGTAGACTGGGAAAAGTTTAAGTGTCAACTAAATAATAACCTCATAGCGTTTCACAACCTATACACAGTGGAAGGTATAGACCATGCTGTTGACCATATTACTTCAGCCATTCAAACAGCGGCGCGAATAGCCAGCAGTACTAGTACTAAAAGAGTGGTACATCAAACACTACCTGTATCTGTGCAAAAGTTAATACGACAGAAGCATCAAGCTAGAAGACTATGGCAACGAACAGGCCAACCTAATCATAAATCAGCCCTTACTCAGCTAACCCGGCAAGTCAAATGGGAAATCGACAATTACAGGATCTTGTCCTACAGACGTTATATTGGCGAGTTAGAAACAGGAGATCCAACCATGTGGAGGGCGGTTAAACGTATTACCAATCAAAAGCGTACCATACACATTTTAAAGCACAACAATTGTATATACGCTAGCGACACTGAAAAGTGCGAGGTATTAAGCAATCATCTAGAGGAGGTGCTAACAGTAGAAGTCAACGACAACAATGTTGATTTTACCAACTCAATCAAACAAAGTGTTGATCAGCATCTCCCTCTGACCGCAACCAATATTGCCACAACAACGCCAGACGAAATCACTTCGTTTATTCGTCTTCTGCCCAACAGAAAAGCCCCTGGTCCAGACATGATTACGAACGCGATTCTCAAAAATCTTACACCAAAATGCCTATCTTATTTTGCTTCCCTCTCCAATGCTTGTCTCTCTATAGGGTATTTCCCCAAGGCATGGAAACATGCCAATATTATGTTCTTCGACAAACCTGGAAAACCAAAACAATTTCCAACATCTTATCGCCCCATAAGTCTTCTTTGTAGTTTATCAAAACTTCTCGAGAAAATAATTTATGCACGCCTCAACAGTTATTTATCTGAACATTTGATGCTTCCAGCATTTCAATTTGGCTTCCGAGCCAAATACTCAGCAACACACCAGCTTCTTAGAATCAGCGAAATTATACCTAAAGGTTTTGAAGACAAGCAATATACCACAGCAATTTTCTTGGACGTTGCCCAGGCCTTTGACAAGGTCTGGCACAAAGGTCTTCTGCATAAAATGATTCAGTTAGAAATCCCTAACTATATCATTAATATAATTTCCTCCTTCCTGTCTGAAAGATCATTTGCAAGCAAGGTCAATGCAACCCTGTCACAATCCAAGAAAATAAAAGCAGGGGTTCCCCAAGGATCTGTACTTGGACCTCTGCTATTTAATATATTCATGCACGACATTCCCAAACCTCTAAACTGTTCGCTGGCTATGTTCGCCGACGACACGGCAATCATATCTCAAAGTCATGATCTAAATACGGCTATTTCAATTCTTCAAAGTGCCACAGATGAGATACACACATGGTTCAATCGTTGGAACATCGCTTTAAACCCAACTAAAAGCATGACCAAAGTTTTTACACTTAAAAGGTATAATAATCCACACCCCATCTCAATTGGTGGAAACCCAATACCATGGAACGCTAAGGACAGTGCCGTGAAATATCTAGGAGTATATTTGGATCAGAGACTGACCTGGGGAATTCATATAAACAACAAGATAAATGACTGCCACAACAAAATGCGACTCCTCTACCCAATTCTGAATAGAAATTCACCATTAAAAATAGAATGTGCTAAACTAATCTACACGTCAGTCTTGCGCTCAGCCCTCATGTACCTATGGATGCACAGTGTGGGGCACCACTTCAAAAACTCACTTACATAAATTGCAAGTTTTGCAAAACAAAGTCCTTAGACTGGCAACAAATGCACCGTGGTTTATTCGTAACTAGCAGATTCATCGTGAGCTGAACATGACGTCCATCGAGGATTTTATAAAAACCACCGCCAAGAAGTTCTTCGGCAACTTAAGGAATTGCCCGGCCACTAACCACTACATGCTTGGACAGCGATCCGTTAACCTTCGATTAAAACCAAGGCTTCCACAGGATGTGCTTTTAAGTGACAGTGACTAATAGTGAACCACTTACCCCAAATTTACGCCAATTATCTATTAACACTATAACAATAATCAATTATGTATGCCCTATTAATTTACTTTTATGTATGTAGTAACAAATATTTAATTTAAAACATACTGTGTATGGCCCCAGTGTGCCGATCCGGTGTTATCTAATAAAAAAAAAAAGATTTTGTAATTATTGCAGATTCGTGAAAAACAAAAGCAGAGTAGAAATAAAAAAACACAAACACTTTGTAATAAACAAATATATTGTTCTTATTTCGTATAATACTTAATAATATAAAAATAAATGTACAGCTGAATGTCTTATTTTCAAATAATTCGCTAGCAATTTACAAAACTGTAGTTTGAGGTGTACAACATTTCAAATTAAAAAGGCTGCAAGTAATAAAATCACAATTTCATTGTGGCATTTTAAAGTTTAAGGCGCTCCCAATCCAGAATTCCATTCGTATTTGATGTTGAGGACATGCCTAGCTTACGCAGACGACGTCATCATATTAGCAAGAACACAGCAATACTAAAAATGATAGTAAGAAAATTCCTACACAAAGCAAGAACACTGGGTCTAGAAATCAAACCACAAAAAACAAAATATATGGTGATGTCCAGAAATAAAAGCAAAATAAGCAGCAACTTAATAATAAATGATGAACAAGGCGGACAATACAACCTGAAAAAAGTACAGAACATGAAATTCCAGGGAACAGAAATAATGGAAAGTGGGAACAAAGACATAGAAATAGAGAAGAGATTAATGGCAGGAAACCGCAGTGCAGGAGCATTACAAACGGTGTTTAGTGCAAAAAATGTGTCGAGAAAAACAAAAACAAACATATATAAAATAATAGTGAGACCAAGTGCAATTTAAGCGTGTGAAACATGGACATTAACGAAAAAGAGTCAGGACAAATTGGAAATCTGGGAACGAAAAATTCTGCGCAGAATATACGAAGGAAAAAAAAGAAGTTGGCCAATGGAAACAAAGAACTAATCAGGAAATACTAGACCTGTACAACAAATCAAACATATTGACAATAGTATGTAGACAACGACTAAGGTGGATTGGTCACATAGCACGAATGGATGATAACAGGACAACAAAAAAAGCATATATGGAAGAACCGGAAGGCACACGCAGAAGTGGAAGGCAAAAAGAAAATGGAAAGAATGTGTAGAAGCCGATTTACTAGCCATGGAAGCGGAAGACTGGAAAAATATAGCACAGAATAGGAAGTAATGGAAAGCAATGATTATCCAAGCAACGAGCATCTAAGGCCTATAATGCTGTATAATGATAAAAATATAACAGGACTCGTAATAGAACTAAAAACTCTAAAATCTGTAGTATTGTTTTTATTATATTAGTAGTGTTGGTAGTATGTTTTAATATTAGGCTGTTGTTATATTAATTATAGTATTAGTTATTGTGTTTTATATTATATATTAGTGTTTCCAATTTGTAATAGTTTTTATATATTTTATATTGCAATAATTGCTGTAATGGGGTTATCTCGTAAATAATAATAATAATAATAAAAATAAAATATGTGAAATAATTTACGTGACATCTTGCAATCAGAATAGTGAACCCAAAAAGAAATAAATGAAAATTGATTACAATAGCTTACAAGGGATTGCAATTTCTCCCAAAAACGTTTTTTGCAACCGTCTTCAAAGACATTACTTTTAATACCAAAAGCTGTCATTGGAATTGACATTTTCCTTACTGATACGAAAGAAAATATATGCTGCTAGGCAACGCTTTTAATTCCTAGGTTTAAAAGTACTTTTACGTTCGAGGCACTAAAAGTAAGTTCTACTTGGTTGCCTATAGACGCAGACACGGGATTGACTGTAGACACAACATTCACAATACAACACAAGTGCGAAACTCCGTCGCTGCAGCCTGCCACACAGAAGTACAATGACCTCCTGCTCCAGCTCTAGATCTTCCACATGTCGGGCAGCAGGGGAGCGGGGCATTCTGCAGTCTTTTATTCGTTACTAAATATTTAACGTAAAATTAACGTGAAACGTGAATCACGCCTTGGAAATTTTCACTCACGTTCACGGCGCGATTTTCAAATATTACTCACGTTAACGACGGGACCCGTCGTGACCTGACTGTTTTTACGTCACAGGCCCATCCCTACTCTCTAGTTAGATTAATTCTACTACAGAAAAAATAGTGTTGTTTTTATAAGCAGGGTCTGCTAACCTTTTCGCACGCAACAATATATGAATATTGAAAGAAATTAGAAAAATATTCTTAAAAACAATCAAGAATTATAGCAATGAGACTAGTTTACTAAAAACAAATTATTTATTGGATCTAAGCAAAACAAAAGTATCACAGGTTTACTTATACATATACAGCACTGTACCAACAAAATTAAATATTTAATTAAATATATTCTAACAAAGAATAATCTAAACAAGGTGTAAAGAGTTGTTATAAACACTACAGCTTTGTATTTCAATATAACTAAAATAATATAATCCTAAATTCCATTAGTTTTACTAGCTTTCGTTTACTGTAGTACTTATAAATTATGTATCTTAATAACTTTTACATTTCTGCTCTGACTTTAAAATTCACTTCAAGATCGATTAATTTACTTTTTACACCATTTGGCTTTGTTAACAATTATTGGCAAGTTTTATTTAAGTTTTCTATAAAAATAAAAATTAAAAACAAATCACCTAATCGTAATAAATCAGTAAAAGAAAAGAACAATGGACGATATGAATGAAATTTTTTAAGTGCTCCATGTTATCTGTACTTTGACAGTTATATTAATTTATACTTTCGTTACTTCATAAAGCCTTTAACAATTTAATTCATATTTTCCATCAACCGATTAACAAAGTAACCATTCATTTACATGTTTCGTTGCAAGGTTATCATTAGAAACCAACACTACCGCATTGATGCGAACTCGGTATATTTCAATTTGAAATCTCTTTGTATATGTCTAGTCTGCTCTAAACATTATGCTGGTTATAATATAATTCAATTAAGTTGTAATTTGACACATAAACTATATATAACATTTGTTTGAGGTGGTCTACGTAGGATTTAGAAAAGCAGTTACATTAGGCTATATTTTAAAAACGGAAATTAATAGCTAACAACTTGGAAATAGAATGACATTCAAAACTTATAAAATAAATTCTTGACAGATTTTACTTCCAACATAGTCAAACAACTCTTAAATTTCTTTACAAAATTAGTTAACACTGAATCTGTGTACAGTCGATACCACACAAGTACTATGTCAGTCTTGTAATACAGTCATTTGGGAATGCTTATGTGTGGACGGGCACATCACCCCATATTACACAAACCCAGGTTATTCTTAAATCCTATAGGTATGCAAATATCACGATACTAAAATTAAATTAGTGTGATAAACCAGTAATCAAGCAATTTTCTACACATTATGTACTTTGTTTGTTTGTTATGGGCAAGGTCTAGGCATGCAGAGTACCAGGTACCTCAGACATAAAATAATCAATACAATGTCAACATGTATGTATTATTTTTTGTAAATAATTTGAGAGTTGTTGAACCAATTAGCAGTAATATTTTTCTTTTTGGAAATACAGTCATATTTATTTTAGTAAATTAAATATATAACATTAAAAATAAATCCATGTGATTAAAAATTAGTATTTAAGAGCAATAAATTAAAAAACGCACAATATTTCAAACACGTAATGCTTTAGACTGATATGTAAGTGTAAATACAAACAAAGAAAAAAGTAAAAGAGTAGTTCATTTCAAGTAAAGTAAGAACATTTACAACCAAACTAATAAATAAAATTGATATGAATGTCTATACATTAATTTCTGCATTTCTCATTAGGCATTATTAACAAAATTGGTTAATTTCAAAAAGAGGTGAATAATTGTGGGCAAATGCAAAGATTAAAATAATCTTTTAGATTCTAGTATAAATCTCTTTGAGATACGTTTATTTTATTTTATTTTCTATTTCTGTTAAGTATATTATGTTTGAGTAAATTATTTTTATAATTAACAAGTGAAAAATCATCTTTTACATTGCCGTTATTTTTAATCCTTGAATTTGAATAAGAAGTACAGTGAAGAATTTTGACTTATTCCTACCGGATACAACTATACTTCCAAAATAAATGTGTCACTGTATGACCAGAAAACAGTTAAATATTTTACTTGGACATTTTAAAATTGCTAATTGTATAAATTAGTCTGTGACTATAATTACTGAGCGTGTCTCATCAAAATAACAATTATTCGCTTGTTTATAATACGAATCTCATAAGTAAATGCAGCATATTAATAACAACGTATCACTGGGATGTTGTCCTAATTTAGTTTAGAGATAATTTGAACATTGTTAGATAAATCTAATTAACATGTACTGCATAATTAAAAATTCCCAACAACGCACAACCATTTTTTCTTTGGTGCAGAAACCGGAAAGGAAACCTACAATTCATATCTAAATACATTCTGGTGTTGGTGTTTTAGAGTAAATGAAATGCGGTCAAAATTTAGCCAACTGTTAACAAATTTTATGTAGGTTACAAGCAGTAATATGAGCTGTAATGTTTCACTTTCTTGTAATTTTGTACTTCGCATTGCCTTAAGTAACACGAATTATGAAAAACATATTAGCATACCTACTGAAACCTACAGAATACTAACTTTATGGCATGAGCTTGTGGCAAAGAGGTTTTGGCAAATACTTAGGATAATTTTGTCGACTTATCATAATTACGTGGTCTACTTAATATTTTACTACTTCATACTGTTTCAATTTGTTATTCCTAGAGTTACTACATTATACTTGGTAATGTTGAAAAAATTGCACTATTTTTGTATGCTCATTAATAGCATATAAATTACTTAAAGTTACTATACAGAATAAATAATGAATTTTTAAGAAGGAACAGCTTATGATTATGACTATATTAATTTAATTTCTTTACACCAGTGGTTGTTTGTCAAGTTTTAAAACGATGTTCTAACAGTTCTTATTGTTTTGTGTTGTTCACCTAGGAAATATATAAGTCAGGGAAATTAATCCAAGCACCCACAAAACTTAAATCAGTCATCTTAATAAACCAAGATGTTATGGACATAGCACAGTACAAAGAAATGTACTAAAGCCAGTTTTAGCGTTAGTTGGCTCTACCATGAATTTTTAAATAGCAATTAAAAATTCAGTAAATGCCTTTACCTTGTAGCTAATATTAAAGCTAACTTGACAAAACACCACCGTCACAGTTTTATTTTACATTTTTCCTTAATATGCTAAAATTGAGAACTGCACCGTTATATAAAGGTACTTATCATATACGCAAAAACCATCAACAACAGGTAACAAAAATATTTTACAACAAATATTAACCTCCCTTATAAAATGAGGTTTTAGGCTTACTTTAAAACAGTTCTCTAGCTTGACAAAATATTTTGTATGAGCTGAAAGATTTGTTACTAACATGGATAGATTTAAAGGATCATTTTTTAGGCTAAACGTATTACAAACCAAGTATCGTTTGCAATAGTACCTCTTGCTTTAGCTAACTTGTTTCAGGTGCCTTAATGCGTTCTGCGGCTGCATTTTGATTTGCACTATTGTTGTTGCTTTCAGATACCATTAGTAGAGTCGACAATGCTTCTAGGGATTGCCGTACCTAAGCAAAAGAATATAGATAAGTCCACATAGTAGATATAGTAAGATATTTTTTGTTGCTGGGACAAAATACAGGCAGACCTCACCGTTCGCGGGGGTTACGTTTCAGAAGAATGCCACAAAGCGCAAAACCACGATGCGCAAGTAAACACATAAATTATAAAAACGGAGTTATGTTCCATAAACTACATTTATTTATACTATGCAATCTCAAAAATTCAAAAATTTTCGGCAGAAACGCTCAAAAAGACAGTAAAGCTTGGACTAAAATTCGATACGTAACATAAGTCCAGCATACATATATCAAACAAGTAGAGACACTCACTGTCGGTTCCTTTGATGTAAAATACCGATTTTTATGACCTTGAACGGCTCCTGAAGGGGTATTTTCCGATAGTACTAACAGATGGAGCCACTACTTTATCACATATGATTGGTAGCAGAGCCAGTAACTGGCTCTGATTGGTAGAACTTTTGTGTTGCCATCTGATAGTCAAGTTTAGAAATACCCCCCGAGTTACTGTCCCAGGCACTCGAGTCAGGATTCAACATTTGGCATGAGTGTCTCTACTTGTTTGATATATGTACGCTGATAAGTCTGCCACTTGAATCTAGAGCTCTAATGTCCATTTGTTTATTCAAGTTATAATAATTGTACAATTTATTTCAGGTCCAATTTGGTAATAAGAGATTCAAAGGAATAGGCTAGATAAGTGTGTTTACAAGTTAGTGATAAATAATATTATTTAGGTGTTTATGACATAAACTGCATATGTCTGCTTTATTTACTTAGTGTGTGAAAATTGAAACAGTTAACGTTGGCAATTCGATCTGCAAACGCGCAAATGGCAAAGAAAAGGGAGCACATAACTGCCCCGCTTAAAATCAAATCAACAAAATGCAAATCGGCGAACGGCAAGGTCTGCCTGTATATGTCAAAATAAAACGTTAAAAATTATCTTTTTTAAAGATCAGTAATATGAAAACAATATAATTATAAACATTTTTTAATAGCCACAGTTTATTTTGTTTGACAATAAAATTCATTACAATGAGATCAATCATATATTGATATACTCTTAATATCCGTACTTAGCAAATGTGATATGAATCAAAATTTGAATCTGTGCAATATCATCGGATGTTAATTTGCCACTTAGTATGATTCTGAATAGTGCTATCTAGTAAATAAATTAAAAAAATTGTCAAAATCATTAAAACCTATATCAAACGATTTAGACAAATAATTAGTAACACATTTACCTTTGCTATCTGATCCAAATTTGTATCCAGGAAATTATGAACTGCACCTGCAGACTTAGTATGTAATTGAGCTTGCCACTGAAGTAATTCCCCATACACATCCTCACTACTACTCATTGCATGATTGTCCTGCGATAGAAAGAAGTACTGTTGAACCAGTATATCTTTTTAACTTTGTCATATTTATTTGCATCCTGATATCTTTAAATTTATTAGAAATAAATACATGACTTAACTTACTTGTAATGCAAGGATATACTTTTGTTGCACTTTTCCTATCCTGTAGAGCAGTACAGCCGCAGATAGAAAAAGTAGCAGTAGAAGAAGTGTACTTGCATATAATACTATTGTTTGGGTTGGTAAATTTGTTATTTTTGAATAATTTCGCCAAAGGGTTGTACTTATACCACCAGTTGTTTTTCCTTCCACATCACCTGCAATGTAATATTACATTTAGTTACAACATTGTACAATTGAGGATAAAAAGTTTATGTACTTTTTATTTGGTTGAGAATAGTAAATATAGATTGACAACATATACTATTTATACCACTAATAAAGGGTTTTCCATTAAGCAGTCCCATTTTAAATTTTGCAGCACTTTTGATCTGTTGGATAGCAAGCCTTGAATCCTTGATATTTGTCAGTAAAAACTATACAATTTAAGAAAATGGCACGATACACGCTCCAACGTATATAAATAGTAAAAATTCATTATAGACAGTTCGCAGAGCTTGTGGTGTTTTTGGTCGGTATGAATCACCTTCTCGCAAAACCATTGTAAAGCTAATCGCAAACTTTGAGCAAAATGGCCAAGTTACTGATGTAAAATTGCCAGTTCGAAGGCGTACCGTCAAGTCAGCCCAAAACATTGCCGCTGTCACTGAAAGTGTCACAGAAAACCCAGGTTTGTCTATCCCAAGACGTCAACAGTAATTAAGGATCTCACAGACCAGCTTTCATTGCATTCTGCATAAAGATCGTAGCCTACATGCTTATAAAGTGCAGCTGAAGCAGGAATTGAAGCCGGCTGATCATGAACAAAGCCGAACTTTCGTTTATTGGGTGCTCAAAATGCAGGCACGCAAACCTGACTCTTTTAGAAAAATCATCTTTAGCGACGAAGCCCACTTCCATCTTAGTGGGTTCGTCAATAGACAGAACTACCGCATCTGGGGTTCCGAAAATCCTAGAACAATAGCCGTAAAACCTCTTTATCCCCAACGAGTTACTCTTTGGTGAGCTTTTTGGATTGGCGGTGTCATCGGATCTTACTTTTTCGAGAACGGTAAAGGTGCTGCTAACTGATTTTCTTTGGCTTATATTGGACAATATGGACATAGATAATTTTTATTTCAGGCAGAATGGCGCTATGAGCTACACAAGCCGCAAAACAGTTGCAGTGCTGCACGAGAAATTTCCTGGGTGCGTCATTTCGTGAAACTCGGACATAAATTGGCCCCCCAGATCATGCGACTTAACTCTGCTAGAATTTTTTCTTTGGGGATACGTGGAAGAAAAACGCCTACGCTAATGCCCCATAAACAATTCCAGCCCTCAAAGACAATATTCGAGCTGTTATTCGCCAGATAAAGCCTCAGTTGTGCGAAAATGTCATGCAAAACTTTTTGAAAAGAATGACCATTTGTAGACGGAGTCGAGGTGGACATTTACTTGATATCATTTTCCACAAGTAATCGCAGAGTTTGTACGTTGAATTTAAATCAATATTTTTGTACTACTTAAGAATAAATGTTACTTTTATAATTAAAATGGGACTTCTTATTGGAAAGTCCCTGTAGACAGCAACCATACTTTGTATAATAAATTTGACTAACATGAAATTATATTATCCAACACGTCATTATCACACTATAACTATGCTGGTTGTGGTTGAATTATATCGAGAGATCCAAAAAAACTGTTCCTCAGCGGGCTGTGTAAATTCAACATATGAATAATATGTTGGTGACCCTGTATGTCAATGTCAAATTCGAGGTTATCAGGTTAGGTTTTCCGTCAGTTTTGACACAAAATGACGCAAAACCTAACCTGATAACCTCGAATTTGACATTGACGTACAGTGTCACCAACATATTATTCATATGTTGAATTTCCACAGCCCGCTGAGGAACAGTTTTTTTTTGGATCTCTCGATATAAGTAACACCTGACTTTATAGGTAGGTACTATAACTCACTCCATGTCACTTTGACTTTAATTTTTCACAGCTGTTAATACAAAAGGTATGTTATTTTGGTATTTATTGAGTTGTAAAGTACACATGTGCTATTACAAATAATTCACTTGAGAAAAGTCCCCACTCTGCTTGACGGTGTCGAGCTCTCAACTTTTCTAGCCTGTGTAATATAATACACTTGTATTATAAATAGCTATTATTTAATGTCTATAAGTAGAAACAATAAAAACTGTTTTCTGTGCCAACCTCTGTTACTACAAGTTTCTTAATGAGACAATTATTTATACTTTTTTTTTTGGAGCGCCAAGATGGCAGTGTAGAACAGTTATTAAATAAAACTTTTTCAATTTGTAGCAAAGTTATGTATATGAGAAAAATTAGCAGCAATGACTTAAAACACAATAAGAGTTATTATTCACATAGGTATTTGATTAATTGAGGCCTAAAGTGGTTATGTTAAGAAATATATAATAATTTTTATATTCTACCAAAAATACAAAAATGTTAAACAATTCTATTACAGGTTAGCACGACATAAAATTTTGTATGCACCACGGGCATTATTTGATATTAATGCCCTCACGCTTGTAAGCTTCTTGCCCTCTCCCCCTTGTCCTTGGTACATAAATAACTATTATGACTTTTAGAATAGTATCCACTTATAAGCCTCTGTTTACTATCAGTTAGCAACATTTGTTTAAAATAAGAAAAATTATAATTTCAATTAAACTGAATCTTGGCTCAGCTGTTTTTTTTTTCTTACAATAAAACATCCCTCAGCGGAATTTTATCACCTTTTTCAAGATTTTACTATATTTAAAATAATATTATTTATAGATTAATAACTTACTTGTTGTTTTACTTGAATGTTCACTGTTAAGTACTCGAGCAGGTGTAATCGGTGGTATCCTTCGAATGCGGGTGCTTGTTTCAATTGGTTCAACGATACCACTTGCTGTATCTGGTACGGTTGATTCATTATCACTTTCACTGCTTTTACTGCTATCACTACATTCAGATGGTGCAGCCACTGCCTGTATACGAAAACGCATTATAAGATTATAATAATTTAACTGCTATCAATTTAATTAAAGAAACACCAGCACTGTAAGTAGAAAGAATGTAGTACACGTTATTATAATAAATGTCGTGTTTTCTTGTAAGACCAGTGCTTATTAATAGGTATGGGCGTTTTTTTTAGAACTTTAGCCTTGACAAGTGCACGCGCACAGAAGAGAATGAACAGTGCTGATGAACTAATAAAAATAACATCTTTGCTATGCTTAGCTGAGTTTCTGAGAACAATAATAGATAAAAAGCATTTATCAGTTACATTCTAACCATGGCGTGATAATTATACAGATGCTTGCTATTTAGTGTTTTCCTTGTGACGTGTTTGTGGTTTTTACTGTAGTAACCAACAAATTCTAATCATGCTGTTATACTGCTTTCAAATAGAATAATTATTATCCCTTCTTATGAAATTTTGGTTTTTTTGTATGATGTAAAGAAGACAGTACAAACAGTTACTGATCAAAAATATCTACTTACAAGAAGTTCAGCTTCCACCATCTGTGCATTATTTCTTGCTGCATCCCATACTTTATTCATTAGCCGGTACGTGTTGTCTCGGGATATGAGACTACCAAACACGTGCTTATCTTCTGTGGTGGCAATACCCACAGCATTAGGTATAATCCTAGCTGTTTTTTCTTTTGTTATCTTTTCCACAGACAGTAGCGGAATAAGTAACTGTAATAAATAGTAATTCAAAGAAAGTTGCAATTTTTACAAAACTAATAATTTTACCTTTGTCACGTAACCGAACACATTGGAGTAAAAGGCAAAATAATTTTTGGTAATGTAAAGGTGTCCTTGTAGTAAAATATCTCCTAATAAAGCACATGAATAATCTGAAACACAAAACAGTGATTTAGCACTTACTTAGCAATCCGTCTGTAAACAAATTATAATTTATGTAAATAAACGCAAATGTGAAATGTTAAGTAATTCGTAAGAGCTTATTTTAGAAATGTTGGTTATTTTATAAAGTCATTGCAGAATTTAGATGGTAGAACATTGTCTACATTAATAGATTTCTTACGGTACTAGTTTGATTATGAGTATCTTAACAAAATGAGTTTGATTTCCGGAACGAGGTAGTGAGCCGAGTTCTGCAGCAATGACATGATTGATTTTTAGATATTTTGCAATAATTCTATCTTTCTATTGATACCATTAACTTTCCTCTAAGTTGAATTGGCCGAGCAGGAGTTAGCAAAAACGTTCAATGCAATGTTAAATTGTTATGTTCTAGTTTGAGACAGGAGACCCGGTATAGAACATTACTATAAGAAATGCGATAAAATAATTAACGGAAACAATAATTTAACATTCAAGATTCAACATTGAAGTGTTCATCACGTAAGTCAACACCCAGCATATTAAAATAAATTTTGATACATAAATTCACATGTACCATCTGACACTCATGTCGATTTACGAAAATAGGCTTAAACAAATAATTTGTAGGTTTTACAATTTTAATTGTTATTGCAAGTAGGCCCTATAAATAATAATAATAATATAATACTAAAGGTAGCTATTACAATAATGTTATTAAATTATCCAAGAAAGGTGGTGTCTTTGTAAAAAGTTGAGAATTTTGTTCAAGTAGTTCAGAAACAATCTCTACTTCAAATATGATGTTATATTCAAATACCATAAAAAAATCAAAGGGAAGTGATTGCATTTTAATGTAGTCTTTGCTGTTTTAGTTTAATGTTGAAAAGTAAATGTTTCAGATTCTTTTTCAAAAAAAATAGTGAATATAAAAAAGGGACAAAAAAAGTCCATTTCCATGGCACATAGTCGGGATCTGTTACTCTTGTTTAGCTCCCATGTTTCACATCCATATGTTACGATGCTTTCAATTATTGTCTTATAGATGGTTTTCTTATTTTTCTTGGATATTTTTCAACTCCATAGCACTGGGTTAAGCTGTTGGATTGTTTGTCGACCCTGGTTTATTTTACTCTTTATGTCTAAATCGCTTTTTCCTCACTCTGCAATGCCTAGATACTTAAAGTATTTACAATTTTTAATGATGTCGTTCTCGAGGATAAGGTCATTTCCCTGTTCTCCTAAGAATAATTACTCTGTTTTTTGTAGGTTTATCTCAAGTCCCCATTTTTTTGTACTCTTCTTGAAGCTTTCTTACCATATACGAGGAGTCGTCTTCATCTGCGGCTACTACAACTTGGTCGTCCGCAAATAGAATGGTATATAGCGGAGCATCGCCTACTCCAATGACCATATTGCTGCATTTGTGCCTCCAAGAACTTAAGGCAGCTTAAAGGTATACTTTGAAAAGCGTAGGAGCGAGAGAGCAGCCCTGCCGTAGGCCCTTCGTTACTTTAAATTCTATAGACAGTTCTTTCCCTAGTTTGACA
The DNA here is from genome assembly GCA_940337035.1 of Agriotes lineatus. NCBI lineage: Eukaryota > Metazoa > Arthropoda > Insecta > Coleoptera > Elateridae > Agriotes > Agriotes lineatus. The sequence goes on from OW679194.1 coordinate 207,842,306, forward strand.
GCACTAGTACGGTCCTCGTCTAGTTTTCTAATTGCACTGATATACCTATTGTTGATACCTTGTGATTTCATGCTGTTCCACAGCTTGCCTAGTGGAACGGTATCATAGGCTTTCTGAAGGTCAATAAATGTTCGTTTTTCAATAAGCGACTTTAAAACAAATATAGCGTCTACACATGATCTACCCGCCCTAAATCCATTTTGTTCTTCGGGTTCCTGTAGTTCTTCCAGTCTTCGTTTTATCACTCGTCTGTAGAATCTAGATAACGAGCTGATTACACTAATACCGCGATAGTTTCTACATTCCTGTCTGTTTCTATTCTTAAATATTGTTGTAATGTAGGCCTTTTTCCAATCTGCTGACGGATCTTCGCCTGCTAGACATTTATTAAAGATGGATGTTATAATTTCTAACAGTCTTATTGGACTAGCCTTTATTAGGTCAATTGAAATTCCACCGGGACCAGGAGCTTTTCCACTTTTCATACCTTTTAGGGCCTCCTTTACTTCCGGGACGCTTATTTCTCTGGATATTTCCTGTGTTGTATTGTCTAGGTTCTCATAACTTTCTCCATTTTCGTTTAGAAATTCCTCTCTAAATTCGGTTAGGAGTGTCTTGTAGTATTTACTCCATGTGTCAATGTTTATTAAATTTAACCCGCTTTTGTCTTTGTTATGTGTTCTTAGGCTTTTCAGTATTTTCCATGCCTTATTTGCTCTTGTATTACCCGTGCATTTATTGATCTCTGTAAAAGCCTTCTCCGACTGTCGATTTTTTGCGTTATTTACGGTTCTTTGCACTTCCTTTCGGCACCTGCTATAAGCCTCTCTATCTGCATCTTTTTTGGACGACATCCATTTCTTATACGTCTCCTTCTTTCTTGTTACTGTATCTTCGATTTCAGCCGACCACCATGGGGGTAAGTTTTTTCGATTTTCAGGTTTCTTCTTTTCTCCTAGTGCTTCTCTGGCTGCATCGTGTATACATCTTTTAATGTCGTCATACATCTGAACCGTCGATGGCTCCTGTATTGTTTGTAATTTATCTGCCAAGCGTAACTGATACAGAAATTTGATAGATTTAACTTGTAAGCTGTGCAAATTATACTGCGGCACCTTTGTTATCACTAATTACTTCTGTGCCTTTATTTGGATCTCTAAACGGAAAATATCCTAGATTCTAGCAGGTGATGATCGGTACCACATTCCGCCCCTCTTTTGACTCTTACGTCTATCAGCTTCAGTTTTGACTTTTGTTTTACAATGATGTAATCTATAATAGTCCTAAGCTGACGAGTGGGCTATGTCCACGTAAATCTGTGATTATCTTTGTGTTGAAACCAACCATTTGCCGTTTAGATCACCCATTAAGATAACCTCTTTACGATTACCAATAGTGTTAAGTAATCTTGTCAAATCTTCATAGAACTTATCCTTAGTGCTAGAGATCGAGTCTTCATTTGGTGCATATACCCCTATTATGACAACTTCGTGTTGCAACAATTGCATGTTGAGGGCCCACGAGCCAGGAGGGGTCCATCAGCCGCCAAGCTCTCAAAAAAAAAATGTATCATATAAATTTAATTTGGAAACTTTTGTGTAGGGCACATTTAAGAATTTAGGCAGAAGGAGTTTGACTGCCCCGGCCCCCCTCCAATGAAAAATAGAATGCGCTCGACCCCGGTGCAGCCGCAGTCTCCTAAACAGATTCATACAATTAAAGCATTAAAAGAATTAATATTAATAAAATTTAATAGTATGGCTTCAAACTTTCTCGAGGTAATAACTGCTTGTATGCTGTTTTTGACAATTCCTGTTTCGGTAAGCTTTTCAAAATTAAAACTTATCAAAAACTACTTAAGATGTACGATGACGTAAGAACAGCTATCCGATTTAGCCATATTATCTACAGAAAAGAAAAATTAAAATTATCTCCAAATATGAAAAGTCTTATAAACATTTTCGTCGAGAAAAACGTTCGGAGAGTAACTCTGTAAACAATTATTATTTACTTTAACCTTGTTTCTTGTTATTTAACGTTTACTTGTTCCTTACTTATGTAGATATATGTAAACTGTAAACTATGATTTACACTTCTTTTTACGTAATATGTCCGTTAGTAAAACTATGTAATTAAATTTTACTTTTTAATTAGTTTTTATAATTACATATTGTTTTGTTAAAAAATAAAAATTGAGTTCGTATTTTTATACGTTTATTTGATAATACCCTGATGGGGTGGGGGTGGGGGGGGGCCCACTTGGTAGTTTATGATACAGGACCCGCTGATCTCTAGCTACGCCTCTGATCCTGTCGTTAACCTGATCTCATGACTTGATAAACCTTTTAAACTTTTTCTTTATAATTACGGCCACTCCGCTACTGGCTCTCTCTTCCTTGGGCACTCCGCTGTATATACATATATACCCCTGCTTCACTTCAGTACCTTGTCCTTTCCTTTTCGTCTCCGTAAGTGCCACAATGTTCATGTCAAACTATTCCATTTCTCTCATGACCTCTTCGGCTTTTTTACTTATGCTACGAGCATTCCATGTACTAATTTTCAATGTCCGTTTCCGTTGCTGAGTTCGTCTTCGATTTAATCCGTTCTGCATCCGAGGCGAGTTCCTGGGAAATTTAGCATTTTGTGAGTTTTTTACTAGAAATGAGGTACTGGCCCATCCTAAACCTCCAACCTGGAGGACTGGGTTATTTGTGATCGAGGTTTTCTTCCTCTAGCCTTTGACAAAAACCACCATCCTACTACAAGGCAGCAGCTTTGCTTTCTATACCAACCCTAAAAAGCAGGGTTGCCACTTGCACCAGCTTCGCCGTATCGAAGTTCCTCTTCTCCGTTGTCGCTGCCGGTGTGGTCTTTACCCGTAACCCTGGGTAAGAGGTGTTAAACAGGTGCTGGCATTACAGGTCAAGAAGCCCCTGGAATCTACGGTGGGCAGAGATGATTCACTTCCCTGAGTAGGACAATCCGAAAAGGAATTCCTACCCGCTACCCCAGCTTGACTTTTATAAACCCGATATTTCCCCTCTTCGTAGTTCCTTATACTCGTTAAATAAAGAGAGAAAATTATTACGTCGAACGAATAGGGTAATGTATAGACTTTATCTACAGTATGATTAAATACTTTTATCCTCTACGTCTAGATGGCTGTGGAATTGTTGGTTTACGTTTAAAAAACATTACTAGTATCAATGATAATATGACATCGCACATTTTTACTTTTTCAAGCTTTGCCAAAACAGTTGTCAAATTTGGCAACAAATATAACCCTTGTATTATACATAAGTACATCCTATAACCTAAATTTTAATAAAATCGTATTAGTAATCAACTTACTGCTGATAATTGTAACTTGAGTTGCAGATTTTGCTTGATCTTGAATCCCAATGAACTATACGTACGTAAAGTCTACACATTGCCCTTTTTCTGTGGCTTCAGAAGCAACAAAAGACAGCGTTTAAAATGTACGTTTTATATTACAGTGAAATTCAAGATTATTCAGATCACAGGTATTAGACTTCAGAAAGAATTTTACATATACCCAACCTTTAATGTAAGGGATGCTCTAAATAGCACATTATCAAAACCAAGACATTCTTGACCTATGTATTCAGACGTTTCTTCTCTTCGAAGAAGTTCCTAACGCTTACAATAAGATTTTAGGCTTGTTCGCTTGTTTGTTATTGCGCGTTATTTTACTGTTGTTTTGGACAAATGTCACATTAACAGTATTATAAAACAAGCCATACTTAAAGCGGACCTGACCAAAAACTTTTTGTTTCGTCCAACTCCTTATTGTTACTAAATAAAGAGAGAAAATTGTTATGTCACAGAAAAAGGGTAATGTGTAGACTTTATCTGGAACGCTAAAAAAATAATTGCAATCGCCTACTCCATTTAGCATGAGACTAGTAAACTAATTGCAGTTTTCTGTAACTAATTACAGTTTCCTATAAATAATTCATAAATTTTAGCCGGCCCAATAGCTCAGTGGTTAAGCAGTTTGGCTACTGATCTAAGAGTCGAGAGTTTGATCCTGGTCCCAATGAGGTTTCTAAAGATAAAATAAAACAGATAAAAACCTCTACAAAATGCCATAATTCGGAAGTGATGTAAAGCCGTAGGTCCCATGTTACTATGATGTGTAGCATCTAAAAGATGCTTTGCTAGTGTTGGAACTCCTTAGTCTTGGCAAAATTCTAAGTAGGATTTTGACCATATGACCACAGCAGTCGGTGTCTAAGGTACTTGGTACTTTGCATGCCTAGACCTTGTCCATTACAAACAACAAACAAATATAAAATTTTGGTACGATACCTATGAAACGAAAAGTTGTAATTTCGTTTATTTATTAAAATTTCACCATTTTAGTAGCGTCTTCTATTCAAAAAAATTTTTATTAACACTATAAATTTGAATAATATTAATTTTTGTGAGTTTTGTTCATTCAAGTGGTTTGTAAGAGACTAACAAATACATTTGACAGGTAAGTTTAATAGATTTTTTATATTTGAAAGATTTATCTTAAAAAATAAAAAAGTTATATTCCTATGTAAATAATATTTGTAAAATTTTCACAGGTAAAATATGTGTATTGAATTCTTATAAATTAAAAAAATTATTTTAATCGTCTTTTACTAAAAAGATCAACGAATCTAAATAGCTTATTTTTTGTAAAATTGCGCATAGATACATCCTTCTGAGTCTTAGTTAGAAAATTGCAAATTATGTAGAATCTATAATTTAATAGCAGATATCGCTGAGTTACAATTGAAGCGCAAATAAGAAACTTAAAAGTAAGGTGTCTCCCGTCTCTCGCCTTTATACATAGTGATTCTTGACTTATATGCATAATTGCGAGGAATAATAGTTCGTGATGTGTAATGATGGGTAATTAAAAAAAAGTGTAGCAAAAATATTTTATTAATGGAGATAACAAATCAGTTATGTAACTTAAACTGGAGTATCATAATTGTTTGAAGTGATTTCCTTCATTTTCCATGTACACCTGAAAGCGTCCAATCCATGCTGCACCACACGTACATACTGGACAACACGTAGAAAGGTTTTTCGACCCGATTGATAAAGCCGAGCTGCAGCTACTGAATTTTGGTGTACTTCCCGATAAGTTAATACCATGTCCATGAGTTCTGCGTTGGTGAAGTTAGGTGCCATAATTTTTCCTTTACAAATAAAAGAAGCTCCAATTCGACAACTACTGATGGAAAGTGACAGATACAATTTAAGGTAAATGCGATAATTTTATATTTTACTAGTTCACCACTCTCACATTAATTAATTCGTTATCTCTGTTAATAAATAACTTTTCTTACACTTTTTTTTAATTACTCACCACTACACATCACGAACTATCAATCCTCCTAATTATGCGTATAAGTCAAGAAGCACCCTGTATAAACAAAGAATTCGTGAATCAAATCTTGGCTAAATTTATAATAATTTAAAAACAGACATAATAGTTCAAATATAAAGACGTAAATTGTAACTAATTTTCACTTCATATGGGCACATAGTCGCCACAGGTTAAGTCTAGGAATAGGAATATTATTCTAATAGGTAACTTTTACTTCAGTAATTAATTCTCTAGAAATTGGCGTTCTTTCCAATATGCGTCTTCTGTTTTCATTTCTGATCAATTTAAAAGTCAATTTTCATTTAAAAAAGACTTAACTTTACAAAACACCCTCAAGCTCAAATTTATGAATTTACTAAGGACAAATAATTTAATGATAAATTATTCAACAAACTACCTATTATAATACACAATGTATAAATAAATATTAAAATAAACTTCGAATAAATACTCCCATGTTTATTAGGCAGATCGTAAAAAGTTATTCCCTGGAAACTATACTGACTTATGTGTTAATGTGAATACCAGAAGAATCTTTTTGCTGTTTTCTTTTAAACATTATTTGTTGTTATACAGGGTGCTTGTTTTTTTTAGTTATTTTCATCCTGTCCCCCATTTAGTTCAAATATAATTCTATTTGCTTTCAATATTTGAATAGTTCATCTAACATCGTTTTCTTTAATCCTTAAGGGTTAACGTGCTGTCGTGTAACAACAAGATTAACGTCGGTCTCTGAGACCAACTTTTTCAAAAATCCGCTGCTGTTACTGTAAATTTATTTTAATAAAAGAACGTAATAAACATAATTGCCTCATGTATAGTTAGTACAAATATAACGCCTAACAGCATTAGTAAACTTTATTTATATACGTATAATTAAATATTAACAACAACAAAATTACAACCATTGAAAAAATGTTATACAGACAAAGAAATAAACAAAACATAATGAACTAAAGTTATACGTCAAATTCTCCAAACATTCGGAACATACACATGTCAAGTGTTCCAAACACATAAATTTACCACATTTTTCATAAGTGTATCTTGTTTTTCGGTTTTTCTTTGAGTCACAGTAGTTACAGCAACCATATGTGTTAATTCTTCGATCTGCTTCTGGAGGTGTTGTTTCGCAAATCCTGCAATTTCAAGCGAAATAATTTAGGAATATTTTGTGATAATGATCGGCGTCGAATATGCCCATCTATTAGTCCAAGAGCAAGCTTTTCAATAAAATATCTCCTAGGAATTTTACTGTGATTGTTGCTGTCAAAACTGTACGAATTGATTGCTGCGACATTCATCGTGCTATAAAAAATTACCACAGGCCAGTGACGGGTGGCTCTAGCACAATTGTAGGAGGCACATAATTTGTCCACCACGTCAACGTCTCCTTTTGTTTGATTGTACATTAGGATCATCTCAGGTTTGCCTGCAGTTTTATCTACTTTATCATCATGGTGCAATGTTGACATAATCAAAACATTTTTGTTTTTGCATGGTATGCAAGATACTATTTTTTTTCCCCAATAATTTCTCACTAACTGCTACACTAGTAAAGAAATTATCCATGGTTACGTTTCTACCGGAATTCCAAATATGTTGACAAAGTCTTGGAACCAGCAAACCAGCCCTACATTGCTGGTATCTACTTGGTGGGGTCCTGTAGGCTGTTGTCCCACATAAACTTCCATATGTGTAGTATAAAACATTTTAGCATCTGTCAATGCATATATCTTGATACCATATCGGTTTGGTTTCTGGGGCATGTAGATCTTCAAACCACATATTCCGCGGAATGCTTCTAATTTTTCGTCTACTGTGGTATATTCGGATATTGAGTAGTATTTCCTGCAATTCGAATTGAATGCTTCAAAAAATGTTCTAATAGCTGCTGGCTTATCAGTTTCCTGCCTTTCTAGTCGAGTTGCTTTATCACCAAAACGAATATTTTTTAGCAAAAATTTGAATCTTGCAATACATTGTTAGCCTATATGTTTCAATACAAGCGCTGTTGATTCTAAACAAGTCAGTAGCATTTAGATGATTATTTTGGTTTACCCAGGAAGGTAAAGTAAACCTAGTAATGCTTTTATTTCCAAAAGATCAGTCGGTCTTGCCGTTCGATTTTCAGTGTTGTATTTTTCACTGCTGATAAACTTATTTGTGTTTTCTACAATTTCATGTAACATTTCGTCATTAAAAAACAACCCCAAATATCAAAAGGAGAAGTTAATTGCCGAGCAGCTCCTACAACTCCAGGTAAATGGGTGATAATATTTTCTGCACGGGTTCTGACGTTTCGAACAGGAGGATGTTTTTTCATTTCGTTTTGCCATCCTTGCCAGTAAAAGTAGGTTCCATGAAATTTCTTATGGGTTTTTTCGCATAATTATTTGTTGTAGAATCTTCTACCATGTCTAACTCTTGCTCAGAATCTGTATCTTCAAGTTGTTCTTCAACTACATCTGCTTCACACTGATCTTCCTCTTCTTTGTCATCATACTCTATTTTCAAATCAGAACCAACTTCATCATGTAGTCGCATAAGTCGTGCTTGCTCCTGTTCATAATTCATATTGACCTAAACAAATTGTTTTCATATAAACTGAACAAAAACAGACAATAACTAATAAGGCACCTTGAAATCAACGTTAAAATTTTTTAACACGAAGGATAACGTACGGTATACGAGACCGAATCTGCTAATGACGTAAGCACCGAAAGTCTTATTTCAGATATAACCTAGTACACTGCACGCCACACACCTAACTTGAAGCTGCTGTACGGGTCAGAGCTTGGAGTAAGCGGCTTCGAAAGTTTTCGGATAAAATCGGAAACGTCGGACTCACAGACCGTATGTTAACTCTGAAAGGTTAATACCAGAATAATATTTGCTCACAAATCATTTATATTATTTAGCCGATTATTATAAATTCAGTCTATTACAGTAACTTCTAGGAGCGACAATGTGCTACTGGAAATAAAACCTACAACTTTTTATCAATAATAGAAAGTTGACAAATCTATAATTGGACAGTCACAAATGCTCAAGTTAGTGGGTTTTGGTTTATTCAAATTGACATTCATGAAGAAAATAATGAATATCCACTTAAAGAGGCAAAAGTATTAATTTCAACTAAATGCACTATAATTAATAAGCTTAGAGTAACAAAATATTTATATGAAAATAAATCTGAACCTACTTATTATAAATCGTTAAAAACAAGAGGTATTCAATACTATAAAAATCTCATATGATACCCATAATAAAAAATACACTTTCTGATGCCTTCAGCATTATACAAAAAATTGCTTCAAGTGTTTACAGAATTTAAGAAGTTTTTACAACAAAGGCAACACGAACAAAAACCAAAATAAAAATTTAAAGTGTTTTTTCCAGATATCTGAAAACTAAACGGGATAAGTCAAATTTCGTTTTAAAATATTGACCAGCTTTAAATTCTACAACTTTATCCCAATTTAAAGCACATCAGATTTATAAGATAAGTGATAACCGAATACACTTGAAAAACAGACACTCTATACAGGGAATTTATTTTAATAGTTAACATAAGCGTTCTGTTTCTATGCCACCATTTAATCATACAGGTCATTTCCATAGTTACAAATGAGACCAATAGATTAATGACTTTAAATGTTATGCTGCTTCATACTGATAGTCGTTAGATACTATATATTATAATCTAACGAATTCTAACCATTGGCGTCGATCATTTTATACTGGTTAAATAATCACCTGTATACATAGTTAACCATCTATACTCTGACTCTGTATGTTGGGTTGCATATTGTAAATGTACAAGCAGGAGTATCTTTTTCGTTTATAAATTCTACAGCTTACACATTCTAGATTTAAGCGCGGTGAAAATTGGAACTAATGTTAGAATCTAATAATTTCCAAGTTTTGTATTGGTAACACTTTTGACATCCATCATATTGACATTAAATTGTTAATCTTATTTAAGCTGAAGGACACAATAAATCAGAGACATACTCAACATTGTGGTATGGCGCATTTCAAAACAGAATTAACAACACACACACAAATAGCAAGAATAACAATAGCAATAACAAAATAACAGAATGAACAAAATCAACAGCAACAGCAATTTTCACATTTTAAAACACAAAGGGCCGGTTGCAGAAAGCAATGTTAAGTCTCGTGTTAGCTAACATCGCGTCAAAGTGAACAAAATCGCATCAAATCTCAAATCTTTATGGTAACTAATACATTAGTAAACAAAATTTGATGCGATTTTGTTCACTTTGACGCGATGTTAGCTAACACGAGACTTAACATTGCTTTCTGCAACCGGCTCAAAGAATCTGTCATATGACGTTAGTCACTGCGCAAACGAAATCCCTCTACCCACCGTTGCTGTTTACTTGTCATCAGCGTCGGACTGACAAAATTTGGCCTACCGGGCAAAGGATGCATGTGGCCTCCACATGTAAAAATAAGAAAAAAGGGGGGGGCGCACAGCCCTAGCTAAAGGGGTGTCCGGGGGGCAAAGCCCTGCTGGGAGCTGTAGGGACCTCGAGGACCGAAAACGCACCCTTCTTACCAGTAATGGCACAGTACAGTAATGGCAGGTGAAAGTACAACAAAATCAATAACTACGATAAAGAAAACGATGAGCAATGGAAATACATAGTATATTATAGACCAAGGTAGAGAAGACATTTTTCTCAGTCGAGCAGAATTCCCGAGATGCGAAGCATCGAGTGAAATAAGTTGCGATGCTGATAAGCCTTCTCTACAGTGGTTTATACAGGGTGATTTTTAAGTTGATCCTTTCCGTTTACCAGAACATAAAGCTAAAAAAATAAGAATTGTTCTCATTTATCACTTTTGCGAAATATCAAAACTAATGGAGGTTCAGGTTGTTAAAGTTTCAAATTAAGAACTAAAATTACTTAACAAAAATTAAACTAAATTTCATCTAACTTAAACGATATGTTCAACACTCCCAGTAAATAATAAGCATCCTTTATCTAATAGACGTGTCTGTCTGGGACGCTGTTTTGTCCGGGACGCTGTTTTGTCCGGGACGCTGTTTTGTCCGGGACGCTGTTTCAGCAGCCAAACCGTAAGAGATAGAGAAAAAAGTTATTAAAGTTATATGTTTGGAATGGTCATGTCAGGTCAGGAACCGAATTTCAGTCACGTGACACTTCCGGTTTTCGAGAAATCACAAAAAGACCGTTTTTCAAATAGAACGCGTATTAAATAAAAACTGTTTCGGCCGCCAAACGTAGCTGCGACCCTCTGCGCCTTAAATCCTCGATCGGTTAGGCAACCACTTTGACACCTTCCAGGTCTGGGTGGTTGCCTAACCGATCGAGGTTTGAAGGCGCGTTAAATGAGACATTTGTCTCACTGGACTGCTAGTATTTACTAATTCATTATTTTGACAAACATGAACCATTATTGTAGTAATAAAATTAATAAAATTATAATGGAAAACTAATTCGCAGGTCATTGCTTGACAACAGAGATAAACAATAATAAAATTGTCCACCAGCCTTTGCGCCAAAGTTTAGTTTTTAATTTGAAACTTTAACACCATGTACCTCCGTTAGTTTTAATATTTCAGAAAGGTGGTAAATGAAAAAATGCTTATTTTTTACCTTTATTTTCTTGTAAACGGAAAGAATCAACTTAAAAATCAACCTGTATATCATTTTTTCCACTACTAGCAGTTTTATTCCTTTTATAATTAATTGCTTTTACATTAATAACAAATAAAATCATTACTAACCAGTAGTTAATAATGTGTTTTCATTATTAATCAGTGGATAATAATGAAATATTATTAACCACTAGGAAAGAAATTCATCTTCTTGGCTCGAAAACAAAGTAAATAATGATATCGTTTAATGCTACGTAGTAGTGGAAAAAATATACAAATAACGAAAAAATATCCTTTATCTATGATGATTTATAAACTTTGAGTTTTGAACAATTATAATGAAAAAATATAGATAATTATGATTACAAGCTTTGACCTTATAATAACTTTTACACTCTATTCCATTATAATAATTATACTTCACAGTATGAATCAGATCAATAGTTTTGAGTTTAAAGAGACTGATCTATTTGCGAACTTGTCAATGATTTCGTCGAAATTCAAGCTTTGTCTAGATGGCAGCATATATAAACCAGCTGCGGAAACCCCACACATACAATCATGTTCATTCCACGACTACTAAGAAATAATAGATGCATGATGCATGCACAAACAAAAATGGGACAATACTTTGACACAAAGTTTGAAATTTTTTTGAATTTTGTAAAAACATTGGTGCATTTTTATGTTTATAGGTATTTTCGAAAAAATATTGTGTGGACATTTTGGCCTCCAAACTGGATTGGCCTACCGGGCATTTGCCCGGTTGCCCGGTGGGCCAGTCCGACACTGCTTGTCATTTAAAATATAACCTAACTTTGTATGTTTGACAATTATTTCTTTTCACATATTGCCAATTCAGTGAAATCAAATATGATCAAAGCGCCTTTCGTGGCCTATCTTGAGAGTCAATCTAGATTCTGTAAGCTGTAGCTTTGTTATTTCTACAAGTCTCAGTTTAATCCATCTTTGATTGTACGTACAATTTAATACTTTTTCTTCGAGGTCAACAGCAGGAAAATGCCTATGGAATTTTTTCTGCCTGGCTTTTGAGGTAGTGGGTAGTTTATCCTCCTTGGCAATAGCTTTAGGACTAGGAGGTTCAGGCGAACGTGCTTGGGCCGTCATTGCAGGTGTAGAACTTGATAGTTGCTTTAGCGCTCCCCTGAAAAGAAAATACACTTTTTATTGATAATGTTTTTCATCAAAATTGTAGTGAGATTCATTTATCTATCTTAAAGAATTATTGTTATTGTATAGTGTAATATTGAAACTTGTTAACTCCTGCTGATATTCAATTTATTAACTATTATCACTGGTGGTTTACTCTATATTTCCACTGAATATTCCTTAGTTGGCAGGGTATTTATTTAAAAGTAAGATATTTTGGTGAATATTACCATACCTTCAGAAAATATACCTACTGGGTTCAATTTTTAGTTCTTAAAATTAAATTCAAATCTACTGTTTGTTTTATTGACAAATAACACATTGGTTTTCTTTAAGAGGTAATGGGAATGTAATTACAAATATTGCACTTGTTTGGAGATGTAATATGTACCAAGATGAGACAACTTTTGTTTAATTAACAACAGAGTGTGTAATTTATATTATGTTTGAGAAATCTTTTAGCTCTTAGCTAGCTCTTAGAAAGAATAACATATTTACACACTACAGACCAATAATGTATGTATACATATAGTATATTCTACTTAAAATAATATATGCTTTTTATTAATTTTTCAGATATATTTTTTGTTACGTTAATGTTTGTCTCCAAATTTCATAGATCTTTAATTAAAGCTATGGCAGCTACTCAAACTTAAAGGACATTTCTTCATTTTTCAATTCAATAACTTCTCATTTTCTTACCTCTTTCCATCATTTGCATCAATCTCTTCTAAGGAAGACATTGAACTGCTATACTCCCCAGTATCTCTTTTGTATGTTACCATTTGCACTATGCCAGCAGGAATCTTTTTTATTATGTGTAACTTAGAAGACATTTCTATAAAGATTGAAAAGGACACTAAAGAATAGATTCAACACTTTTTTTTTAACTGAATTCTAATTAATCGAACACAGTGCCATGAAAACCATATTTAAAGTTGTTTGCTTTCGCGCACATCCAATTATTAATGTCTTGTAAAATTTACATACACAATTACTATGTGAGAGCTATCACAGCGCGAAAATTCAGGAGATTCTGTATCATAATTACCTGGCTTGCATTTATATGGATTCAATAATTGCACGAATGCCACCTTCCCCCTTGTTTAACTAAGATAAAGATAACGCTTATCGGCTAGATAAAAATATTAATTTCGCTAAAAACTAATGATCGTAAAATATAAGGACGACCACACAACCTCAACGTTTACATGGAACTGATCTAGTTGACTCTTTCTAAGAATATGATAACTAAATCTTATCAAATTGCCTTTCTTGAAGTGTTTTAACTTGTGCCCTTGAATATTTTTGTCTATTACTTATTTTGTACTTCCTTTATTAATTAGGAAATTAATTTTGTTTATTGTCCTTATTTTTAATGGGTAGAACATTTCATCTGCAATTGTGAATTTCCAACCTAGTATTTTGATTGCATTTAAGAATAGGCTGTAGCTCTATAAGGGGGCATTTTTGGATATAGGAAAATTCTATTAATTTAGCACACTTTATTAAAGACACCATTACATTTTACACATACCTTTTAAATATACAGCTGGCCGAATAATTTTTTTTGCATATGGATAAAGGTTACGCAATTTTATTTGATCAGTTACTTGTAAAACTAAAAAAATGAAATACATACGTAGTTTGGAAACGAATAACTTAAGAATATTCATAAACAACTGTCAGTTATTGAAAAATCGTAACGTACCGTTTCCAATAGCTTTTCCCTCTCTTATTGTATACTTGCTTAACACAAAATGCAATAAATTGAGAAGTCATTTTTAGCCTGGAACGTGTTTTCATCACTCGAATCTGAAGAGTTAGCCAACAACTACCTATTAGCTGACCTATAAACACTAATCCTACTCAGAGCCGGATTAAGGGGGGGGCTAAGGGGGCTGCAGCCCCGGGCCACCGCATTTCGGGGGCCTCGAAAAGATTCGAAGGTTATAAACTAGTGCGGTTTCTAATCATTTAGATCCCTTTGTACCCGTTGCATAAATGGGAATAGGGCCTCTAAAAAAATTTAGCCCTGGGCCTCACATATCCTCAATCCGGCTCTGATCCTACTGATCTTGTCCCTCTAAATCTGACGACTTTTATATTAGTTCTTTCAAAACATACCTTTCAATAAGAATTTTATTGCAAGATTAAGCTCTGGAATGTTTGCAACTTGAGTAGAAGCGAACAACATTTGACATTCTTCCGAGAAGAAAATCAAATTTCAAGGGTGCAAAGGGACATTGACTAGTTCATTATTTATAATGTTGTCAATAAACAAATAAACAAATTTAGTTTAAAAGCTTGAAAATATTTTGTTCCGTCAGGGCAATGCTCCGGGTTAAAAATCGCGAACCCCCCCCTCGTTGGACATATGTGGTGCCTAGCGACTGCTGTTTATTTATTCTTGGTTTTAAAATAATATTTAAGTAGCAGAGGAAAAGCCACGCCTTTTCGAAGATATGCTGTTTCAAGGAGAAGAAGAATAAGAAAAAGACAGAAGATTCTTTATCAATCATGAAGCTATTGTTGCTACAAATCAACGTGTCGATTGGTTAATTCACAATAAGATAAATTTAATTTAAACGCAATTGCAAAATGACGTTTTACGATTTTATAAAAGATACGTAGTTTAAGGGTTAGTATGGTATTTAATAATACACTTTTGTAGAATCATTTTGTATTATTGTAAATCAAAGTTGTTCAGCATTTACCAATTTCGTACGAAGGAGAGCGAATTTGATTATGGCAGATATATAGATATAAACGATATCAGGTGCTAAATTTAGAATGGGATTCGATTACAAAATCAAGGTCCTAGTTGAGCAGGAATTATCTCGCTTTTTGTATTGTTCATAATATCTGATACCTATCATGCATCTATTGGATGATATTGCTCGATTTACATAAAATGCTTCTACAGCGAATATGTTTTGGTAATTGCACTGTAATGGCCCAATGCAAGTGTTATTGGAAACATACTTAAAGAGAGCATGAATTTAAATCACGACTTGAGTAGGGTCAAATTGTATTGTGAAAGAAAGAGTTCAGCAGCTAATGAGAGCTTCACAATAGACATTACATATTCATAATTCAGTTACTGCTGTTTTTGAAATTTATTTCATAATAGTTCCTAATTCAATAAGATTTCGTGATTATTTAAAATATCATATTTTAATATATCAGTAATCGGTAATAACGGCGTTGCAATCCCTTTTCATTATTTTTTCCTATTGTTTCCAATAAGCATAAAACGGCATATTTTTCATTACATTTTTACATACTTGGACGTTAAAGTTCATTTCCTTTAGCTCGTCTTGCATTGCAGTACATTATCTGGTATGTACCTATTTTAATGGAAGAATAGGATATTTTCAGTTAAACGGCTTTCTAGCAAATATTTTTATAACGTTATGTAGCTTATTTAGTTTTCATTTCCTTCCTTCGTTCCTACAATTTTATGGTTTTTCATAGTTAGTCTTAAATATGCAATTCTAAGAGAACCTATTGAAAAACTGGGGTCACCCTCAAACGCTATGAACTGTTATTGTCGTCAGGACGACTTTATTCATTGATTATTTTCCGCCAAATGTGGCATATTTTTCTCGCAATTTCGATTGTTAATAAAACAATCTATCAAACCCCGGTATTTAAGAGTTTTACCACTCGAGAATGACTAGAAAACAAAAATATTAAAACCTGAGTAATCTTATCTGTTTACATTCACACCTGTTTTCACTAATTACTACTTGAAACACGTGCGATAGATAATCATGCTACGTAATTTCCCGTCAATTTAAAGGAGCACGGACTAGTTAAATGGAGGATTTTTTATAAGCTAAACTTAGCTGCTCCTTTCGGCAAGGGTTCCGTTAACACTGAAAGTTTTCACATGATTTCGTTGTTCACGCAACCGCAACTATACCGTTTTTATTAATTGTTTGTGCTTTATCGATTGGTGTCTCCATAAATTCATTTCATTGTGCGGTTAATATATACGTGCCCGGTGCGACCCTAATTAAATATGTATGAATTCTGCAGTACTACAATTAAGAAAATGTGTTTTACTTATATCCTATACCGCATACATAATACATTTACAGGAGTACGAAATAGCAAAAATGTTACAGCATTGAAGATTTTTGTGATTTTACCTTTTGTAATCCTGTATACAGTTTACAAATTTCTCGTAGTACATATTAGTATTTATACAAAAAATAAATAAATGCCTTATCTATATCCCGTAAAAATTAAGATAAATAAGACAAGGTTTTCAACAACCATGTCGTGATCAACTAGGCGTACGCTAATGTTTGTTAGATTCACACCTTGTGATAATGCTCACATCACACAAATGACTCACAATTCAGCGAAATCTTATCAACAACAATACTTTAATACTTTAATATAGAAAGAAAATTTAAGCAGGGTTTGCCTCCCTATAATAATAATTAGTCATAATAGTATGGGGTGGGCCAATTTCGATGTTTTAATAGGGAATCTCGATTCCTATGGGAGATATGGAAAAATGGACCCCTCATCTTCGATCTCTTTTTTCTAGAGAAGCTGTAAACCAAAATTGGCTATCGTCTTTTGTTTTCGAGTTATAAACAAAAGTTATTTTTTTTACTTTTTGTTCTGTGGGGGTATCTCGCTTATTTATGAAAATAAAGAAAAGCAGTTTCTATGTATAGTCGTCTTCAAAAATGTGTTGCACAGACACAGCTGTAAGTTTATTGGTGGTTGTGTTATCACTCAGCAAAGGCTCACACTGTATCATTAACTAGGTAGACCCAGATGTATATTTTCAAAATATTTGTACTTATATACATCACTTTGAACTTTGTGTAATTAATTGATATTCAGACAGCACAAATGTGGTACAACACTTTAGTGACCAGACTGTATTTGCAGCTTTTTTTATACAAATGCAGTGGCGTGGTGAATTAAAAAAAAGTTTCGAAATTCGAGTTATACCATAAAATTGTACTTTTTTATATAAAACTCAAATTTGGTTGTGGCATAATGAAAAGTAGGATTCTTTTCCGTTCCAGTGATATAATATCACAATACACAATAATAAAATATAAGTACATGTAGTGTTCTTTATAAATTTGGACACGTATGGAATATCTCCTTTCGTATACGGGGAGGTTCAAAAATATGAAAATGGCTCAAGAATAAAGTGCCCTAATTTTTAAAATACACAACGAAGTTATTTGGAAAAGTTGTTTAGAAGTGAGAGAAGGTGTCACAGCTACATATTCCGAAAACAATTTTCACTGGGTTTTCCTATTTTTTCTTACGAAAAATGGGATACTTTAAAGTTAATTTGTTATCAGATACAAAAAGGATGAACAGTCGAACTTGAGTTTCAGTCACTTAGAAACCATAAAATTACGTTAATCAAAATTAGTGCTAAAACATCTTATACCTACTTTTGTGTACAAAGTAAAAAAACCACAGGTATCTGCAAAACAAAATGATAAAAACGATCCGAACATCAATAACAATTCGAATCAATTATCATTTTTAATTGAAAAGTCATAACAAATATTTCTAAATAAAATTTTTGTGGATTTGAAACATAAGAATACTTTATTCTTAAGCCACTTTCATATTTTCAAACCTACAGAAAATGTAGGTACATAAGTGTTAGAAAAAGAAACATGATGATAATGTATTTAATAGTGGAAAACAAAACAGCATTTAATGCATCACATTTACTAATCCATTTGTTGTTTTTTTGTAAATGTCACAAAAAATGTCTTGCAAAATTACGAGTTCCAACTGTATTGTGTAGGCTGAAATTTACTACCGCTGAAGGCCGTCCAAGTGTTTTATGTTTACCTTTTCAGCTAACGGTATGTTATTAGCATTAATGTTGAGAATATTACACATGCTGTTCCCCGCCATTTTTAAATAGACCTGCACGAATCAACGGAAATAATTAAAGATAAATAAATATGCTCCAACTGCCACAAATATTATGTAATATTACCCAAACACAACGCACAACCATACAATAATGCTCGAATTCATCTTGTACATTTGCAGTTTATTTCAATGCCAATGTTTGCAACAAACTATTTCCAAATGCGATCGGCGACCGGTTTTCGGAAGCGCAATATATGTTAAATATAACGATAGGCCCACGAGTCTGCAGCGGTGGCGGCTGCAACATGGTGAACCCTTGCGTCACATTGAAACTGCTATATCGCCGATTCTACAGGGATAGCGTTTTCGCCCGTAATTCCCATATAAGTTCGGAGCTTGGTTTCGGAGAGCCCACAGCAGCTGCCATCTGTTGTGTGTATATAATACGAGCGAGTGTGTTGACATATAACTCATGTTATGTTGATATACTTCTTGGTTATTGTTTTCCATGTTTTAATCGGTATCGAATATCGATCTCCGGATCTCATTACTTAAACCTTGTTATATTATAATGGTAGGATCAATTATAAAATATATTTTCAATCATAAAATAGTTTTTTTTAATGACAGATAGGCTCTTGATGGCTGGGAGGCATGAGCCCCTAAAGAGCAGCCGCTTCTGGTAAATACGAATGTTGTCATTTTTATTGAACGATTAAGTTCTTTCTAAATCAATTCATAAACTTAAATTTACATTTTCTGTGTTTTAAAATGTTAGTTGAGAAATACATGAAGTAGTTAGCAACCTGTATTAGTGCCTTTCTGCTTCCGTCAGTTGAATGGAATATTTGAGTTACTAAACGACTTTAAAAACTTTTTGATTTAGTTTAAAATAAGAAACAGTGCTAACACTAGTTGTAATTTTTCTTCCATGTACTTCAAATTTGAACCGAACTGAATCAATGATCAGTTGTGGAAAACGACCACTTTGTATTTAACTCTTAGTATTTCTACCTCATTCTACCCTTCAGGTACAACAATTTCTCTGGAACGGTATGCAGGATAGCGTGTGCATTATATTTGATTAGCAAGTCTTCTAACGGCCTGTTCTCTATCTCTAGTGCAGCAACAAACATTTTATAAAGTATATCTTTCCTGTGGTATGCTTGCATTTAAATTATGAGTTACTGTAGAAATTAAGTTAATGTGATCGAACCGGTTGTAGTCTGATTAAATCCAGTTTGTGAATGTTTCCTCAATGATACAGAAGTACAGGGTTTGCTAAAAATAAAATCGAACAATACATTTTTGTTACTAGATTTGTCATGTCTCTCTATTACTTCACCCTCTTAAAATACAAATAAATAAATAAAAAATACAAATAAATATTTTATTCGGCCTTTTAACTACAAGATTTAATAGATACTATGAAGTTCTGTGTAAAAGAGGAGAGTATGCCGATTAGTTGGTGCAAGATATAATTTAAAGTATACGCTGAATTCACATATAGAAAAAGATCAAGCCAGGATATTCTTTAAGCACAATTTTTATAATATTTATAATACGTTCTAGAAAGAGAAAATGTTGTAATACTAAAGCAGCAATTGTTAATAAATAAAACGTTACATCATACCAGTTAGTTTCGTCGCATTCGATTTCCTCGCATTCGACTTCCTCGGTATTATCCTGATCCATAGCAAATGATTCCATATGTTCACAATACGGACAACAATCAAGTGACGTTTACATGCCTTTATGTTGTAATAAACTGCAGGCACATAAATACTTAGCACCAGAACTAACTGTTGCTTGCTTTACTTATCACATTCATAATAAAAATAAAAAATTATAAAAATAAACATTGTCAGTGTGGTACTCAGAGACGGATTATTTTAATTTTTGAATAATGCTAGTAGCTACAGATGAAGTATTGTTTATACCTTATTTATTTCATAAATTATCTAATTATTTTAAGAGGATGTTTTCATATCTAGGTTAATAGTCTTATAGTTAACTCATATTTCTAAACAATACAGTCTTAAAAAATGTGTTTCTAATTACATCGATTTTGTGGATGCATTTATTTTAAGTTTTTATTTATTTAGTTGATTATATATTAATTGTAAACTCATTTATGAAATTATTTCAACTGGGAAATGAACTTTGCTTTTGCTATGAAGTACGTCTCTGTTCTATGTTTATTTATTGACATGTAATGTTTAACACGATAAAAAGCAGATAACCTTCGAACTTTAAGTTTCTAAAGGTTTTGGGTAATTTGATAGTTACTATGACAGTTTTATTAAAACTAACATTATGGATTCGCAAAACCTTTTGAGAATATTATTGTATAGTAGCTGACCCGGCAAACGTTCTGCCCAAAAATAATTTGTCTCCGAAACCCCGTTTCACCACTATACGGTTTTAATTTTGTCATGTCTACCGTGTTGGACTTAAAAATAAATGCCATTTTCGCAATCAACGTCCCAAAAAAACTCAATAACGACACCCATATCGATTTTTAGGCTTATTTACCCCATTTCACCCCCTAAGGGGTGATTTTCGGAAAATCACGAAATACTGAGTTAACATTCAAAACAATTTTACTCTAAAAATGCATACCGATATATAGAATAATATTTTAATTTAATGGCACAAAACACAAAAACATTTCTTTGGTATGCAAATTAACAAAAACTGCATAAGTACTGATAAAACCTTTAGTTCACATTTGGTCACCAACGCACTTTATCAACTGAGGTAGGTAAGTTATTGACCGCATGTTTTTTGTGCAAGAACTTTGCAGTTTTAATATACTTGTGTCGTTCACCTTTAACTTAGATTTGCTTACCAAGCGGCTCGTCAAATTTAGGGAAGATAAATAATTGAGAAAATATACGATTAAATAAAAAACGATAAATAGCAAAGTTGTTCATTTTGGTGAGCTCTATCACTGATTAAAATATTTGCACTCCCTGTATATAAGAAGATATTATGTATTTACTTATCTTTATATATATAATTCTTCTGTACGTGTGTATGTGACTGAACTCCTCCTAAACGGCTGGACCGATTTTGATGAAATTTTTTGTATGTATTTGAGTGGGTCCCTGAATGGTTTAGATTCACAATTGGACCCGGTAGGTGGCGCTGCAATCGGGTTCTAGGAATTTCTTGATTTTTTTTTGACAAATTTCTTTTTTAGTTTTTTTTAAAGATATCTCGCATATCAGAACATATAACCCTAAAATTTCACCCCCCACCAACCCTCAATATTTTTTTAAATAAAAAAAATCAAAAATTCGAAAATCGAAAAAACCTTTGCTGAACCTGCTAATAGCAGGCAAACCAACGTTCGGACAGGACAACGTCTGTCGGGTCCCCCAAAATTTCACCCCCCCACCGCCCCGCAATATTTTTTAAAATGAAAATCTTTATATATATAATTTTTCTGTACATGTGTATGTGACTGAACTCCTAAACAGCTGAACCGATTTTGATGAATTTTTGTGTGTGTTTGAGTGAGCCCCCTGGATGGTTTATATTCACAATTGAACCCGGTAGGTGGCGCTGCAATCGGGTTCTAGGACTTTCTTTTTTATTTTTTGACGATTTTTTTAAATTTCTTTTAAAATTACTCGCATATCAGAACATATAACCCCAAAATTTTACCCCCCCCCCACCACTTCCAATATTTTTTAAAATGAAAAAAATCGAAAATTCGAATATCGAAAAAACGTTTGCTGAACCCGCTAATACCAGGCAAACCAACGTTCGGGCAGGACAACGTCTGTCCGGTCCGCTACCCCTTAGGGGGTGAAATGGGGTAAATAAGCCTAAACAATCGATATGGGTGTCGTTATTGAGGTTTTTTGGGACGTTGATTGCGAAAATGGCATTTACTCCAAGACGATGGACATGACATAAAATTAAAACTATAGTGGTGAAACGGGGTTTCAGAGACAAATTATTTTTGGGCAGAACAACGTTTGCCGGGCCAGCTAGTAAAATTATAAGATTATAATATACAGTGTGTCCCCGGATTGAGTTCACTATAGGTATAATCGACAAAAAATTTTACAATTTTATTTTAATGTTTTGGGATCCTGCCCTGCTTGGTCTGAAAACAATTTTAAGCAGAGTTTTAATTTTTAGAAATTAAGTCGGCCATGAAAAATGTGAAAAAACTATTTTCTATTTAGGTAAACTACCCTTTTTAATCATGATACAGCAAAGTTTTACAAGAAAAGTTGTTCAGAATAATAAATTATGGCCCTGTACAAAATTTTAGTAAGATCTGTCGACTTAGAGAAAGCCGTTATATTTTAGATAATTGTATTTAATTTTCAGGTAAACTGTTCTTTTTGTTCATGATACGGCAAAATTTTATTAAGAAAAGTTGTTCAGAATGAAAAATTATTGCCCTGTACCAAATTTCAAAAAGATCTGTCGACTTAGATTAAACCGTTATTTTTTAGATTAAACAAATTGCATTTATTAAAAATGACGGTTTCATCTAAGTCGACAGATCTTTCTGAAATTTTGCATAGGGCCGTAATTTATCATTCTAAACAACTTGTCTTAATAAAATTTTGCCGTATCATGAACAAAAAGGGTAGTTTACCTGAAAATAAAATAGTTTTTGCTTCCCTGCCAAGGCCTACTTGTTTTTCAAAAACCGAAAATATTCTTAAAATTCTTTTAAAACCAAGCAGGACTGAATCCCAGAACCTTAAAATAAAATTCAAAAAATGTTAGTCCATCTCTCCTCTTGTAACATCAATCCTGGGACACACTATTGTATTTTCTTTTCAGGTAAACTACCCTTTTTGTTTATAATACGGCAAAATTTTACTAAGAAGAGTTGTTTATAATGAGAAATTATGGCCCCATACAAAATTTCAGGCAGTTCTACCTACTTAAATCAAACTGTAAATTTTAATAAATAGGTACAATTTTAACGGTTTAATTTAAGTAGGTAGATCTTCCTGAAATTTTGTATAGAGCCATAATTTATCATTCTGAACAACTTTTCTTGGTAAAATTTTGCCGTATTGAACAGAAAGGGTAGTTTACCTGAAAAGAAAATAGTTTTTGCTTCACTGTCAAGGCCAACTTGTGTTTTCAAAAACTGTAAATATTCTTAAAATTCTCTTCAGACCAAGCAGGGCGGAATCCCAAAACATTAAAATAAAATTGTAAAATTTTTTGTCAATTATACCTATAGTGAACTCAATCCGGGGACACACTGTATATCTTCGAGGCGTACACGGTTGGCATATTTTCAGCCTATCTACTATAACATAACGTTTTATGGGCTTTTTTATAATAAAAAACCCGTAGTTTAAATCTATAGCAATTTTAACACTAACCTCAGTTTGTAATAGCTATTTATGCAACAAGTGCTAAAAGTTGATGTTTATGTCGAGTGCAATAACACTTTTAGCACGAGTTTGCATACAATATTTTTTTCTACGACCTTATATTTTCTGTTATTAATCCATAAATGTCGATTTAACAAAGGTTTGCATTTATGACAGTTATAATTTATGTCATAATAAAGAGATGGACTTGACGCGCAGGTGTATGTTTGTAGAGCCAGTACTGCAAAGTCAATTATCAAAGGTAATTATAATAGCACACATCTGACTTTATTCATTACATAACGCTTTAATTATTTAAAAAACACTTTACCTATAACGCAAGAAATAACTAGAATAACTTTAAAACCTCACTTCCAGTTCGAAATTGTAGTTTTATAACCTCACTTCACTTTAAACACGCTAAATTATAAAACGTCACTTTTAGTGAAAAAAGCTAGCGCTAAAAGGCCTACTTTTAGTGGTGGTCGTAGAAAAAATATTATTTGCACACTACCTAAAAATTAATAAATAGTAAACGTTTTTACTTAAAAGTTTTTGATACGTTATGACTTATTATGAATATGCTTAATAACAGTGTTAGGAACCGACCTTTTCAATTAACTTTAATAAACGCAAGCATACATCAAAATGCATTCGTTTCTAATATGTACAGGGTGTTTCCTCAAATTTTGACAGCATCTAGCGACTTTGTTATTCCAGATAGAAAAAAATTGTTCAGATACTTTTTTTAATAGAACACCCAATATATTGTGTGTTTATTGGATAGCGCTTAAAATTATCTTTTCCAAAATATATAAATTGCCTATAATTACTTCATCCATTGTTGAAATATCCGCTATTAAAGAATCAAAATATTACTAATTTACTATATGAAATAAATCACAGTAACCATTGAAATAATCAACAATTTTAATACCAAAAATAATTTTAAAAACGAGTTGACAACTAAATGTTCCATGCCGCCAGTAATGTCATTTGATAACTTTGTTTTTCAATGGTTACTGTGATTTATTTCATATAGTAAATTAGTAATATTTTGATTCTTTAATAGCGGATATTTCAACAATGGATGAAGTAATTATAGGCAACTTATATATTTTTGAAAAGGAAAAGAGAATTTTAAGCGCTATCTAATAAACACAGTACAGATTTTGGGTGCAATTTCCTCCAAAAAAATGTTCGTCAATTAGGTAATTTATAATCGCCCCTAAATATATAGGGTGTCCCAGAAATAACCACACAAAAGGCCCATGAAAGGAGCGTTAACACACCTATTAATGTTTGTTAAAAGTATTGTTGATAACTATAGCAACATTACAAAAATCTTGTCACTTTTATTTCTGAAAGCTGGCTCATCTGGGTCGGATAAAGCGGTTTTTTCCAAATGCTCAGAATAAAAAAAATGTTTTTGAGGCAATTCTCACCTTCAGGATGTTGTAGTTGGGTTGCATGGGTCTGAGATTATATATGATTTTTGGTCTAACGTTAATTGAATTTCAGACGGCTGCTATAACAGATAAGTTATTAACGTCATTGCTATAAGCAAATAACGGACGCGGTTGAATTTTGTAATCCGAGGCGATAGCCCAGGTATAAAATCAACTAAGTTCATTATTTGCATATCGGCCGTGTGTCGTTCAACATTTTTCGTAATAAAAATTTATTCCTTTGAAGAACAATTTATTAAACATAATTTAAAAATCACCTGATCCTTAATGGTAGGCGGGCGTTATAATCCGTAACAATCGGCGGCCGTTATGCATGACGTCATTCTAAAAATCACGTATTCCTTAACGACTTTTCATGTGTTTATTTAGTTCAGTTAATATACAATAACGATATAGTATTACGAAAAATAAATAAATGGACGAAAACTTTAAGTAGAACACCCATTAACAGCACGTTTAATGAGATTTCTTTAATTCTCCTAAACCCAACTGTTTTTTAGATATGCGAGTTTGAATATAAAAAATAAGCCTTTTAAGATTCTTTATTTAAACGGATAGCAAACAAACGCCATTAACATACTAATTTAAATACCAATAATATTCATTGTTAAGATTGCGCTAATGTGCATATGAAATTTATCTGTCAGAATAGAAATAAAATCGTAAAATCATGTTTTAGAGACACTTTTCGCGTTTTGTGTAACTACACCGCGTCTAGTCCATTCCTACTGATTACATTAAAAATTGTACAATTATCAGGTTACTATTATACTGAAATTTAACAGACGGTACCTGGCGGTACTTGACGTGGCAAGAAAGTTTGTGTGAAACTTTAGTGTGTTATTAATCCTCTAGGAAACGATGCCGTCGCATAAATAAAATTAAAAATAATGACAACAATAGAAACGAGTCTACCATTAATTGCGGATAGAATGAAACGGTGGAAATTCGCCGTATATTCGACTTGCTCACTTAAAGAGGCACATTTTTTCAAGCGTTTCTAAGCCAACAGTTTCACGTTTATTGATCCTTAAAAAGAAATGGACTGCCGTTTATCTTCTATTAAAGTTGTTATTTGCAAGTCGAGAATTTGATGCTTCCTGAATGCAAACAGTTCTTTTCTAGGCTCACTGTTCTTGCAGGTGCTGTGAAGAACACGACTATGCGTAAGACATTAATTAAACAGGACAGTTCAATAATTCTCAGCCATTCATGCTCAGATTTTTGACCTGAACTGGCCTTTTGAACAATAAAGTAATATTTTATTTTACAGAAACAATTGTATTTTTTATTTATCTGTGTCCAAAGAACAGAAAAAAAGTGGACAATTTTAGTGAAACGTTATTTCGAGCTGTTACACTTTTCATTTATAAAGGGTGTTGAAAAAAGGTTAAATATTTAAAGATGATATAGTACGATCAATAAAAGTTAAAGAGTCTTAATATGTATACCCAAAAACCAACCGTTTTTGAGATAAGAGCGATTTGGAGACCTCTCCATTATCAACTTTTATATCCGTACCATATCAAACGGGTACAAGCCCCTACTCGCCCTGACCACCAAACAAGAATGATATCCTGCCAGTAGTTTTTACAGAAAACACCAGGATTTCACTGCAAACGTCTTTTTCACTGATGAGGCCGGAGTAACTAAAGATGGGATGATCAATTTCCACAATAACCACTTGTGGTCTAAATATTTTACTGGGCAATTTAAGGTGACAAGTTATTGGGGCGATTGTTTGGGCACAACGATTAACAGGTCCCACATACCTTAATTTTCTAGTAAATACTTTGCCCGTACTTTAGGCAGATGTGCCTTTGTCAGAGATTGAATCTTTGGTTTATATCATGTGTGCCAATATGAGGTAGCGCCGTATTTCATGCTTACTATTAGGGAGTACCTGGGCGAAATATTTCAGGGCCTACTAGGTCTTCCAACGTAACTCGTTTGTATTTTAGTATTTGGGGTTACCTACCTACATTTTCTAGTTTAGAACTATAGATGTTCTCTCTGAGCGACCTCCACTGCTGTGCAGAGCATAACCTAATATCTCACGATAGATTGCTAATAGGCGAGTTTTAATGTGAAGTTCTTGCAGAACAAAGATGGTGGTGCGATAAACTGTCCAAGGTATTCGTAGGACTTTTCTGATGTGTACCCACAATTCGAGGGCGTTTGTTCTCTGTAGATCGGTATTCTTTGAAGTCTTACGTTTCCGCCGCAATGTCGCTGTAGGAAATCTAAAGATAATGGGCCACTCGTAATTTTATTTAATACGTTCTGTTATGGCTGAATCTTTCCAAGTTTTACTGTTGCCGATCCTAAGTAGTTGAAAATCTCCACCGTTTGGTACCCGGCAACTCCGGCAACACTTTAGTTTTATTTGTATTTAGTTTCAGTCCATGATCTTGGCTAACGTTTCAAAGTCCCTCCATTATCTCTGCTAATTCTTGTTGACATGATGCAATAATAAGCATATCGTCTGCATACCTTAAGTTATTAATCTTTTCCTCCTGTAGACTACAGCCTGCTCACTGATCTAAAACTCTGCGCATGATGTACTCGCTATATACGTTAAAGAGAATTGGTGACAAGATACATCCCCCTGTCGGACTCCTGCTTTAATCGCAAAACTATTAGATTCTGCTCTATTTATTCGCATTTTAGCTTGTTGCTTTCATATAACAGTTTATTTCCTAAAGCTTCTCCCAGTGTACAGCCTCAAATGGCTTTGTGTAGTCCACGAAACAGAGATATATCGAAACACCAAACTCTCTTGCTTTTTCTAGCAGCCGTAGTGGTTTTAGAATTTGTTCACGAGTGCCTTATCCTGGCACGAAACCACTTTGCTGATGTGATATTTGTGGAAGTTCAAAAGTTCGTGTACTATGTGTAGCAGAGCTTTGCTAGTATGAGGTGCAAGAGTACTGCAATTGTTGTAGTTGCTAGGGGTAAAAAAATGAACTCACACTAATTTTCGGGCTATTTCCTGACATATACTATGCAAAACTTCGACTCCCATGTCCCCATTGCTTCAATGATTCACTTGTGATGCCATCATTCCCTACTACCCACTGTTTCATGTTTCAGACATGTCTTGGTAAATAAGTGCTTATTGGTGGACCCACCTTCATTCAAGTTTACGTTTCTTCTTTTATACGGCATAATACGCTCTGAAAGTTTCAATGGAGACCACCTTTTAATACATCCTCTATATACTACCTTCAAATACGTAAAATAGAAGAGATTATTTTTTAAACAGTCTTATCAGCCAATAGTAATGAGAAAAAAAATCAAAACCAAAATTACACTGACTATTTGCTAGTAGCTAATTACACCGACTATTGCTAGTAGCATCAAAATTACACTGACTATTTGCTAGTAGCTGATTACAGCGACTATTTTTCACAAACCATTCAAATCGTTCTTCTGCTGTAACACAACTAGCTAAAAGTAGAGTAGGTAAGCAGCAGTTGTTACAAATAACAGGACACTCATCTGGAAGCTCTATCAAACCCTACCATCTACAACTTGGACTGTTTAAAAAATAATCACGCCGAATTACATTCGTGGTAATTTTTTTTTTGTAATTTTAACTAGATTAGCACTTATCTTTGTTGCTATTATGAAATTCCACTATTGGACTTCTTCCATTCATGAGATTTCTTAATAGCAACAAAGATTCGTGAATCTAGTTAAAATTATCAAAAAATTATCACCATTTATGTAATTGCTGTTGATAATTTTATTTTTAATGCGTGATGTTTATGAAATGTATAGATAGAAGTTAGGTAATAGGTCATAATGCATAATTAAAAATACAGAATTGCTGACTTAAAGGTAAGAGTATTTTATGCACTTAAATTATATGTAATTTCTATTAATATCCATTACTCGTATACGGCTTTACTTTTATAGTGGTATAATAGTTTTTAAAATATAAAGTATGAGATTAGAGAAATTAATTGGGGTGTTACAGAAACAAATTATTGTCATTTAAGTTGGATGTTTTTTGTTCTACCACTCTTCGGGTTTTCTGCAGTTTATATTAACGCACAGCGCCTCGTTTTGGTAATCAAATGAGTTTCGAGATGTGCCATAAGCAAACGTGTATTGTTCAATATTTTATCTTCATCAATAAACTCTGGTTCACTGTATTTTTCATATAAAAAGAGTGCGGTAATATCTATCCATTACCGCACTGTTTTTATATAAAAAAATACGTTGAACCAGAGTTTATTGATGAAGATAAAATATTGAACAATACACGTTTGCTTATCGCACATCACGAAACTCGTTTGATTGCCAAAACGAGGCGCCGAGCCGAGTTTTGCAGCAATCAAACTAGTTTCATTAAGATGCTCGTAATCAAACTTGTATAGTTAATATCTATTATAGCACTGAGTGCGGTAATAAAGCTCTTACCGATACTCAAATTAATTTGGTTAATTGTCTATAACAACGCCGATGAAGATAATAGTTATTAACGTTTATTAGGGCCGATATATAAGTAATAAAAGACGAGGTTGAATTTTGTAATCCGAGGCAATAGCCGAGGTTTATAATCAACAAAGTCCGTTATTTGCACATCGGCCGTGTGTCGTTCAAGGTTTTTCGTTATAAAAATTGATTCATTTGAAGGACAATTTATTAAACGTAATTTAAAAATTATGTGATTTTAACGGTCGGCGGCCGTTATAATCCGTAACAATCGGCGGCCGTTATGAATGACGACATTCTAAAAATCACGTATTCCTTCCATTTTTAATAGCTGGCGGCTGTTAGGAATGAGTTTTCGTCTGTTTATTTAGTTCAGTTAAAATATAGTATCACACTTATTTTAGTTTTGAAGTTATTTTGATTTTGCTGACTGTTAAATACCCGCGAACAACAAAAATTAAGTTGTCACTGTTATGCAGCAGCACGAACTTATTACGAAAGGTCACCAGTTGAGACAGTAATGCTGGAATTTATAAGGAAAATTAACTTTTGCGTGATTTAATTTATCGCCGCTGAATTCATCCTGCAGACGCATTAATAACAAGCTCAGGCCGTTCCGTTATCAAATTATAACTTATTGCTAGATTTAACCAGAAGCAATGAAATCGAGGAAACAATTCGTTTTTGTTAATTAGCGAAGTGTGTTGTACAGAACTAAATTATTCTTAGCCGCACCTTTCTAATAGTTGCGTAACACATGTCCTTACCGCATTCTATTATGGTACGATATGAACAACAGACCGAAAGCAATGTTTTCTCTTGTAGTTGTACAATTTATTTTTGATAGCTCTTAATGGCTATATTAAGTAATTGCACATACTGTACGTCTCTGGAGAGCTTTAATGGATATAAAAGCGCTTATGTACAATACAAATTAACTACTACTATAGAAATTACAACAATTAAGGAAAAGTTTGTTCATATAAACGGTTCCACTTTAAGTGCAACTACTAAATAGCTAGTCTATAATATATTTTCGAATGTTCAGTGTTCCTATTGTTTTTCAGAAAAAAATACAAGGGGTTGAGTTGAATGCTTGAATGTGCAACTTTCGTTGCGATGCGCAAACAATTTTACATAATAGTTGAAGATATTGTAATAAATTTAAGTATATGACGGTTTCACTAAAGAACAGTTATCGCCAAGTGTGTTTTGTTTTATTGATGGTGACTGGTGATATTTAGCTTTTACCTATTCATCTTACCCTTCAGTTTCCCTTACTTTCAGTTACCTACTCTCATATATGTGCAGTCTGTCTTCCAGTTTTAATTGTGTGTATTTTTTTGGTATAAGATAATGTTGTTTACTTAAAAACCATCATAAAAGCTAAACTTGCAAAAAGAACCAAATATTCAAAATTTACAATTCAGTGATTTTTTCCATTCAAGAAGTGCATAAAGATATTAGGATATATTGATAGATAGTGGTTGAAGTAGAAAGTAATAACTTGAAATGATTAGTGTAGTGTTACTGTAACTCGCCCTTTTTTGTAGTGGTATGTGGCATTTAATACATAATGTTACTAACAGCGTAAAAGGCGACTTTGTTTACCTACATCCTACAATGATAATGATTTGATTATTTTGCTGCTTATACGCCCACGTAGTTCGAAGAACCTTAAAAAACTTATTAGATAGCTTGGACAGTAGAAGAATCTACTCTTGAGTGACCTTTGGGGAATCCACTACCCACTAATATGTGTGCCTCCACTTTTAATCCTAAATCTAGTTTGTGTTCAAGTTTGCGTTCAGCATACGCTTATTTAATATTAAAATGTTATAACCAAGTTACTAACGCCAACAATTGTATTCTTTTTATAGATTTTCTAATGCATTGGGTAGCTGCAAAGGTAGCTTTATATAAATACGTGTGAAATATGTTACCTGAAGAAAAAAATAAAAAACTGCATTAATTTTTTAACGGAGATGAAAATAGTACGAAGCTAATTTGTCAATTATCTTTGCAATGTAAATAAATAATGTATGTTTCATTAAATAAAGTAAGAATTTTACCTTAGTACAAATATTGTACAACAGTTATGAAATGCGAACGTAATAAACCACGCTTAGATTTATTGCTATATCAACTAGAAGAACAGGACTAGGCTATTTCGCAACATATTGAAGTAGGAAAACATAGCGAAGTGAAGCCAGTGTAGATTGTTATAGAGGTGCGAGGAAGGGCACGTAAATATAGAGTACGGGGTGAGCGCCCAGCAGAAATTCATAGACAAGTAGTTTTCACAAAATTGATGCATTCATTGGCACAGATTACGTTTAATGATAAGACTGTTGCGTGACACTATTCGTGAAATGTGTTAGTGTGTAAGACTGCTACGATTCCTTAATCCGTGAGAACCAACGTATTAACGGACGATCACAAAAACTGGATGGGTTCTGCGCTAAAATTTCTCAGGTGGGAGATTTATTTCTGAATTTCATTATATCTGGGGATGAAACTTGGTTTTATCACCGCGCTCCCGAATTCACGCAACAGTCAGTGCGGTGGCGCTGTACATATTTCGTCAAAGCCAAACAATTAAAAACGTCGATTTCAGTCAACAAAATCACTGCTTCAGTTGGCTGGTTGATGTCGAAGGATTTATTCAATTCAAAAAGAGGAGAACGTTGTTAGATGACGTCTGGCCGTTCCATGGCAACGCTCGGCCCCACACGCACATGGTACCGTTTGGGTACTCTCGATAGTCGACAGCGTCGAAGTAGGATGTTTTAGATTATTCATCGCAGTCCGGATGTCGCGTGAAGAGATTTTCACTTATTTACGAGTATTCACTACTCGAAGAAAAGTACTGTGCTTTTCATTTTCGTGTAAGAATTTCTAATTTCTAAAATATGATTTTTCTTATCTATAAATATAAAAGTCTCTATTTTTCTACCTGAAATAAAAACATACGCGAGTGCCTGACCATTGCAGTACACGTACGTACTTTCGTAATTTTCGGCATTTAAAAAATTAAAGTATCAAATGCAGTATTTTTAACGGTCTTCTTATAGGCATCTATAAAAAAATTACAAATTCGTTGCAGTTTGTATGAGGTATTCTTCAAACGGTTTCATTGATTTTACATTACTTTGTATGACTGGAACTACTGGAAGAAAGTTTATATTTGACTTTCAACTGCTTTCTTTGTTGCGGTGCAAGTATTTACAAGAATGGTGTTTTTTAATAATTTGTATACACAATATAAATGCATTATGAGCAACGAAATTCATAACTGGTGAAGTATACAGTTTCAACACAAAACATTACAATTATCTATATATTTAAAACGTGAAGCGTGTTCTTTCGACATCTATTTTGAGACTTCCATCAGGCCGATTTCGATAATTCTTTTTTTAAATGAAATCCGTCACCGTGTGGATGTGCACACATTGCAAATAGCTGCATAACTTTTAGAGAAAAACCAAAATATTGTAGCGCGTAAGTGACGTAGCTTTGCAGCGCGTAGCAGTTGAACAAGTAAACTCTCGAAGTCGGCCCGCGATGTTCTGGTGATTTTTGCAATGGTCCATTGTACTGCTCGAATTTGTTTGTGTAAAAATACGGCCTGCTAAATTCTTAGAGAAACGTCAAAGTGACAGCGAATTTTTAAAAAGATTTCAATCTTTCCTTTCAAAAAGCAGCATATGTGAGTGAATCTTGACTGTACTATCAGTTCATTATTAATCGAATGTAGCTAAACATCGCCCATTCTTTTGCAAATTAGAAATGGAGAATATCCCACGATTAAAGGTAAAAAGGATACAATTAAAATACCATCTCAACTAATTGCCAAAGAGGACATCATTACAGAAATATTTGGTAATAGTTTGTCAACTCTTGACAACACCCTTAGTATCTGAAAATTCTCAATTTTAGGGCCAAACAACGAACATTGCGATGAAATTAACCACAAAATTATATCTCTCTAACCTGGTTATGAAAAAAAAATATTTGAGTGTGATTACAATGGCAGATAATGACAACATTTTACAATTTCCTACGGAATTTTTAGATTCGTAAAATTTCAGTGAAATACCTCCACATTGCTTAACACTAAAAATAGCGGCAATTGTTATTCTCTTGAGAAATTTAAATGTGTCTACTGGAAGAGATTACGCGTACAGAGTTAACAATTGATATTACATTACCTTTTTGCTTTCGGAGAAGTCAGTTTCCTGTACGCCTAGCATTTGCGATGACAATTGATAAATCGCAGAAACAAACTCTGGATAAAGTAGGAATGTATTTGCCACAACCAGTATTTAGCCATGGTCAATTATATGTAGCAGTGTCACGTGTGCGTTGTTTTAAAAACTTAAAAATTAAAATTTTACCTAATGGATCGTGCCACACGTTAAACATTGTCTACAAAGAACTGCTATAAGTTACAAAATATTTTGCAATAGGTGGTGTTTTTATTTACTGTGGTTTTATACGCTCGACGATGATATTTAAATGGAAGTTGCTCTCAAGACAAAAAAGTGTTATAACAGTAATTTTTCAAAATGCAGTATCAGTACAATAAGGACATATAGCTTGAATTTACATAAGGGTTCACCTGAGAGGATATTCCAAGGCCGAATGAATAGTTTTCCAAACTTCTCTTGAAACTCGGCAACGAAAACCTATGTCATGCCGTGACAAATGTCGCCAACCTCCGACATCAAGAACATAACAGCAAAACCTGTGTCCTGGCTTCGAAAAAGAGCGATTATCACTCTGAAGAATGATAAGGCACTAGAAATTAACAACACACACCTCGAAGCCTTTCATTCGGAGGATAAGATCTATCAGTCGATTAACACTGTAGTGGAGGCAGATGACACAGTGCACTACCACGTTGAGTTTCTCCACACTCTCGACCCTCCCGGACTTCATCCAAATCGCCTGCCTTTGAAAGTTAGAGCACCCATTATACTACTGAGAAATGTAAAGACTCCCAAATTCCACTGCTGGTGAAAGCTCGGCAGCAAAACGCCACTGAGGCCACAATTTTCAAGGTTTTGGAGAAGGGGAGACAGTCTTCATTCCTCGAATACCCCTTATTCTTTCAGACTATTCTTTTCAATTTAAGAGACTGAAATTTCCCTGCTTCGCCATGACGATCAACAATGTGCAGGGAGAGTTGCTGAATCAGGCTGAAGTCGACTTGAGGGAAAACTCTTTCTCTCGGTCTAGACTGTTTAGGGGTCAGTTCTCCAAACAACTTAGTGGTGCTCAAACCAGAAGAGAAAGCTATACTATACTAAACAATATCGTCAAGATCTACAACGAGGAAACTACTACAGTTGGGAAGCTGAAATTCGACGTATTAGTTCGTTTTACAAATCAGATCAAGTAAATTTCAAGGTTTTGCAGATTTTAACCCCGAAAGGAGTTAAATGGGACAAATCTGTTTTTCTAAATATCGCCACAAGGAAACTACTACAAGTATAGGAAGTTGAAATTGAGTATATTAGAACATTTTTCATATCGGGTCAAATCATTTTTAGGATTTTGGAGAATTCATCCCGAAAAGGGTTAAATGAAACAAATCTATTTGTCAAAATATGTCCACGGAAAAACTACTACAGGCAGTAAGTTGAAATTCGGAATTTTAGATCGTGTTACTAATCGGAAATCATTTTTAGGGTTTTCGAAATACATTCCCTCAAACTGGTTAAATAGGCCAGAAGTGTTTTTCTAAAAATAACCACAAATGATCTACTACAGGCCGGAAATTGAAATTCAGCATATTAGATCGTTTTACAAATTAGGTCAAATCAATTTCAGGCTTTTTCAAAAATAACTCCCGAAAGGGTTAAATGGGGTAGATGTGTTTTTCTAAAGATCGCCATAATACGGTAACTGCTGTAGGTAGAAAGTTGATTCGGCACAGTAGTTCGTTTTACACATCCTCTCAAAGTGATTAAATAGGTAGATGTGTTTTTTCTAAAGACCGTCACGAGATAGATACAGGTAGGAAGTCGAAATTCGTCAATTAGTTCGTTTTACAAATCATGTCAAACCATCTTCAGGGTTTTTCAGAATGCATCTACTTAAAAGAGTTAAATGACATAAATCTGTTATTTAAAGATTGCCATAACTAGCCAACTACTACAGATAGGAAGTTGAAATTTGGCATATTCGATCGTCTTACAAATAGGCCAAACCATTTTCAGGGATTTTTGAAATTCACCATCAAAGGGTGTTACGGTGTAAATGCTCTCTCAGCGGTTGATACTCTGTGAACAAACATTT
Organism: Agriotes lineatus; assembly: GCA_940337035.1. Lineage (NCBI taxonomy): Eukaryota > Metazoa > Arthropoda > Insecta > Coleoptera > Elateridae > Agriotes > Agriotes lineatus. The sequence continues at coordinate 207,877,982 of OW679194.1, forward strand.
AGTGCCAATATTCGGATCGCGCGCATCGAAATTCGTTAGGTTGGCGATTACTTTTCTTGGTGGTGATTGGATTTTGCGCTTCCGCCTTAATTTCATTTTTACAGCGAAGCTAGCATCTTGCAATGTTTTCTATAATCTGATGGGGGAGTTAGTCTGCTTTTGATTCTTTGTGTGCCCACGCCGTTTGGCGGAGTTTTGGTGTAGAAGTGAATATTTGAACAATTTCTAGATTCGTTGATTTCAGTGGAATATATCCACATTGCTTAACACTAAAAATAGGATCAATAGAATGATATTCCCTTGAACATTTTAAATGTGTCTACTGGTTTAATAGATGAGATAAGATTAATGGTACGCAATCTATTTGAGATGTGCTTAGATTTGATATTAAATGGACAAGCCACAGGCAGAAGAGTATTATTACCGCGTATACATTAACATTAACACATTCTAATATTGCACTACATCTTTGCCTTCGGAAAAGAAATTTTTCTGTGCGCCTATCATTTGCGATGACAATTAATAAATCACAAGAACAAACTATGGATAAAGTGGGAATATATCGTATTTGCCACAACCAGTATTTAGCCATGGTCAAGTATATGCAGCAATGCTGCAATATCACGTGTATCCGATAATTAACTGTTGCTTCAAGTACTTCTGTAGCGTTCACATAATTTTCCACTTCTAGTTATTTATCGCAGCTTACAAGGTCACCAGATTTGACGTACTCTACTGTCAGAACACTTCAAAATAATTTTTACAAAGATGATTGAGACTGTTCAATTCATCCGTAATTCCATTTAAGTGTACAAATTTATTCTTCGGATGACATTTTCGGATTTGAAAATCTAGCGCGAACATTTCATGCATGCAAAGACCGTTCCAGTAAGTGTTACTGGCATTACCACATTCGAAGGCCATTTATTTCAACCCAAGAAACCCAACATAACATGCCGGCTCGGATTCTGCGAGCCAACACTGAAAATAAAATGATGTCTATCATGTAGACAACATGCTGTGTGAAATAATAAATGTACTTTAAGAATAATTGCAAATACCACGAAAAAAATCAATAAAAACAGAAAATTTAAAATATACTCTAAAGTAGAATTAACGGTTGCATAAAATATACTTACTTATCATATTTTGTAAAGACGGTGTGACTAGGACTCCGTTGGATAAGAGTCGTGTAGCCTGGAGGGCTGCATGGCTGCGAAACGGTGTCTGAAAGCCCTCCTGGCGAGGAACCAAGTAACCCATGGGGTGTACTAGGAGCCGATCGCGCTCCAGCGCTCCCAAAATTACTTGATGACCTGTAACAAATTATTCAGTCAGTATTCTTCATTAACAAATTTAGTTTCTGAAAAAATAGCTGATAGCAGCAAATCGCGTTTCCATACTTGCAGGTGAAATAAAAACATATCACAAAATAAGTCAAGCATCTATTAGGTACTTAATATCCACAACATATTCGTCATTTGTCTCAGCGCGATGAGCTTTTCAGGATATTTAAAAAAGATAAAAACAGCGATCCAGTTTTGTTTTTGAATTTAATATTGCTGCAATTTACATATACAGGGTGATGACTTGCGCGACGCAGCATAGGGATTTCGATGGTAAATTTTGAATGTTTCATTATTGGCTCCCCATTTTTACTTTCCCATACCCATAGGTATAGGGAAGCCTTGGAATCATGAAAATTTTGGAAATCGAGATTTTCACAGAAATATCCGTTTTGGGCCTCTAGGAACCCAAAAAAGTGGTTTTTAAAAAATGTCTATGTGTGGGTGTGTGGGTGGGTGACGCTCCTACAGCTGAAAGTATTGCTCCGATTTTGATGCGCTTTGGAATGCGGGGGTGTATAGAAAATTCATCGACAAAATAAGCTTTTCAAAAAAATCAGAAACCGGAAGCGGAAGTTACGCATGTTTTTTTGGTATCACTGTTTTCGTGATTAAAATTTTGAAAATTTTATCGCGGATAACGATAGAGGGTCATAAGACAAATCTGTTAGTTTTTTGCCGAACTCGCTAGGTTTAAAATGAAGGGCGCTATGATTTTTTGAAAATTTTGAGTTTAACGCCCTATTACTCAAAAACGGATGAATCGATTCAATTGATTTTTTTTTCTGAATAGTATATGAAGGCTAACATGAGGTGATCATCATTTCTCAAAAACTGCCCACAGGAATTTGTTTAAACTTCATACACTGATAGACCCCGAAAAGGGCTATCGATCTGTTTTTTAAAGAATCTCATGAATTATCTGTGGCGCCCTCTACGAAGCTTTGAAGTTTGAAAATTTAAACCCCTTTAATTAATAAACAAAACAAGATAGGTAGCTGGGGTTTTCACTGAATTGCTCAGTGCATAATGGAGCATATGAATATGCAAAAAAATATTACACTCGTGGATATATGTAAGCGCACCGGCCCCCTTCCCCCTCTATTTTTGAAAAATATTTTTTTATTCTAACGGTTGTTATATTTTTGCGTCAAATAATCTTTTTCCGCGAAAATAAAAAAAATCGATTTTGTCTGCCCTAGAAAATATAATTTCCAGGTACTTAGAAAATTTCACCTCGGTGCTACAGCCGTTTTGAGGAAAATAATACATAAACTAGCACAGTGGCGGCTTGTCCACTTGGCGCCATCTACAGAAGCTCGGTGGTCACGTTTTGAACTACACATTCTTTTATATTTACCCGCAATTTACGTGAAAGTGTAAACGCTTATCACGGTGAAGACGTGAGTCATCGAGTTGAAATTTTGATATGTTGTAAAGACTGTTGAATAAAGACGATATGAACAGTTTCCAGTATGGGGAAGTCCAGGGAGGTAGTCACGTCCACTTTTTTTAATATTAAAGTGTAAATAAGTTTTTTGTAGAGAAAAAAATATTGCATCTGTACATACTAGGTATTGTTCACAATTTTCCATTTTCCGAAACCATAGAAATCAACAATGCAATTTTAAAAAATCACTGATGCCTTCGAATTATGTAAACAAACAACATGTACATTTACTTTTGTCTTTGCTGTTTGACGTTGATAACTGATTATTAAATTCTGTTCTCGTTAAAATGTATTCGTTTTTTCTAGAGAAAATGCTGTTGGTGTCTGTACATACAATCGTTTATAATTTTCCGGAATCGAAAAAAATCAAAGAAATTAGTATCTATAGGAAGCAGGATTTAATTAAATACCATAACAAAACATAATTATGTACCATCGAGGTCATAGAAAACTGGGGCAGGAAAAATACGCAGATACCCTTGTTTTCGAAAAGTGTAGTTAGATGTGGCATTTGACTGATCATTATTAAAGGTGGGCTGTCTCCTTTAATAACTTTCAGTTCAGTCAAAATGTTACATCTAAACTACAATTTTCGAAAACAAGGGTATCTGCGTAATTTCCCTGTCCCAGTTTTCTATGACTTCGATGGTACGTACCATCATAATACAAAAACACAAAAATTAAAAAATTATAACAAATGTTCAAACAAAGCACCATTAACTACAAAACAATGACCCAACCTGTCGTAAAATTGCCGTCTAACATTTGCTAACTGATGATATGTTTATATCGGACTTTTTCCACTGCCTAGGGTGTATATCACACGAAGTTTCGGGAGTTTTGATTTACTCCCGTCTTCAGGTGTTCTTAGTTAGTCCTGAAAAGGACTGATATTGTACGTCTTTATGCTAACTGATATTGTGATATTTTATCGCATTGGGCGTGAATACAATTTTTTAGCTCTTCAATAGTTTGAAAGGTTCTTGCAGAATACATTTTCGATTTTAAATGTCCCCAAAGAAAAAAATCGTTGGGCGAAAGATCGGGGGACCTAGCAGGCCAGTTAAATAATTTGGATCAATCACCTTATTGGAAAAACTGTAGTTTACAAAGTCACGAGTGTTGTGTGCGGGGCACCCATCCATCTGAAGCCAAATCTCTTGATCATCTCTAGCAACTTCGGTCACCGCCGGAGCTATATCTTCTTCTAACAACTGCAAAAAGCGTTCTCCTGTGAGGTTTTCACTTAAGAAAAATGGTCCTATAATGTAATGACCTAGTATTCCCGCCCAAACATTAACTTTTTGGGGATATTGAGTACTGGTTTGTAAAATGTTGCGTGGATTTTCAGTAGCCCATACATGTGTATTCATCATCCGTAAACAAAACGTTATTCAAAAACTCCCTATCTTTGTTACATTTTTCCATAATTTGGAAGCAAAATGCACTTCTCAATAGTAATATAACAAGGGCGAGACATACTTACCGATAATTTTGCACACGCCAAGGGTCGAGTGCTGGTTGCAATGAAAACTGTCCCGAGGGCAGTTTTCTAAGGGCAACCAGCACGATGACTCTTGGCTCGGGCAAAATTATATGTAAGTGTGTTGCCCGCGTTTATATTTTGAAGATTATTACACCAAACCCGTATACAAATTATGATTTAAAATTGATCTAATAATGCCAAAAAATTCAAACTGGTTGTTTCCTGCAATTCGATAATCATCCCTAGGGAGCTTATCGCTTGGGAAGCAACCCATGGGCGCTTATCAGCTAATCAGTTCGGGATTGGTCGATTTTCAAAAAATGCATGATTTCCATTGGCTGATATCAGTTATGTGACAGTTGTGTGTAATAATCTTCTCCATATCACGTTCAAGCAACTCTTGATGACACTGATATTTATAAGAGCGAAACTTGTGCTTTTCAAAATTCGCAGGACTCGGCTGTGATGCAAGCCAATATCTTGCGCTATTTGCCTTAAATTTCCCACTGGGATTTGCAGCTACTGCTGCCAAAACGTTCAGGGCCGGTTGCAGAAAGCAATGTTAAGTCTGGTGTTAGCTAACATCGCGTCAAAGTGAACAAAATCGCATCAAATTTTATTTACTAATGTATTAGTTACCATAAGCATTTGAGATTTGATTCGTTTTTGTTCACTTTGACGTCGCGTTAGCTAACACCAGATTTAACATTGCTTTCTGCAACCGGCCCTCAAGGTGTTGCTGCACGTTTTCATCGTAAATATATGTATGTATGTATAATCTGTAACCTCATTTACCTTGCGGTGTAGAGGCTGATGCTTTTACATTTACAATTATTTTATACTGTGCCTGTAGTTTCAAATTTACGTATTAATCTATCAATCGTTGAACTACTTGGAATTTGCCGACTCGGATATTTTACGCTAAACAAGGCACTTACTTGACGAGCACTATTTCCAGCATAAAACCATTTTATCATTTCTACTTTTTCTTCAGTTGAATACATTTTAACGGGAAGAATATTTAATGATCTGTTATAAACGTCAAACAGCAATGACAAAAGTAAATGTGCATGTTGTTTGTTTATATATTTCCAAGGCACCACTGATTTTTTCAAAAATAGCATTTTTTATTTCTTTAATTTATAGGGTTCCGGAAATTGGAAAATTATAAACAATAGAATCTACAGTACACTTTAGCTTTAAAACAATTAGGAGAAACAATAATCACACATTAAAATTTTACCATTGAAATCCCTATGCTGCGTCGCGCAAGTCACCACCCTATATAATCATCAGCACTTTCGGTGTTGAGGACCATTAAATGGAATTCAATTATGCGCATAAGGTCCGTCTGTTTCTTACATTTCTTCTTCTTCCTCTCAACATACGCTGGGAGCATGCCATTAATCAGGCGAAGTATGCTTTTACAAGCCATCTTTAGGCACACTTCGGGCAACACGTTAATCAACGAAGAATGGGGGTCACGACCATCAAACCTATTGGTTTGATGACTCTCCGTGTATGGATTCGAACCTGCCGACTGGAAATACAAGCTTTATCAAACAACGGCTTGCTCTCGACACATGTTTAAAAAAAGTTTCACTTCAAAAGTTTAGGTGAAAAGTATACAGCAAAACGAAAACTACATTTAATAAGTTTATATAGGTGACAGTTAAATTTGACTATAATTTTATCTTTGTTTCAGCTGCGCCTGTGCCCGAAATTTACAGGTAAACCGTAAATATATCAATGACTGAACTGAACTGAACTTTTACGGCTTGGGGCCCCTACAGACACTCCGGTTTGCTGCTTCCACACTACACGGGCTATTGATCCAGTTGAGAACAGAAACTCAAAATTTTAATGAGTAAAAGTATTCATAAAGTTCTTTTCTTAAGTTTTAATCGCTTGTGCTTTGAAAAAGAACAAACATTGAGCGAAGAAGGACGTAGGCTAAGGATTGGCTGTTGAAGCGACAATTAACACCTCATATGCCACTAACTTTTTATTACGATCACTATATTCTTTGCTCTTTACTTTCATAGACATGGATCACTTTTGTACATTTCTATGAATTCACACAGTAATTCTTTTGAATAGTTTCTGCTATGCATATGAGTGTTACCAAGTTCCGTTTTAACTGCGCAAACTAGGTCTGTGCAGGTAAGGTGAAGTAAAAACCCGAAAGTCTTTGGAGCCTTTAGCTGTGGTACCAGCAGGTTGTACATCAACGAGCCTCTAGAAGTTTGTTGAAGCAGTTGAATGATTTAACGTGGGATCCAGAGAAGTAGTACCTTCTGAAAATGTTCCTTGCAGTTATTGAATAGCAAGTTTCTCCAAAAACACCAAGTATTCTTGTAGGAATTTTTTCATGAGAAAGCCGATCGGCAGTTACAAATGGATTACAGCACGTCGATTTTGTTTGGAGAGACTTTTGTTGTAAACGGCATTTTAAAAATCGGTAATTCACTTGTGAAATTATACATATAAGACAAGAACACGTTAATAAACAACTAGGATTCACCGAAGGAACCAATCATAGCCTGCTCATTATAAACGTGTTTCAGTTGAACTCATCATTATCTTATACAAAGAGATCAAAAATAAACTACATCGCGGGAGCCATTGAAAACAATAAAAATTGCATAATCTGCTGCATGCGTTTTGATGACAAAAAATTGTCATTTATTTTAAGTTTCAAATTCATTTTCGATATCTTTTTTTAACTTATCCGCGTGTTATTTCAATGTTATCTGTCAATTTAATCTATAAATTTGGTTTAAATTACATATTTTTGTAGTTTATTAGATTGCGTTGGTCACATGAACTAACAATATAGTTAATTGTAGTTCAAATGTAGCTTTATATAGTGCAGCGTAGACAGTGGCCATATATACATGGGCTCCCCGCCCTGTAGATCTGATGACCGTTTTGGAATCAATCTTCCCTTTGCTTCTAAAGATTTTAGTAAAAAATATTTTGGAACAAACGTATAACAAGGAGTATCAACACAATAAAATCGGTTGTTGCTTTCGATTGCTGTCATAATTTTATTTCTATTAAGACGGCCAGATTTTTTTCAGCAAGGCAGTATGAAGTACATTTTTGTCTAAAAATGCGACACAGTAATGACATAAACCGTTGTGTCATACGTTTCGGTAAACATTTCTTCCCGATATTCGTTGTGAAATTTCAAACTCCTTTCGTAGCCTTGTCTGGAAACATCTTCAGATTTATATTAAAACACTATTTTTCTACGACCACTACTAAAAGTAGGCATTTTTAGCTCTACCTTGTTTCACTAAAAATACGTTTACTTTTAGCGGTATTGAATTTACAATTTTCAACTGGAAGTGAGTTTATAAAGTTATTCTAGTTACTTCTTTTGTTAGAGGTAGCGTTTTTTAAATAATTAAAGTAAGATGTAATGAATAAAATAAAATGTGTATTATTATAATTACCTTTGATAACTAACTTTGACAGCTACCTGCAGAAACAGTCACCTGTGCCGTCAAGGCCATCTATTTACTATGACATAAATTATAACTGTCATAAATGCAAACCTTTGTTAAATCGCCATTTATGGATTAATAACAGTAAATTTAAGGCCGTAGAAAAAATATTGTGTGCAAACTCGTGCTAAAAGTGTTTATCTACTCCTACTGTACAATGACCATTCATAATTCACAGTTTGCAGCCAATCATAAAATTCTATTTTCATTATTCAATAGTTTGCAAGTTGCAACCAATCAGAAAATTATATTTTCATTACTCAATAGGTTGTAGCCAATCACAAAATTCATTCTTATTATTAAACGACTTTTGAAGTTAACAGCTGTCACAAATGTCATAATTGGGAAATATGAACACAAGACTCCTATTGCATTGGAGTAGATAAAATATCGTATTATATTCGCGATTATGGCCATTATTCACTCAGATGACTTGCGCCACGCGTCTTCGGCTTGTGGCGCAAATGTCATCTTCGTGAATAATGGCTGTCATAATCGCTCATATAATAATATACTATTATGCACGAGACATGAAAATTATGAAACGAAGCAGAAGGCTTTTAGCACTTGTTGCACAAATAGCTATTTTAGTTATAGGGCAAGTTAAGATAAATAATTTATTTTGGTAATCAGTAATCAGTGATTACTCTATATTTAATACGCATACCTTTTAAATTATTGATATAATAATAGTATCTTAAAGTTAAATTCCTCGTTTGCCTTTGAATGCGTGATTTGCTAATATACAAATTTGATGTGTTTACAATTGCTCTTAAAAATAATGAAAATTATCGCATTTGTAAAAAAAATTAGAATACAAATTCACACACCCTCACATAGTTATTTACATCTTATTTGAAGGAACAGCTCTAAAGCATATTTTTCATAATTCCAATTTTCTCTCTGCGTGCTTTACCTCAACTGAGAAATTAAAAAAGTACGAAAGTTACTCTCGTGTGATGTTTAAAAGTTTATTTCAAAGTTGAAGTATGCAAAGTATCCCTTCTCGCAAAAAATCATTATTAATATTACGAAAAAGAGCTTATAGAATATTTTATGTAAAAGTAATAATAAGAAAATAATATGGAAATGAACTGGCATTCTTTATTAACAGTAAAAGTGTTGGGGCATAATGTATACAGTGAATATCCCAATTATTCTCGAATATTGCGTTGCGTCGTATAAAAACTTGTGAAAATGCCCAATAGAGAATAGAAATGCCAAATTGGAATGTTTTGCGTCACAACAAGTTGCTTTTGCACGAATGAAATTAAGATCAGTACTATATTAAAAGTGTACGTTTATTACTAAATGTCTCTGCAGAAATTGCGTTACGCCGCTCTGCACTTGAAATTATAAAGTCCAGGAGCACTTCAACTTCCAATTTATATTAACAAAGAACGGATTAATGTCAAGAACTTGACTAAGGTGGCACCTAAAAGCAAGAATTTGGACCATCAGTTATAAAATGAAACAAGCTTTCAGTTAAAGAGGAGATACAGAAAATTTTAAGCGAAGAATTTAACTTTAAAAAGTTCTTAACAAATAAAAGTTAAGATATAAAACCGCACCATCCCCACCTCTGCAGAACTATAAGCATGAAAGAAAATTTCAGTATGTATCTATTTATTGGAAACATATTGCTTACTACATTTGTTTAAGTGTATCGAATTTTTGAATTCATACTTGAACATGTGCTATTCTATGATACTTATTTATAGGTACATTGTTTTGTAAGTTTTAATTTGCGTTTGTTGGAGTAATTATGAACTATAACTGCGTTTTTACTGAGCACTACCAGAAAGCAAATGATCTGTGCTCATCGATACTGTTCAAAATTACATTCCAAATTAATTAAAAACAAATAAAAGTAGTAAATAAATAAGTAATTGTCGATATAGGGGTGCTCATTTTTGCTCCTTTTAACAAACTGTATGAAATTCCAAGTTTAGAACTGCCATATGCATTAAACGCATGAAGATTAATTTCACCTAAAATATTTTTTAGTGCTGCCTTGGTTTACGGCTGGTATATAATATATATGATATTGCATATGATATTTCAGTTTTTTAATGTAGTCAGCTGCGTTACATAAAATTAAGCAGTTTACCTTGGCAATTAATTGGTAAAGGCCAAGGGTGCCTCACCTCAACGCACTTTTCTGGTTGATAATGAATTTTAATTTCAGTTACACTTTTCTCAATTATTGTTGCTGTAGATCTACATAATTACTAGTTCGCAGGAATTCAATTTCCTTGTTTAGCAACCTCATATCACGTTGTATTAAAATATAATCACTAGATTAAGCCCAATGCTAATGCTAATGAGAAACAACGACGATGTTTTTAGGTTATGAAATAAATTTATTGCGTTATCTAATGCATACAATTTTGTAAAATTGGTAAACGTATAGTTTAAAAAGATTGTTACATTTTATAATAGACATGCCTTCTTATATTAGTATTTTCAAAATACCTATACTTCTGGTATAGCAGGTTGTTCTTAAATTAATAATAGAATACACCATAAGAAAGATATCACTTATTGTTATTGTTACTATGAAGAATAACAAGGAAGTTTAACTTTTACAAACATCAATTTCCGTGGAAAAATAAATAGGCCCGTTATTACTACGTATTATTGTGCATATAATAGCTATTTATGCAACAAGTGCTAAAAGTTGAGTTTACCACTTTTAGCACGAGTTGCATACAATATTTTTTGTACGATCTCAAATTTACTGTTATTAATCAATAAATGTCGCTTTAACAAAGGTTTGCATCTACGACAGTTATAATTTATGTCATAATAAACAGTAGACCTTGACGCGCAGGTGAATGTTTGTGGATCCAGTACTGTCAAAGTCAGTTATCAACGGTAATTATTAATACTACACATCTGACTGTATTCATTGCATAACGCTTTAATTTTTTTTAAAAACACTTTACCTCTAATGCAGGGAGTAACTAGAATAACTTTACAACTTCACTTCCAGTTCGAAATTGTGGTTTATAACCTCACTTCACTTTATACCACACATGAGCTAAAAGTAAACAGCTCATTTTTAGTGAAACAAGCTAGTGCTAAAAGGCCTACTTTTAGTGGTGGTCGTAGAAAAATGTATTTTCGACACACAACTTATTACAGTTCTATCCAAAATGGGAGAAAAAAGTTATGCAGAAATCTTAAGGAAATACTTTACTTTTTTTAAATTTCGTTTCTTTGTTTCGAAAGCAAGTAGTTGATTAAACGATATTAATTAAGTGTACAAAGTTAAAACGTTTGGTCGTAAGTTGAATTAGTATAAGTGTTAAACATTTTATTACTCCATCGCTTTCTAATTAAATTAACTCAAGTTTGGTTTAAAATAAACATAGCACTAATAGAAATTTTGACTGTGATGTTCCAGAACAGGATAATATAAGTTTTTTCCACCAACTCCTCAGAATTCTACTCCATTATACATAGGTACGACTGTAATAATAAATCTTAGGTATAAGATTGCGTATGGTGTATCGAGGCTTTACTAATTTCTTGTGTGAATTGCTATATTTGTCATACCGGATGTAGTGCCGTTTTCCAATGAAAGCTTACTATTTATAATACTAAGTTTTTTCTCTGATACGCATGTGATTATAAGGACATCCGTTAAGTTATCTTTCACTATTACACTATCATCTGTTTTAAAGCATTATTTTTCTATTATCTGTAAGCACAACCCAGATTGAGACCCGGAGATCATTTAAATGTTTTTTCGTAATACCGGCATGTTACTGTACTATATCAGTATTGTATGCTTGATCTAAATGTCACCTATGACAGCCACGGTCGATATAATCTGCTACACTACCAAATTAAGTGCGAGTGCGGGACTCAGGTTACTAGTAGGTTTTATTTAAATTATTTATATTAAAATCAAATATCTTAAAATTGGCCACGTTTAGTAGATATTACAAAAACATATGGCAGATATTACATATAACGGACGAGGATACATTTTGTGACCGAGGCCTATTAGGCCGAGGCTAATAAATTATCCGGCCTAATACCGTTCGTTAAATAAAGTATGATCAAACATTATTTTCATCTAGTATGGCTATGGAATAGTTCCTAATTTATGTTTATATTTAAATGTCAAACATGCCATTTGATTTTTAAGTGCGTTATAGTGTTGCATTCATAAATTAGGAACTATTCCATAGTCATACTAGATGACAATAATTTTTGATCATGCTATACTATAACCTACAGATTTACTGTGTTTAATGTTAAAATTTAAAAAATGAGCTTATTGTGACATTATTTAGTTTAAAAGTATATATTTTAGAGCATTTTTTTAAATTTCTAAACATTCAGATTTCAAAATTATTTTTTTTACCTATAGTGCTCATAAATGCCCACAAACCTAAAAAATTATACCAAAGTCCAATTAAAACAAGGGCACCCAAAAAAAGGTTCGTGTAAGCTTTTAAACAAATTGTTAAATATACGATCTGTGAATCATTATAAAGTAGGCCCTGACAAATTTCTAATGCATCTCATCAATTGCAATTTTAAGATACTCTTGGTTTTCTCATATTCTATGAACTCTGAATTAGTAGAAACTGAATCTTGCAATAGTTGACCTGCAACTGTAAGATATTCGTCCAAAGTTGCCTACATCGATAAGGTAGTACAAAATGACATCAGCCAGCAATTTGTTAAGAAGTGGTTTACAGCATGGATCATTGATCTTTAGTATTCGTCTAATTTAACCTTCGTGATAAAGGAAGTAATTGGATTCACCCCAAAAATTCGAAATTGGGTTTTCAATAGATGTTCACGTTTGAGAGTCCCCTGAACCCAAATAACATGTTTTTGTTCATTGGTTTGTCTGTCTGTCTGTGTGTCTATGAACAGAATATCTCAAAAACGAAAAGAGGTATGGCGTTGAAACTTCATATAGTATAAGTTTTTTGTGATTTTTCAGTTCTTTTCGATTATTTTCAAAAACGGCTCTAACGATTTTTTTAAAACTACATTTTTATTACATTTTAACGTGTATCGATGAGATAAGTGATTTACCAGTTGAATACCTCTAAAATGGGTTTCTTTTGTGTTTTTTCTATTTTTTATTAACTCCTATTTTAAATAGAACACCCGGTATATTATTACATTTTTGAATTCAGCTTAAAATTTTAGAGAAAATTTGTCTCTTCAACTAACGCTCTATTTTGTACAGCTTCTGTTTGTAATTTGTAATTTTTGAAAATTTTTGACAAATTAATGCTTAAAAATTAAAAATCAAATTTATGGCTAATTATAAGATCACTGTAAAAGGAAGTGGTGTGCGTGTATCACACCAGATTTGTATGTTTCAAATTAAGTATTAGAAAGACAACATCTGAGTCAGATTTGGAGTTCTGAAAAACTGGCTTTTCTCATGTCTATTAAAAATGGATTCGGTGTTGTGAAAAAGAGATTCAGAAGCAGTGGAATTCCATGAGGGATGCTGATACAATATTTTGTTTTCGCAAATCTCATTATATTCCTGCTCCTATTGTTTCATTAATTAATTTTCTGTAGCAATTAAAAGTTCTAAATGTGTTAATCGTTAATGTAGGTATAAAAATGTTATATTTTATCTTAAAGCGTAGACAATTAAAATGCCCAGTTTTTATTTTTTACTTATTAGATACTATGAAACACAAATATTAGCCTACTTAAAAAAATACGAGGTAAATAAATAAATAGCGAATCTGAACCACAGTGAACCTTCGTTTCGATTACTAGAACCGCACACCTGATCAAACATGTGCTACATCATATCAGTAAAAATAGCAAACTGTTTGAAATTACTCATTTTTCTGGCAAATGTACAATGACTATACCTAAATTCTCCAGAAAATACAATTTGGGTGCTATTTACATTGATATCAGTTTTTGCAAAGGTCTACACAGAAGATAAAAAATCATAAATATTGAAATGCGGATATAACTATTTATACATATTTTTTCTCTTTAAAACTTCTTGTTTAGATTGTGCATGCCAAATAGTTTTATAAGTGTGTCATTCAGTTCAATGTTAAATGGATAAAATAAACACAATTTTAAAAATGTGCAGTTGGAAGTATTTTAAGATAAATATTTCTAAAACTTTGTTAGTAAAGATTGTACATGAATTGAAGAATAGACAGAATATAATATAAAAGTGGCATAAGAACAACTTGTAATGATACAGTCCCATTTATCATTCATTATTTAAATATAGCGTAAAAGAGTTTGAACTTTGCTTTAAATTATTACCAACAAATAGTTGGTAGCTATCCAAATTACGTTTTACAGTTATTTGTTTATAAAATACAAAGAAAATTAAAGCTCGCTCTCGAATAAATTAAGAATACTATTCCAATTAGGCAATATAATCAGTAATAAATATAAAATGGGACAAAAATGGGAAAACACAATTGAAGGATAATATTTTTTATAATTTTACTTTAAACTTACTATACACATCCCATGTGCGACTTAAAAGTTCACTTTAATATTCGATCTCTACTTATTATTTACATAAATGTATAAAAACGGTTTCATAACCTGAAGCTTCTTAATACTTGATGATGCAACTCAACAGCAACTGAATTACGGCGTAAAATGTCAAATTTCTAATCTCTAAAATCATTGAGAAAAAGTTTTTTGAAAAAGTGTATGTTTTCGACTCTTCAAGATACAGGATCAAAAGTCATCCAAGATGAAATGATGTAAGTGTACAAGGAATATTGCCCGTCGTATTCAACCATAAAGTTTTAGTTTGCAAAGTTTAAGAAGAGAAGAACAAGTCTTCGAGATGATCCCTGTTCTGGTCGACCTGCAACCACAATTACCGATGATGTAGTGACTTCAGTTCACAGAGTATTAGAAGAAAATCGTTGTGTGACCACTCATCAGATACCCCGTGAATTGGGACTTCATATGTTACTGTTTGGAAAATTTGCCGCCATCATCTGCTAATGTCCAAGGTTTGAGAAAAGTGGGTTCCCAAACGTTTAACAAAAGAAATGAGAGAAGCTCGAGTGCAAAAGTCAGCTTCACTTTTGGCTCTGTATCGACAAAATGAACAAGAATTTGAAGAAACTCTTGTGACCGGTGATGAGACATGGATCCGGTGTTATGATCATGAAACCAAGGGGCAGTCGAAACAATGGAAACACTGCGATTCACTAACCCCAAATAAGGCAAAGGCGACCCCGTTGCTCCAAAAAGTAATGGCAACAGTCTCCTGGGATTCGAAGGGTATCCTCCTAATTGATTTTATGAAAAAGGGGAAAACAAATACAGCACATACTATAATGAACTACTAATAAAATTAAAAGAAGAAATTAGGAAAAAGCGTCGTGGACTGTGGGCCAAAGAGGTGAAGTTGTTGCATGACAATGCGCCAGTTCACACGGCCAAGATTGCATTGCAAGAATTAAAGTTCAAAATACTTGCACATCCAGCTTACACTACAGATTTGGCTCCATCGGACTACTGGCTATTTGCTAAGCTGAAGGCCGTTCTGAAGGGCCAACGCTTATTCTCCGAAAAGGACTCTTGTAATGCTGCAGAACGGTTTTTTGAATAACAAACTTCTGATTTTTTTAAAGGGATAAGCGCTTTGAACCGCCGCACCGCTTGGAAAAGTAAATTCGTGTAGAGGGAAAGTATATTAAACGTGAAAAACCTCCAAATGAACCGGAAGTGGTCTAGTTGAGATATATAATTAAACGCCCTCATATCTTTCAGATAAATATTATCTGTGAAGCCATGATATATGTACGTTGTATACGAAATGTTTAGACTGCTAGAAAATAAAATGGCCATTCGATTCACCTGTCATCTGTCGAAAAGTGACCAATGAAAATCCAAAATCTGAAGTTTCTTGAAGGTATTCAAGTGATTATTTTTTAAACAGTCCTACCAGCCAATAGTAATGAGAAAACATTTCAAATCGACCAATAGCATCAAAATTACACTGACTATTTGCTAGTAGCTGGTTACAGCGACTATTTTTTCACAAACCATTCAAATCGTTCTTCTGCTGTAACACAACTAGCCAAAAGTGGAGTAGGTGATCAGCAGTTGTTAAAATAACAAGACACTCATCTGGAGGCTCCATCAAGAGATTCGTGAATCTAGTTAAAATTATAAAAAAATTATCACCACTTATGTAGTTACTGTTGGATATTTTAAACAAATGTGATTTTCATTAGGAAAGTCAGTATTAGTGTTCTGTTACTATAGAAATTGCGTAGTTTGTTGCTAGGTTTACTGAAAACTAATTTGAAAAAGTAGTTTGGTTCATTAAATAGTCCCTCGAATGCCATTCTTAGTCAAAGTCAAAGAAGTACTTATTGCTGTAGGCGTAAGCGTAATAGCTTGGCTTTTTTTAGTATTAGCGCATTGTATTTTCAAAATAACGATTGCTTTTCTTTTTAGTATTACGTTTTATTTTTATTATTTACAATAAAGAGAATTTATTATTATTATATCAAAAATAAAAACTACTAAGTGCCCTGGGTGCAATCAGCAATTTATCACGGAATTACTCAATTAGTGATGGAATTAGATTGATAAAAAGATAATATCTATTGTATAGGAAGCGCTTCATAGTACTTCTATTACTGTATAGTTAACATAGTTTTACAAGAATAAGTGTCGATGTACAATGTACATACATACGCAAAGAAAATGTAGAAAAATACAAGTTGTTTAATAAAAATAACTGCATCCAGATTGTTGTTTTAAAATTCGATAGAACCATTATGAGTTGACGAGGGACGTTTATTGCCTCTAGCATGGAACAACATTACTTTTCAACATAACACTGCTGCCATAACAGCATTATCGCTATCAAATGTTATTCTCGAAGACTATCTTTTAGCTGTTGAATTAAATAACCGGACAGTTGACAAAATGAAAGAGAATTCCGCGTGACAATACTCCTCCTCATTTTTCTTAACTATAATCACAAAGTTTTGTAACTCTTCTTCTTCTTTTATTAATATAAGCTGCGAGCCTGTTTTTAACCACACAAAGTGTGGTTCTATAAGCCATAATTGGCTTCAGCCCGGCTAGGTGGCTACCCTAACCCGTTGGTAAGGAAAAAATCCGTTTCACATGCCAGCATGAAATTTAGTTCCGTACATTTCTCAAAATATTCGTTGAACCTATTTCCAACTTGTACAGCTACTAAACTATTAAAGTTCGACTAATCAAATTTGGCAGTCTTCTTGTCAATAAAATATAACAAGTGCGGTTGCTAGGTGCAACACGCCATCTATGCTAGGGACAATAAATACTATGGATCCTTCATATATCGTATTAACTTTATATTATTCACTAAAAAGTTAGTTACATAATGATTAGAACTTAATCATTCAGAAGGGTTTTATATAGTACTTCCACAGATAGATGATACGTTTTTGTTTTTACAGTAATTTAGGCTAAATGGATGGGAAAATTATTTTTCTATGAAGGTGATTACATTTTGTAATAACGATTTTGTTTGTTGTTTCCCATTGACACCAGAAATCTGGGTGTATTTGCTTTATACTTTTTACTTCCTTTTACGATAAACGAAGTATTGGATTCACCCTAAAAATTCTAAATTGAGTTTTCAACAGATCTTCAAGTTTTAGAGTCCCCTGAACCCAAAAAAACATAGTTTTGTCCATTGGTCTGTGTGTGTGTCTGTTTGTCTGTGAACAGAATATTTCAAAAACGAAAAGAGGTATGGCGTTAAAATTTCATATATAAGTCTTGTGTACTATGTAGATGCGACAGCGAGCTTTTGAAGAAAATCGCATAACCGGAAGTAGGCGTTTACTCTTGTAATTCTTCAGTTTTTTTCGATATTTTTAAAAACGGCTGAAACTTTTTTTTCAAACTTTACATTTTTATAACATTTTTAATGTGTATTGATCTATTTTTTTATTAACTCGTATTTTAAATAGAACACCCGATCTATCATTACATTTTTTAATTCAGCTTAAAATTTTAGACAAAATTTGTCTCTTGAACTAACGCTCTATCTAGTATCGTTTTTGTAGAATTTATAATTTTTGAAAATTTTTGACAAATGCTTAAAAATTAAAACTCAAATTTTTGGCTAATTATAAAATCACTGTAAAAGGAAGTTGTAATTTTTCAGTACAATTTTAAAATTATACCTGCTATAGAACTCTATGATTTCATGTAAAATTTATCAAGATCTGTCTGTATTTACTTATTTGAATTAAGAAAGCCTGAAATACTAAACAACAATTACATTTATTAGATATGTTGGTGGCAACGATGTAGTAAGAGATATATTAAAAGATAATTGAACATAAAGCAGCCTGGCCGATCTTATAAGAGGGCTGTACTTATTAATTGTTAGAAGAAAAATACAGACTTAAAAGAAAAAACGTTATTGCTTTTCAAAATATTCCTCCTTAGACATAATGGAATTGTTCATTATTTGAAACCATTTCTAGAAACAGGCGGAGAACCCGTCTTTGCAAGGTCGTCAAACATCCGCTAAATTTCAGTAACCGCTGTATGTGCGTTAGAAAATCTCTTACGACGTATGCTTTTTAATCTTTAGAAACGAAATAAAAAATCGTAAGGGGTAGTCACTGGTCTATATGAAGGGCGAGTGACCAGAAAAATGATTATTTTTGCGGCCGTAGGCGGAGTTGCATTATCGTAGCGGAATAAAATGTCACGCAAACCCGATTTTCGGAGATCGCTACACAATTTTTCAAAGAATTGAGAAATGTAAACTTCTGTATACCAATCAGAAGTTTCATTTTACGTTCGTCAAGATGAATTACTGCAACTAGGCGACTGCGTCTGAAGAAAGCAGCAACCACATTTTTGCTTGCCCTTTTACCGCGAATAACCTTTGTTGGCATAACCTCATTTTCAAAAACACTTGACTGTTGTCTAGTCTTGGGGTCATACGAAGAGTGTATGAAATGTTTGCTGGACGATGTATAAATTCCGCTCCCATCGGGTCGTTCGTATGTTTTTCGAAGACGTTCATCTGTCATAACAACACAAACAACAATTCAGAGCGATCTGCCAAAGCTGAAATTCGTGCTTTGATAAATACCTCATAAGGAAGGAGTTGCAAACGCCATAAAAGCTGATAGGGATGAACTACAAACAACGAACCGGTAGATTCTGGTGTTTAAGCATAGACGTCAAAGCTGTAGAGCTAGAGATGACCCCCGTAGTGGCTTCCCGTCAACCGTGGTTACTCCAGAAATCGTTGACAAAATTCACGATATTGTTTTGGCCGATGGCCGTATTATAATGTGCGTCAAGACTATGTGTAGGGCTGCGCAAATGCATATTCTCATATTTTTGCTATTGACCATAATTAAATAAGTTTTAATGTTTACTTTAATACAGAAATTTGGATGTTTTGCATATATTAAGGGTTTGCAGCATATTCCATATATAACAGCATATATTAAGATTTAAGGGCATAAAAATGCGTGTTTTAGGTAAAATTTTTAGATTTTCACGAAATAAAATATAGCTTTTCGAACAGTCGAATTTCTTTTCAATTCAAGGTTCTGTGTTCGGCCTTTGAACAAACTACTTAACTGTTTAATCTCTTGAAGAATGCACTTTCCTTTATTGTGAGTCGAAAAGTACTTGTGCAAGAATTGTTGTATGAAACAAACTTATGCTGTCAAAGCATTTATTATTCCTCTGCGTAACTATCGGAGCAGTTGTCTTGAGCCAATCTTGAAAATTTTAAAATGCCGAAAGTTGAAAGTTCGTGGTCGGAATTCATTAAAAAATATTTAAAACCATACAAGTGCTTCAAGTACGATGGAAGTGTTTTACTGTTTATTTGAAAAGCAGGTATATATCCAGTAGTTCAAATTTTTCAATTGAAATCATATAAGATATTAAAAATTTAGGAATTTACACCTAAACGAATCCACAATTTTATTAATATTAATGCCTTACACAAACTGCTTGTAAGTTAAACAAATAAAATCGCACCTTGTTCAAAAATTGAATTTTAAATGTTTTGAAGTTTTGCAATAGTGTCCAATATTTTTTTTAAGATTCCACAAGCATTTCTTTTCCGAATAAATGGTCTACTTTTCACGCATTCATTTTTATCCGATTTTTTAATAATTACAAAATGTTCGTCACATGCGTCTTTTGTCTTTTTTTGACGAATATATGAATATCATTGATCCTAGTAGTTAAAACAAATAATTGATAATTTTTTAAATTTAATTAATGGATCGCCGTTGCCAAAAAATTTCCAATTGGATCAGCACGTACGCACTGGCCCTCATTAGCGAAAAATAAGTGTTGAAAATGATCCTACGCAGTAATTACTACTTCACTGCATGTTCTTAAAACAGTACACAAAAGAAACAGTGGTATCTCGGCGAACAGCGTCCAGATCATACATTCCTACATTATATGCGGAAATGCTTAAAAAACTAAGAGATGCAGTTTCCAATTACTATATCTTGTTTAGCGTCGATGAAATGACTGACGTTAAAGGAAGGTGCATTGTAAATTTTGTTGTTGGTATTTTAAATGTTTAACGTCGTAATGGGCAAAATTGTGGGCTCCGTCAAATCAAGTGATCCCAGATACAGACTCGGCAACAAGGTTAACATCATATGCTATGCGGACGACGCAACACTATAATAGCCGAAACAGAAAACGACCTACAACGGCTGCTGTACAGAATCAAAATCATAGCCGACAAATATAATATGACTATCTGAACATCAAAGACAAAAGCAATGGCCATATCGAAAGAACCGGTAAGGTGCATGCTAACAATTTACAATACCTCAATCGAGTAGGTAATGTCGGTTTGCTATCTGGGCAGCAAAATATTCAGCTACGGAAACCTTAAAAACGATGACACACACCAGGTCAACAAAGCAGCTATAATATCGGGACATTTTAAACAAACAATCTGGAAAAACAAACACCTAACGATTGATTGCAAATCCAGAATTTACAAAACATGCGTAAGGCCAGTCTTGATCTACGGGGCCGAAACCAGAGCAGACAGCTCAACAACAAAACGAGTAATCAGGACAATCGAAATGAAAGCACTAAGGACAATGGCTGGATACACGATGTGGGACACACAGCGAAATATTTACACATATAAGAAACAAATGCAAAGTAGCAGATACAGTACGATGGGTAAGAAAACGAAGACGGGAGTGGAACGAGCATGTATCCAGAATGACTGATACCAGAATAGCTAAAATAGCCAGCAACGACAAGCCCCAGGATAGAAAACCATCGGGAAGACCTCCAAAGAGATGGCGCGACAGTTGGCAGTCAACATCCCTAGAAGAACCACAACAACCAACATAATGTTTCCAGAATATAAACAGGCGATATCGCCTTCTTAAGACTGAAGAAGAAGAAGAAGTATTTTAAATGGTAGCCCTTCCAACAGTTATTTGGTTGCTGTTAAACAATTAGAGAAAACAAATCACTTAACAATTTCTAGATTTGTTAATCAAACGATTTCCTTGCTTTATATGCCAAATCAAGTTCCAATAGAAAACGTTTTGATATGGTGCAGTGGGTCAAAACTTCCAAATTTTTCATCTCAATTTGATTAGATCATGCGCTAAATCGTGTTGCTGAAGCTGTTAAAGTTGAATTTCCACTTGTAAATTCATTAACTAATAATGGAAAGAGTTTTTCTGAAAGCCCCAACTAGAATTCAGATTTACTGTGAACAACTCCAGGTTCGGTCCGATGAGGAACCTGGATCGAACTGCTATATTTTACTGTTAACATTGCACGAAATTTAAAAAAAGTGTGGACAGTTTCTCTCCGAGTTGGGACCAGTCTATAGTAGACTGACAGTATTAAAAACACATGAATTAATTTCTCAGTTGTATATAAATTCACACTTTTCCAATATAAAAAAAACATGAATTAATTTCTCAGTTGTCGTATATAGTCACACCTTTCCGATATTCCTACCATAATTTTAAAACTTGAAATGCAAAACTCATTTTTAGCGGAATAGCGAAAATAAGGGCGAAATATATGAAACAATTTCTACAAAATTGAATGATTTGTGTAACAAAAATTCTAGATTATTCACACTCAAATTAATAAAAAATGTAAATGGTGAATTTTCTGAGGATGTACACAATGAACAAAATGTTGCTATCCAAGATAATCGTCAAAGATTTTTAGTAGAAAATATAGAAAAGACATGATTATTTATTGTCAGAAATAGTTTAGACATCATTTTTATTATAATTTCTAGTTTACTTAACATATTGGAATTGTATTTTGTTATTTATTATTATTACAGGTATTTGGAAGAATCGTTGTCTTATTGGAAATGTTTTATTTCAGGTAAACGTGCAGCAAAAATAATATTGTTTTTATTATGACTAAAATTCTACAACGAAACATTTACATTTATATGTCCTATAGAATTTTAAGAAAAATTGTTTTTTTAGAGTAGTACATATTTAGCATAGACAAGCACGATGTAGCATATACTGTGCATATTATTTTAGTAGCATATTTTAGAGCATACATGCTGCATCTTTATAGCATATATGCCCAACCGTAACCATATGTACCTTAACTCAACAGACACATTATACAGGGTGTCTAACAGAAATGTCGTACATACGGAAAAGTCAATGTTAAAAATTACGAAAGATCGACTATATCTTAGGGGAAAGAGGAATGCAAGCGGATTGTTTTATACGTTTGGCAGTACTGAAGTGTATTATTGGTAGCACTGCCAGCCTATGTCAAATTGAAGGTTAGTAAGTTAGGTTTTACAAATAAAACCAACAATACTATTTAATACTGCCAAACGTATAACAAGAATTCATCCGCATCCCTCTTTCCCCTAAGCTTTTCTCTCGTTGCGCAGACAATAAACCAAACAACGTTGCTATGTTAAATGTTACATGGCCAAAGATATAGTCGATCCTTCGTAATTTTTAACATTGCCTTTTCCCTATACTACATTTCTGTTTACACTACACCTTCTATAATTGCCAATGTTTTGGATATCAATCAGGTCTCGGCACGTTGGGTGCAGCGCTTGTTCTCTCCTGAGAAAAACCGTGTCCGTAAGGATATTTCAGTTCATCGTCTTGCTCCGATTTAAAACTATGGATGAGACTTTGGTTTACCACTGTTCACCTGAAACCAGACAACTGTCGATGCAATGAAAAGATTCTGGTTCACAGACACGACAGAAGGCGAAGAGTAGCCGGAAAAATGATGGCGTCTATATTTTAGGATACCAAGGGTATAATGTTATTGATTATTTGTAAAAGCGTACTACGATAATCGCTCAATATTACTGCACTTAAAAGAAAAATTAAAGAAGAAGATCGCAGAAAGACGGCCGAATCTGCAGCGCAAAACAAATTTTACTTCATATGATGACGCCCTGGCCACACCACCAAATGCGCCCTAAATTGCATTTCCAATTGGTCCCCCAGCCACTGTATTCTCCCGGATTTGGCTTCCGACTACATTTTCTTCCCAAATTTAAAAAAAAAATGCTAGCTGGTAAGAAGTTTCAGTCAAATGAGGAAGTGATCAACGAAGTGAACAGCTATTTTAAATGCACCAACGAATCGGTTCATACAAATGGTTTAAAAGCCCTTGGGAACCGTTGAAATAAATGTACTGAGCTTCCAAGAGAATATATTGAAACATAAAATTGATTTTACTTCTCGTAATTATAGATCCAAAACTCATCACCTGTAACAATATTAAACACATGCTGTGAAGATTCTGTATCGAACTTTTCTAACATACCATTTGTTCAAAAAGAAATTGCATAAGGGTTGGTCATGAAAAACAAAACTAATGTCAACAGCAAGCTTTAGAGACAGCAAACTTTAGAATTTCCATAGCAGATTATAGTATAAACTTATGACAACAACAACAGTGACAGCTAATGAATTCTAAACCTTGTTGTTTGCATTACTTTTAGTTTCCATGGCCAACCTTACGTAATTTCTTTTTGAACACACGGTACATCTGCCCGTCTACCCGGTCTTATGTTAACAAATGTGTAATCCACCGACTTCCCAGCTTCCTCACACTCGGCTGTTGTAAAATGTTATCTACTACGAGTGATCAAAAATACATTCTTACTGTTCTTGTTCAAACGCATTTTGCGGCACTTCCGTAATGTCTAGTGGATAACAAACAATTTATAAAAATCTAAAATTCGTGCCTCTATAAGCCTTGCCGTTGCAAATAGGAAGCTGTAAAAAAGAGCTTTCAATGCATGCAAATATTTTCGTTTTTACTGACATCCATGGCCTGCTGCTAACAATTAACAGAATGTCCTCGTATAAAAACGATATGTAGGTGTCTGTTAAAAGTGGAACACACTTTATCAAGAAATATATTCTGGATTCTTAATCGAAATAAGATTAACCATATCGATCTTGCGAAATAACCGTGACCTCGAACAATGTTTCACAAGCTCGCATTGGATTGGAATTATAAAGTCGTAACTAAAAGTAACGGTAATTAAAGTGGGTCGGCCGGCAGGTTTATTAATCTGCAGATGAAAACAAAATTAGATTCAGAAAAATGTTAACAATCGGAAACCTACACTGCAATAATGTACGAGTAGATACACCCACCGACTAGCAGTATGCATTTCATGTGGTGACTGTTGTTTCAAAATTATCACCCTTTTAGAGATGTCCGAATCATTGACGATAAATTTTAGCTGTGCTTCAAGCTTTTAGAAATCGATGAAAATTCGGCAAACTGATGAATATCACTAATATGGCAGTTACGTATAAAATCCGTATTCAAGACATTATGAGACATTCAACTGCAAAACCGTTAAATTGCAATCACGGTCGTTAAGCCAAATTGGTGCCTGGTTTTATTAGAGCAGACTCGACTATCGTACGGGACTACCTAGTTTTTATTTTATGTGAAACGAGCAAGAAATTATACGTAGGTAAGCATAACTTTTTCAAATACAGGTTTTTAATGTTACAATTTAGATGTTCATGCATAAAATGCAAACCAAGCATTTCTTTTAAAGGGAAGCTCATCTGTTTATTAAAATACATATTTTAAAAACCTGCTTCTGATTAACCATGCGTTTTCTCAATGGTAATAAATTGTAATGTACACAGTTTGCCACCGGATTTTGTGTCGGAGAGAAAAACTTGTCTTATTTTACGTTTTTGGAAGAACTTTAAAGGAAATAGTTTATTAAAGAAATCACATTATAAAAAGCAAAACGTAATGTTCAATAAAAATTAAGCACTATACATTTGGTCATTATTTGCCCTACAATAAAACTAATATAATAATAGACAAAATATCCTTCAAATAAGGATGAAGGTTTGGAAAGCGAAATTCTTCCTATTTTAAAGGAGTAACACTCGGTACAACATTTATTTCTAGATACCCTGTCAGTTATTTCAGAATAACTCCAATCAGAGCAAGGTCTGCTACCTACGTAAAACCGATGCATTAGCTGACATAAGTGCATTTTTCGAAACTCACATTACGTCAGTAAAATAATACCAACCGTTACTTTCGCGATGTGGTATGCAGTTTTACGACCATGTCTTGCAAGAATACACATCTTACGTGAGCGATAGAAAGGTGCGTATGTCGAAAAAGTGGAAATCTTCCAAACTAGGTAGTCGTGCTGGCTTTACTGCATAGCGCAGTTTGGTATAAATCGTATGACTGTTGCACCGAATTATTGCAGCTTATTAATAGACCGCAGTAAATATCGTTTATGCAATAATACCAAACGGAAAGCTTTGTGTATTCGTAATTAGGCATAGTAAGGTCGTAAAGCATGCTCGCTATATTTATACTTTAAGTAAGCCAGAAAGATCTAGCCACAATTAACTGTATTTGAACAAGTATAATTATAAATATTATTCTTCGTCCTTGTAGGTGTAAATTTACGCGCATCTACAGTGTTGATAAAATGTGTTATCAATCTGAGTAAATAGCTGTGTTTTCTAATTTTAATTAAAAGCTAATTTTAGAAACAAATAACAGCTTGGAAATTAGAGTCAGCCTTTAGAGTAAGCGCGAT
Source organism: Agriotes lineatus (assembly GCA_940337035.1). NCBI lineage: Eukaryota > Metazoa > Arthropoda > Insecta > Coleoptera > Elateridae > Agriotes > Agriotes lineatus. Next base: position 207,903,882 of record OW679194.1, read on the forward strand.
ACGCCAGGTTATACGGTATAGCCCATCAGACCATCTACTAACAATAATGATATTAATTTAAAATTGGACAAATACAACTTACCCTTGTACTTAGCTTTCATAGATTATCACAAGGTTTTTGATAGTATTACAAACCTGCTCTATTTGTGAAATAAGCAGAGGACAATACAATTACATGATAATACCCAGCCAGCCCATGCCGCTAAAAATGAAAGGGTGCCTATTCCATAAGTAATGTGGGCATTAATTGATGTGAAATACCTCACCTACCTCCAATTTGCTGATGATATTGGCTCAGATAAAAAAAAACAAACTTCAGAACAAGAACAGAATAAGATTCAGCTCGGCAGCGTCCGGAAAAATGCCATATATATTACGAAATCGCGATATTCCCATCAGTCTTAAACAAAAACTGTTGATCAGTGTCGGTAATAACCTACAGCATGTAAACTTTAACTCTTACAGAGAAAAGTGCTAATATATTAATAACAAAGCAACGTGGAGAGGAATGCTGGAAGTAAGCTTACGGCAAAAAAAAACGGAAATGGACTTGGGCTGGACATGTTGCTAGAAAACCTTTAGAGTGGGAACCTAAAACATCCAAGGGAAGAAATGAAAGACCACCGAAAAGATAGGTAGACGACATTAGGAAAATCGATGAAAAAATATCAGCAACCAAATAAAATACTGCTGGAGCCTGTGGTTTGAAAATATCACAATTCGTTAAAATCCCTCACCACACAAATATTTAACAACTTCTAGATGCGTATTTCGACAACCACGCAGATTAATTGTTTTCAACACAAAATGCCTGCTCTAAATTTCTTAATACATAGACTGTTAACCTTTCCTTTAAACAAAGATCGATATACCACAGAACTTCAGACCATAAAAAGCATCGCTGTGTACAATGGTTTCCCTTCTAAAATTATTGACAATTTAATTAGAAAAAAAAATATTGCACGTTCGAACTTCCACAACTCTCGTCAGTTTTAGAAGTGAAGGACCCAAGTACATCAAAATTCCGTTTCACCCGGCTACAAAGGGCCATAAAGTTCAAACAATAATATTAGACATTTTTTGGGAAATCCAAAAGACAAACTTAAGACTTGCGAGAGATCTGCAATTTACGAAATTAAATGATCCCGTTGTGATTCTAAATATATTGGGCAAACAAGTCGTAATTTTGGTACTAGGTTTAAAGAGCATTTAGCTCATTTTAGATTCAATAGATTCGAAAAATCGAGTATTGCCCAGCATATTTACGAAACGGGTCATAGTATAAAGGAGAATGACCTAAAAATTGTAAAGGCGTTAACTTCAACAAAGCAACTGAATTCTTTTGAAAGCTTGGCCATTTTTAAGAACCGAGATAATAAATTTTTGAACAAAGATGGTGGACTTATACCTTCCTCTATCTTGTATGATTTGTTGAAGTTAAATTGACCGTCGGCCATGTTATTTGGCCCTCGGCCACGCTCTCCGAGGCAGACAGTATAAATAGCTGTAAAATGCGCGAAAATCGCCCACTTCCATTTGTGATTTGGTTACGAGTATATCGTTGCCATTTTGCTGTGTAAGTTTCGTAGCTACTGATGATGACAGCTTGTCTGTCGAAATACGTATTTAGCAGTTGTTAAATATTTGTGTGGTGAGGGATTTTAACGAATTGTGAAACCAAAATATAGGGTTTTATGGAAGAAAACAGGGGAGGACAAACCAAGGCTGACGAAGAAAACCGGATTCCATAAGTTTCAAATTATTTACTGCCGATTTAGAAGATATATCGAGTGACCAAATAAATTTCAGATTGAGTTGGTTGATCACTCGATATTTAAAAAATTGCGATGCTATAGGAGGTGTATAAATTGAAGTGGGAAAAGGCTTAATCATCTTATACGCAGATAACGATGGGTTGCTGCCAGAAAATCTTTGAAACACTACAAAATATGGTAAATGAATGAAAACAATAATAAAAAAACATAGGACTAATATTAAATAAACAAAAACAGCCGGTACATACCGACGATAAATTGTAAAATGTGAAGAAAAACAAAACCAAACCGCAGAAATTAGTAGAATATAACCAGCGTGTCAGTCTTTGATAAACAAACTAAGGTATTACTATGTACTAAAAATATTATTATACTTAAGAAAAAAATTACCCAACACTCGATCCCAAACTTCGACCTTGAGAAGTTAGATAAACACAAAAAGCGATGGAAAGGCAAATACTGAACATCAATCTATCCAATCCAGTAAAAACATTACATAGAAAATTAAGCATAACTGAAATGGAGATGGGCTGGTCATACTATGAGACACATGAACGGAAGGTGGAATAAAGAAGTCGAAAAATTGACACCATGCAAGAAGGGGTTGTTCCCAGATGAGTTAGCTACAGGACTTTACTGTAAGTGTGAAAATATACTGCAATAACTGGAAACAATTAGGGGAAGCCTATATTTGTCATTGCATAGGCTCTTACTAATTTAAAAGGCCGTAAAAGATAATAATACTCGTATTATATGTTATTAGGAGCAAAAGTTATACTTTATGTGGCGCGGTTGGACGGTTTATCTGCCGAGCTTGCGAGACAGATAAGTACAGCCGAGCCACATAAAGATATTTTTGCTTTGAATAACATACAGGGTGTCCCAAAAAGAATGGGATACCGATTAGTCATAGATTCCTTACGTTGTAATAAATCGATTAAACCTAATATACCTTAGTACAAAGTCCCTTCAGTAAGAAATTATAGGGCCCTGAAGTTCAATTTTTTATTTTTTATTTTGTTGTTAATATCCACAAATGTAGAGATATCGATTTGAATGTTGGTATACATGCGCACTATTATGTACTGCACTAATACGAAAAATTTCAAAAACTGGGCTTGACTGTAAAGCTCACTTTACCTATCTTTCAAAACTTTCGTTATCTGTAACACTTTTTAAAATTTTAGGTTATTATTTGAAAGAGAATTAAAATACATAAAAATATTGTACTCTTCGTTCATAAGCGTAAGAACAAACGTTTACCTTAAAATGCCCATTAAATGTTTTTGGTTGTCATTAAGAATTGCAATTATCAAGTAGCCATGATCACAAAAACAATGGGAAATGGTTGTAATCTAGTAACCAACAACAAGAAATCAATTAATGACATTGGTGACATCAGTTTTTTGTCTTTTGTGCTCACGAAAACGTTGCAACATAACGAACCTTTCAGCATTGGAGAATTCGTTATGTAGCGGGATTTTCTTAAACATAAAAGAACAAAATCTTATGTCACTAATGTCATTAATTGATTTATCATTGTTTTTTACTATATGACCATTGTTATCATGTACCTCTACTATCACAATTGACACTTCACGTGCTAGCTACGTTGCCAACTGTCGTTAAAATACCCTTAACGGTGTGACGCAACCCAAACGTGTATAAAAGTTTAGAGGCCTCTAGTAAATACTTTGCTAAAATGCAGTATCGTAGGCCACTTCTGTCTCATGCCTAGGAGCTATTATTTTAGGTTAGTTACAGTTTAAGGTTTGTGTGTACTTAGTACCCACTAAAAGGTTGTGGTCTACTATACTGCAGTTTTCCCTCATTCTATCTATTTATTTTAAATCAATGGGTGCCACCCCTGGTGTTTTTCGGGCTTTAGTAACATATTTGAACTACAGTCTGCGTTGCGTGCGCACCAAAATAAAATGACGTTTTTATGTCATTTCGCCGGTGATTTTCGTGTTTTTCGGAATTTCTGATGGATTTTTGTAAGTTTTCTATTTAAAAACGCATTTCCGCCGACTTCTCTGTACTTACTTTTTGTTCTGCATGGCCATTTGCTAGAAATTCCAAAAAAAAAACGGTTTTTTAGCGTTTCAAGCTACTGTAAATTGTTACCGTGGATTGTCAGTCTATGTCAAATTCGAGATTTTCAGGTTAAGTTTTGCCTCACTTTGTGTCAAATAACAAACAGAACCTAACCTACTAACCTCGAATTTGACATAGACTGACAATACACTTCAGTACTGCCAAACGTATACCACGAATCACAGCATACTAGAGGTGAAATTTATTCGATCACACGATATCATTTATACAATAATTTAAAATAATTAAAAATATTTTGAAATCTCTTGTGTTGCAGTAAATTAAGATATTATGCTATTGTTTTCTTTTTGTTTTTATATGAGCAATGTAATTAGGCTGAAGCCTGTTTTGTTCATTATAATAATACATAAATAAAAATAGCTAATTACACTGACTACTTGCTAGTAGCATTAAAATTCACTGACTATTTGCTAGTAGCTGATTACAGCGACTATTTTTCACAAACGATTTAAATCGTTCTTCTGCTGTAACACAACTAGCTAAAAGTGGAGTAGCTGGGCAGCAGTTGTTAAAAATATCATGACACTCATCTGGAAGCTCCATCAAACCCTATCTACAACTTGGACTGTTTAAAAAATAATCACGCCGAATTACATTCGTGGTAATACTTTTTTAAATAATTTTAACTAGATTAGCACTCGTGAATCTAGTGAAAATTATCAAAAAATTATCACCACTTATGTAATTACTGTTGAAACATTCTTTATAGTAGTAGTATAATAAATTTATGTTAACCAACTATTTTTGTATTAGCTTAAAGTAAATCTCACATTACATAAGTATGAACGAAATATTTGAATCAATGGCATTAACTTTCGTTTTCGTTGTCTTTAAGTTTCTCGCAGAGATTAGTATGAATCAATTAAAATTCTTTGGTATATTAAGATGTAGTTAGGTAATATGTTAATTAATTAGCTAGTTTTCTAGGTTGGCACCGAGTTTCTTAATAATTATAAATATGCAGGCTCAACTTTGTTTTGTAAAACCAAGAAGACTATACTAAGGAGATGCAACTTCCTATGACGGCTGTATATAAAAGCGGCCCTTATGTCGGGGATAGCCGTCGCGGCTCTGTCGACAGCGTGTACTGCTGTTCGAGAGTTGGAAGCGAGCTAAATTAACCTGTAATCGCGGTTAAAAGTCAGTTTACGGTTGTTAATCCAATGGAGTGTATTTCAAGTGTGTTATTAATTGTTAAAACATGGTCCGAATTTCCAGTTACACTCAGCAAATGTTTGACATTGACAGTTCACGAGTTTTGTGAATGAATAATTGTACACCACGCAGTGGCGGTGATATGCATAAGCGGGAATAAGCGTTGCTTAGGGGCCCGGGCCCTAAAAGGGCCCTTTGGGGGCCCCGGTAAGTTCTGTATTCTCTTATTAAATATCTCGATACCTTCTACTTCATTTGGGTATAGATTGATAGCACTGCAACCTCAGGCCCCACTTTCTGTTATCAGTCATTGAAAAACTAACAAACATTCCTGAATTTGTAGAACCGAAAAACGTTTTAAAAATGCAAGAAGCTGAACAGGTCCGATGTGATTTGCTTCAGAAAAAGTATTCTGATTTCCTCAATAATAATCTTGCCATTCAGTTTGTGAACACTATTTCCTTACTAAAAGAGGATTTAAATGATAGGATGAGTGTTCCAGATGTGAAAAGTTTATTCCTACAGAAATATAGTGTTCTCGAAAGCAATTTTCGTGAGATTATTACTGCATTGGTTTTATTCTTGACTCTTCTGTAACATTAGCTACAATAAAAAGATCATTTGGGAAGTTGAAACCAATAAAACATTATTTAAGAAATTGTACGAGCCTGAATAGAGCTACATGACCTTTCGGTTTTGTCAGTTGAGCAAAAAGCATCGTCTACGATAGGGATCCTGTTGTAAAAATCTTGTAGAACAATTTACTGTCCCAGAAAGATACATTTTTTAATTTCTGATAAATTTATTTTTACGGCGTTTTACAGAAGATATTAGTAATACAAATAAATACTAAGTAGGTATTTGTTACCTATTTTGACGTGGGTTCTTAGGATTTTACCTGAATATTATTTTATTTTACTAGTGTTACCTAGGTAGATATTTATCCATTACGTTTCTTTGTATTTGTGCCTAAACCACCTTGAAGATATTATGTAGTTTTATATTTTTAATTGATATTTTGTTAGATATGTTAGTTATAAAATGTGTTAAATGTTAGGCATTTACTACTCTATTTCAGTTAGTTATAACAGGATGTTATTTTATTTTTGTTAAACGTTTAATTTGTATACTATAATTATAAATATACAATTCATCAAGTATATAAATCTTTTTACAAGGGGGGGGGGGGCATTTAAATATTTGCTTAGGGGCCCAAGGGGCTCTTGCACCGCCACTGACACCACGGCCGCCTTACTTGTCAGCTTTTAGCGGTCCGCTTCGAAACGGGAGTTGCGTGTCCTTAGTATAGTGTTCTTGTGTAGAACATAGAGACAGGATACTTTTATTTATTTATTTATTTAATTCGCACTCAGCCAACAGCCGTTAGACCAATTATAGGCGTCGCTGTGCAGTTATGAGGACTTCCAACCCCACTAACGACTGTCATGATGTTGTATGACCGCCGGGACCAACTTTTTTCCGTGATAGCCGTACCACGAGGCGCCGAGAGATGCAGCCGTGGAACTCCCATCCAAGTTCTGACCAGAGACAGCGTTGCTTAACTCTGCTGATCGAACGTGGACGCTTGTTCAAGCTACACCACTCGGGACTGATTAATGAAGATATAATAATGATTTTATTTTAATTTTGAAACAACCACAGAGGAATTGTTTATTTATTTTTCCTATAGCTAGTATAGCACATGTTAAAGTGTCCTTTTAACAACTCCAAACACAAGGTCAAGGTTTACTTCAACAGCAAGGGTAGATAAAGTAGCACTTTAACATCAAGCATAGATAAAGTAATTTAGTTTTCCAACTTTTGTTTAAATTAAATATGACAGCTTCGTATTATCGTAGCAACCCAATCTAGCTACTGACATTTTGAAATGTGATTGACTGTCCTTATTTTCTTTTAAAATTGTTAAAGTTCTTACTATAGAAAAAAATATTGTATTATACACGACGATAAAGTTATTTCTATCCACTCTTTTCACTGGTGGATAAAATTTAACTTTATCGTCTTGTATAATAAATTGCTATTGTTCTATATCAAATGTTAAAGTGTGCTTTAATCGACTCAAAACAAAAGGTCAAGTGTTACTTTAACAGCAAGGGTAGATAAAGTAGCACTTTAACATCAAGAGTAGATAAAGTAATTGAATTTTCTAACTTTTATTTAAATTAAATATTACTGCTTCGTATTATTCTAGCAACCCAATCTAGCTACTGAGATTTTAAAATGTGATTGACTTTCCTTATTTTCTTTTTAAATTCTTAAAGCTCTTGCTATAGAAAAAAATTGTACATATTATACACGACGATCAAGTTATTACTATCCACTCTTGAATCATTAACGACTCGACTTTGTTTCGACGTTAAACGATTCACTCGTGAATAAAATTTAACTTTATCGTCTTGTATAATAAATTATTATTATTAATAGTACACAAATAACTTTTGTAAGAGAAAAAAAAAGTTGCGTAAAGCTGAATTAAATAAACTAGTGACATTTTCGGCTATACTTAGGTATAGGTAAGTGTAGAAGGTAATAGAACTTGGATCAATATTATATATGACAATAATTATTATTCGCGTATTTTACTTTCCTACAAAATAATAATAATTATTTACGAAAAATTATCATGCACTTAGTGACATCAGAGGTGATGTCATAAAACTAGGAAACACAATTTTAATGTAGGTGCTTTTGCTAATGCGGTAGACGTAGTAGAAATTATGTAAAACTATTGCAGATTGAGTAATTCGAGGCTATATGTTGCTATTGCTGTTGTAGGATAAATCACCTGGAGACTAAGGTTAGTATGAAAGAAAATGCACCCGAAATTCACTTACACCGAGCGAAGTGTCTTTAATATTTCCACCCTCGGACGAGATGCCTTACCACTTCCGACAGCCTGTTAAGGCAAACGGGAGACAGCAATGATGTGGCGGATATATATTTATACTCACATATAAATATACTACATACAAATTATAGTATCATTATTTTACAATCAAATATTGTATTTATACTGTTTCGGTGGTTGCAAATAAGGCATCTAATTTTACATACCTACTTAAAAATTGTTTTCTTAAATTAGAAGATGCATTGCTGTCTCACGATGGACATAAAACGTCATTGCAGCTCTGTATGCTACATTTCACGAGAATAATTAGTTTCGGGCGCCAGATAATAATTTCCATTCATGTGCACGTTTATTTTTAGACAAACACAAAAAATGTGATTATATTTAGGTTCTCAGGCTCTATTAGATCGTGAACAGATGCGAATATAGAACAGGAAGTGACGAAAATAAACCGTTAGTAGCTTGCGTTACCAAAGTGTCAATCTCAAATTAGGAAATCGATAATCTTGTGTCACTTCTGATCCTGAAAAGGGCGGTCGAATAACGATAATGTTGAAAGAAGCCATAGTGGTGCGATTATTCTGAAGATAATCCATTTAAGGGCATGCAAGTTAATAACTACTTCAAACATTACTGAATCGCGTTTTAATCACCTAATGCCTAATCGTAACAAGGAGTAACTGTGGATTAAAGCCTATACGCAAAAATTCTCCCGCAGCGTGTACGAGACATGAAAAGAAATTTCATATGGACTTTTTCCCGCATTTCATAGCAACCAAGGCCTTTAGTTTTATAATACTGAAGGCCAGCTGCATAAATATTTATTCAAATGGGGAACCTTATGGTTCTAAACAACTGTACGAATACATTTCTATGGTCCTTGATCCAGCGAGGTTTGCAGCGGTTGTTATCAACATATCAACGAGTAAATGTTAGCAATGGGGGCCCAGTTGCGTACATACAAACGCCGCATGAATTTACCTTAGCATATTGTTATTGGCATTAACGTAAGACGTTATCAGTGTGAGAGCTAAAATTAGTTCACAACAAAATATTCATTTTGAATTAATTAAATACATGAGATAGTTAAGGTTACAAATTGGGCAAGGCCTGGTTTTCAGAGCACGATAAAATATATAGATCCGAAGAATTTGTGCGTCACGACGTACAGCCCCAAGCATTCACGTGAGAAGAATAAATCACAGAAAAGGAAGATAATCAGGTTAAGCTCCAATAAACTAGAACTGCAGTAATCACATTTGGAGAGATCAGTTTGCCAGAAAATGGCTATCTTGGTGTTAGTAGAGGTCTCCCTTAACAGACTGCCAGTAATTAAATGTAATACAGATGTCCTATTCGTGGACATCTCCAGAATTAATTTAGTAGAAATGAGGTATTTGTGTAGCGAAACTTGTTAGAAAGGGTTTGACACTGAAGATAATGTAGAATCGTAGAATCGAAATAACAATATTATGGCACTAACTACATATTCTAGTTTGAAATCTTAAAAGGAAAGGTAAACATTCGTTTGTGGTAATAAAGCATAGCATTTTAAAAATATGATATAAGTGCCTTGCTCCTACACTTTTTAAGATTTTTGTGAGAACACTCATTTACTACAAAAGTTACAAAAAATTTAATTTAGAAGTGTATTACAGTAACACTAGAATTAAAATTATTTATAACTACCAACTGATCACATGAGTTTGGTACAAAATGGATTAAAAGTCCCATTTATAATCTTGAACGCCATTTAACATTACCAAGAAGGCCGTGAGATTAGTGTACTGACAGTTTTAATATGCACTTGAAATTGAACGTTTTATCTTGCACTATTTAAATGCATATTTTTTTATAAATACTAATCCTAGATATACAATTTAAAAAAATGTACAAAAATTACGTTTTCTAATCACGGAATACATGTTCCTAATTTTAGAGAACTGATGTAGATATATTACAACTAGTACCCCTCGCGCAATCTCATTCTCTCGTCCCTTCTTAAATATCAAGTGATCGAAAATATTTCTCCTCGAGTGACCCACGATTTTTGTATAACAAAAAATGTCACGTCGCATCTTTATTCAGAAAATGTTGAACGTTAAAAAACTTGAACGCGTTTTTAATAATATTGTTAAGCTTATTAAGCCGTGGGTCCCATCTGACTACGATGTGTAGCATGTAAAAGATCCCTTGCTAGGGTTGGAACGTCTTAGTCTCGGCAAAATTCTAAATAGGGCTAAGCTACAGTTGGCGCCATCGAAATGTGAACGGATTCTTGCTGCCATGGCATTTTTTTCTGATTTTTATTATTTACTACAATAAAAATCACAAAAAATGCCATGGCAGGGGGAATTCGTCACATTTCGATGGTGTCAACCGTACTTGGTATTAAACATGCCTAGACCTAGTCCACGGGGTTGGCAAAAAGGGCATATGAAGGCCTACTTGCTTGACATGAGTCTCCCCAGAACAGATACTAAATGCTAATAATAAATACTAAGCTTCTGTCAATTTGAGGTTATGCTGATAAACTGAGCACACACGTTTAGATTCCAAGACATAATACTTCGAATAGAAATTGTTTTGATCACTGGATTAACCGAGGACAAAGTTTGCCGTGAGGTACTGTTTCGGGAGTCGTTGTCCAATTCAGGGGAGTCTTCCATGGTAGATAAAAACTGATTTGCAACCATCAATCAATGCAGAATGTGCTTAAGCAGCTACACCCCTTTTTATTTCCATAATATGTTCAATAATCCGTAATGTGCTCAACAAGATGAGATATGACAGATATGCAGATATTTTAGAGAACTGCAAATAGTTAAAAACTTCTGTGGCTAAACTTTTGGTGTAAATAGTTAATCACTTCAAATTTACCCATATTTGCAATTTATCTACACACCGTCATATCTCATGTGCAATAACATTGTTTACAAATGTAAGAATTTCAAAACTGTGCAACTACTGCTCCACCCTCGTACGTAGAAGGAAATAAATTTTCACCTATTCGCTCGGTGAATTAAAAACTCGCTTACAGAAGACTATAAAGATATTATTAACACAAAATTAGTAGTATAGTTAATAAAGTATGATCAAAAATTATTTTCATCTAGTGTGGCTATGGAGTCGTTTCTAATTGACGAATGCAACTACGTTTATACTTAAATATCGAAACTTGACATTTGATTTTAAAGTGACTTATAGTTGGATTCATAAATTAGGAACTATTTAGATCATACTACACAGGGTGTTTAAAAAATACGTTCGGATATTTTACCCACTTATAGATCTCTTCAATACAAACAAAACAGTCCTAATAAACATGGGTCCGGAAACGCTTCGTTTCCGAGATACAGGGTGTTAGTTTAAAAAAAAATCGTTTTTTATTGTTATCTAAAAAACGTGATTGCGATTTTAATGAAATTTTTACAGTTTGTTTATAACATTATGTCAGCTTGACAAAGCGTTTAAGGATGAACAGAAAGTGTTTACAGCTGTATTTCATAGCAACGATCCTTACATAAATGAAATGTAACATTTTCTAATAAGTATCTTACTACTATAAAAAAGTCAACTTTCTATTAGCAAGTGGGAAAAAAATTGTGTATGCACCACGGGTATGCACTACTTAATATTTATGCCCTAGGGTATAAATATCTTCATAATGTTCTTGGCGCATAAATAGCTATTATAGCAGACGAAAATATAGATGTGATATTGCGTTTCAGTCATGTAATTGCACAAGCAGAAGACCATGAATCAACTATTATTATTACCATTATTATAAATTTCAATTTTAGACTGGTACAACTAAATACAATATTGTTTCTTTAATATAAATTAAAGGGTTTAAAATTTTAACTGTTCTTAAGACCGAGTGGAACGCCAGAGAGAGTAGACTATTTTGCAAAGGAAAATAAATTATTATATGTATTAAAGATAACCATTTTAAAGAGCTAGTGCGATTTATTCACACTTTATGAATATCATAACTTCTTATTCTTTCTTAAAGTTTTAATTTGAGAACGTGAAAGTAATGCTGCGAAAGAAATTATTATATGTATTGCGTATGTGTGTGCGCTAGAGACAAATTCGCTACAGTATAACATATGAAGTATAATGCAGCTTAAAACCGAAAATGACATCGTTGCAGAGGACTCATTTTAATTATCAAACCATTAGCTATCATAAAGAATTTGTTTTAAACGCAGTGCGTTTAACTTCTCACCTTCAGACCGGCGCATCTTCCTTATTTATGTTGTATTCGATTTCAACTTTGGTCAAGTACTTTAAAATTTTTAAGAAATACATATAAACCAGTTAAAAATTATTTTAGGTCTAGTTGCATTGGAAAAGTTATTAAAAAAGTTGCCCCGAATCACAAAAATAGTTATCTAATATATTTTCGATATTTTAATAATTTATAATTAGGTAGGTATGTGAATTATACGGTGATACTAGTATTTTAAATCAAATTATAGAAGAGTAGGCAAATGTACAACTAACAAAATCAAGACGCCAATTCGGTATAATTCGGTATTCTCAGCTATTACAGTTATTAACGACATACGGCTGTTAGTAAGCATCGAACAAACCAGGATGAATTTGTGGGCGAGGCCGTCAGGCGGAAGCTAATGAATTTATCCGAGTTAGTTCGATGTGATAACGGCCGTATGTCGTTGAAAACTTTTCATAACACCTACAAAAATTGAAATTTTAGAGCAATTTAAATGAATAAGTTTAATAGTATTAGTAACGGGTGTTAGAAAACTCGTCGTATCAGAGTCACCTATGGAAAAAAATACGTTTGGCAATATTGAAATGTATTGTTCGTGACACTGTAAGTCTATGTCAAATTCGATGTTAGTAGGTTACGTTTTGCGTCAGTTTTGACACAGACTGACGCAAAACCTAACCTGCTAACTTCGAATTTGACATAGACTTACAGTGTCACCAACTACACATTTCAGTATTGCCAATGTTAAAATGTTACTGTTCTGTTATTTCTTAACGACCAAGGCTGTTAAGTGTATAACAGACATGGCTGTTAAGAGGAACTTTTCAGTCAGGTTGATTGAATTATACTAAATTTCAAATACGGATGCAGTAGTTGGAACTAAGTAGTAATCATAACTATGGCCATGATTGGTCGAAACAAAGTCGTCATTACAACCATCTGAAAATAAAATATTTTTCAAAATTGTCAATTTGACAATTAATCCTAAAAATATAATAGGAAAACTGATAAATAGTGAATAAAAAAAGCTGGCCTACAACGTTTATTGGAATTATGTAGGACGAAATTATTGTAAAACACGAGCTGTAACACAAACTTATATTTTCCTAATGTAAAACTGAGTTTGAGTTCCGAGCGTCATCTACTGCATTCTTATTTGAAATGTAGTATAGAACGCAGTTAATTCAAAAGGTTTATCGAAATCAGTGTATAGCAAGATTTAAAGAACTAGCGAAGTTCGACATTAGTTACAGAACAGTGTTTAGGGTGTGGAAAAAAGGTAAAAACAGAAATAGTGTTGACGAACAAAAGGGACCAGAAAAACTAGGGAAAGCTTGATGATTCAAAAATTAGGAAAATTGTTATAATATGTCGCATAAGAATAGAGCTACAGCTACAGCAATTTGTCATTTCCGTAAAACATATTGGCAAAGTTTTTAAGAAAATGGTATTATACACTACAAAAAAAGATGCCCCGCATACTATAGTACTTATGTTTACTAGTGTTAATTTTTAGTTGACATGAGGTACCTAATACTTATTACGAATGTAAATGTTTTGAAATCCATTGTTTACTTACAAAAAGTGTCATGGAAATCAACAAGTTTATGAATTGTCGGTTAAGCGTCTTATAAATTTAATTAACACGTTAAATAGTGCCTGAAATACGTCGAACCACTGCTGAAAAAGTAGAAATAGTGAGTTTAGTAGGTGAAAAATAAATATTATTTCATTAACTTCCGACTATTTTTGTGATTTTGAGTATTTTTTAAATAAATGTTATCGATAAAATTAGACCTACTATGATTTTTCAATCTCTCGCGTTCTAAAAAGTCAAAATGTTTATAAATAAGAAAATATTGCTAGATTGTCAAAATCCTATAAAATTTTCTTGCATTTTATAATTTTCTTTTTCAGTTATAACAAAAACAGTGTTTACTGCCTTGTTTTAAATTGGAAAATGACAATAATACCTAATTGTACAGTAACATAATAGTTATTTATGTATTTAGTGTATAAAAATTAGTTTTTTGGCTCGAGTTCGGATGCAACAAAAAAATAACGCAAATTTTGAAGTAAATAATAATAAACGTTCGCAACACGTTATTCATTTTTGACAGATTGAATACTGTTTTCGACATAATACAATATTAACCTAGTTATGACTGAAGGTGCTTATGAAATTTCTTTATGCGTTCGATACGGCTACCTATACCTTTGATACGATTTTTTATGCGTTCGATACGGTCATTATAGCTTCGACACGGAAGCTTTTGTTAAATTTTTATGAAGGTCAACTTTGACATTGATTAGTATGTGTACAGTGTCAACTTCAAAGGTGAGAGTGCAAAAATGCATTAACATCGTTAATGTTATCAGTTATACAGGGTGTTTCAAAATTGCACAAAACAAATATAAGGGCGGAATTCTACATAAAAAAATAAGAAAAAACTCTAATGAACATATGTCCAAAAATCATTCATTTCAAAGATATCCTTGATCACTTTTTCAAACCTCTAAGATTTAGCAGGCTGGTGTTCTGTTCCAGCACATGTTTTTTGTTTACATACAATATGTGGGCGTTGTTCTATAGTAAATAATAAGCATGCGTTTCAAAATAAATTATTTCAGGTTTTTTTAAAAAGTAAAATTTATAGTAACTGTTCGAAGCAATCTCTTTTTTTTTAATCACTCATAACAATTCTGGCAATTGTAAGTAAAACAAACAGATAATGAAAACAAAACACTAGCTTACTAAATCTAAACTTTTAAAAACGCATTGTAGTCCAGTCACTATGTCCAAAAATAAGGCCTTTGCTGGAAAGTGAAGGGAAATTTGAAATTCCTTTTTTGGGGTGTTTGGGGGGTCTAGCAAAGCTTAACTTCAAGTTGTCGACCAAGATTTCCTATGTGCTATTTCCGCCATCTTGATAAATGAGTGCGTTTGATTTTTTTGCGATAAATCGGTTCCCGTTCACACTACATAAAAATAATGTGGACATCTTTTTTAGAATTTTGAATGCTCTACAATTTATGTTATATTACTTTTTCGGATACGAGCGATATTTGTCGAGATATCGAACGCGAAAGAAGAGCGTGAAAGGGTCGAGATTTTTTTTCGAGCTTCTGGGCTTGTGTCTCATTTCGGTTTCTATTTAGCGAAAACGTAGCCATTATCAAACTTGTAGAGGTTGAAAATAGCTTTAATTTGACCTATTATAAATTGATATGCGACTAAAATTACGACTTGTAGAGCGGGCGAAAGTTGTCAAGTCGGCGCTTAATTTTTATTTCATGTATATCGTACTACTACCTAAATGGCATAATAAACTTCATTGCATTATGAGAATCGTTATATTTCAAGTAGGCAGTACGTAAATTGTTATTTTTGACGTCGTTCTCGATACAAGCGACAATGACGATGAGGATGCTGCAACGCTCGAAGTAAAAATCGCCGAGGAATGGGAACATCACGAAGAGCACCCTGACCATGAATGTATACTTGAAGAAAGTAAGTATTAAGAAGAAGATAAAATATATATCGATGAAAATGAACCAGAACCATCAAAACGGAGAAGAAAATGAAAAAATTACAACACCGATAAGTATTTCAATTCATAGCAAGTAAAATTGCAAGCAGTTTCAAGTAGCGTTAGCAAGAACCGAGTTATTGCAACAAAAGCAAACTCACCAATTTTTTAAGATGGCGGAAACAGAACATGGACAATCTTTGTCGACAACAATTATCATTTTAAATAGCTACAGTAATTTAAAACATTTTATAAGGAAGGGTGGTCGAAAGGAAATTCTAATGAAGTAAATTTATTAGTAGACCAGGATAGAATCCCAGTTTCTGATGATGTCAAAAACTTGGGTCTTTATCTTGATAATAATTTCAAATTTACTAAACATATTTCAAAATATCTGCAAAATACATATAGTTCCTTGAAACTTATTTATCAAAATCGACATTTTTTAAGTGTGAATGTGAAAACCGTTTTGTGTAATGCATTAATCTTGTCCTGTTTTGATTATTGTGACGTTGTTTATGATTCACATTTAAATAGCTTTAATATTGCTAGAATTCAGAAAATTCAGAACTCATGTTTATGCCTCATATTTGGAATACGAAAATATGAAAGAATTTCTTATGAGCTGAAAGATTCAAACTGGCTTAATATGAAAGAATGGCGCTTCTTTCATTTTGCATGTCTTATCCACAAGATTATTTTGAGTAAATCACCGAGTTACTTATACAACAAAATAAAGTTTAGAACCGACGTACATACTTTAAATATAAGATTTAAAGGAACGCTGACTCCACCTGAACACAGGGTATTTTTTAAGATATAATTGTGAGTCCAAATGGACACCCAATGATTACATTTGGACACCCAGTAAAGTCTTGAACTGGACAAGGTAAAAATAAAAAATACACACTAAAATGCACAAAACATTAATTTATAATTTATAAAGTAAACAACATTGACATTCATAACATTGAACAAAGAACAAATAAAATATTAAACATAAATATTGAGAAATATCAGTTTAAAAAAGATAAACAAAAATATTATTAAATGCCTCCAGTTGTTTTAAAAAAAATTTTGGCAAAATCCTGCTGGGCGTAAAGTTCCAAATCTGGTTCCCTAAATCTGCGATTTTTTTTTCAAAAACGGCCACAGCCTGACGAGGATCGTAATGTGCAGTGCCAATTCTATTCAGTAAAATAAACAATTTGTAATTCATAGATTCTTCCATTAGAGAAGTTCTATGTTTTGATTTTATTTGATTGTAATGCGATATGACCGTTTCTGTGGTTATATAATGTGGCGATGTTATAAATATTGCAGAAAATAGTTTTTGGACAATACCTGTGGTTTTTGCAACAATATTTTTTAGTTGGACACTATATTTACAGCCAACGTCTCTGGTGTCTAATTTTGGTAGTTTGCTAATAGTAAGCCAGTTATCACAAACGCTATCAGCAAAATTACTTACATTGCTCTCTCCAAAGAGTGTTTTTACTAGTTCTCGGCCAGCATTGATCAACTCTGTTGGGGAAGATGGTCGAACGGCGATTTCATAGTAGAGATGGTGGAGTGGTCCTCCACATTTAGTCGCACATTAAAAAAATTAATAAAAGCAGTGCCGATTTCTTCTCTACCTGCCGACCATCATAATCGTCGATTTGTGGTGACATACTTATTTGGAGTTCATTTAATGCTAGTAGCTCACAAAAAAGACTTTTTACAGGTTGGACACCTAGTAGAAAGTCCTTAAAAAATTCCCAGCCTGAACATAAGTCAGAATTTTTCAAGCGATCGTTTTCTTGCAGAATAACTAAATGCTATAATTCGTTACCAAATGTAGTAAAAGGCTATTGTACAGTCGTGTTCAAATAAATCTGGGACAGTGTTTTTTTCACATGCAGGTTGAGTTAAGAATTGAAGAATATCTCCATGGATTTCCTTTTATCAGAGAGAGTTACGGCTTTCAGTAACTATTAAAGTTTAATGTAACCTTTTCTGATAACAGGAAATCCATGGGGATATTCTTCAATTCTTAACTGAACATACATATGAAAAAAACATTGTCCCAGATTTATACGAACACGACTGTACATCAAAACTTAAAAAAACTATTTTTCAAAATTTTATGGATAAACATCAATGAATTAATTATTAGGGTCAAAATAACACACTTCTTTTTGTTCTTCACCGGGATAAGTAGATGAACAACGGATAGATCTGTTTTTATATCAAGTTAAACTTCGCCCAAGACAATATTACGTTTTAGTCAACATTTTTTCTGTGTAATTTTGTAATAATTTAATAAAGACCTTTATTATTATTGTTATTATTATTAGTAGTATTAATATACAATTATATAATGCTGTATACTATCTACTTGATGAAACGTAATGATTCCAATAATGCCATGAAGTTTGTTATGTCATCTACTTACGTAATAGTACGATACATGACATGAAAATTACGCGCCAACTTGACAACTTTGGCCCGCTCTACAAGTCGTTATTTTAGTCGCATATCAATTTATAATAGGTCAAATTGAAGCCATTTTCAACCTCTACAAGTTTGATAATGGCTACTTTTTCGCTAAATAGAAACCGAAATGAGACACAAACCCAGAAGCTCGAAAAAAAATATTGACCCTTTCACGCTCTTCTTTCGCGTTCGATATCTCGACAAATATGGCTCATACGCAAAAAAGTAATATAACATAAATTGTAGAGCATTCAAAATTATAAAAAATATGTCTGCATTATTTTCATGTAGTGTGAACGGGAACCGATTTATCGCAAAAAAATCAAACGCACTCATTTATCAAGATGGCGGAAATAGCACATAGGAAATTTTGGTCGACAACTTGAAGTTAAGCTTTGCTGGACCTCACCATTACCCCAAAAAAGAAATTTCAAATTTCCCTTCACTTTCAAGCAAAAATGATATAGTGACTGGACTATTGTTATCTCTAATTCTTTGATCAAGGATATTTTTGAAATGAATAATTTTAGGACATACGTTTATTAGAATTCTTTTCCTTATTTTTTGATGTAGAATAGTGCCCTTATATTTGTTCTGTGCAATTTTGAAACACCCTGTATAAAGTTACATTTCTGACACTGTTATGTTTGCAATATTTAACTTGGGTTGTTCTCTGAATGTCATTTTTTTGGCAGTGGTCTATTATGATATGTTTTTCGGACTTTTTCCACTATCTAGAGTGTAAGTCACACAATGTTTCCGGAGTTTTGATCTACTCCCGAAACGTTGTGTGATTTACACCCTAGACAGTGGAAAAAGTTCGAAAAACATATCATTTAACTTGGGGTTTGCATTCTACAACTGCGTAGCTTAGATTCAAACCTTAAACTTCAAGCCTTTAGGTACATATTTAGATGTAATTGAATTGAGATTAAGACATACTATATTGCAAGCGTAGCTCTCAAAAAAAATGCATGATCACAAACAGGTGCAATATTGTAATAGTTACGTATACATATTTCATACTAAAAACAAAACATTTAAAAATAATTAAAATCAAACTTTTTAAATTTGTGCTACAACCTTTCAAACAGCAATCAAGATGTTTCGATCCTATATAGCAATGAGATTATTTCATTCTCGTATATACCATCAAATAGGTCAAGATTGTCAAGTTCAATATACATGGTTCAATAACATACATTTTAATGAATTGCACGTATATCTTGTTTATGCAGCACTGCATTTGACGTGGTTCGAGGTCAGAATATGTATGTACCAAGTCAAATAAACGCCTATTTACATTTTCTAGAATAACATGCGATAATTAACCGTGAAAATCAAGTTGTTTTAGAAAAAAATTTAATTATAACTCGGTGGTGTTTTAAAAATTCTAAAGCAAATAACAGCTATCAATTATTGGAAAAACCTTAATACAGCTTGGAATGTAGCCAATCTTTAGTATTATGTGTAAAAACTATAATAAATGTACTGAAATATTTTTGGCTTTGAATCAATGACAGATTGTGTAATAATAAAAGCAAATTTCTTAATTGCAAAAATCTTGATTATTTCTGTTACTGTATTTCGTGAAGTGCGATGAATTAGTACTAAGAATGTGCATATTTTCATGCTACATATGAAGACGTAAACATTTCTCTATAAAGTTATTTGGGAGTTTTTCTATAAAACAGGAACATTAAACTTGAGTAATGTTAATTAGTCCGTTTAATAAATTCAGCTATTATTTTGATATTAGGATTCTTTTTGAAATTTATGAATGAAGTACTTTCAATTTACGGTTACATCACGAAGTTATAATTATCACTCATTTTAATTTAAAGTGGAGGGCGCAGAATCCGAGGAATTAAAAACACTCTCTTTGCTGTAATGTAATTGTAAATGTTACGATACCAAAAAATAACTTCCTTATGAAGTTGTGCGAGACTATTAGATTTTTATTTTTAGTTTTAATTGGAGTATATCACGAAATACGCTAATTATGCCTACATGCAAACAATAGCGTTTTCAACCGTTGCACTTTGCAAGGAATTATATTACTTCTCTGGCATTCCTAGGCGGGAAAGTTTCTAACGGAATAGAAATAGACCTTAAGACCCAATAGATTTTAATACAAGCCTGAACGATCCTCAAAAAACTGGGACAGCTCGAAAACAAATTTCAGTCCTCTGGTGTGGTCACAGTTATAAAAGTTCTTGTCTGTGGCAATTTTTTACAAAACGAGTTGCCCGGTTGGTCATAGTTGTTGCGAAGTGGGTCAGAATCGCACATATACGTAGTGTTGGCGAACGGTTACGTCGAAAGGTTATTATTTTCTTTTATACTAGCGATCGTCTACGTTATGTTATAACTTTCACAAGTTTTGTGGAACTTGAATGTTGAATAAGAATTTGCATCACATCATAGAAAGTTTATTTTCACACTTGACATTCGACATTTTATCGAGCTCGGATGATTTCTGGGTTTTCGGTTGGCATTTAAGCTAATCTATTGTTAATTTGATCTAGACGAGATATTTTGTTGAAGGAATATAACGGAGATACCAAAATCTTCGCTATCGAGCAGGTACTGAAATTAAAAACGTCCTAATACAAGAACACAACTATAAGTTACTTAAAAATCAAATGTATTTTTCTTTGCACAATGGTTAGCCATGGAAATTTCCCCAATTTAGCTGTGTAAAATTACTTTGTTCTCTTTAAACGAGGTTTACATTTGAGGTTATAGTTTCCAAATGCATTTAGGTTATAAAACATGACAAAACACCTTCAAATGCAAAGTTGTCATATATAACCAAAACACAAAATAGCACTTTAGAGTCATTTTTATTTATTTATCCAGTTTCAGTAATTGTGTAATTGAAGGCATTGCAAATTAAGAACATGGAAGGTCTTACAATACTTTAATATGAACCGGTTAACAGACAACGAAGTAATTTTTCATCGCCAAGCAGGCAGCGAACAAATTACAAAAACATCTGTTCACCAGCAAATCGCCCCGATCCTACACGAATTTAAAAGAAAACCGTTACAAAAATAAAACAATAAATCGCGGCATGCCAGCTCAAAGGAGCACCAATTCTCAAGTGCAAACCTCTGCACAACAAAGACAATAAAGGGCCAACGGCTCGCCAGACCCCAAAACAAAAAAATTGCAAGCACATAAAACACCCCAATAAATCCGGGAGCCGACAAACACGGCGCCGCTGAGAACAACTCCGAACGCGCTACCAAATTAATAATCCGAGTTCAATTACTAAAACGCTCTTAAATCAGAGTGCGCCCAATCAAAACCCCCACATAAGGATACCTGCCGATAGGAAAAATTAGCCGCCACCTGATAAAAATCAACCCCAAGTCTCTAGCACCCGGGCAGGTCGAGAAAAACGAAATTCAGCGTACACAGCGGCCCAGCGGAAACGCATTTTGTAACGGAGAAATCAGGGCCACGACCGAATACAGCGGGCAAGGGTGCAATATTACAAATTAAATTATAATTAGCGGAAGGAAGCATCCCAGGAAGGCGTGAATAGTATCAAAATTCATATAAAATTAGCGCGCAACCAATCGAAGCAAAAATAACTTCTTAACATACGCAATAAGAGTAATGCTTAAGTAAGTTTTACGCCGAACACGGAATTAAAAATTCCAATTTCAATTAATCTTTACCAAAACCTAGCAAATTGGGTGTCGTTAGAATCAACATTTCAACGACCCAAATCAAGTCGATAATTGATCACGCCGCTCAATTAAACGCGATAATTCGAAATACATCAAAAACGGGCCAAAACATCCCTTCTACTTCGACCAATGGGCTGCGAGATCGCGTCTGACAAAGGACTGGCCCCTTTAAATAGTCGGACGCTGGCAATAGGAAATCACTCAACCCAGGAGAGTCAGCCAACAGCATCCAGCCTTCCAGGACCAGCTAGCAGCTCCAGCCTTCCAAGGATCTGCCAGCCCCAGCCCTCTCCAGAGCCTATCACCTTCGTTGAACATAGCTGTTTGCCGCATCTACTGGACTTAGCTGTCTGCCGCATCTACTGGACTTAGCTGTCTACCGCATCTACTGGACATAGAGCCTGCCGCATCCACTGGACTTAGCTGTCTACCGCATCTACTGGACATAGAGCCTGCCGCATCCACTGGACTTAGCTGTCTGCCGCATCTACTGGACTCAGAGCCAACCGCCTTCGTTGGACTTAGAGCCAATCGCCTTCGCTGGACAGAGAGCCTGCCGTCTTCGTGGGATTTGGACACGGAGCCACTTTAGCCGCCGGCACCGCCTCCGAAGGACCACACCAGCTTCCAACTGCGGATGCCAATCCGCCATTTTCTTTTTCTGTACATATATGTTACCTAGTTATAAGCTTATCTGTATGTTAGTTAGTAGTGTAAATATAATAAACTTTGTTCCAATCAAATCCAGTGTCTAGCTGAGGGTAACGCCCACCCTCCTCTTCCGAAACCGACGCCATTGAAGTAACCCTACCGCTGAGCTATAAACCGAGGCGTGTTAACTTACATTTTAAATATTTTTCCACATGTACTATCAAAATAAGCAGTCTATATGGAAACAATCTTTTATTCTGTCAAATGATAATAAAGTAATTTTTTGGAGGTTAAACATGTTATACAACAAAATAAACATTACGGTTCTGTTGATGTAAAACTTAACAACAAAATCCATGGCCAACATTCATGCCAAAAACGAGTGCATGGATTATATTTATACATATATTGTAACTATAAAAAAACATTCTTTTAAAGATTTTTGTAACAGTAATTCATTAACAGTGCTAGATCAGTGTTTTTAGAAGCCACTTAAATAGTTATTAATTATTATTGAAAAATATTTCTCTTACAAAGCGCCTTGCATCAAAAACGAAAAAATTATGCAAACATCCAACTTTTCCGTAAATAATAAAAAATGTAATAGAGTAATTAACATTTTATACTATTTTTTCCAATTATAAATCTTTAGTCTTCACCTAAAAAAATTTGAATTTTAAAATTAAGTCTTACTATGTGAAATTTTAAAAAATATTAAAAAAAGAAAAATACAATGTTTGCTAAATTATTCTTCTTAACATAGAATTTCGGCTTAGACCGCGAAGTATTTGTGGATGAACAACCAGCCAGAGAATGCTTAATGTGCTTTGCACCTTGTGAACTCGAGCAAGAAACCGCGCGATGGTCATGCTCTTTGGTAGATCGTGTTGTTGAGTACCTTGAGAACTAGGATACTTAGGCAGATTTGGCCTTGTTGCTGTTTGTGCATCCATATTCACTAACATTTCGCAAGGCCTTGCAGCTTGCATCATAAGAGTGAAAGTCGCACTAAAGGTCGGTGTGGATCTATTTATGGTCCTCTGTGCCAGCCGCACGGAGTGACGTAACGCTGATTGGGGCGTAGCCGTATGACGCACAGTGATTGTAATGCTTTAGATCATGTATCACAGAAGTCCACGTTTTACTAAGCTTAAAACCATCTTCTCTGTTTATATTATTTGGATGGTTTTCTATTTCTATGGCTTCACGTATCACTCGCGGAAAGTGCTGAAGTATTCTGGCAAGTACTGTGAGGGTCGCGTAATTACAGACATTGTATTTTATCTTAGCTATATTATTTCTAGGAAGGAAACATTTTAATTTAGCTATTTTATTTCTAGAACAATAATAACCCGTATTTGATAGGTGTATTTTATGTATGATAGAAGTAGACAATTATATCTCGTAAACGAAAGCTTTTATTTGTTTTGCCCAGTTTGTAATTCGACTCTGTTTGCAGCTGTTGAGTGTGCCGAGGGATGTAATAAATGCTCGGTGCGAGAATCGAAAAATTCTATATTAGATTTATGACCAGGGGCTTATACAGTTTTGAGGAACAAACAGCCCCAAACCGCCGACTATCGGGATTGATTAGTTTACGATTTCAGCTCAAGAAACACGTGTTCAAGTAGTTCGTGGGAAACAGCAATTTAAAACTCGACCGAAAAGGATTAAAACCGTCGTGGATTTTAGAAGGGAAACAACCAATTAACAGAGCGTCGCTATAGTGCTATAGAGCTCCAGGATGGAGGGGCTTTCGTAAGTTGCATAAAACACTCGACATAGGACGGCAGGGGGCAGAAAAACGAGGTCTGGTGTAGGTAGTAGTTCTGCTCGCAATACGGAGAACTGCTACAAAAGCTGATCACTTATTTAACTCTTATTCCCCTAGGTACAGCGCAACCTGACATTGCTGGAAATCCCGTTAGGAAGGGGGCGTTGAGTACCAACTCTTTGTCTTTCTTATTTCACTAGGTACAGCGCAACCTGACATTGCGAGGTTTCTTTTTCCTCGTTAGTAAGGGGGCGTTGCGTACCAACTCTTTGTCTTTCTTATTTCCTTAGGTGCAGCGCAGACCGACATTGCGAGGTTTCTGTTTCCTCGTTAGTAGGGGGCGTGAATAACAATTCTTTGCCTTTCTCTTACTTCACTTACACCGCCAGGCCCCCATAGTAACCAGACTCAGGCTGACAGACAGCCCTTCTTGCCGCTAGGCGAGATAACGACGAACGCCCGACGTCCGGTTAGGCTCCGAAACAGCGCAATAATTGTAAGAGTAATGTAGTGCTTTTACTTTGGTCCTAATAAAGAATAATTGATTTCCATGACGTTGTTTCCTTTTGGTGTAAGAACTCAAGGTCTCAAGCCCCTATACGAACTAAGTAAAGTTAGCCTAAGTACGATCGCTTAGGTTAAGCACCTGTAACTCCGTCAAATCACCCGCCGTAACCAGTAAAAATACACAACGTAGGCACTTGCACGAGCTAAAAGCAACCAGGGTGTGCACCGTTACAGTACTCTGGCGTGCTCAAATTCTAAGATGTGCCCATTTGCAAATGTATGCTGTGCTACGGCAGATTTTGTGATGCGTTTGTGTTTGCAATCGGCTCTATATTCTTGAAGTCTTATAGATCAACGGAACGACCAATTTGTCCAATGTAACTCGAGCCGCAAGACCAAGGAATGCGATATACGTCTCCTCTTCTCATTCTGCTTACATGGTTTTTCCAGTTTTCTTTGTATCCGGTTGCTTCGTCTATTATAGAATATATAGATATATACCCACTTCGTTGCGTATATCGTTGTTTCTTTTGCTGTACAACCATTGATTGATCTGATACATTTAGTTTGTGATGTTTGTATGGTTTGTCGTACTTTTTATTGTCATTTCAACCATAAAATAGTGTAGACGTACTTAATAAAATTTAAGCTGTGTCTACTTCCTTGTTTTCCCCATGTTTTTTGTATTGTTCCACATATACTCTGATATTGATTGATTTTGTTATATATATCTTTGTTTTTGTCATATGTAATATTGCCACTTAGATTCTGGAAAAATGCGACTTGTTCTAAGGATCCGGGGTTCTTAGTCTATGATTATTTTAGTTGTTACCAGATTTGTACCTAAAAAGGACCTTTTCTTAATGTATTCGTTTGAGATCCTTAAGTTGTATATTTAATATACATATTATGTAGTTTCAAAACAGCAATTTCCAGTTTATATTCGTCTCCTTGAACTATTACCTAGTCATCAGCAAATAAGACCGTATTTAGGTATGTCGTGGAACAAAACTATGATTTAAAATTGCATGCTGGCTTTACTATGTCACAAATGTATTTCACTTTATTTTAATTATGCATGTTCTGTCACGTTTAAAGTACATGTACATTATATTATACAGTAGCAGTTATTAAATATGTATAAATATATTGGTTTGGTTAGTTAAATTATAGAAATATTCTTCGTTAGATTACGAACTAAAATTATTTCTTTCTCAATTGCAATTTGTTTTTTTAATTTGGCGTTTGACAGATTGATTAATCTGCAACTGAAAACTTAAAAAATAATTTACATTCAATTCTAGGAATTATTACAACGAATGCTGTTCTAGATTTGTTTCTCTGGAAGTACACTATGTTAACCCTACATGTACACTTTTTAAAAATATTAACGTCTTTGTTGGTCAATGTTTGTTGATGTGTGTTATTATTCACAGGGTTCTTTCTTTTTGTCCGGTAAACACCTATTTCGACTTAAAACATTTATCGTGATTCGGTACTATGAAATACTACTTCAATTTCAGCAATTTATTTACTGTAGTGTTATAAAGAAATGTAAGTTTTATATTGTAGAAAACGTAATAACATGACATAAATCCATTATTTTTCAGAAGAATAAATAACTATATCATTATATTATTACTATATTAAAGATACAGGCCTAGAGAAATAAAAGGGAATGGCAGTGCCCTTAATCGTTTTATTTTTCACATATAATTCTGTATTTAATATAATAGAAAATACAAAAGAAGTGACGATCTACTAAATACAACTCGTATATCTACCAATATGGGTACCTATTGCATACGAAGAAACACGGCTCTACAAAATCTTGTGCAAACAACGTGGTGTTGAAAGCAGCTTTAACTACATTTACTTACCAATTTACATTTCAAACAGCAATCACATGAAGCAACAGTGTACAAGTCAAACCGAGAAAAATAAACACTCGTTTTCATATGCTGTTGTCTTCACTGGAACTAAAGAATTTATTTTTCTTGGCAGCTACACCTTTGTGTAGTTTTTACAGCCAAATTAATTCCCTGCAACAAATTTGGAAAATGTTTCCGTCAAGACTTTGCAGAACGGTTAGTAATGTTGCAGCAACTCAAAGACATTTTATAAATAGGGTTAAATAACATCCTTGTAAAAAATTAGAAAGGTTGCGTGATACACTCGCGTAAGATTTGTAGAATTTATTTCAAAGTAATTTCAAAATGAGATTATGACTAACGGATATTAATATTTTTAGAATAAAGTCGAGGGCTACAATAAAGGTTGTATGTTTTGTGTCCGTTGTCAACTAAATTATTTTCAGGTGTGACATTTCAATAACGGTATTAATTTAAGAGTTTTGATGGCACCGTCACCTGTTAGAAATAATATGGAGGAGAAAACAAAATTCTGTTTCTAGGTAATGTATGTATAGAACAAACTTACAGTATTGCCGATTGATGTATACTTTTCAAATGTAGCTCATACGATGTTCCATTTTTAGTTTGGTAGTTTTTATAACATTATGTTAAAATACCTAATTTGACTGTTATACTCTTTGGAAGTTACATACAATAATTTTATGTAATTGTTAAGAACAGGTTGCAATTAAAGTTTTGCAAATCATAAAACGCTATAACAAAGCATATATGTTATTAATTAACACTACATTACTATACAAATCTTTAATAATTTAATTGTTATATAAACACCAGATATTTAGTACAGTATAACAATTCATGTTCACAAAAACAAATTTATAGAAAATACACATAGATACTTAAGTATAAGTACTACGTCTGTTTAGAATGAGTTCGTTCTATATTAAATGTATGAAGAGTGAGTTTATGTTATTCGAGCATAGGCTGTATTAAAATTCTGCAGTTCTTCGCAAAATAGCGACATATTTTAAAATACGTACAAAATTTCCTGAATTTAAAATACTAACAATCTTATGCTATATCATGCTGGTATCCTAAAATATGAATAGGTGAGATACTGTAGGTTCTAATTTGCGATATCGATTCTGAGAAAAGCCAGGCAAAAATGATTATGTGTTTAGGGCTTTCTGAACTTTAGATAACCTTCGATTAGCTTCTTGCGTGGGCGTCATTTTTTTTACTTATTACTTACATTAACTTTTAACATACGTTGCGATCGCGTTGAAATACGGAGTGAAATTTTGCATTCAGCAATAGTACGTATATGCAAATGAATATATTTTCCTAATACCCAACAAACAATACGGAAATAGCCGTATTTATTATTGTTATATCATTTGCCATTTCTATATACACTCCAACTGTGTTTTGCAATAATATTTATATGTAAACATACTAAACGAAATGCAGCATGATATAATACGCTATGCTGGTCGAATCTAATGACTAATGAGCAATCCGCTAGCACTTTTAATAAAGAAAAAACTGGGAAATCCAAAGATTTATATGTTAAATATGTATAAGCATGTAATAAATTAAAAAGTTGTGCTCTTAAAACAACATACGAAATAATATGTGTCTGTACCAAGAAAATATTCTGAAGAAATTGAAGATTTTGGTAAACATCGTAATTATAAGGTTGTGGGTGGTTTGCGTACCTACAATTATTGATTTTCGAAGGGATTCTAAAGTTATTTTGGATGGTCAGGGTACTTTACTAAGATGAAATTACTGTTTTATCATGATTATGATCAGCCATTTTTAGCAACCCAGTTATATTTTGGGAGCATTTCCCCAATTCTTAATTAAATAAGCGCAGTTTCCTTAATGTAAAGTAAATTTCTGTCGTGGGCTTTATTGTTTCTATACACATATTAATTTTGTTCTTTTTTTAAACAGTTTCTGATTGATGAGCTACAATCATAGTTGTATGAATTGTATGACAATAGTTATCGAGATATCATACGGAATACATATTATTTTCAGATTAAGTAACTTTAAATACAGTTTCGATGTAATTAAAAAACCAAGCAATATGGTTTCGTAAACTTTTCTTCTTCTTTTATATCGTCTACCTATTTTGATATAAGTAACGACCAAGGTACTTACATTAGTTGAAGTAGTTATAATATTTTATAAATTTTATTGCTTATGTAAAGGGGAGATTAAAATCTTACATCACAATTCCGTTTAACGTATTAGATAGAACTGGACCAGTAAACTTTTAAAGGAGCAATCTAGCCGTATATGGACAATAAAAGCTCTTTTCATGTTGTAAGATAAGAATTTTCAAATAAAAACGAATTGGGGACTAAACAACAAATTTTAACATACAGTATGTGAATGTACTAAACATTTCATTAGAATTGTTGCGTGCAGATTATCTTTCTAACCTGTCACTTTCTTTTCGGGCAAGGAGATGTGTGGTAAGCTCAGCATCAACGTGATATTGATAACGAACCATCCCTAAGGCCGTTCGCCCACCATTCGCGCCGTCAGCGTCAGCCATTTCATTGAAAGCATTACTTGTTCGTCCACCGGGACCAGTCAGTAGGGGTTTTTGCCCTACAAAAGGTGGAGTAGAAACGAGTTTTATATATGATGTTTAGGTCGGGCACTTAATGAAAATCCAAGTTTTAGACCTTGGAGGGGCGCCGCGCGGGCCGCCATCTTGGATTAAAGGTGCTGAAACTGCTTTTTTCCAAATAACTCCGCAACGGCTGATCCTACGTCAAAAAAGTCTAATTCAAAGTTAAAGAAGACAAGATTCTTGAAATTTTTTCTATACATATTAATTTTTGTATACAACTATTTTTTGTAAGTCTAATATGAAAGGAGTTACAACGGTGGAAAGATGAACGTTTCTCTAAAAAATAGTGTAATTTCTCATTTTTTCTTGTATTATTTCTGGATATTCGTTACGTAGTCATAATAATTTGATAAACGTAAAGTACACTCATTTCCACAACACCATGAGGTAGAGCTAATAGCGCTTTTTTATTGTGATATCCCCAGTAGGCCTAATCCACAGATGTTCTAGTTTAGCGATGTTTCATGTTCGCGATTATATATTTTTTTTAATTTTAGACGGTCCCGGTCAGTAGATGTTAAGGTCTTCATGAGAGTCTTCATCCTCAATGTTATCTTCCAAAGCCATTGTTCCTGAGACTCAGGACTTTCATTGATGAAATGTCCTCATCTTTGTCCGCACTCTCGATGCGAACTTCTGGTGCATTTTCGCATGATTGGCCATTACAGAATCTACACAGAATAGAGCACTTCATCTCACTTTTCGTGCAGACACATGCTCTGCCGCATCCTTTTTTGCAATTGCATGAAATTAATTTTAATAAGGTCTCGGGTGCTGGATTCTGTCATTGTTACTGAGTGAGCTCATTGGTGCCAACTTGTGCATTTTTTTCGATTCCATACCACTGTTGGACCTAGTGATACGTTCTAAATGCATGATACAGTGTAGCGTCCTTTATTGGTGGCAAAGAAGTAAGATTAAATGTGTTTCTTGCAGTTGCTCTTGTTGGTAACGAACTTCTTCCAAGGTATTTTCTTCCATGTCGCCACCATATAAAGCAACGAGTAAGCGTGCTTCAGCATCTGCGATATCATCAGGTTTGGCATCGTGATGTTTGAATATGCCTATAGTGTCATTGAGTCTGGTGCTTTTCTGGACAAGAGAACAAAATTTTGTTTTTCCTTAATTGTAGACGGACGACGTTGTGTCGCAGCCACTAAATGCATGGAGAAATAGAATGTTCTCAGCTGTTTTTTCATATTTAAAACTATTTGCAGAATACACTCTTTCAACAATTTTGCCTCTCCCAGGTTTGCGAAGGTAGCTGTTGCTAATACCGCCACCAGAACTAGAAGATCGACGTCTTCTCCAATGACGAAAACAGCATCAAATGCTGAGTACAAAGAAATCGCTGTGTTGACAATCAACACATCAGCATCTTCTTCAGCCTGCTTAAATGTAATACAGTAATGTTCGAATGTTTTTTACAGCATCGAAATCAGACGGACTTTTCTTTTAGTTCGCTAGAAATCGTTCTTGGGAAACTAGAACCGGCGTTGTTTCATCGAAAATAACATCCGCAGACATCTGCTTTTTTGATCGGCGAAGCCGTTCTGTAGTCTTGGTATTTTTTAACACCATCAAACGGATATCCATCGAAAACAACGACTGCATGTGCGAGTATAAGTGACTTAGGGCCGGTTGCAGAAAGCAATGTTAAGTCTGGTGTTAGCTAACATCGCGTCAAAGTGAACAAAATCGCATCAAATTTTGTTTACTAATGTATTAGTTACCATAAGCATTTGAGATTTGATTCGTTTTTGTTCACTTTGACGCGATGTTAGCTAACACCAGACTTAACATTGCTTTCTGCAACCGGCCCTTATAGTTGCATTCATAAATTAAGAACTATTTCACAGCTATACTAGATGAAAATAATTTTTGATCATACTTTGTATTTCTATATAGAACGGTATTGTGATTGTTCTCTGAATGTCATTTTTTGGCAGTGGTCTATTATGATATGCTTTTCGGACTTTTTCCACTGCCTAGGGTGTAAATCACATAACGTTTTGGGAGTTTTGATCTACTCCCGTCTTCAGGTGTTCCTGGTTAGTCCTGAATTTACGTAGAAAAACGTACAATATCAGTCCTTCTCAGGACTAACCAGGAACACCTGAAGACTAGAGTAGATCAAAACTCCCGAAACGTTGTGTGATTTACACCCTAGGCAGTGGAAAAAGTCCGAAAGGTATTCTGATGTATAAAAATATTATAAACAATATAGCATAAATTGTTCTTATAAAATGTACCAACAAAAATTGAGTTTTAACGGTATTTTGGAGAAACTTTCAGCCGCTGAAACTCGTTACATATTACACTTACAACAAAAATTAGTATGTATACAAAAAATGTCAAGAATCTTGTCTTCTTTAACTTTGTATTGTACTGTTTTGAAGCTGGATCAACCGTTGCAGAGCTATTTGGAAAACATCAGTTTTTAGCACCTTTAATCCAAGATGGCGGCACGCGCTGCCCCCCCCCCCCCCAGGTCTAAAAATTGGACTTTTCATCAGAATCCCGACCTGAAGAACATATATAAAAACTGTTTCTACTGCACCTTTTGTTGAGCAAAAGCCTTTTTTTGTCATGCAGACTGGACTATAAATTGAAGGAAACTGATCGCCCAAGACCAAACCGGTTGGTTGCCACGTGACCAGTTGTTTACCATTCGCTGCTATGTGCTTTATTTTTCACGTGTTTATACTTTTTTGTGAGTTTTTCTCAAAATTGCTGGACCTGCAAGTATTTCAAATTTATGAATACTTTACCTATCTATGCTGTAAGTTTATTTAAATTTAAAGGTTCGTGATGTCACTTGCGATTTTAAACTATCGTTTTTCTTGTCTTATAAATTTGGGTGAACCGAAAAAACGTTTTCTCTTTTTTTCCCGAAGTTCTGAGTACATGTAACGTTAACGAATAATAAAAGTTTCTTATTCGATGACGACATATTTGCAACTGATAAAAATCAGTTTCTTTGGTTTCTTTAATTATGAAATAAACATCATACTAAATTTATAAGTTCATGATCTCTCATCTCAGGACCAATGTAATTTACAAACTTGGGCTTAAAAATTTTGCAGGAAAAATACATAACATCTAAAAAATACATAATATCTGATAATAAAGCACCACTGAATGGCTATTCGTCTGCACATTTAGTGCCAAAATTTAAGTTCATTGTAAACATTTGCGTAACTACTATCAAATAATAGTAAAAAACGCAATGGAAAAATATAAAATCTGTTTGAACTCAACATTAATAATCTTTAAGAGCAATTTTTGGCAGCATTGTTCTTGAGTTAATTATTTCTGCTCTGCGTAGACACAGTTACCTTTGCTTTCACCATAATGCCAGATGAAAACTTTAACGAGTAAAATATCAAGGCTAGTTAGATATGTAGATGTACACATTGTTTTATGGTAATACGTACGTTAATTTAAGAACAGGCCGATTTAGTATTTGATTTTAAATAATGAATTGTTCAAATATTGTCATTCCACTGAGCATTATGTTGTAATTAGAACTGACAACCGAAACTACTCATGGAATAACGTTAAATTAACTTTAAAACCGCATTACCGTGGTAACCATGAATCAAGTTCAACATCAGCAGCAGACGTCATTGGAAAAGGTCGTGTTACAGCCATTGTTGTTTAGCAGTGTACACGTTACTTCCAAGGTCTGCAACTTTAGAAATAATTTATTTGGGATTTACTGCAACTACGGATATATACTAAAAAGTGGGAATACTTTAATGAGGATTAAACCAAAAGCTCGATTGCTTATTTGTTTAACATTTTCTGTCTGCTTACATAGTGAAACTTATACATGTTATTTATAGCCCTTATATAAATATTTTTATATAATCGAATATAAAAGGCAGCTACTGCGTACAGGCAAGGAAAATGCGGCAATAATACACACCATTGATTCTAACAACAAAACGATCCATCAAAACAAATACAACATATTCAGACCTGGAAATCAATAGAAAAGATACGCTGATAATGGGAAACAAGTGAAACCATAAGAAATTAACCGATCATACCGTCGTTAGACTTATAGACCAAACACATTTTCTAATAGAACATTTTGTATACACTTATAGGTTGTCATCAGAGCTTCCTATTTGTTTTGCTGCATTACTTATACCTATCTCATTATAATTCCTTTTTCATTTTATTGACTTCAATAACAAGCTGTACAAGTTACGGTTGGTTTGCCTTAGTCTTAGTAAAATTCTAGCAGGATTTTGATCACACTATAATCAATAGCAGTTAATGGATGAAGTACCTCAGTACGCTGCATGGCTACACCTTGCTCATAACAAACAATATACAAGGTGATTCATAAGTATGGTCGTTAATAAATTTAAGGGTAGTTAGAGGACATCAAACAGAACAACTTTGCATAATAAACTATGTCAAAAATTGTTAATAATCCTACATTAAATTAAAACATTAATTTGCTTAATCCGATTAACCGTCACTGGAATGAATTTCTATAAACATACATTTACACAGCTGATTGCAATAACATCGAATTTGGATAAAATAAGAGATGCAAAAAGCAGTTGTTTGATCATTTCAATGCCATTTGGAAAATGGATCATGTACTCGTATCTGGTTTACCTAATAAAGGTTTTAGTGTTGGCCAGGGGTTCTCAAAAGTATGGAACCCTGTGATAATGGCAATGCAACTATACAGTGATTATAAAAGAACTGCGTATAGTTGCCTTCTTTGCATGTACAGTCGTGTGCAAATAAATCTGGGACAGTGCTTTTTTCACATGCAGATTCAGTTAAGAATTTGAAGAATATTTCCATGGATTTCCTCTTATCAGAAAGAGTTACGGGTTTCAGTACCTGTTAAAGTTTAATGTAACTCTTTCTGATAGTAGGAAATCCATGGAGATATTCTTCAATTCTTAACTGAATCTGCATGTGAAAAACACACTGTCCCAGATTTATTTGCACACGACTGTACATTTTTTAAGTGCCCCCTATATTCTTTATTTTTCACAAACTAGCCAGAGCTGTCAATACTTACGTATACTTAAGCTATAGCTAGTTCGAGAACAATACAATACATAGAACACATAGCCATTTACATGAAAAAAATTTCAAAGGCAACTAGATGTAGTTCTTTTTTAATCACTATGTATATAGGTACATGTATAGTAAAAGTATCAAGTAATTACGTCACCAATGACGCAATTGAAAGTAATCAATATTACCAACTTTAGAAAAGCAACTTAAAATGTTTTCGATCAAACGATCAAAGTAGACGTATTTTATGTTTCAGCAGGTAGTCAACTTATAGTTCATTTTTTATTTAGCGTTTGTGGATTGGCATAAATACCATTGAATCTATACTATTTCGCTCATACTATTGAGAGCACTTTTAACCTTATTAGTTATGCTGTTATACCATTGTTTGTTGTTATTGTCTTTTTGTTTTACGTAGCTAATTGTTTTGTTATACATGTTTAGCTATATGTATTATTTGCATTCACTACTCAATAATTTAATTATGTACTAACGACCTACATTACCCGATATTATCAGAAGTAATACTATAAGTACTTCGATGCTATCGGGTTATATGTGTCAGTTTGACAGGTTAAACAGTCCGAACGCGTCAGCGGGAGGATTATTCTGTC
>OW679194.1:207938972-208018954 GCA_940337035.1 Agriotes lineatus
GTGTCAGCGGGAAGATTATTCTGTCAAAATGACACGATTTGTTATTGTGCAGCAAGTTTGAGACGTATGTAATATCAGCCAACTCGATCTGATATTTATTAGTTCACTCTGTACGTATCAAGTCAAAAATTGACTTGACAATGAATTATTTTAAGCTTTTGATGTGAGGTCATTACTAGTCAGCCTTGTTATTGCATACAGGGTGTTAACAAAGGATAACAAAATACAAAAAGGGTGAGTGGAAAGCACATTGCTATGGGTAGATTAAGCTCCTGAAGTAGCAATTTGCAATCTTTGGGTTCGTTCTTCTCGAAAACTACTGCTCTCAGCGGTAGGAAACACGAGCACAGTTTTTAAGTAGTAAAGTCTACCCTTTTTGAATATCTACTCAGAACTGATTAAAATGTTGACTGTAAAAAAATATCTCCCCACCCTTGCATAAACTACCCCTTCTGAAACTTATACCATTTTTTTCTACCTAATTCTGCGTATAAAATAACGTCAATATGCCAAATTGCATTCATTTTTTAACAACCTATATAGTATTGGATAATTTAAATGCAGAATCGTCCTTCTTCGTCAATGAGACAACTGTTCTGCTTCATAAAACCAAGCCAATGAAATTTGATTCAGGAACAACTGAATAATTAACTCGTAGAGAAAGCTTAATTGTACACCATTTTATAGTATTGTTTAATAAAATAATATTAATTATACATTTGTGGAAATGTTGTTTATAGTATATGGCAGAACATTTCGGATATGCTGTATTTTCTCCTTGAGTTTTCCAGATTTATCTAATTTTTCTTCTTTTTAAAATACCTATATTTGTTTTATAGTATAGGTTACTAGAATGCTAAACGACTTACAAAACCACAGAATGAGTTATTGGATTTAGTTAGAATTGCGTACATTTACAGTTTTTAATTTGATAAAATAATTTTACTACGTAGCTTTTTGACTGATGAAAACATCTACGTTTAATTTATCCTTTAGTCAAACGTATGTTTGAAGTTAAACGATTCCTGTTACTCTGCTTTGTCAGTATTTGAAATTCATAAAATAGGAGCAGCCATTCCAATTATTTCCATTTAAATGAATGTTATTATTTACATATTAATTTTTCAGCATAATACATCAGCTACATCCGGAGATAACTACTGAGTTAGTTTTATACATACCACGAGTGAAAAATCAAATTCTTACCATGTTACAAATCATTTGTCTATTTTGATTTATTTTAGGCCACCCTATACTTAATTTGTCTTTTGATCGGTAACGATAGTAGAGTTTTGGCAATCTGTTATTTCCTATTCTTTCTCGATGTTCCCCTGACGGCTGTCTTCTTTTTCCTTGTTAGTTGTATAGCGATAGTTTTAGTTATTAATACAGTGTTAGAAATAATAAGATGAAAGCTAAACGCAATTTTAATTTGGGTTTTTCAGCTCAGTTTTCTTGAATATCTGTTTACCATTGTGTACTAGTTTAAATGGCTACGAGTTTACAATTTTTACAGTGCATGTGTTATGAGAAGATTTTCTTATGACGAAACATGTTTGTGCAAAGCGTTAGCACTGAATAAGTAGGACTTCTCCCATTAGAGCTTCTGAAAAAGTAATTTTCTGGAAAGAACAGACAGCTGTTCTATTAAAATTTAGACAGTTGCTTTTAATGCGGTGCACATATAAGCAACTCTAGTCTGGTATACTTGAACACATTTAAAATGCTTATTTTAGCTACTGCTATCAGCAAATTCTGCTTATAACTAGCAATTAAACCATTTCGATATTATAACAATAATAAAGGTCAACCAATATCGGATTAAATAAAGTAGTGAAGGTTTGATTTAATTTTGAAACAATATGTAATAACAATTCGCGTAGATTTCATGGAGTTCATATACTCGTCTCTTCGTCTTTAATTGGGGCATCTATAACGACCAATGACTTCTAACAAATTACATTTGCGATGTCAGATCTAAGGTCAGCTGTTATTGCCATTTACTGTGAATTGGGTCAACCTTTAGTTGAGTTACACATGGGATAGATATTATGTAATAAATCTGTTAGCATAATTAGAGTCAACGAGATACAATTGTTCGCAGAACAAATTTAATATTGCCAAAATCGTTAATTTATTATATCAATACGTACTCTATATCAGTTCTACTTATTGAAAAATAACTTTTCAAAATTCTTAGCTATTAAGATTTTTCTATTCAATATTTGTCTGATTTTGGATTTTAATTATCATCATTATTATCGTTTTTGGTTTACAGTGGAACGTCAATTGGCCTCTATCTTGGGTTATGCTCATTTAATTATACCCTGTTTCATGTTTTTAATAAGCGATCAATTTCCTAAACTCTAGTTATATACCACGATGAGATGGAACTTGTAACATAATCCCAAAGTTTTATTAGTCACGGTTTGACTTTTGGGATTTCTTGTTATCCCTTTTGTTTGTGTGGTTAGATAAAAAACTTTGCACAGCGGAAATCCCTAAAGACTATAAATTCTTACAATGGGAGGGTCAATGCCATTTCGGGTGTTTGTTTGCTGCCACCAAATATATCTTCACTTTGTGTTAATCAGAGCGACAGAGCCACCATTCTGACAGCAAATTGGCTTTATAAGGATAACCCGCCCCTAAAAAGCTTGGTAAACTTTTGCTATTACATTTTAAGTTAATGTTTGGAAATTATAATGAAACTGCCGGAGGAACCTAAATACTGCCAACTAATTTTCCAGCCATATAATCAACTTTAATAGCTTAGAACCGCAATAATTCGAATGAACTGCAATCGTACAAAATGTATATTTTAGCACAGTAAAATTCTGTTATCTATTAGATAAGTTGATATTTAACAATGTATGAGATTCTTTGAATAGAACTTTCTGAAACATTTTCATATATTTCAGGCGACATCACTAATGCAGTATTATTTTATCGTAACATACAATGTAGTCCAGGTTCCGCACAAATGCCTTTTTTTAAATAGCATACAAACTTATATCATAAATATTTTTAGGCATAGTTTAAAATTGTAGGTTTACATATTTGAATCTTGTGTAAAGCAGAAAAATTGTATTTAATTTTTAAAATGTAGGACTGTATTACTCTAAAACTGACTGTTGAACTCACCAAGAACCATTTGCTTTTACTATTGATAGAGAATTTACTGGAACTTACCTGAAACAAAAAAAAACATTTATTAATATAAATAATTAAAAACGTAATACTATTGTAATCTTAGTAGTTGCTTCTTTGCGTCAATGCTAATAAAAATATAAAAAAATATATGTTTGGGTATTCAATTAATAACTACAGATAGTCGATTGTAATTTTCTGAGAAAATTATTGCCTAATAAGCTATTTTAAGCCTTTTCGCTGTACATATTTTTGGATTATATATATTTATTTAATGAAATATATTTAGGATTTTTATGTTTTACTGCTTTTATAAACTAACATTCGTTTATTACGTAAAGAATATTACTCGATATGATTTTTTAGAGATGGAGATGCTTGCAATGCTTTAATTTCAATATGAAATAACTTAATGTCTTAACGAATAATGATGTTTGAATGCACAGCACAGTACTACGAACGTTTTTTTTAATTTAATATTGCAAAAGGACAGACATATAGACAATTATTTTAATATAACACGACAGAAAACTCCCTATCCTGTCATTACATACATACCGATATCGACAGGACTATAATAAGTTGAACTAATGGAAAATAGCAAACACAAGCTGTTATCGACATTATACTTGATATTTTATCATAAATTGTAGAACGTTTAAATGACAAGCCATATTTACTGAAACATAATTTCAAACAATAAAAAAATGACAAAGGATTGTCACGCAAAGCATGTAGAAACATTCATTTGATGTTAGATTTGAATTTTACAACTATGTATTTGTACAGATAATAAAGCTCAACTAATAAACGGGTAGGACATTTTTATTAAAAAAAAAGAAACTGCTAGTGGCAGTTCTTGTAGGCGATTCGGACCCACAAAATGTCTTTGTGGGCGGTTTATTTCTGTAAAATAAATTACTTCATATAAACATTCAGAAATATAAGAATAAGGGAGTCTCTTTATATAACTACACAATTTAAATTTCTACACATCTTTAATGAAGTAATTTAATTTGAACTGTAAACTTTCTAAATTTGTTATTCTTACAATGGTGAAATATTTTATCACTTCATCTGCGTTGTAGAGAATAAAGTATTTCCACTAGTACTCCCTAGTTCTAGTTCAACAAACATTTATACTATAATACATTAGCTTGCTTGTACCAATAACAAAACCAAACTAAAATAATAAATGTCGGAAAAATGGTACTTACTAGGTATACTTTTAGTTCAATTTTCAACTAAATTTGGAAGAACTCCTTTAAATGGCAACTATAATAATTTTGAGTAGGTACCTTAAAAGATGGCTAATATTAAAATAAGTAGATAATGTTATAATTTTGAAAATACTGTTTAAAATCTGTTCTTGGAAACTGTTAACATAATATACTCATGACCACTGCAGTTTGTATTCTTCAAAGTTCTTATTTTAAGCGATCTATTGTAAATATTATAAAGTCTCATGACGACTGTGAAATGAATTTTAGGAACGTCATAGTTATTTACAAGCAGCGTCTCACAGGTAACAGAAATATGCTTAACTAAGCGTCGGCAGTTTTACGTAAGAATCATAGGAAGTCCCATTTTTTAATGGAGTTATTAATAAACTGAATATTTAAAATTTGACTAAGACTAAAAAGATGTGATAGAAATGAATTAAATTCAACTCTCAACTGTAATACGTTTGTACTAGAATAGTTCTGGAATGTAAAAGAAAAGTCACATTTTTATATTAGCTTTCTGTTATTTCTCTTCCGTTTAGAACTGTTAAATAAATAATAATATATAGAGGTTATCCGTTTCCATTTACATTTTAAAGTTTAAGCATAAAATAGAACAATTAAAAATAAAGAATCACGGCCAGACGAGCAGCGATTTAGTTAAAATTATATTTCACATTTGCCAGTGAACATGACTGGACTTTGATACTCGTTAACCTAGAACTTTTCAGCAACAAGTCCTGTATCTGTTGTATTCTATTTACTTATTCCGCGTATTAAAAAAAATAATCAAATGAGAAGTTACATTTTTTTAAATAGTGGTAGTGCCTTTCAGATACAAATGTATAATTGGGAACTCAGCTTGATCTAACAATAGTAAAACCAGCTAATTATGAAATTTTCATTAAATCCACAGTGGGCGAGATTAGAAAGTTAAGATTGTTAGCTGAGCGGAAACATTTATAATTCGTGTTCTGCTCTTATCTCCTTCTGATAACAGTAAATTAGGTTACATAAAGTCCACGACTTACTGCGTTTTTTGAAGAACTGGTACACTCCATCTCCGCTTATTACGGGGCTGTTCCACCAAATACTCCCGAAGGGTTTTGAGTCTTTTCACACATTTATCCGTTAGTAACTGAATTTTGACTAATTTAAAGTAACCCGCGACTGAAAACAGGCGAGCTGAACGCACTTTCGCTGCTAGTTTGAATTTACATACAAATGATGCTTTCGGACTGAATCTGAGTTAAAGCGAAGGGGATTTCAGGAATCCCTGGACTTGCGCCAAAAAGGCATTTTCATTATGCCCATCTAATTCCGTCACATTTTATATTTAGAGTGGTAGTCGTTTACCTTTTGGTTTACTTTTTGTATAAAAATTGCAGTAGTTCGACGTCCTTCTACACACATGTTGAAACCCTCAAGGACGACCCATCACCGA
Organism: Agriotes lineatus; assembly: GCA_940337035.1. Classification (NCBI taxonomy): domain Eukaryota; kingdom Metazoa; phylum Arthropoda; class Insecta; order Coleoptera; family Elateridae; genus Agriotes; species Agriotes lineatus. The sequence continues at coordinate 207,944,790 of OW679194.1, forward strand.
GTACAATATTTTCTGTAATAGTCTAATGCGAACGTAAACCCAGTTGTTAAATTGCGAAAAGTTAAAGAAACGCTAGTAAGAAATCGTAATGGAATCGCTTTCAGCGGTTTCCGATTGAGGAGCGGTGGTTTACCAACGCAGAAAATTATATTCAGAAAGATATTCCCAACAAAGCAATGTAAATTCTGGCGATCTTTTTTCTATTTCAGGAAGGTGGTTTTAATGTTCCCTCAAAGGCTTGTTGTTGGGTTTCGATTATATGGAAATTAGGTGATGTTATATGTTTTTCACTGCCCGAAAATATTCCATGAATATAGTTATTCGGCAAATTTTGTTTTAATAGTCAGCGATCTTGATTTGGTAAAACTTAAATAAAGCAAATGTATATATCAGTGGTGCTCGTAATAAACTACTACTTTTATGTTACACTATGTACACTATTTGTCAAATTTATGAATATCTGGTAATTGACGAGTATACAAAGATATTTAAATATGTAACATATTTAGCAAAAGTTATGTCCTTTTAATTACACATCGAAATCAATTTCTAGTATTTTTTGTGTTTTGTCTATTTATTTTTTACAGTTACATTCAGCTTGATGTAGAAAATTCTAAATACACCACTTGCATTTAAAAGAACTTAATATTCACATATAGAAAAAGCAATTCATCCACAATAAACCGCTGAAGTAGTTCTCATACAAGATCCAGAAGCCGAAATTGCTCGAAAGAATACACCCTGGGGATACAGAATAAATTTGATTTATTATTCAGTAGTACTACCCTTTAAACTTTAATTTTGTTAACATCATATTTTTATAAGTATAGTTAGGTATTATTAAGATATTAAGATACTTCTACTACATGGAAGGAAGCAACAGTCTGATAAAAATGAGTACCTATAAGTTATTCAATAACGAGTATTAATTAAAAAAGAAAGAGAAATAAAGTTCTCTCTAAACTATAGATGAATGTGGTGAGATAAAAATATGACGTAAAACTAGCACTTAAAAGGTTTCAATATATGGAAATTATAGAAGCTTCCAGAAGGCGCTTGATCCTGAAAAGAATTAGTTGAAAGTCGTTGAGCAATGCTGACCACGATAAAGTGATAAAACAACTGTGAGCAGCCACTGATAGTGGTATTTATATTATTATATGCTGAGCTTTCTCAATGTAATTTTTGTAAAGATTAAATATAAACATAAAACAGTTGTCAACTATACCAACCGTGAAAAAGTAAAAAAAAAAACATTAACTCATATGAGAAACACAAGAGGAAGGTAGTTTCGATAAAAAATTAAAAATAGTTAATAAAATGGTTATTGACCTGGAGCAAAAATTTTCGGAAAAAGGGAGGTAAATACACAAATTAAATGAAAAAGAAAATGGTAGCTTAAGTCTAAGAAAAAATAGAAATAAGAAACAAGTATGGTAGAAATACATGGAAACAAGAAATTTACTAATTAAATTACATACTCGTAATATAGTTGCCAATAAATGGTCGGACAACTAAACTGCTCAACAATTGAAGTGGCCCATCAAAACATTAGCATACAGCAGCAATAGTATATGTTAATATGTTTTAATATAGTTTCATTGTAATTAGAAGTCTTTAACACAATTAATTATAAAACAATGAAGTAACAGAAAAACATGTTTAAAAATCTTTTTTAAGCGCAGTTTTTACACTAGTATCGAGTGGGATCTTCTCTTACTCGATATACTTCATGACATCGTCTGGGCATACTATAAGAACACAAACGCATTAAAACAATGTAAATAAATTATAAGTAAAAAATACCTTTACGATGTAGCAATCTTATTTTAGTTCTAACAGAAGCTTGTATCAGCAAATACTAGAATTGACTGCTACATACGATATTATTTGGTTTTAAAATAAACGTGGTAGCATAAGTTTTGTTGCTGGGCCACTTCAATTGTTGAGTATAGTTTATTATGCTATATTTTTACACTTCTTAGTTTTGTTATTGTTTCTTAGGTTGATAGATACTTTAAAAATTGCAGCAGTTAAGAAAAATATTATTTAAGAAATACTGTTTCTAGAGAAACTAAGATTGATTTGCAACATAAATTTGCTATCTTACATTAGTCGAAACGATAACACCCTAACCAGCAGTTTGCAAAAAGTAAGAGAGCTAGAAGTAGAAAGAGAATATAGAGAAAATCAGAAAGAGCTTTGGTATGTGATACATAAAAAAATATAATCTAAAGGAAGAGAAAGTGGTATAACTGTAGATAAAGATCACAATAAATACGAAACATTACAGAGTAATATACTTGAGAAAGCTTTTAAAAATTAGTTAGAAAATTGAAGTAACTGAGTAATAAAAGCGGCGAAAGATATGAACAGAAAAAATAAAGCACCTTAACTGCGAAAAATATAGATCATTGTATATAAGAATATTATAAACAAAGAAAAGAAAAGAAATATGAAAGGAATTATAATAGGAACACGTGACTTTCCGTGCACGAATATAGACGCAAGATTATATACTATACCCGTTATGATTTTTAATAGTAAAAAGTATAGAGAAAACTAACATTGCATTTAAAATGCTTTAGAATAAATACAGAAAAAGACAAAAAGATTGTACTGGTAATATAATCTCAGTTAGCCTCTTTTTATATCATTAGTAAACAACACGACTGAGAAAAATAGAAGCGGTAATAGAGAAGATATGAAGCGACAGGTCGGGTGGTATGTTTACATCAGTAAGATGAACACTTTGTAAAATAACAAATGAAACGGCTGTTGAAAGAAGAATCCAAAGGAAGATACCAACGAAAGTATAAGAGAAAGATTTACAAAACATAATAGAAAATATAGGAATCGCACCATCAGAAATGCCAGGAATGAATATGAATGTAAGGAATAGATATTAAACTATTGTAACATAAAAATAACTTGGGATATATTAAGACTGATACGCGAATTGCTCTAACGGCGCGTGTCCGAATATTTGTAAAATTTCGAGGCCATCGGTTCCACGGCACCTTTACCGTAGCCGTCTAAGAAAGCATACGCATTTCTGTTGTACCTAAATTTTCTGAAGGGTTGCTCACAATCATGTTTTAGGCACCCTAAATTTACCTTTTGAATACTAGCAACCGACCAAACGGTAAGAATAATTTTGTAGTTATTAAACTTCACTAATTAGTGGCGTGAAGGTTTCTAGTTTGGATCAAATTTGAAGCCACGTTCAAATAAATTTCAACCGCATCTACCCATTCATGGGCGTCCTAATGGCCGTTTTCCATAAATGAAACCAAGGTGCTGCACGTTCCGAGGAGGGCCTACATAACAGCTTATCGTGAAGATTGGATTCGCCAGTGTTTAGAGCATTTCGAACAAAAGGACAGATAAGTTTTAACTTTCACATTTAACGTCGTTTCGCATTATTAAAAACATGTCTAGTAAATACTAACAATAACCAGATTAAATTCAAATTACCCCTCAACCTGACTTTTATTTAACCTACTACCTGCTTCCGCAAAGGTAGCTGCCGTGGCATATAATATAAATAATTTTGGTATTACACCATACATCTGAAAAGCAAGCAAAAAGTAGAAGGAGAAGCAAATTAGTGTTTATTTGTTGTTATCTTAAAAATAATGTAAGTCACTTAAAAATCAAGTGTTAAGTTTCACATTTAAGTACACACGTAATTACATACATAAATTAGGAAATATTCCAAAGCCATACCAGATAAAAATAATTTTTGATCATACTTTAGTATATAATATGCCGGGCTCCATAGCTGAGTGGTTAGCATTCTGGCTACTGATCTAAGGGTCGAGAGTTCGATCCCCGATCCCGGTGAGGTTTTTAAAAATAAAAAAATGCGGACGAAAACCTCTACAGAATACCATCATTCGGAAGTGATGCAAAGCCGTGGGCCCCATGTTACTACGATGTGTAGCATGTAAAAAATGCCTTGCTAAGATTGGAACTCCTTAGTCTCGGCAAAATTCTAAGTAGGACTAAGGTACCTGGTACTCTGCATGCTTAGACATTATCCACGGGATTGCCAAAAAGGGCATATAAAGGCCTACTTGCTAGACATGAGTCTCCCCACAAATAATACTACTACTACTTCTAGTATATAATATTGAACGTTTGGTCTGTTTTGGCATGCCTCAATGAAATTTTAATATCAAAGAATTGAAATTAAATAATTAAAATTATGGAAGGGCTTATTTTCATACAGGTGGCAGTATTGTAGTAGAACTGTTCGTTGCCCTTTCTTAGAATACTAAAGACGTGCAAGACTTGCATGAATCGCCTAGTAACCAATGGTCGGTTTTCCATGGGAGTCAATAATATTAAGATGTCTTATGTGGTATTTGAGTATACAAAGTAATTTCTAAGAGCGTGTTAATGCTCTTAAGCTGAAGTACTTCCTATCTAATGAATCATCTTAATAAAGAATGTAAATTGCCGTAAAATAGTCAAATGAGTAAAACAATTTACAGAATACATACAAATAAGTTATCGTCATATAAAAGTAACAATGTATTTTTTAATTTACCTAACGAGTGCTGAAAAACAGCGCAGCCAGAATTTTGGTTTACGAAATGCAAATCCAAATTCTGTTTGTCCAGGAGAAAATCTGGTTTATTCCGAACAACAAATTTGAAGAGAATGAATCATAGGTTGTAATCTAGAAAAGCTTTACATTTCCGCTAGTTTATCTCATGCGTGAAAGGTTAACTACACCTTATTGTTGTTTTGTTCAAAGTCGCTGGAGTCAAAAACTCAATGAAACCATCAGCTTTATATAACATGAATAAACAGATCATTTACCTGTTTTTTGCTAAAATTAAATTATTACATGTACCTACTACAAGTCATTCTCCTGTTATCGGTATAATTTCTAAGTCACATCTAGCTGAAATTATGAGTAGATTTAATTTTTATAAATATTTTATATTGTACCTAACTACGAGTACTACGAAATTCTTAATAATTATTGTTTGCTTTATTCGCCCGCTCTCCACAGTTCTCAGAAACAAAAAAGTTCCCGGGCGGAAACCTGCCAGAACAAGTTTCCGAAAAGCTAAAATAAATTTAGTGCGTGTAGGAAACAATCATGCTGAAACGCTTGCATTCATTTTGGAAGTTGACAGGATACTTTGGGAATCGTGATTCCTGGATTTTCTTCATTACCCCGAAAGATGTTTACTGGGCAATCTGGAAATTTTCCCAGCCGCGTCATTTTACATTTATTATTCTGTTCTTTGCGCAAACAATTTCTGCACTGGCATTAGAAGCACCCGGCGAAGTAAAAATCTGTTTAATAAATTCCAAAATACAAGCATCGCGTTAGACCTTCCCCAGTTTACTACAGAAATCGAAAATATCGTGGGAGTTTCTAATCCTCGCACAGAAATATTTCATGCTGCAGCTTTATAAAGGTCATGGAATAAGGACTGGCATGTTTTAGAATTTGGACAGTGGGTGGAAAGGTATGGTTCATTAAAGTTGATATTTGGGCTTCTTGGGTAAATAGTATTTTGGCGAAAGTAATACGTTTTTTTAGAAATTGTAATGAAATTAGAACAAAAGTTGGATTAACCCATCAAAAGTTGGAGGGTGAAACATAATTAAAATGTGGAAAACTGGGACAAACAGGCTTACATTTTAGAACGCATGATTATAAACATAATTAAAGTTGTACAGCTGCGTAAGGTCGGTACTACATTAAAATAAATTAAAGCCTGCCACGTCATTACTTTGTTTAATATTTAATTTAAATAAAGTACTGTTTAAAAACTTATTACAGTAACCCAGCTTTTCAAAACTGAAAAAATCAGCGTTCACATTTAAAATGTTAGTTGTATTTATATGAATTTAAATTTCGTATAATTCTTAACCAGCTATATAATATTTGATATTAAAGTCTTGTCACAAAGAATTAGTATTGGTAGGTTATACTGATAATAGAAAAAAAGTTCACTCAAAGTGACACGTAATTTCTAAACCAGGAGAAGAAGGAATACTAAACACGAAGAAAAGGCGACATAAAACAGGCGGGTCTAATTTTCCTAATCACGTTCAGAAGCTTTCTAAGAAACAATTTGGCAGTTGCTATATTCTTGGCATCTTAACTTGTAAATGACAGTTGCCTGTTGTTGAAGCTTGGCTCGAGTACTATGATAAACTATAATTTATTGGCTAAGGTATTCAAAGAAACGTTAATGGCGACTTTTTATTAAACGTTTCAGACATACGAGTATAATTAAAATGGACTACAATTCGAGGGTGTCCAACAAAATTCAGATTTTCGTGCAATCCTTGTTTGAGACATTAGATCTATTTACTATTGCTTACAAAAATTGGTTGCCCTATCTGCTTTTGTTCTCTCTATCTGTTGTAAAATATGGATAAGTATTGTTTGCAGAAATTAGAGTATCAAAGCATTAATTTTTGTGTAAAGAGAGTGTACAAGAAAAATTTGATCGTTTGTTGAAAATGTATGCAACGGTCACTAGTTGGTTTAAACTTAAAGAATTCGAGCATAGTTGTCACAGCATTCAAGATTATCCAAAGTGTGGAGGCTCAAAAATTGCAAGGGATGAAAAACAACTGTCTGATCACTGATACTACTCCCAAACGAGCGTATCAAAGTATCAGAGATTTCCTTAAGACTAACATCATCCATAACTCTGTGTATGTCGAAAGTGTTAGCTTGGTGGATGCCTAGGAATCTTTCTGTTCAGGAAAATCCCTGTAGAACGAAAGCACCACTAGAGCTCTTTAATTTCAATCCAGAGACTTGATGGCTCGACTTGTAATCTATACACATATAAAGGAAAGTCACAACCCTGACTAATCAACGCAGAGCCGAAACCACTCGTACTAGAAACTTGAAGGTGGAAGGTTCAATTTATTACGTAAGGTAGTGCTAAGAAGGTATTTTTTGAAATTCGACCCCTAAGGGGGTGAAAAGAGGTAAAATGTGAATTCCTCAATATCTCTTACACCCGATTAGATATCGATTTGTTGTTTGCTTGCAAAGATTACCAATGCAAATTCATAGAAACGTATTTTAGGATTTTACCCTAATCAACCCCTAAAGGTGTAAATCTGGATTGGGAGTGAATTAAATAATCATTCGTATCTCCTATGTTTATTGAGTTAGAACATTCTTTTTTTGGCATATAGATCTATTTTGAAAATATTTAGAAAGGGGTGTAAGGGAATTTGAAAAGTTTAGCCCTAAAGGGGTAAAAGGAGGAAAAACCGAAAATGAGTAGGGGGTTAAAATTATTAATTTTTTTCGCTGAGTTCCATTTGACAATAAAATGGATTAAAAGGGATTTTTTGAAATTCCACCACTACGGAGGTGAAAAAGGGTAAAATGTGTTTTCACGAGTTCCTCAATATCTCTTAGACCCGATGAGATAGCAACTTGGTGTTTACTTGCAAATATTATTATCAATGCAAATACCTAGACAAGTACTTCAGGATTTTGCCCTAATCAACCCCTACAGGTGCAAATCTTGATTCGGGGTGAATTAAATAACTCTTCGGATCTCCTATGTTTATTGAGTTAAAATATTCTTTTTTGACATATAAATTTGTTTTAAATATTACCCCTAAACGGGGTAAAAAAGGGGCAAAACTGAAAGGGGGTAGAGAGTTAAAGTTATTGATTTTTTTCTTATGGGTGTGTTTTAGACTAAAAGGACTAAAAGAAGGTAGAAAAGGTTTTTAGAAATGTCACCCACAAGGAGATGAAACTTGTATTCCGCTATAATCTATATGTATAAAAGATAAAGCACCAACTCAACAACTCTAATCCGTAGTAATCCTTGGTACCAGGAACTTGAAATTTGGCAAGAAGAGTCTTTTAGTTACGTAGCGAAGTGCTAGGAAAGGAGTTTTCGAAATTCCACCCTTAAAAAGAAGGACAGAGGTAAAATGTCTTTTCATGAATTTCTCAATATCTCTTAAGGCCCTATAATATGTCGATTTTGGGGTTTACTTAGAAAGGTTACCTATACAAGTTCCTAAAAACGTAATACAAGATTGTACACAGGTGCGAAATTGGTTTCAGGGGTGAATTATAGAACCTTTCGTATTTCCTGTGGTTCCTGATGACCATGGTTTTTGGGCAAATGTGTTTTTTAAATCTTTAAAAAGTGGTTTAAAGTTTTTACTGTAAATTTCATTGTGAAAGAAATAAAAATGGGGTAAAAGTAAAAAGAAATTAAAAAAGACGTTAAAGTTATTGATTTTTTCCGTGTGTCCAGTTTAGAGTAAAATAGGATTTACGAAATTCCACCTCCAAGTGGTGGAATCTGGTATGTTGCTACAATTTATGAATACAACATTAATAAGTACATTTATTATTTTTATTCTCATTGTTATACAAAACCTATAGTGTTATCAATCTATTCAAGGAGAACGACAATTACATACACATTCCCAGGGGATACGTGAAGCATAAAAGGGTTATGGAGAAATTATTTGGGAAGAATATTGTTTCCTTTTTACCTACAATATTGTTTTGCAGCATGTTAGTTAAGCGTATTGAGTGAGGGAGATGGGGAGCATTCTAGAATTCGTTTAAGATTTAGAAGAAAAAACATTTGTAGTCCGTACGAAGAACGGGTATCTTGCTAGTAAGAGATAAAACATGGTTTCATCACTGGGACCCTGCAACGAAGAAAAAGTCGATACAATGGGACCATGCTAGGTCTCTCTCTCCGAAAAAAATTACACATGCCTGTGCTAGGAAGATCAGGGCAGCTGTTTTTTGGAATTGTCGAGGGCTGCTCCTAATCGATTTTATGTCACGCAATGCATACCATTAATGCAGAATATTACGCACAACTTTGAAAAAATTGCGCAGTGCAAGAAAATAAACGAGACTTGGACTGCAAGGCCAGAGTTGCACATACTGCCCTGAAGGATTTCAACTTAATCACAACGCTTACAGCCTGGACCTGGCTCCCAGCGACTTTTACTTATTCCGAAATCTCAAGAAATACCTTTGGGGGGCGTCGGCGTCGCGCCGGTTTCCGGGAGATGAAAGAGGTGACAGAGGCATGATTTGTAGGGTAATAAGAGGACACATTTTTAGGGGGTTGAATCGCTGAAGAGAAAAAGTGGGGCAAACGTATTGAACGTAAAGGAAATTATTTTGGGAAATAATGAATAACTTTATAATTGCTATTAGTACCTCGTATACGTATTCTTAATTCTCTCATGGTGGTGTAATTTAATTTAATTTAATTTAATTTAATTTATTTTGGTACTCAGTCAACAGCCGTTAGGCCAATTATAGGCGTCGCTGTACATTGTAATGTAGAATAGCATTCGAATTATTATCATATATAATGTAACTAGTGGGTTCTTGATTATCAAATAATCATTTCTGTTTACACGAAATAGATTGTTATCAGAAGGACTCGCGTGATCGAGTGTAAACAGAAATGATTTGATAATCAAGAAGACACGAGTTGCATTCAGCTAGATTATATTACGAGTCAATAAACAACTTTTGAACAGTTTATTTATAAATATTAAAAGTACCGTTAGCGTGGCTGCTATGACGATTGTACTTTCAGCAGATAACTCGAGGTTTGTAAAGGTATTTGACTATTAGTTATTAGTCAATAAGGTATATGATTATCACCGTTGCTATGTACATTATCAAAAGTTAGTACATGCGTAACTGTACATTTTTACCGTTTTTCATTGGTTGATGTTATACGGAGTGGTATAATAACCTTAGACGTATTTCAATTAAATTGTGCCGAGCCATGTGGATTAGTAGTTAGCACGTCTGCTTAGCATTCGGAAAGTCGTGGGTTCGATTCCCGTGGCTTCCCGAGTCAACAAAGGTTCTTCTCTGAGGCGAATGCCGAGGCAGTATTTCTTCCCCTTTCCTGGCCGCTCTTCCATTCTCCACCCCCCCCTTTCTCGAATCCATTCTGAAATTACCGTTATTGGCTAGACGCGATTTCCCTATAGTAGCCCAGCCCAAGGTGAGGGAATTGAAATGACTTTGAACCTTTACCTACCATTTAAGTTGTTATTATTTAAATAGTTTGGAGAACGATGGAATATCTTCATGACCCATTTCACGGTTAGTGCAGAAATTCGGACATCTATACCAGTGGTCTCCAAACATTTTATATCACGTATCTCTAACACAGAAAAATTAACAATGCGTACCCCTGAGATATACAGTGTGTTTCACTGGAAATCAAGACGCCTATGCATATTTGGATTATTTCCACCGCCTACATAATCGATTAAAACTGCGAATTTCTAAAAACGTACACTACTCATCAAAGAAAGATAAATTTTATTTCGAAATCCGTTTAGCACCCACAAAAACAACCAGATATGACCTTTTGAAAATGCGAAAAAAATTGAGAAGCAGTAATATGGCCAAAATATAAGACAACGTAAAATCAAAATTTAATAATCTTTTGATTCTATTATTTTTTGATTTTTAAAAAGTTTGTTAGGTTCATGAGAAATTTTGAGATTTTATTAAGCTAATTTCTCTTTCAAAAATTGTTAAAAAATTATAACTTAGCACTTAAATAGTGATATAAAAAAAATCAAGATTGCTATGTAAGGAAAAAGTGAAAATTCGATTTCAAAATATTCTCCATGCTTAAAAATTTTGAAATACGAAACTATGTTGTACGCAATAAAAATTAAATAAAACTATAGGCATTTATTACAAAAGAAGACAACTTACGCTTTTTAAAAACTATAGGTTATCTATGCCATGACAAGATGACATCGAACTTTGCGTTTTATTTTTGTAGCAAAGTTAATTATTTTGATATTAGAATGTAAGTGCTAATGATTTCATTTGTTGTACAATTTTTTAGACAGAAATTGCCGTAGTAAATAACAAGAATTTTTGTATAACTTAAAAATGAAAGAACATTTTTGTTTTCATCCAAAATAATTATTAATTTCTTTATGACATTTTATGTTTATGTTTATACAATATTTCGATTACTATTGCTTCTAAAAAGAATTGTTTTCAGTATTTTGCAATTCGTACCGAGATTTTTGGGAATTACAAAAAAGGTTTTGATATAAAATATTGCCTATCTTGATCGCTAGGCTAAGTCTCGGAAAATTCGTAGTTTTAATCGATCATAGTAGTATGCAGAGGTGGAATTAATCCAAATACGTAGAGACCGCTTATACCGAACCCGCTTGTAACGATCTACCGGTTATACGGAACTAAATTAAAAGTCCCGCCAAAATTCCCATTACAATAATGCTAAAATTTTTCTATTATACCGAACCCGCATATAACGAACTTTTGCTTATAACGGTCCATTTTTTACGTAAAAAAGAAAAAAGTTGTCTTTTATAGCGAACCTGCTTGCAAGAACTGCTGTGAAGTCCCAAATTTATTATGGCTAGTGAATTGTTTAGGTAAACAGATTGTGTTGCCCTTGTCCGAGTGGTTGAATAAACAACGTAACAAAGAAAGTGATGACTCGCCTGTCTTTATTTCAACGATTGATATGGGCAGATTTTAGGAATGTGACCTTGAAGCTTACATACTTGTTGACGAAAATATTGCCACTACAGAATTTTTAAGCGACGAAGCTATTATTCGAGAAACCAAAAATAAGCAACTCGAAGAAATTAGCGGTGAAAAGGAGGGAAATCGGTTTCGGGGAAGGATCTCACCATTTCAACAGTACATGAGGCAATTAAGAAAATAAATGATATCCGCTATTTTCTGCAATCGCGTAATATTCCGGATAGTATACTAAATAGTTTTTCCGAAGTAGATGCTTACATAGACAAACTTTAATCGGCTAGTAATACCGTTGATTGAGGTATACCTCAATCAACGGTAATACTTAGCAGACAAAAATATCCGATTTTTTTAAATAAATATCTATTAAGTACGTGTTTATCGTTCTTACATAAATGTTTGTATACTTATTGTACAAATGTGGCCGATTATGGATAATAAAGTAAGTTTATAATAACTCGCACATTTTTTGTTGTTGTAACTCTTGTAACGAACTTTGGCTATAACGAACCAATTTCTACAGTCCCTTGAGGTTCGTTATATCCGGACTTCACTGTAGCTAGTTTGAGTCTCGTTGGGAGTCTATACAGAACCATTAAACTTCTAAATCATTATGCTTAAAAATATAGAAAATATTTAGGTGCTTTCGTTTTAAGTGAAACACACTGTATATAAGTTAAAATATCATGGGTTGGCAGCTTTCACTCCCTCCATATTTGGCTACAAACACTGCCTTTCGTGTCTGCGCTTTCTAAGGGTACGTGATAGTGTCGCCGCTATCATATTCTAGTCTATTTAGTGTTCATGATTGTGTAATTTAAAAATGCAAGTTCGAGCTATTCCGCAGGAAGTACTTATTAGAGTCATGTTTAATTTCGTCCGCCGCTTAGAAGGACGTATTGAAAACGACGGAGGCCAGTTGTGGCATACAATATTTGATAAATAAATCTCCTGTTCTTACACTTCAACAAACCGTTTTGTTTAAATTTGTAACTTATGACAATAAATTTTTATCTAGAAACTAAAATATTCAGTCCTTTTTGACGGTCCCTGTATGAAAAATTCTTGTTTTATGCAGCTACACTTTTATTATTAACGCTTTCGACGTACAGTTATTGTTAGTAAAATTAGGTACACCTAAATAGATCTAGTGACAATATTTTTTACATTTTGGCATTGTTTAAAACGTTTATATGCCCTAAAAATTACAGTTACCTGTATATGTAAATTACAAATAAAAAACGATATGGTTATAATATAAATAATGTGATTTATAAACAGACAAAGTATAACAAGAAATAAATGAATATTTTGCAAATTCGCTGCTGTTTGTAATTACAGCTTACAGTCTATCTGTAAAGGAAGTTAGTAAATTTCTGATATATTCAGGAGATAAGTTGTATTAAACTGAGTGGCAATAAGAGGCTATGGGAAATTCTTTCCGTTTCGAAATCATTCAAATGACGGGATATGTTTTCAAATAACTAATTTTTGACGTTCGATGACAGCGAAAAATATGACATTTAAGTTAAATGCATAGGTTACTAAGGTATTAATCTAAAAGTTGAGTTTACATTGTAAAAATTTTTTTGGCGACAACCGTACAGTCACGAAATTAACATAGTTTACACTTTAGTTTTTCCAGTTTAAGTTCATAAAATTAAATAGTTTAGTTTAACAGGTAAACGATGAACAAAAAAGAAGAGTTATTGCAAGATTTGGAAGAAGGAATCTCATTCTGGCAAACTGTTACTGAATTTAAAGTATCACAAACCTGTGTAAAAATACATTGCATATTATAACATCCAAAATTAAAACCAAATAACTAGATTTATAAAAATGTAAACTATTTTTATTCCCCAACGTCCGTTTCGGTCAGTGCTTTAATTTGGGGTCGATCTTAAGTAATAGTAAACATACGTGAGTGAGAAGTAAAAAAAATCATCACGAAATACAATTTAAATGCTGTGCTGCAAATGTTTTTAGGTGAAAAATTGGTGTTGGAATATGATAAAGAAGCTTTTAAGAATGGGAGTTTCTGTAATTTTTCGATTCTTGTCTAATAGCTTTTATATGAAACTCTAACAAGGTGGTAATCGTACACATAAATCTTAAAAGCTTTGCCCTAGATACACTTCTAAGCTAAATATGGAAAATCAGAATGCGCGCCTCATACTTTTGATCGTTATCCCCCACATCTTTCTAATTTTCAGGATGAGGAAGTAGGATATCCAAAAAAAACGTAACTGAGCGTTTGTAAAGGTTTCATCATTAATCACTGAAAGTTTTTGTGATAGCGGATAAATAAATCTGGAACTTTTTTCCAATCGACGTTTGTCATCTGATACGAAGTATAGTGACACAGTAATAATTCTAATGGGTAGATATGGACAAGTTCACTACAGAAGTTCAGTGAACTCCCGCTACACATTCGATGATGAGTGTGTAGCCATCAAAAGGAGTTTTTAAGCGTATGCAATTTGGGTCACAATGTCGAAGAACGGATGTATATTTACACTGAGGTTTGTTTTGTCTGGAGGGGAAAAGTAGTGGCTTACATTATGTGATATTGCTACTGCAAGTTGATACGTCCCCGTTTAATTATGTCTCTTACCTGGTAAACATTTAATTATAATATAATACCCGTTAGTTAACTTTTATATAGATTGCGTCCTTTCGAATAATAGCATTTTAATAACCTCTTATAATTTACCATCGAGTTTAAGCTCGAATAATGAGGACCTAAATTAAACTTTTTATACAGCGTATAAAAATTAATGTTTTTAAACACCGTAATAGGAATGCTTAGGGACTCTGTCCAATTTTAAATACTACTGAGCATAATCCAATTTTAAAAATTATATTTTGACGAATTTACAGAATTATTAAAACTAGTACGAATATATCTTGCATTCTTTGTTTTAAAGCTAACATTCTGTAACTTAATAAATTGGAACATTTTTTCACGTTATTAAAGTACTACATGTAAAGCCACATTTCAAATATTTTAACGTTTTTGAATCTATTTCTAATATTTTGTGTTTGTATTAATTTTAAATACAAATACAATGTCATATTGCTCTATTAATTAAATAAAGCAAGTACATCAGATATGAAAAAGAAAAATAAGTCAAATTTTTATTTCTAGATAACCATCTAGTCATCATTTGTTTAATAGAAGAAAGTTGATGTAAGTGTTTCAGAAATTATAAAAGGGAAAAATGTCAGTTACACTTGAAAAGTATTTACAAACAGCGCCATATTAACCATTGGTTAAGTTGGGCATGGATTGTTATTATTATATTTGGTTTATTCATACTGTTTGGTATATTATATTTATTTCAGCCAGTTCCGTCCTGTACTAGCCACTAACTCATAAATACCTTGGCTCACATAATACTCAGACGCTTTACAAGAAATTACTTCACAGTAGGCAACAAGCATTAGAAATAAATTCGAAAAATATAGGCAATTATAACATTTCATAATATATTTTTTATGAAAATGTCCAAACAATTTCCAGAAATTGTAATAAGATATGACGATAGCTTTTATAGACGTTCAGTCAAGTTCATATTGGCGTATAAAAGTAAAGTTAAATTATCATCAGTTTTCGCAAATCTTCTGCAGATCGTTTTATAAATTCATCTTCTAGCTGCTTCCTCATTTCCAGTACAATTTTTTTCTGTAGACTTGGCACTTGGCAGCCATAGTCCACTAAAACGGTCTTCTAACATTATTCCTTATCCTTCCAGGGATTGTACCACAGTTGCGGCTGATTTTTGAAATTACTTAAAATAACAGTTTTCAAGTGTCATGGCAGGGTTTAGCACTTTTATTCTCGTAACAGAACATATAGAATACACATTCAGATATCGAAAGCGGGACAAAAACGTGGTCGTTAGATATTTGGCATGTAGTTATATCTACATCTAGATTATTCAGAAACTGCTGTTAAGGGACAAATGCCAGTGAAGGTTTGCGCTACTACACCATGGATATCATGATATCTGCTTGTAAGCGCATTATATATTTACCCATTAATTGGCGCACTCATTGAGCTTGGTTCTTCGAACTGAAATTATTTCCATTTTTATTGCTTTTAATTAGTTTTGAACCATGCTATTGCCACGAACACAAGCTGAGCAGTGGTAGTTATCCCAGAACGATGATATACCCTTGTTGTAACATGTACAGCCAGAGGCGTAGCTGGATATCAGCAGGCCCTGTATCATAAACTGCCAAGTGGGCCCCTCTAGATACCCTGTATATTATCTTACTTTTTTATACAGGGTGTATAGGCCCCTCACCCTACCTAAAATAGGAGTTAATAAAAAAAATGGGAAAAAACAAAATAACCCATTTTAGAGATATTCAACTTAAAAAAATCACCTACCTCACATCAATACACATTAAAAATGTAATAAAAATGTCAAGTTTGAAAAACATAGTTAGAGCTGTTTTGAAAAAATTGAAAAAAACTGAAAAATCACACTAGGGATCGACCGATACCGATAATCGGTATCGGTATATCGGCAATATCGGCCGAATTAGGGATATATCAGTATCGGATCGGCATATCGGCCTTCCTTTTTGCCGATATATCGGCCAAAATGTATTTCCTCTCAATATTTAATATTTTAATATTTATTCTAAGAAATGAACAATATAATGTAAACAAACAATGTGGAGTATAAAATATAACTACTATCTTCTTCTTCTTCTTCCTCTTATTTTAGGCCAATAGCCTGTTTTAACCACAAAGTGTTTCTATGAACCCTCTTTGCCCTTAGGCCGGATATGTGGCTAGCCTTGGCCGTCAACTAATCGTACTATGTAATATTGAAAATTCAATTTTTGTAAATCATTATGTATAAATATTAGGCTTTCGATCAAGTGTGTTGCACCATGCAGCGAAATATCTTCCAGCTTCGTACAGCTTCTGGAATGCACTGCATCAGCAAAAAAGAAAAAGGTAAAGGTTCAGGGTCATTTTAATTCCCCCAAATGGGGGCGGGCTGCTATAGGGACTTTGCGTCCCTCTTCAGCCAATAACGGAAATTTCAGAATGGGTGGAGAAAGCAAAAGAGGCCAGGAAAGGTGGAGAAGTACTGCCTCGATATTCGCTTCAAAAAAAGTACTCTGTTGACTCAGAAAAACTACCTAAAAACATGAATCAAAGCAGACGGCCACGGGAATCGAACTCACGATCTCTTGAATGCTAAGCAGACGTGGTAACCGCAAGTCCACAGAGCTCGGTCCACCAGCAAAAACATTCGATTAGGCGATGCCATTTCAACGTATTGCATAATCAGAAATTGTTAACAATACTACCTAATGGGTCACAACTAAAAATTATTGTGTTAAACTGCGTTATTAAAACGAAATAACAGGAAGACACCTGCATAGACAAACCTAAGCAGTTGGGATTTAGGGAATTACCCCGCCTGAATCCAGCAAGCAGCAGCGCACACGTGCATGCATGTAGTCAAAAAGTAATGGGCGAGAACAATGAGAATATATCGGCCGATACATGTTTTTTGGATTGAGGGAACTCAAAACGTGAAGATCTGTTGAAAACTAAATTTGGAATTTTTGGGGTGCATGCAATACTTCTTATCGTAAAAGGAAGTAAAAGTAAAATTGAATCACATATTTTTACTAAGTGTAAATCACAGTTTATAGTTTACATATATCTATAAGTAAGTAAGAAACAAATAAATGTTAAATTTGTGATTAGGGGGGGGGGGGGGGGGAGTCAAACACCTTCCGCCTATATAAACCTAAATTCTTAAATGTGCCCTGAGCAAAAGATTCTAAATTAAATTTATATGATATATATTATTTTTTTGAGAGCTGAGTGCTGATGGGCCCCCCTGGCTCGTGGGCCCTGTATCATTGATACGGCAGATATAGCAGTAGCTACGTCCCTGTGTACAGTTCTATGGTACAGTATACAGTGGATTGAGTCGTATGAGCGTGCTTCTTCCTCATTTGTTTTTATTTAAAATCATATGTATAACCTATTATAGCTTCTTTTTTTAATCTTGTAGAATGTGAATTGCTCTCCCCTCCCTGGCTATGGCTATGACCAAACATCACCTTCGTTTTATATTTCTTATAGATTTCATAATTTTAGATTTTAGTTTTACAAAACTCTTTTGAAATAGTTTTTTCAACCAGAAAGAGTATTTATTTTGTTAAAAAATTTGTTTAAAATATTTGATAGTTTCGAGGTGCATTATTTTTAATTTTTAATTACTACGTTTACCATTTCCTAAATATTATGTAATACGAGTACAAGACGTAAACAATCTTGACAAATATATTAGTTGTTAAACACGATTCCTTGTTTTGAAAACCCAGGGTACACGTACAACCGATGTACCGTGGCGAGGGTATTGGGTTAGAGAATTCGGTATCGAGCAGAACGTTGAGGGGTGTGGCAGAAGCGCGTATGCTATAAAAGTGGGTTGCTTTGCGTAGTTTGTTGGTGTCTGTGATTATGCGAACAAATAATTAATATGATAAGATGCAGCAATGTGAGGCGATTCTTCAAGCGCTACCATGCGTGCCCTTAGCTAGTGAGTTAGATTGTAGCTACTATAGAATGGATGTACTATCGTAGTCGGTTGAATAAAGTATGGTAGCTTTTTGGGAATTACAGGAGATGATAGGCGTCAGAGGTTCCTGCTGGTGCTGGATGATCACACGATCATTGAGGGAATAGATCCGATGAAACGTGTCGTTCCGCAAAGTGAGCCCGCGGAAGCATGTTGTTCCGCAGTCGGCAGTAGATACTAGCGAAAAGTAGAAAAAACGTAACTGAGCGTTTTTAAAGGTTTCATCATTAATCACAGAAAGTTTTTGTGATTGCGACAGCTAATCTATCTAGTGAAGGTGGCGATGAGGTGCTAAGGAGTTGGTGCTGACTGATGTTTTAACGTCGCTGCTGAAAGTACGAAGGGGCCAGGGGGCGACCACCTCCGGTACAATTATTATTATCTATGAGATTTACAGGTCAGTAAGTTTATGTTCTTTTACATTTAACCGCCTGCCTCACTTGCACTGTTTGCACCCCGCCCCCGCCATGTAGTCATTGATGAGTTGCATCCACCACTTTGACACATCATAAAAAAGTATCAGAATTTGAATTTTAAAATATCAAACAAAACCGCGTCTAACAATTTCACAATCATCTTCCATTTCTACTTATGAGAAGGTAGGTTTATGTTTGCACTTTCTTTATTTTATTATGACCACTCCGTAGTGAAAACTACCCATCATCTAGTCCATAAAAAAAGCTCCCTTAGGATGTTTATAACATGCGAGCACATGAAAACGAAATCAAGCTTGGTTTTGAAAAAAATTAAGTATGTGGTCTATTACTGCAAATGTTTTAAATTTATGACAGTTATTATAATAGTCCATATCCAACATAATGTGAATTAATAATCGACATATGTTTCAATTTTCAAAGACAAGCTTGATTTCATTTTCGTTTGCTCACATGTTAGTTTCTATTTCCTGCTTGTTTTTTGCAGGACTCTAGGACATTCATCTGTACTTGTGCACGCAAAGATGGCAGGGTTTTAGTATAGAATAGGGAATTAAATTAGGTACTGTGTACGTTGAACGACCTCCAGAAAGGTGTGCCACCAAAGCTCAATTAAACTTGACTTGAAATTCAGCGTGTCATAAGGTCAAACGCAGGCCTTGGTTTGACAACCACCTGAACTCTGAATCAGCCGGTGATTACAGCACACATTTTCGAGGCAGTTACGTGGACAAAAATTTACTTTCTAAATGTGGCATGTCAGAGAACTCCAATCATTCCATTCAAATTGAATGTTATTAGATTATATGTTGCGGCATCGCTCAATACAATGATTTTAAATTACCACACATAATAGTTCGATTGCTGAGCTAACCGAGAATTGAGTGGGTTCAACGCCTACAGATTACAAGCACAAGAATTTGGGCTTGATTCGGATTTGCTAGTATTGAATTTGCTTTAGAGATATAGTATACCAAAGCTGTATAAAAGTGTAATTGAATCAGCGACTTTCGGTAGTCACACGATTCCTGAGAGTATTTATTTCAAAAAGGAGTACTGCACTAAACAGTGCAGAGAAGAGAAATAAAACAGTAATAAAATTAGAGAGAAGCTGATACAGCACCATTCGAGATAAATTAAACAGTTGAATAAAAATTATTGTTTTGTAAATATTAATGTATTTATATGAAAATTTGGCAATGCTACATAAAATAATCGGAAAATTTTGATTTTGAGGTAAGTTATGAAGAAATAATTACAATTTAAAATTGTGGAACGATGGTAAACAAATTATACGCATTTTTAATGCCACGGCAGTCTCGGAATTTTTTTTTCGGTGATTCCACAGTTATATGTATCCTATTATTGATGACATCGGTCAATGCTTACCATATTACTTATCCAACACAGCGTCTGCGTTTTCTTTTAAAGGGATTTTGTTTCAGTTATCCACACCTCATTAGAAATGTCGTTTGGCTCATAGACTGCAAACGGTGACAGATAACACAGACCAATGGCTTACATCAAGAGAAAAAAAAAAGAATTAAATGGGCAATTTAAGATTTTTCCACATTTGCTTTATCGGCAGTACTTAAGATTACTTTTTCTAAATTAATTCTGCTAATTTATAATCACCAATAAGGACATTTTCTGGTTTTCTAAAATGTTTACATTTACAAGAGTTCGCTTTATAATGTACTATTGCGGAAAAAATATTTCGCACGATACATAATCTAGTTACTTGGTTTTATCCACAGTGGCTTAGTGTGTATCTGACTACTTGTCATTTTTCACATTTTGGGGTTATTGTCGTATTACTAGCTTTTTCAGGTTATGTTAAGAAATGGTGCTTCTTCCGCAACCAACTTCATCAACCACACGTTGTAGTGGCCATTCCTTTTCTAGTTTTGTGATAACAAAGCCTTTTTCGACCTCACTTAGAACGTGATTCGGCATTTTAAGTTTTTATGGCAGAATGTCAGTTGTATAACTGCCAATTCTCACTGACTTTAGTCCACTTGATAAAACCATACACACACAAGGCAAACAAACCGTGCGAAATATTTTTTCCGCAATAGTACGTCGAAGAATGATAATCAATAATACACATAAAATAAATACCACCAAACCAAATCACCACACCACGCTGGTCGCCAAAGCGATGTATTAGAAGTTAGACTGCCTCATCATAAGAAAGATGGAAGAAACGGTATTTTTCAACATTTCTGGAGTTTTTCCAATTATTAAAGCTAAATTATTATTGTAAGAAATCTTTTGAATATTTATATAAAATACAGATGGGCCACATACGTGATTGAGGGGGTACGCAGCAACAAGGTGGACATGGGTTTAAATCTGGCCGTAGCCGAGTTTTTCGGAGCGACCATGGATTTGAACTCATAGTTAAGGTAGCTTTAAGTTAGATTTGAATGTAGTGTGTTTGGATGTGGGCGAGCACAATTGTAGTCCCATGCGACCGACCCATCGCCTCGATTGCACTTCTGTATCTGTATGTAAATTATATTATGTAAAATTTATAAAACACAAATATTAAAAAAAAGCAAATCAATAACGTTACCAGAACGCTTTTATAATGCCTCATATGCTTTTATCTTAATTTATAAATAATTAAACAATTACATGGAGACAGTTATTTGAATTTCATATTGTTTTGCAATAAACTTTTATTTAAATCGTTAATTTGTTATTACTTTAACCTCGACTTTAACGGTCCAAATTTTTATAGTAATATTGCTTTGGTTAATCGCTATTTTAAGTTTTATTTTAAATTGCATCTGATGTAATAATTCTTTTAACTTAAAGCATTGCAAAGAGATGAAGTGACTTTTTAATTCTAAAAGTTACGTAATATTTTAGTTACAAATTGTACCACATTATAATTTATTAGTGTCGATCCTTTACCAATATCGCGTTTGCAATATTGTACATACATGTGATCATTTGATTCCACTATCAGACTAACCATGATAAACGGGTGCATTGAACTTCATTTACTGAAACTTCTTCGAATTTCACAAGAGGGTTTTTATAGTTTGCGAAAATCGTTTGGATTTCCCATGACAACGTAACCGCGCATAACGTGCTTCCTGTATATCGTTGTTAGGCGAACGGTTTGTGCTGGTGTTTACATTTTATAGCTCATAAAAATGTTTTATCAATACTCTAAACGCAACTTTTCCAAAACTTCGGTAAAAATTAGTTACACTAAAACGGCACGAAGTTTTATTCTTGTTTTGAAAGTGCTAGAAAATATTAAAAATTGTAACTAATGTACAAAAAGGTACTAATAGATAGTTGTTGGGGACAAATAGGATCCTAGGAAATAATTACGTTCCATTCATTGAAAGTCTTTCATAAAGGGGTTGCTGCCGATTCTATTAGGGTGCGATTTCGACTATCACGCATGCTTCTACACTTACACGCCGGCATCATTTAATCTTAACACTGCACACCTCGCATGAAAGATGACTTTACATTAATTTGCGTATAAAAATATTGCTGAACTATTACATAATTGCCAAATGTTTTTAAATTTGTCTAACGTCTTCAAAAGACTTCTAAAAGAAATAATCAACAAAACTATTCTGCATCTCGTTTGCCCAAACAAGAAAACAATGACTTACCTAGGATGTCTGTTTAACTACTAACGTATTCATTTTCAAAACCTGCGCATAAAAATTACTATATCAACATTGCTTCTGGTTACCATGATACTTGCAGACCTTGATGCATGGACTTGGAGCGTAGGTAGGTAATAATGCGAACAGATAGAAAATAAAATACTATGAACTGACATCAACGATGGCAGTACACTAGTTAATACAAAATCATTAAACTTAAATTAAAAAGTTTTAGATGGATAATTTTCATATTTGTTCTCGGTTTAGTTTATTAGTTGCAAAAATGCACAAGTTAATTGGATTTTGCCAACTGTTATAAAATCAAAACAATATTCACACGTCAAATTAAAGCAATATTGATTTATTTTATTATTTAGCAGTACAGTACTTTTCATATTTTGTCAAATGATTGTATACCTAATGAACCAGAAAAGGTTTTGTTCTCACGGGAACATTTTCGTTGTTTTTGTTGAACAAATAACCATATCAATGTAGAAAGTTATAATTACATTAATCCTATATTAACCAAACGAATGCTTTTACAACTTTCTTATTTCGTGTAATAATGCACTGAATGAAGATAGTGTTAGCCACCCTTTCTTTTCTCATGTTTATTACATTATTAAGCGATATTGTCTGTTATTTCCCTCATTTTTCATTGATGAGGCTTGTGAAAGCAATATCGGTTTATTTAGTTAAGCATAATGTATCTACAACATAAATGATTACGTTTTTCACAAAGCACGCCTGCCATTATAATTTTATCGAAGCACAACTTAATGTTAAGCAAACATTTATCATTGCTATTCATGGCCTCCGCCACAACCGATAATTCCCTACAAAATGAATTGGGCTAATACGTGGAGAAACGAATACGAGGTTGAAAAGTGGAGTTTAGAACTAGAACGGAGAACAAACGTGTGCTGATTTATAATTAATAGTTGGAAATGTTCCAAGCATTGTGTTGTAAGCGGATTGCCATTTTATAATTCTGCAATTCTTCTTTCCCATTACAAAAAGTTCAAGCTCAACTGGAGTGATTTTTAAAATTTATATTGTAATCTACTGGACTGACGTATTATTAAATACGCAAACTAGATAAAATAGTTTGTCTGTTAGAAACGGTCTTATTGCTCACAGGCCAATTTGAGAACACCTTCTCTGAAATTTTTATACAAAACAATGGATTAGATCACAGATCTTTTGTTATTATTCAGTAGTTTGCTTCTTAATATACGGTTTTAATAGATGCAGTTTAGATTAATTTCTACAGCATGGAATGAGCCAATGAGGATGTCAAAAATTTATAAATTCCATCGTTTCTAATTTCAAAAATGACTTATCTTTGAGTTCTTACATTTAACCGTAACATTTTCTTTTATCAAAAATTGTAAAAGACTTTTACATCCAGTGAACAGAAAACAGTCACTTTGACAACCGATTTAGGTCATGTAAATGTCAACGTTTGTTGTCAGTTTTCGAAAATAGCTATTTAAGTAACAAGCAATGTAAGAACCTATTAACATGTGAGATAGGCAAGTATAATAGGCGATACATTGCGAGTTATCTTATTATATTTTTCACGCTGCTTATCAAAATTTTCATAGATTTTTGAAAAAATCGTTTGGTTTGTCACCTGTCACCAGGATTAGTTTTCGTGAGTCGTGTTACCTGTGAGTGTCACATGTCACATAAACACTTGCAATTTATAAACAAAACGTCTAAATCTGCATCTTGCTTTGCTAATTTTATTATCCTAGGAACTTAATAATAATATTAAGTTCCGTTGTCAAGAAAACGCAGCAAACAAATATAATCACCGACTTACACGTTTTGTTACTAAGGCTGTATCACTGACTTACATGATCAGTAGCGGGAAAAAATATTTTTTGTACTCATGACTTCCAAATTCATATTTCCCGGTCATTCCCGATGCACCGAAAGTTACTTTTCCCGCATACCGGTGCTTTTTACTTTGCAACAAAAACTAGGGCAATTGTGTGTTCTTTATAAATTTTCATAATTGCGTAGGGTACGTATAAAAGTTTAGTGATTTGTGCTGTCAACTCAGTAAAGTAGTAAACCACTGAATAATATATTTTTTATTTTTTTAAATATTTTCAGTTATTCGTTACAAAAACATTGTACCTAACTTTTTCGGAAAGAATTTTCCTCAATTCGCACTACATGCACCACTCCCTTCGGTCGTGCTGCAAACAAAGTGCTCATTTCGACTACCATTTCCTAAAGGGAGCTATTATTTGACACTTTCCATATGTCAAAAGCATGTTGTAATTGCATACGATGCAATAAAAATATTATTGCACACATCTGTTACTTTACTGCACACTTCTGTTAAAACTGTTTATTAAATGGGGGAGTTTTCAATTTAAAACAATGAAAGCATACCGAACATTTTTATTGAATTTTTAATTTGAAATGACGTTGACGTTTTGTAATCTCGTTTAGTATAAATATGTGGTAGTCGACAAAATTATGTACACAACTCGTATCTAAAGCTCCTTTTTGCACTTGTAAAATTTAAAGAATTCGCCTTCGGCCTATTATTTAAAACTTTCTCACGCGTGCAAAAAGTGGCACTTTATCTACTCGTTGTATAAATAACTTTTATGTAATACGAACAAAAAGTTTGTTTATGGCACTTGGAATGTTGTCGACGATTCATGCGGAGGGTACCATAAACACGCACTTTCTGTACTTAATGCATAAATAACTATTTGTTTTACATACGAATGCGTTATCTCGAATCGCTCTTTTTCACTTTCCAACAACATTTTAACTGAAAATCGACAGAATTTAAATCCAGAAAAATGTTATTTGTCTACTTTGATGTATGTCACAATATGGTTATTATAACACCGAAAACCGTACTACAATAGAGTCCCGTTTATGAAATGTCAAAATTCAAAGTTATAGATTATTTTTATGCAAAGTAGATACAATAGTATATTATACTCGATTAAAAAGAGGCGTTACAGTACTCGTTCCATTGGAGCACTCCTCGTCACGTTCGTCGCGCCTCAAATGCACTCGTACTCCAATAGACCCGCTTATTAAACTAGTATAATAATATACTATTACGTATCTAGTAGACTAAATAATATAGATTTTTAGTTTTTAAGTATATCGTATTTTTTAATGAATACTAAATTGTGATACTTTACGCAATGATTTTTTGATCTATTTTACATAAAATATTACTTTTGTGTCGTAAAATGTATTTTTCTGCCTACCTATTTTCAATCCTTTTAGTACCTAAAATTCCCATCCTTAGTTATAAGGTCACAAATTATGTGTGCTTCCTATTATATAACTAAGTAGTCGATATACAAAATAATACATTCACTTTAAGCCACTTGAAGAAAAGAAGCGTACAAAACATAAAAGAGGAATTTTTACTGGTAATGTGAGGGATTTAGAATCAAAATATCTGCCGAACGTTAATTGCAATGTAAATAGCAGCCAATATAAAAACTGCGACAATATGAGAAATGACGCCAACCAGGGTCTTTGTACAGTATCTGACTTGCTCTATCTTTGAACAATTCCGACGCAACATTACGGTCTATAAAGTTTAAAGAACGCCAGCCGCGTAGGTCGGAAAAGGCTTTCCTAGCAACATTCAACCTTGCCAATAATTAAGAATATTATACAACGACCAACAATTAATTAATAAATCAGGCAATCGATACGCTCAGGTCGAGAAAAGTTAAACGGATTTTCCAGTGTGGGACCTTGAAATCGGGTACAAATAAGGCACTGCTTGCATTAATTTATGGATTTGAAGCATCCTCCTACTGCACAATAATAACAATTAGAATCGTAATTTGCAAGCCTATAAAAATAACGTAAATTTAAACAATGACAAATAAAAAGCCGGAGACTTTCGGAATGTCGCATGCGTTAACGGATAACATAAAATCCACATTAAAACAATATTTCATTGCAAGAAAAACACTTCAGCTACGTAATACAATTTATTTAACATGGAATTAAATCAGCATTGATAACCGAACAGCAGTTAAAGTTAAATCATTTATATTACAATGTCCATGCTTATTTTTATATCTTATGGAATCAATAATTAAATAAAAGATAATTTATTTTATATCATTACTGATTCAATAAGAAATAAAAATAAGGATGGACATTTTAATATAAATTGTTTAATTTTTATATGCAGTTAGGTTAGCAAGAGTTAATATTTCATTAGCATAAATGTGGAATGTATGCTATTTTGGTAGAGGTATGTCTTGAGAGTGTTTTATTGATACATAACAGTGACATTTTACATAGCCTGTTGGCAGGCCGGAGAGCTGACACCTTGTTTTTTAGCCGGTATTCATTGCGTCAATTCTAGGATAATATTGAACACTAAAAATGTATTATCTAACAAAAGGACAGAACAGGAGCATAAACACTTCATAATTGCATGGCTAGAAAAAACAGAGAACTATCGAAAGCGTTCAGATAAGGCATAAACGTCATTGATTATGCAAGGAAGGAAAGTCCAGAATTATTAATTTGTACTTACTACCTAGTCTTAATTTTGAGGGGAGAATTGAAACTAATTATATTATTTTCAATATCTGATTAATACTCCGTCAACCTCGCCGTCAACATTTTAGGGAATTAACATAACAGTAAAGAAGCCGTTCATCAAATAAATTAGCAACAATATTGTATGTTCATCCCCGTTGTTGTAGACTATTAACCAAATTAATTTTAGTATCGTCAAGAGCTTCATTACCGCACTTGTTTGATTGCCGCAGAACTCGGCTCACCGCCTCGTTCTGGCAATCAAACACTTTTCGTTAAGATGCTCATAATCAAACTTGTATCGTTAATATCTATTATCTTCATCGGTGTTGTTATAGACTACTTACCAAATCAATTTGAGTATCGTTAAGAGCTTTATTGCCGCACTCGGTGCGGTTATAGATGATATCCATATCCATTACCGCACTCTTTTTTAACCAATGAATAAATAAAACCAGAATTTATTGATGAAGATAAAATATTGAATAATACACGTTTGCTTATGGTACTTAAAGAAACTCGTTTCGTTAAGATGCTCATAATCAAACTTGTATGGTTAATATCAATTACAGTATTCTAAAAAAAAAACGGTTTAGTAATAATTATTAAATAGTAAATTCAGTATAACAAAATTCATTTGAAAAATAGCAATTTTATCACTAGAAATAAATATTTATTTAGTTCTCTAGATATCATTTTGTGCCAGAACTAATTGTTTATTTTTACGGAAATTATTATTAATTGATTCACGGAATAATTGTATTGTAGGTTGTCATTTATGGAAGATTAGTTCTATTTCAAAATAAAAACCTCAAAAATTATATATCTGAAAATGTTGAGATAATCTGGTAACTTGGTTTGATCTACAAACTTGAAATATTGGTAAATCCATCATTTGCTATTACATACTTTTAAAAAAATAGTTAATGTAGAACTTAAAGAATATAAGATAGTCAATTACAATGTACTTGCCGTTTTAGATAAACATAATTCCAAAAGAGATAAACAGATATGAACAAAAACGATGTTAGGTAACATCAGTCTAGTCTTCATATGTTCCCCATACGTAATTTGAAGTAGTTATTAACCAACTATACCTGGTTTTAATAATAATTTTTAATAGAGATAGTTAGTTAATTGGGCGGAAGGACTTTTGACGAAAATTACACAATTTTGAGGTCTCTGCCAATTAAAAATTATATACATACAATCTAACTTTATATACTTTCTACTCGTGCACGTTTAGCAATTACGCTGATGATGTTAATGATTATTTCCTGCGCTCCAGCGTAATTAGATATTAGATATGCAAAAAAAGGTTTGCTTACACGGTAGTTTCAACTGTTTCTTATTACGTTTGAATAAATGTAGATGATTTGCATTCAGGAAATGCAAAAGTAACGTCTGTTTGAATAGCATCCGTTGAGTTACGATTAATGAAACGTTCCGTGGTATTATACATGCTGATAATATTTCTATAAAACTTACAGCTAAGCAACTTCTGTTTGTTGTGCCTACAATGCCATATAACGTATGTCCTTAATTTTCTTCATCCTCTTTATCTCTTATCAGTTCAGTCGTTTATAAAAAGTTACAAACAGATTCACATTATAATATTTTCCAATGTTGAAAAAGTATTGCAAAATATATCGTACGTATTCTTGAAAAAACAAATTATGAACTATTCCATAGTTTGTAGTATCATTTTCTTACAAATGGTGGTTTAAATATAAAACAAATTAATTCTCAATGTAAAACATATGATATCATAGTGCATAGTGAGCTCCATCTATTATGGGAATCCTTATATGTTAAAATGTATTGGTGTTGCATGCTAGCGCATGTGTCACGTTTTTATCGTCACCGATTTGGTACACTTCGTCCGCGATCAACCTGCCCTTCACAATACAACGATAAGCATGTGCGTTACGGAAGTACATTCTTGGCCGAAAGGGTAAAGCGTTGGACTAGAAAATAGATGCTCCCTGGAAGCGCAGCTTCAAATAATATAAATAATAATCCTACCGACTGCGATGTTTCAGCCTTATTACTGGCCAACCGTTATTCGATTTCGCAAAAGGTGTTTCTTTAACAGTGCGTTTTCTTGATTAACATTTTTCTTCCGCCATTTCTTTATTTGCAATTTAATTTGAACAATGCAAAAACGAATTTAATTAGAATATGGCCACTTATGTAGTGGGCTAACAAGCTCGTCTGTAAAAATAGGTTTCTATAAGTTAAGAAGATATGTTTTTAGGTTAAACAAACATTTCTCTTACTGCCAGAGCTTAATAATAAATTTTACAGTCTATTGGTTATAAAAGAATAATAATTTTATTTTGCCATTGAAATAGTTATTACTAAATTCTGGATTTATCTATGTAAAAAATATTTTCCATATGTATGAGCAAACAAACTATTTTTCAATGTATATTAATATAAAAATCAAAGTGTTTGAGCATATTATGTGCACTTTCGTGTAATTCGGATTGTAGTATTTCCATTGCCATAAGTATTAAAACGCTCAAGAGCAGATTAACTGTAAACTAAAAATTGAATGCGCCTAAAACATAAAGTATAAAAAACTCCCTTCAAAATGCAACAAATTTGTTGAAACACGGGGAAGGTCGTTGATGCCTAGTCGAAGGATTTTTAAATAAAATAATCATTGTAGCACTATCTTTAATGGGAAGTTTATATTAATACGACGCGTGCAATAGTTAGTATGATGTTATTTTCTAACTTACCAGACTAGAATTGATAATTTCAGAAGTAAAATTTTTATGAAAAATTATGATTATGTACGTTGTTATGTGATTATGATGCTTAAAGTAGGCAATTTGAAGAATATACCTGAAACCTCTGACATTGTAAATATATTTTTTAATTTGATTACAGTAATTATCACTTCCTATATGCGTGTGACATGAATGGCGATATTAATTAATTTTTTCTACGACCACTACTAAAAGTAGGCCTTTTAGCACTAGCTTGTTCCACTAAAAGTGACGTTTTATAATTTAGCGTATTTAAAGAGATCAGCTGTTGACTTTTAGCGCATGTGTGGTATAAAGTGAAGTGAGGTTATAAACCACAATTTCGAACTGGAAGTGAAGTTGTAAAGTTATTCCAGTTACTTCTTGCATTAGAGGTAAAGTGTTTTTTAAACAATTAAAGCGTTATGTAATGAATCCAGTCAGATGTGTAGTATTAATAATTACCTTTGATAACTGACTTTGATAATACTGGTTCCACCAATATTCACCTGCGCGTCAAGGGCTACTGTTTATTATGACATAAATTATAAGTGTCGTAGATGCAAGTCTTTGTTAAATCGACATTTATGGATTAATAACAGTAAATTTAAGGTCGTAGATAATAGCTATTTATGCAACAAGTGCTAAAAGTTGACGTTTATGCATGAGACATGTCTCGTGCATAAATGACTTTTAGCACGCGTTGCATATAATATTTTATCTACGACCACTACTAAAAGTAGGCCTTTTAGCGCTAGATTGTTTCACTAAAAGTGACGTTTTATAGTTTACCGTGTTTAAAGAAATCAGCTGTTTACTTTTAGCACACGGGCTAAAAGTGAAGTGAGGTTATAAAACTACAATTTCGAACTGCAAGTGAAGTTGTAAAGCTATTCCAGTTGCTTCTTGCGTTACAGGTAAAGCGTTTTTGAAATAATTAAAGCGTTATGTAATGAATACAGTCATATGTGGAGTATCAATAATTACATTTCGTAACTCACCTTGACAGCACGGGCGTGGCCAAACAATCGCCCGCGCGGCGTAGCCTACTGTTCATTATGACATAAATTAAAAGTGTCGCAGATGCGAACCTTTCTTAAATCGATATTTATTAGGGATGTCGGCGGGTACCCGGGTCGACCCGGGTAATAGTCGACCCGGGTGTAGTTTCAGGACCCGGGTACCCGACTAGTAAATTATGTAATTTCCAGGAAGTCAGCCTTTTTCGGAGATGATAAAAATAATAGGAATAAGCTCTAGAAAAACATAACCATGCAGTAATAGAATAATGGGATGGGGTGATCCCATACCACATAATGTTTTTTGTTTCATATAAGAAAGGCAATAAATTCGCTTCGCGGAAATATTCAACACATCAATAGTACCATTAAATTGCGTCAGTATGGGTTGAAGTAACAGAAACATCTTCTGTGTGATGTTGATTGATGCTGCTACCAATTTCGGACAAAAAGTCATGTAATTGGAGTTGATAGCACTTAGAAGTATGAAAATATTTACGAATAACAGACGACTTGCAGTTTGAATTGGCAAGTAGGTACTATTTCAATTTAGTTCAATTTAGAACTTGCAGCGTAAAAGAAAGAAATTGTAGCTCCCTCAGATGTTCAGATGTACACTAACATTTTTGTTATATATTTCGGGTACCCGGGGGTACCCGGGTACTGCTTTCGGGTACCCGGGTTTGATTTTAGACCGGGTACGACATCCCTAATATTTATGGATTAATAACGGTAAAATTAAGGTCGTAGATAAAATATTGTATGCAACGCGTGCTAAAAGTCGTTTATGCGCGAGACATGAAAATTATGAAACGAATCCGAAGGCTGAGTTTCATAATTTTCATGTTTCGCGCATAAACGTCGACTTTTAGCACTTGTTGCATAAATAGCTATTATCTACGACCTTAATTTTACTGTTATTAATCCAGAAATATCGATTTAACAAAGGTTTGCATCTACGACACTTATAATTTATGTCATAATAAACAGTAGACCTTGGCGCGCGGGCGAATGTTTAGCGCAGCCAGTACTGTCAAAGTCAGTTACGAAAGGTAATTATTAATACTACAGATCTGACTGTATTCATTACATAACGCTTTAATTATTTCAAAAACACTTTACCTGTAAGGCAAGAAGTAACTAGAATAACTTTACAACTTCACTTCCAGTTCGAAATTGTAGTTTTATAACCTCACCTCACTTTATACCACAGATGCGCTTAAAGTAAACAGCTGATTTCTTTGACCACGCTAAACTATAAAACGTCACTTTTAGTGAAACAAGCTAGCGCTAAAAGGTCTACTTTTAGAAGTGGTCGTAGATAAAATATTGTATGCAACTCGTGCTAAAAGTCGTTTATGCACGAGACATGTTATGAAAGTCAGCCTTGGGCTTCGTTTCATAATTTTCATGTCTCCTGAATAAACCTCAACTTTTAGCACTTGTTGCATAAATAACTATTATTTTAAGACAACATTAATAGAGAATTCAGTACGCTAAAAAATCAGCAGCTACAGAGAGTTTATTAACATTATTTAATACTTATGTACTCATGCACATAGATATTTCTTCTTTTCTATTAAAATATAACGGGCGAATGCAGCCGAATATCATATAAGTAGAATAATTTTCTAATATATTTAAACTCTTTTACCAGGAATATCACTCGGTATAACACATATACTAGAACATTGGCGTTTATTATGCACACAGATTTTTGAGAAATGAAATGGTTCTGTTGCTAAGTAATTTTATTGTATGAGGTTATTTTATTGTTCAAATATTCATTAGGTGAAGGTCAAAGTAGGTTGTTTAATGTTTTCGACATTGAAATGAAACGACAATTTACTTGTAAAAAGGCCTTCAATTACTATTGGAGCAATAGCGTTTCGAAATGGATGGCTACTTAGTAATAACATTCATAATTTTGAAAAATATATTTTCAGCTTTTATGACGATGGAAACGGTTAATGGTAGAAAACATTACATCATCAATTTCTTAATCGATAAGTGCTTGACTTGTCAAGTCACTGTCAATGTTCCTGTTGAGACTATAATCAAATTTAAAGAGAAACGTCAGTCTCTATTACTGTTACCGGAAAAAAACGACGATGAAATCGGTAATTACGGGACGGTATTAGACGATGCCCTGTCGTGCATATTTTATAATGTTCTGAAGCTTCGCAACCGAATTATTCATTGCGATAAATGGGAGCTTTCTCACGATACCACGCATTGTTGTCAGTACAATATACATTTTCATTGTGCTATTTTCCGAAGATGTATTCCGCCGCATTGAAAAGCGTTGCAGATAATTGCTTCCTTTCTGTTTTCTTTTTATTTTGGTTTAAAAAAACAAGCCAAGCTTCGAGCTTAACGATCATTCTACTGTGCCATAAACGAAAAGTAATGGGCAATTTCTCGGTTTCTTAAAATACTCCACTGTTTTACTGTTTTAAATCTGAGGGTTAATATATTTCCACTTCTGAACTTGCAGCTGCTCATTTATATAAAACAGAACCTTGCTTGAGGATGCCTAATTTCGAACTTTTCAGGGTGTGTTGGATACATCATACCATGAATTTTTGAGAATCTGACCATGGAAAACGCGTGTGGAACGATTTTTATATTTTATAAGTTGGTGTGAAAGGCAAGGAATTCCTTAATATTTAATACAAAATATATTACCCACGAGTGGGTATGCCATTATATCTTCTACATATTTAAAATTTTCAATAAAAATATATTGCTCTATACTGTCAAATGCTTAGTTAATACGAAACGTTGGTCAATTGTGAGAATTTAATAAAAAAAAATATTAAAATGTGAGTGTTTAAGCCTAAAATAAAATGTTACGTCTACGCCCAGAATAGAGGTATAGGAAATAAGAATTGATAAATATGTATATTAATAACACATATTAATAGTACAAATGAAAGACAGATATATGTAGCAGATTATATGAAAATAAGCAGGAACATCAACTTATGTGCAGTATTATTAAAATGAAACTAGTACGATAAAAACCGAATAGTATCCAAACGTATAGACATAAATTAATTATCATCTATACTAGTAACGACATTAAAAGTTAATATAATAGATAGGTAAATAAACAAACAAACAAAGTCTTTAAAACGGAAATAATTTTTAAAAGGCCAAACAATGTCGGTAGTAGCGGTCCAAATAAAATAATAGTATAGTTTATTTATCTAGAATGAAAAGTGGCATTTTAAAGACGAGAAAGTTGTTGCGAGGACCTTTAAAAACACTTTTCGTTCGTGGTAAATACAACGGTTTATTTCATACTGCAAGATTAATAAATTTTAAATAAAAAGTTGTAAATCATTTCAAATTTCATGTCAACAACTGACGTATAATTTTAAGGTACTTGAACTTTAAAATTTTACTTTAAAGTACTAGGACTTTAATGTTCCATTTTTTGTGCAATAAATAAGTTTTAAAGTACTTGAACTTTAAAATTTTACTTTAAAGTACTAGGATTTTAATGTTCCATTTTTTGTACCATAAATGATCCGAAAAATGTCATTTTTGACATCAGTATGAAATAAATATTATTTTAATATTTAAATTTTACTCGACATAGTTAACAAACGCAAATAGATTATGGTTATGGAAAAAAAGTAAAAATACTAAAAACTAATCGGGCAAATAGAAGCAAACCATACTAATGACAAATAAACATAATAACTAATAACCATTAGGACAAATTGGTGGCAGCAATGACGTTGAATACGATTAATTTAATCATTTTGCGTTTTGCTAACGCAAGTGAAAGAAATGTGTAATGGATATTTGACGTTAATTATAAAAACAGTATTCAGCTAAATCGTTTATTGGTACGTTGAAGTTTTAAAATATGTGATATTAACATGTCAAAAGGGCAGAGCTATAGGCACTACGACAATTTATCTAATGTCTATGTTTTAATATTTAAAAACAAAGTCATAGGCTATCACAGCACATTTTTCTATACCATTTATTAGAACATATCTGAAAGATCTATATCGTATCATCCACAAATCAGCTCGTCATTCTTGAATAATTCAGTTGAAACGTACAACATGTAAAATGACAGCTGAGTGAACTCTTTTACATTAACTATTCTTACATGTAAATTTAGCTAAATCGATCCAAAGATTATTAATGCTGCAACTGTTCGTTCTCACAATTAAAACTGTAAGACTGTCACGTGTGTCCCTGTTATCAATATCTTGTAGAAATTGACAATAAATTCTGGTGTACTCCAAAAACATTTATATTATTCAAGTTTCACTTGCTTTTTAGTTTAATAGAATAGGAAAGGCAACGTGCAAAAGACCACCTCGTTAAATAACATTTACCTGCTTTAACACACCTTTACTGTATCTAGCAAGCGCAGGTGCAAAATTAATAAATTTACAAACACGGAAGTACGTGTATAAGCGGGAACTGAAACGTGGCCTAATTATTCAATTGTAGCCTAAATCGGTCGTTTACTCGGAAGCACTTTAATCTGCAATGTTATTAAGCTAATTAGATAGGGTTGGGTTTATACATTATCTTGCAGCAAACGGCGTTTTAAAGAATTGCCGCAAGAGAGCGTCTTTTCGGGTCTGATGAACTGTAGTCAACCGAAAATGCCGCCGTAAAAGCGATGCCATGTGCGGGTGGTGATTAATTGCCTGCTCAAAATAATTTATAACTTTATCAATCTAGCACAATTTTGCTGAAATTCCAATTGTTCACGATATTGGCATTTGGTAAACCGCCTCTTGGCGTGAGTCATCGGTTGGCGATTATGTACCGTCACATTCAAGCTGAAAATTTCTACACAATTAAAAACCAGGTGTTTAATTAATAATTCCATCTATTTGCTGGCAGTTCGGGAGGAATTACACAATGTATCTGACTACCTCTTTTATTTATAGCAGCATTAAAATGAATTAGTAGAGATTATATACAGTAGAATTCGAAAATGTTTACATTTTCAAGGAAAATTTACATAACACAATGGACATTTATAAAAATAGAATATTTATTACAGTAGACCCTCGATTTTTCTGACCAATAGTGGGCCAAGATCTTCCGAAATAATATTTTCCCAAAATACATTAGATGAAAAAGTACAGAATCATTTAAGTTTGGAGGCCACCGGCTAAACGGTAAATTGTATGCGCATATAGTGAAATTGCGGGAAAACTAAAAACGACCGAATGGACAAAAGCAATAGTTTGCACCAGAATTAAAAAGAGACAAATCGAATTAGGGAACTGCCCGTTTTTAGCTCGATCTACAAAATCTGGAAAAAGTAGATATTAGGACAAAATCAACACATACCGTACCTAGTGTCAAACAAATTCAAAAACAATGTTGCGAAAAGAACATAGACCTATCAATGATTGTTATTAAGTTCAAATAAGCTCAAAGCGCTGTATATGCTAACGACCGAATAGAACGTTTTCGAAAAGATTGTGGGATGTGAGTGTAACGACCATGATAAATACAAACAATGACCAAAGCAAGAAAGTATGTGCAAATCATAGTGGGTAATCTGAGTATGTATGAGCTGCAAATGATATTTTAATATAAACATGGTGTAAAGCTAAAAACATGTAAAATAAGAGAAGCTTGACATATAGGAAAGAAACATGTAATGTCGAAGGAAAGTACAAGGGGTATGGAGAAACAGAACAAATTAAGAATTTTGCTGTATAAAGAACCAAACATTTCAACAAGTATAAAAACATACAGATTACGTTGACTGGGACACGTAATGCGAATGGGAGAAGAATGAATGTCAATAAAAATACTATCAGAAGAATTAGACACTTTCGTGAGCCTCCTGTACATAACAGCTGCTTCTGACAAAGTGTCAGAAAAAGATTCTAGGGAGTTTTAATTTTATTAAACATAAAAACAACATTTCATGTCTACCTACCGGGAAAATAACTATTGAACGGTTTATATGTGTTTTCAGTAAATTTTTAAAAGCCAAAAATAACGACTAAATTAAAGCAACATTTGTTATAAGAGTTGTCCCACTTTTTTAACTGTACTATCTCACAACAATTAGGCAGATCTCTGCTACAGATAATGCATGAACTCCAACCAGCTCACAACAATGTCATCCATATACATTGCATACTACGATGCTGACATTTCATTACTTTGTATATGTCAATAAATAACACATTTTTTTACTGTGAGTGAATACTTTTACTTTAGTTATAAATTTCATAAAATGTGTGTATTTTCCATTAATGAGTTAATACAGTCTTTCTTATTTTTAGTTTTATTATTCTCCTAGTACCTAGCCTAGTTACAAAATTTTATAGTTACTGTTACAAATTTGACTTATTAATTAAATTTAACATTGATAAATTTATTAAAAATATCTTTTTAATATCCAAATGCAGATCCACATTTTGTAACCATCGGCATCTTTTCTTATTTCTGCTGCATCCATATGGATCTAAAATCCATTCTAACATTTTCGTGCTCCTTATACATCTTTTTTAATTACGGGTTATCCATCTGCACGTTCAAGCCTTTACTTCTTTACTATACTGAATGAACATAAACTAAAGTGACTTATTCTCATTTTCCAATAAAAAGAAACTATAATTTTGTCGCATATTAATATTAAGATTGACATTGTATTATTATTAGCTAGCAATTCGAAATAAGGTTTTGTTAAATATATTTTTTATATTGTGATTTTTTTATACAATATAATATGTATATGCTCGTGTATATTGTATATTATATAAGAAGTACTATAAACGAGAAGTAAAATTATTTATTCTCAAGCCGTTGTTACAGCTCCGTGGGACTTAATTTATTTTTCTAATTCTGCATTGTTAAATATTTTAGCAAAAAATGGAAAACCGTCATTAAGTTCCGGCACCTCGAGTGCGCACTACCTCATATGGTGTACTCACTTCTACTTTTGTAGTATTCATAAACATAAAAGTTATTTAAATTTACTGCTACTCCATGTAAGTGCAAAGTTCTGTCCTGCAACTTTGTAAGGAAGTCTATGTATGGGAAGGACAAATAGGGGTAGTCGCCATACTTTATTTATAATGAACCTTATTTACCAAATGACGTCGAGTCCTAATAAATCGAAAGGAAATCGAAGGAAATGCTATTAAAATTGAGGATAAATCTACAGAATATCTTATTTTCTACATCTCACACGAATTTTATTTTAGATTACTAAAGTTTTATTTATCATCACACCCTTCGTATGCTATCTACAGTTGCCTATCTCTGGAGTTAATTCAAATCGACGTAGAATTGTGCTAACAGAATGTCAGCAAATGATCATCAATATTAGCGAGTATGACTAAAAAGAATATAAATAACAAAATCGTAATTACGGATGGTTTGAAAAGTGTTTAATTAATCGACAAATTTAAATAAAGTGACAAATACAGTAAATCGTACAATAATTAAGACCATTGTCTCTCCCTTAAGATGAATGCGTTAAAAAGTACTAAATAAAAAAAAATAAAGCGAGAGGACGGTTTAGTTTCAAATAGCATTAAAACCACGGATTACTAAGCTTCATGTGTATTGTGATCGAATCATCGTACATCCATCATCATTACTATGGTATAGCACACGTCAATATTATTAAAAACCAACATAAGTAAGATTCAGGCAAATAAGCAGATTCTTAATAGATAGGATTCATTGGAAAATTGCGACCATCTCTATAATGAAACTGTGGAAGCGGCTCTAATTTGTGTCCTCCTACATGAAGTTCTAAGATGCGGAATACTAATTTAAAGATACCGAGAAGTGCTCAAGCCGCTTCCAAAACCACCACCAAGTTCTACGTTCGCAGAAACTTAACAAAAGTTATAGGTTCGAAATTCGTGGAATTGTAAGAGCTTAGCTGGGACTTTCGGGAACGCATCCAATTTTCTTAATTGTGGAATACGTATCCAACTCTAAATAAGAAATAAAGGGCTGCCTATGAATAAGTAAATTCTTTACGATTAAATCGCTTTATATAAGACACATAAGAATTTTTTTATTGATCAATTAAAATGACATTATTACACGATATCAAATAATATACTAGTAATTGAAATATATTTTATAAACGCGTTCTCATAATAAACAGCTTTTCAGATTCTATATTAATATGAAGATAGATCATACTTGTCTAATTAAAGTGATTTGTGGTAGTGCTATACATGAACAATATCTACAAGATAAGTAAGTTTCAACAAATAATAAGCCCATAAAATTTAAAAATAGGAGAGAAGGATGGACCAGTACGGCTTTTTCTGCAATGCAGTGTATCGAAACAGTAAAAGTTTATAAGGTCTCGTATCATCGATATCATTAGTCTCAGTTCATCGTTCTTTAAAATGGCCCCTAATAATATACTGATGCAAGGATAGTACGTATGAAAGCTAACGAAACCATTATTACACCGTTTCACTTTTTAATCAAATGCAGTAATTCAAATACACTGTTGTTAGTGTAGAATAAAATAGAAAACAAGCACATATAATCATTTCCTACGTAAATTTCTAATTTTTGAAGCATTATATACAGTTATTGCAACTTGAACAAATTAAATAAGTATAATCACCGAAGAAAGTGAAATAACATACACATAAACCATGTCATACATTTTTGTATGCAAAATCGTTAGCCTTTGTTTATTCTACGCTCTAAAATTAATTTGTGATTGTCTACACTGATTTACCTTTATCTGCTACAAACTGTTGAAGATGTAAAGCAGATACGTTTAGTAAAACACTCAATGTTTGTACGACTTTAAAGTTGGAATATTTTTTGCAACGTATAACATTTACTAAGTGGTTCTGTCACAGTCTGTTAATCTAATAGTGTCAAATTAATGTTATCTAACAGATATTATATAAATTTACAAACAATTTTTAGTGATCTTCATGGAAACACAAAACCAATTACATTTTCAAGACCTGTTCAAAATTACAAAATTACATGGTTCTAATAACACTTTTATTAGCAATCTTGTATTTAACTTTTAATTTTATATAGGCCCAATAGTGAAGTTTCTATAATTCTGAAAGAAAAATAATAGTTATTTGTGCAGCAAGTTCTGAAAGCGGTACTTTTGTATGAGTTTGAGTAAGAAAAGTTGCTTTCATAAGTGTTGTGCACGTTATTGTTTTACATAGTAGTACCTATCTTATGACTCAATATTTGGCCCAAAAGTACTTCAGAATTTATAACTGTCAAATTGGCAACGGTTGTAATTGTTGTAATAACTAGATAAAAACCCTTGGTGTTTTACAATAAAATTAGCTGATAGAGTCTAAAAAATAAAATATTGCACTTACTTGTTTTTTTAATCTGCAATTTTATTAGAGAAGAATACAATTTAAAAATATGCATTCCATGACCTGCCGTCTATGGTTTCAATTATTTGTTTTCTACATTATCGCTGCAGATTTGTCTGTTCATTATGGTGTTGTGCTAAAGATTGAGCAAAAGCTATAGCTCTTGAGAAAGATAGACGAACTCAGCGATACGTGGCTAGAGCACTTAATGTCAGCCGTTCTACAATTAAAAGAGTACTTGAACGATTTAGAGAAACAAAAATCTGGTGTGATACACGCACACAACTTCATTTTACAGTAATCTTATTATTAGCCAAACATTTGATTTTTAATTTTTAACGATTTTTAAGCATTTCTCAAAATGTTTCAAAAATTAAAATTCAACAGAAACCGTACAAAATAGAGCGTTAGTTCAAGAGACAAATTTTTTCTAAAATTTCAAGTTGAATTCAAAAATGTAATAACATACCGGGTCTCTATTTAAAATAGGAGTTAATAAAAAATAGGAAAAAACAAAAGAAACCCATTTTAGAGGTATTCAACTGGAAAATCACTTATCTCACATCAATATACATTAAAAATTTAATAAAAATGTAAAGTTTGAAAAAAATTGAAAAAAAAACTGAAAAATCACAAGAGTAAACACATACTTCCGGCTATGCGATTTTCTTCAAAAGGTTGCTGTCGCATCTAGATAGTACACAAAACTTATATATGAAGTTTCAACGCCATACCGCTTTTCGTTTTTGAGATATTCTGTTCACAGACACACAGACAGAGAGACACACAGACAGAGAGACACACAGACAGAGAGACACACAGGCAGACAGACAGACAGACAGACCAATGAACAAAACCATGTTTTTTGGGTTCAGGGGACTCTACAACTTGAAGATCTGTTAAAAACTCAAATTCGAATTTTGGGATGAATCCAATACTTCCTTTATCGTAAAAGGAAGTAAAAAAAAACACACGCAGCAACAAAAAACAAGTCAACGATGACATGTAAAAAAATGGGTTACCCGTTTTTTCTGCACCTAAGTGTAGTTAACTATTACATTATTTACGATTTTATGTTAAAAAGTGTTACTTTGTTTAAGATTATTCGTTATTATGCAAAAAATCACATAATTGACTTATTCAGGAAGGGCTTTGCATTCGAAAAGCCAACATTTCCATATGGCTAGTATTTTCGAATATGTCAGAAAAAATTGGAATATAAAACTCGACGGACAACTTCATTCGGATTTGAAAATTTCTGGAATGCAAATACAAGTTTGTAAATAATGGAAAAATTGTATGTGAACAAAAATAAATTATTTTGGCCAAAATAACTTTCCTTGAGAAATAGTCCAACAAACAGAATACATTTTATTTTCTTGCACGAAACTTGCATTTTTGGCTATGGTAGTGATATGCGTCATAGCAACGTAATCCAAGAAAAATCAAAGTATACCTACTGGAAAAGTTTTACGGTTTTGCACACACTATGTGCTTCAATTATTTTTCCGTGTTTTATAGATGGTATATCTACTTTTAATGTAATCAGTAATTATGATATTTTACACTATTACAAAATTTTCAACAGTAATTACATAAGTGGTGATAATTTTTTGATAATTTTAATTAGATTCACAAATCTTTGTTGCTCGTCCACTCGCGAGATTTCTTACTAGCAACAAAGATGAGTGCTAATCTAGTTAAAATTATAAAAAAAAAATATTACCACGAATGTAATTCGGCGTGATTATTTTTTAAACAGTCCAAGTTGTAGATAGGATTTGATGGAGCTTCCAGATGTGTGTCCTGTTATTTTTAACTGCGCCATTTTTAGCTAGTTGTGTTACAGCAGAAGAACGATTTGAATGGTTTGTGAAAAAATAGTCGCTGTAATCAGCTACTAGCAAATAGTGTAATTTTGATGCTATTGGTCGATTTGATTTTTTTTCTCATTACTATTGGCTGATAGTAGATAATAATTACGAAGATTGTATTCTACAATTTGACTGATTGTACACAATTTCCCATGAAGAATGTGCTGCAATGCAATTATATGTTTCTAATCCAGAGAAAAATAAACAAAAGAATAATATGTGACTAGCCCATTCAGTAAACATAAAAATACAGTAACTTTTGATTTCCGAAATTTCAGGAGTATACATGCATTTGCAAGAAGTTACTAAAGCAAATAGGTTAAGCCTGGGACATTTACTTAGCATCTGCCATAAATAAATAACTATTGTAAGGTCATACAAATACAGTTGGATAGTATTGATGTAGCGTTTATTAATAGGTATTTTGATTACAATTTATAAAAGTTAAGAACACTTTCGTCCTGAAAATCATCTACTACGACGCTAAAATAATAAGAAATATTGTCATTTTTAAATTTAAAGCCGCCTTTATGTAGGTGTTAAATCTTTTGCAAAACAAAATACAGAATCTCTAATACTAAAACTGTATGAATATGCAAACTTAAAAACAAATGTTTTTGTGTTTACTGAACAGAATATCAATAAAACAACTGAATTACACCCTGGATAGTTTTTTGACAAAACCTGCTCTTAGACTTAATTTCTTCGACTTTTTCTATTCTCACAAATTGCTGTGAACGTCATTCAACTTATTTAATAACTCCTTTCATACAGTTACAGTCTGAGCAACTTTTATGTTTTTAATTTTGATCTTGGGCTTTCTTCGATTTTTTCTACATTTTTATTGTAAATTTCCGCATTAAATATGAAATTAAGGTTAATACCAGAGCCAAACGAGGACGCCTATGAGTAACTAGTGGGAGAAGATTATAAACATTAGGATACTATTTATAAATATCAACATTAGCATCTCACCTGGACTTTCGCAACAATTTGTTTTTGACCATTTGCAGTTTTGGCTCTTTGCTATCCTTTCCATCTTTATCTTTCCCATCGAATCCTTGTACGAAGCACAACATTACAGAATCACTCATACACATGCTCTGGCAAAATCGCCAATTAGAAAACGCGGGTCGTGAAGTTCAATGAACAACGTGTCGTGTCAAAAGTTTCGTTAATTAGAGCCCTTGCTCTGGACCAAATTTGCGAATACAGGACTCCTGCATGTAGACTTCGGCGAACACGCTGTCAATTTGTGCATTTTAGCCAGATGCTGGATTAGTTTAAACTGGTTAAGTAATTAAGGCAATTAAGTATTGTGGGTCGTTTACATTATATTTTTAAGTTTGGGAGACTACGTAGGCACATGAATTGAATTATTAGTACAATACTTTCCCAATGAGATTTCCGCTAATGCTGGACTCGCGAGGAAAAACCAGTTTCTTGACGACTCCTTGCGTCAGTTAATTCTTTTGTCGCTCTCAGCGAAACAAAAGTTTTGTAAGAACCAAAATTGTGCTAATGATGGTGATCTCGAAATTTATCCCATGGTCGAATTGATTTTTCTCGGCCTAAAGGTACTCACTTTGTTTTTCCACGGCAACCGTAAAATGCAAAATACATATTTGAGGAAGTGCAATTGATCAGCGTCAACTTCGACCCTTCAAGTGCAAGTTTTTGAATTAAAAAGGGATGCCGCTCAGGTTGCAATTTCGAAACTAAAAATGTTTTGGCTTCCGGTTGTCGGTTTTCTGTCAAAAAAATCAACCTAGTCGAGGGCCGGTCTCGCGAGAGATGCCGCGATCGCGCTTGTCGGAAACTGACAGCGGCAGTCTGCAGTTTGCTTGTGTGTGTGCGTCGCCTCCCGCCCCTCACGTCTCTTAGCAACAGCTACAGCTGACTTGCTCCCTCGGTCTGTTTGCTATCGACCGCACGTGTGTTATAGGAAAAGCGAATGAAATCGACTTTTCTTCGAAATTATCTGCCATTTCTTAGGAGATGAGCTTTTGCATAATTTCTTACTTTGTCCTATAATTGTAATGTTTTGTTAATAAAGTTGTACAATGAGAAACAATTTGAGTCCTAAAAGGATATTATAAAATCGCCT
Source organism: Agriotes lineatus (assembly GCA_940337035.1). Taxonomy (NCBI): domain Eukaryota; kingdom Metazoa; phylum Arthropoda; class Insecta; order Coleoptera; family Elateridae; genus Agriotes; species Agriotes lineatus. The sequence continues at coordinate 207,988,714 of OW679194.1, forward strand.
TAAAATGTTTGTTTACAGATCTACAATCTTTCGGGATTGTTTAAACTTATAAATGTAGAGTCGCCGTAAATAAAAAATATGTTCTATTGTTTGTATCTGTGCATTTTCAGTTGTCATTGCAAATGCAAGAAACAAGAAAATTCACCCTTTTAAAATAAAAATGAAATCTCGTGTTACATGAAGTTAAGACAATCCGAGAAACTCAAACTCTGTCCCGTGTTTCTAAACAACTGTCATACGTATTGGGTAGTAGTATTTAGTAGTCCCCAAAAAAATATATATTTGTTTCAAAACATCACAATAAATTTCGGTTAGCCAGCTTAATTATTTAGTTATTCCCACGAAGATATATTTTTAATGTTGCGGATATAAGATTATTTTCAGTAAAAATATAACAAGTGCTTGAAATATTTCCATAGGGAAATTTTTTAAGCACGCATTATATTTTGATAGAGAATATCACGAATGAAAAAACACAGTAAAGAAAACATTTTTATCAAAAAAATTACGAAACTAATATCTATGTACTAATAGTTTACGGTTTTTTGTGATGACAGTGACATAAGTGGAAATTTTCCGGTAAATTTCCGATTATCCATTTTCGCCGTTACCATGGAAAATTTCCAACTAAATTTGCATAAGGGATATTCTCGAATTAATTTCACTACAATGTTCGTTTGGGCAAAAGAAAGCGACTTTAGAAAATTTATTTGCTATGTCGATGTCATGCCCACCGCACTCAACGAGGGGGCCGGCTAAGTGCAACTGCAAAACCAAACTGTATTACAAAATCGTAAAAATTTACTTTCCATTTACGAGTATAACAAATTGTTCAACAAAATTAAAGAAAGTAATTGCAATAATAAATCTAAGTATTAATAGCTTTGATTGAAAAACAGAGTGACATAAATCGGTACAGTAGAACTCGTTAACGAACTAGAAAAAGAAAAATGCTTGTTTTAAATACACAGGATTTGGCAACGAAGCGGGGGTGGAAAATACTTCTAAAACTATGAGAGTTACATAAGAATCGCTTGACAAAGTCAAATCTATTTTTTTAATGCAATGTCTCATATTTAGGTTGCTTAAAAGTTTTGTGTTGAAATACTACTCACTTTGATGTAAAGTTGCGTGAGTCTAACGTCAACTGTTTTTGAGATATAAACAATTTTATACAAAAAGAACGCTGAATTTCAGGCGGCTGCTGTAAGTAACAAAAAATAATTGTATGAAAGAAAACGTTACCAAAAGATTATGTTTTTCGTGAATTACTTTTCAAGCGTAAAATGGGTTAATCATATACAGGGTGTCCAACATTTGCAAATGTAATACTTTCGTTTTTTTAATAGGGCGCTATTTTGTAATTTTGAAAAGCCCTTGTAATTATATTTCTTTTAATATCCTACCCATACCTCTAACCTCCACTTTTTTTCAAGATATGCAAGTTTAAAGATAAAAACAATTTAAGTCTTTTAAGATGTTTAATTTAAAGGGATAGCAAGCAAACCAGATAAAATAATAATTTAAACACTCTCTTACCTTCCAGATCAACCAGGTTTAGAAAATGAAATTTCAGTCATTGTTGATACAAGAAATAATAAAAACACGAAAAAACCAAATTATGTTAAATGTTCAAATATTTTTTCTTCTGTTCTATGGGAATTCAAGCTATATACATCTACTATATTTAAATTGACATTTTAAGGGCGTTTGTTTATTTCTTGCAATAAATCATCGAAAATTGTTTTTATCTCCAATCTTGCATATCTGAAAAAACAGTTGAATTTAGGGGTATGAAGTAAAATATCAAGCAAAGGGATTTTCAAAAATACTATAACTCTAAAGTATTATACTTGCAAATGTTGAGCACATTTTTTTCATTCAATTGTTCAATCTGTTACTTACAGCAGCCGCCTGAAATTCAGCATATTTTGCATACAATTGTTAATATCTGCAAAACAGTTGACGCATACAACTTGATATGAAAGTGATTAGTATTTCAACACAATACTTTTAAGCTACCGAAGCATGAGACCTCCCACAAAAAATAGGTTTGATTCGCCACACGTTTTTGAACCACCCTGTAAAATCAAAAATATTTTAGTAATGTGCACTTACATTACCTACACATTTTACATACGTAGTTTTTATGCAACACTCATAGTTTTGGAAACATCTTCCACTATCGCCTCCTTGCCGGACCCTGTATAGATTCAATCTGGAGTTCTCACGCTATGAGAGTTGGTTTCACAGTTTTATCAACAACTTAATCCTATTTATATCATTGAATCTTTGTCGCCTTACAATCGAAAACTATTTGCCGAATGTATATAAGAGAGTTCATAATATTATATTCCTCTTTTCGAATACTTGGCTCTACCCACTATAAATGATGATGAATTATCTAGAAACGAATTTCTAGTTTTTCGTAAAACCATGAACCCGTAAGTCAAGCGATGGTGGACTCCTAGTTGCTGTTAAAACTAAATTGAACACATTGAATGCCAACGTGATTTCAACATATGACTCCGTGTGGCCATTCATGTTTTTTCTATACTATTTTGTTCTTTTTGTTAAAATTGTAGTAGAACTTAGTAGGTATCTGTTGTTATTTCTTGTTTCTAACAATTCCATAGTTCTTTAGGGTGTCATTAATATACAGTGAGAATAATGTAAGACTGTACATGGCTGAATTATGCAAAATTAGACATAGGGAATTTACTTAATGTTACCATGGTGTTTGTAAACAAAATAACAACACAGTGACTACAGAAACTAATTGAAACTGGATTATTTCATTGTAATTTCAAAACCTACATTTGTTACTAGCATGGGTAAATTGATTAATGCGAATATGTAAGACTGTACATGACTGAATCATGCAAAATTAGACATAGGGAATTTACTTAATGTTACCATGGTGTTTGTAAACAAAATAACAACACAGTGACTACAGAAACTAATTGAAACTGGATTATTTCATTGTAATTTCAAAACCTACATTTGTTACTAGCATGGGTAAATTGATTAATGCGAATATGTAAGACTGTACATGACTGAATCATGCAAAATTAGACATAGGGAATTTACTTAATGTTACCATGGTGTTTGTAAACAAAATAACAACACAGTGACTACAGAAACTAATTGAAACTGGATTATTTCATTGTAATTTCAAAACCTACATTTGTTACTAGCATGGGTAAATTGATTAATGCGAATATGTAAGACTGTACATGACTGAATCATGCAAAATTAGACATAGGGAATTTACTTAATGTTACCATGGTGTTTGTAAACAAAATAACAACACAGTGACTATAGAAACTAATTGAAACTGGATTATTTCATTGTAATTTCAAAACCTACATTTGTTACTAGCATGGGTAAATTGATTAATGCGAATATGTAAGACTGTACATGACTGAATCATGCAAAATTAGACATAGGGAATTTACTTAATGTTACCCTGGTGTTGGTAAACAAAATAACAACACAGTGACTACAGAAAACACCGACAATTGTTACTAGCATGGGTAAATTGATTAATGCTAAAATACAGTTGACAATGTATAGTCCTACATTATTCACACGGTATGTACGAATAAAGCGGCATCCTCATGTACATTTTGATCATTTTTCCCTCTGATGCGTTATTCAAGTGTTTTTTTAATTATTTTGTTTAAATTTGCTTTTAGTGATGTTATAATAGCGGTAAAAAACTACGAAGAAAATGCATTGCTTATTATGTCAAAATTGCGAAAAAACAAACGTCGTGAGGCTGCTAGAAAGCGAGTAAAAATGATGTACAGCGTATACGTGTATACGTCCTAATTAACCACAAATATTTTTAGAGTGTTACAACTCGGTTCATTAATAAATTTGGTTAATAAGTTACTTGCTTTTGTCAGATTTAAGTTCTAAGAAAAAAGTGTTTTCAGTTTAACTGTTTAATTTCCACTTTTTGTTCAAACCAAATATAATCACTGGGGGGTCACATTTAAGATACACGGGACCATCGTTCATATATAAATGACGAAGCCCCGTAGTGTACACAACATGGCTGTCATTCGTATATGTATGACGTGGCATGGAATGTATTGAAAATTATGAAAGTGAAATTGAAGATATCCAGAGAACCGTTGATGGACGGTCCCTGACTCAAGACACCTCATATTATGTTATACCATTTACTAATTACTCTGTATATAGTGTAGATTGTAAATTAGCAATAAAGGTTAAAAAAAAAATTGAAGATATTTCGGTTGAGATATACATAGACGAGGTGTTATATTATATACGGTGTGTTTATTTTCTTGTTGATGCCTGTGATGTCAAATATGAGTTATTTTACGAATATTTCGATTGCAAGTTTTTGAATGGGGAGCAAAATGATTTAGCATTAGTTACTAGTAATGCATGATCAATTCATGGACTTGCATAGTCTGAGTCAATTTAATAATGTTGTTAATGCCACTAACCATAACCGACTACTTGATCTTGTCCTAGAATGACAGTAGGTTGTAGCAGATCGTTATTATTCTGCACTTTTTTCGGAGCATGTGCACCATCCCTGTTTGATAACTGATGTTAAATATGTACATGCTAGAAAGCTGAATCCTTTTAATGTAGGTACTGGACAATATAACTTTGATCGAGCAAATTTTCTGGATCTATAGGTATTATGAATTGCGTAATGTCCAATCAACCAGAATGTTGATAACGTGGAACAAGCCACAGATATATTCGATAGCCAGTTTTATCCTATTCTGGACAGGAACGTACGAAAAACTATTTTTTAAACTATCTAACTTACATGGTACACTATCAGTATAATAAAACCCATAACAAAGAAAGAAAGGTGTAGAAACGAGATAATATTTTCGTGCGCCAATTTTTTTTATTTAAGAGCAAAAATTAAACTTGATATAAGAACTGCTTACAGAACTTAAACATTGAAGATAATATTCGTTGCGACTTTAAAGCATTTTGTTAATTTTTTAAATCAATAAAACATATATTTGGCGTGGAGAACTGTAGGGTCTATGAAAACAATACAATGCGTTCTCTCAACATTCTTAATCAGTATTCCTTCCGAAGCTAAAACGTTTTATTCGCACACACACCATCTTTAATACATCGTGGAATATGGCCTGAGACACGGCGAGTCAGGGTCGCCGAAATATCTTTTTCCGAAACCCAGTGAATCTGTCACACCGCTAACGGCGTACTGAGCAATGTGGTAGCATCACGCCTTCGACGACTGCCTTACTTTCCCTACTTCCACAATTTTGGTTTTGGTACCCAATATTTAAAGCGAGTGGGTGGGCCGCCCGCCAGTTGCCAGGTATGGGGATTGAACCCCGTACAGTGGCACCGCAGCCGGGCGCCTTAACCGCTCGGCCACACTGGCGATTACTTCATATCATACCTAATATAATTTTAAAAACAAATCATAATCCACAGAGCTGGAAAATCGCTAAATTTTGTCCAGTTATTAAAAATGACAAAAATGAGTATGCTAAACACACGTCTATAGTTACTTTCGGTCCCATGTAAAATTTTTGAGTGTGTGATTTACAAGTATTTATTGTCTTATATAAAAAGGTTATGTTTCTCCTTACCAGGATACATTTATCAATCCACAATTACAAACCATTTATGCTTTACGCAAACTGCTACCGAGTCCATTTATAGCGGTGGACAGCTAGAGGTCATTATTAAAAAAAACTTCATTTGTATCCTATTTCGCTCCAATCTTTAAAATTTATTGTATCCTATCTCTCCAATCGAAAGCAATATGTTGTCGACAATGGCCGAACATCAAATAACTGTATAGCCAAATTAGGAGTATCCCAAGGGTCCAATCTAGGACCACTTATTTTCCTTATATTAGTTAATCTTTACCGGGCTGAGTTAAGTACTCCGAGTGCCAAATGTTTACAGACGACTTTAAAATGTACAAATTAATTTCTTCATTTCATGACTTAAATGTTGCTGTGGATTGGTCGAAAAGGAATCACTTAGACCTCTACATTTCAAAATGTAGTTGTATTTCAGACTCGCGAAGTCTAATTCCGTTTCTTTATAATTATAATAGTAAAGGTAGCAACCTGACCAGAAATTGTGGCATTACAGATTTGTGAACAGTCTTCGATAACAAGTTGACAAGGCACTAGCACGTACACAATTGTACTAAAAAAAGATTATCAGATTCTAGGTCTCATATTGCGCAATTCTGCAAATTTTAATCGTCTTTCGTCAATCGTTTTTTATTTATATATATAATTGGTATCTTTGGCTCATTTAGTATATGGCGTAATTAAATGGTTTCTGTGCTACAAAGTTCGTAACAACGAAATTGAAAAAGTGTAAAAGAACGTTCTAACAATCATATATTACAAAAAACACGGAATAAATTCTCTTACGAAATCTTATGTGTCTGTGCTTGAAGAATCCAACTTTTCGAATTTGGAAAAAAGGAGAAATCTTGCCTCTGCTTTGTTTACATACCTATAAGATTATGATATAATAGCAGGATTGATGCATCCCAGATAGTGCAGTGCTTGAAGTACTACAATTATAGACATATACTTAACTTTCACATAGACACATACCATCTGCACAAATTATTCACCTCTTCACAGTATCGTAAGAATTGTAATTCGCTGCCACGATGCAGATGTACTTCTTCGAGCCATTCTTAAAAAAGTATTTTATAATTTATTCAAAGTGTATTCGTTCACGTTATAGCGCTTAAGATTATCTTTGTACAAGTTGCATAATAATGAAATAAAAAGACTAAAACGTTTCAAACTCTGGGATTTGTATAGCAGATTTGATTAGGCACAAATATTAATGTTGTACAGTATTGTAATTAAATAATTAGGTAATCTTACATGTAATAGAACTATCGATGGATTGTTCTCGGCCAGTTTGAAGTTAATTTAGGGTATTACCACAACATTTACGTATTGTTTATAAGCAACAGTTCGTAAATTTGCAACACAATTTTAAAAATTCCATGTTATATTGTTGGTATTTATGCTACTACCATATGATCGACAACTTTTTACCTCTAGACATCTGCGGATTAAAAAAAAAATATGTTGGCAGTGATGAGTAAAGGTACCTGTACAATTTGGACAGAATCACTCACCTTTTACAGGATGTTTAATGCTGAACACAAGGTGGTGCTGTGTATGCAAATGCAGGAAATCGTTTTGAACAGCTGTAGTTGTTTTTGTCGCTATAGTAATTTATTATACAAGACGATAAAGTTAAATTTTATCCACGAGTGAATCGTTTAACGTCGAGACGAAGTCGAGACCTTAATGATTCAAGAGTGGATAGAAATAACTTTATCGTCGTGTATAATACGAATTTTTTTTCTATAGCAAGAACTTTAACAATTTCAAAAGAAAATAAGGGCAGTCAATCACATTTCAAACTGTCAGTAGCTAGATTGGGTTGCTACGATAATACGAAGCTGTCATATTTAATTTAAACAAAAGTTAGAAAATTAAATTACTTTATTTATCCTTGATGTTAAAGTACTACTTTATCTACCCTTGCTGTTAAAGTAAAACTTGACCTTTTGTTTTAAGTTGATAAAAGCACACTTTAACATGTGCTATAGAAAAAACATTTTTATGTATTCAACAAAATTGTTTGTATTTGTTAAAATTACATTCCTGATATAACCTTAAACTGACAGATATAAAATGCCAACAATTTTTTTTGAGCAAATCATTCCACAGCCCTCTAGAAGAGGGTAAAAGTGTTCGATCACACCGTACTATGAGCTAGGTTGCTATAATTTTTTTATTTTGATTATGTGTTGTGTTACAACTGTGTTTACTGCCTAAAATTGTTTATTTTCAATCCGTTATTCCGCCTGGCCTGCCGTTGAATAAATAAATAAAGTAACTTTGAGGTGGTGAGTGGCATGGAGATAGTGGTCTCTCCACTTGAGTTTGTACTCAACATGAGTTACTTGTGTTTAATATTTAGTTCTTTCTTTGATATAATGGGTTTTTGGATATATTATTTTTCGATTCGAATTTATCTGAGTATTGCTAGAGTTCCTAGATGTACGTGATTATTTATTTTGTTTAGGGTTCGGAAACTAACTGTTATTATAACTAGCACTTTTTGATTTGTTATGCTGGCTCTCGTGCAAACTTGACAATTGTAAATTTTTGAACTTCCGTTCCTCACACAGAGGCTTCACAGAGAACTTATAAAAATATAACAGAAAATTAAAATACTTTTATAAAATGCTTACTTGTTGATTTTAATTGCTTGTTATTCTCATAACATTCTATTATGCAACAAGTTATATCTCTATTATCCTTATTAATGACGCCTATGAATTTGGCCAAAAAATAACACCTACATTTGTGTTTTGACGTATAGTATGATCAAGTAGATATTTATGCATTAAGGGAGATATTAATATGTTTTTTCCCTGAGGTTGACATGTGTTACAGACCGAGGGCCTCTCGCCCGAGGTCTGTAAGTCAACCGAGGGTAAAAAACATGAATATCTCCCGTGGTGCATACAATATTTTATTTACTAGCATATTAGTAACAACTAGCAACCAGTGAGACAAATGTCTCATTTAATAAAACAAAAAAGACCGTTTTTCAAATAGAACAGCGTCCCGGACGGACCAGCGTCCCGGACGGACGGAAATCACGTGATTTCTCGAAAACCGGAAGTGTCACGTGACTGAAATTCTGTTCCTGACCTGACATGACCATTCCAAACATATAACTTTAATAACTTTTTTCTCTATCTCTTACGGTTTGGCTGCTGAAACAGCGTCCCGGACAGACAAGTCAATTAGATAAAGGATAGTATGAAATTTAAAAATGTCATAATGACATTTAAAATTAGAATATTTAATTAACATCAAGGGTTGCCTCAATGTATGGTTGCTAAGACATGGCCAATAGTTGCATGGTTACCAAGAGTTTGAAGGAGACAAAATTTGACAGGTCCCTTGGGAGTTATGAGTAGCTTTTCATACCGATGGGGACACAAATATATATAACAGCAATAAGATAACATGTACAAGAAAATAACACATATTGCTTGAGTAAGAAAGAGATAAACATAGTAGCAAATATACGAGTTGGCTTGACGCTTACTTTAATTATGACATATGTCAACTAATTGTGCCTACTAAAATAATTTTGTTGTACAGTCATCTCTTTCTTATTCAAGTATTCTATTTTGTTGTTCATGTTATCTTATTGCTGTTGTATATAACAAGCAAACTGCGCGCTACGCGCACATGAAATAAGATACGCGAAAGGTCAAGCTCCGAGCCGAGCGCTAAGATAAGAAAAACAAAACCTAAACAAATATAAACATCTGTGAAGCCGGAACGTGAGATTTTATTTTGTGCTACAGACACGCGTTAAGGAAAATTATACTATAGATTATGGCCGCATCCGTATTTTGTTTCTATGACGAAAATGTACAATATCACGTTGCCAGTAAATAAAATCATTTTCATCTAGTATGGCTACGGAATAATTCCTAATTTATGAATGCAACTACGTTTACTTTTAAATGTCTAATTTAACATTTGATTTTTAAGTGAGATATAGTTGCATTCAGAAATTTGGAACTATTCCATACCCATACTACATGAAAATAATTTTTGATCACACTATTTTATTGATATCTGTCTCATTTAAGATTTTCAAACATGAATCGAGTGAAAATCGATGCCGTACTTACCGGAACTCGAATTACCGACTACGTTTCTATGAGAAGAAGCACGGACATTGCAGTAACAAAAATGGGCCAAAACTACAAAAAGTGCAAAAATTACAGCTGGCGATGCCGGTGCAATATAGGGAGGTGGTGTGTTGTTATCGCTTGTTAGACAAGTTGTAGTTTTGAGGTTGTGTGTGTTCTAAGCCTTCTTAATGCCACAAGAACAAAATATGCGATGTAACGGTTTATAAATAAGTCAATATTGTGTAAGTTTTTCTGATTTCTGTTACGTATTTTATTTGCATGCCCGGTACGCGACCAAGATCTCCACCAGATGCGATTTTTGCACTTGTTTATTTTTGACCCGTTCGCAAATGTTTTTACTGCAGCATTTCTACGGCTCTTAACTATCTCTTCTGATATAAATTAGTCGGTACTCCGATGTCTGGTATACAGTATTAGACCCTATTACCAGTACATCACACTTTTATTAAAGAAGATCGGCAGGAAAAATCTTTTGGAAATAATAGCAATCGTTTTGACGTTGCTAGACAGCGAGCATGATACAGAATCTGAGGAATCAGAAAATGATGATGAAAGTAATATGGCGCATGCTAGGCATAACAGCAATAATTATGTGGCGAAATACCCAAAACTATCATGAATACTAGAGATGCTGGATTTTGAGTGTGAACATGATTGGTAGGAATACGGTAACTCGTTGGTTTTAGCCCATCCTTCTCGGTCAAACCGTCTCACCAAAACAAAATATTGTTACTCACTTATTCGGCGAAAATTCCGTTGCAAAAGGTGCAAAATCTGTAAGAGAATGTTGGGAATTATTCTTTTTACGCCAGATATGATTGAACATATTATAAGGTGTACAAATATCCTGAAAATTCCATTCAAGTTATGAACAAGATAGATTTTATCGAGTCTTTTATATATGGTTGCAATTAAAAAGTCCCAATATTTGAACACAAAGTAGCTCTGGGCTGATTATGGCACTGCCTTAGAATGTTTTAAGACAACTATGCATAAGGAGAGAGATATGGCGTTACCTCAACTACGGATTTAATAAATAAAATGATATAGAGCATAGAAAATATATGACAATTTTCTAGAAAAAAATGGAATATAACTATTAAGAAGATGATGCGTCATCGCCATTATCATTATGTAACGAACGACTTCCGGGATTGGACCGTGTTACGGTTCACGTAGAAGAGCTTAACGTTTCACCTAGTGTCATAAGAGGCATCACCAGGAGAGAAGTGGTTGACGCATTGGATTTCCGTGCTGTTCTACCCCTTCCCTTGCAAAACAGTTTTGCCTCAGGAGTGGTTTACGTATTTACACCGGTTCATTTAACTTTTGCACAAGAAGAAAAAATGGCAAGACTAAGAGGCATAATAGAAATAGATATCACCACAGCAAGCTAGTTTCTACGTATAGCTGGCATGTCAGTACTACTTAATGACTAGCTTAAGCCACCCGTAATAGGATAGACCTTGAGTCATTCTTCTTCTACCACCTTTTTTTCTAGCACGGTATGCCTTTCTTCTAGGCTGGTTGGTTCACATACTTTTTGGGTTCTTTTCTATTCTCATCTCTGCACCACCCATCATAAACAAATTCTTCAGTCTGATTATTTGAATCAGTTTCTATATTAAAATTAAGAAGTAGTCTTTCTACAATGTCACAGCATCCTGCAGCAGTGTAACTGGTAACAGTAAAGTTTATGACATTTCGAAAGTCTTAATAATTATAATTCTGTATGTACGAAATAGAAGAAAATATCTTAATGTTTCTGAGACTAAAACAGTCAAACAAAATACTTAGTAATGTGAATGGCATTAATTCGCAAAAAATATTGATTTCGGTAACACTCGAACCTACGCTCCCAGAGGGAATGTGATTTCTAGTCAGACGCCTTGACTGCTCGGCCAGGGATGCTATGTAGCACACATATATATGGTTGTATTATGGTGTGGAGGAGACGACGTAAGTAAGCTCAATCGGCGACTAAGAAAGTCCGATCGGTGACGATGCAGCGTGACACACGCACGCAGCTTCACTTGCTTTTGTTATACTTATGATACACAATTCGTAAAGAAATATGTTTGATTTGTAGATCTACTTTTTATTTTGCATTGTTTGTTCAAATTTTTAGTAAATTGTTTTCTGCGTCGCAGATACTGTTTTACTATTACTTATCTTATTCGTTCTTTGATGTCCAATACAACAGAAAACGTGGCGAAATAAAAAATCTGGCATATCATATGGCGCAGTTTTCCAAGGTAAAATTTTGTATTTATAGATTTTAATATGGGAGTTGAAAGACATTATAGGCACTTGAGCAAATATTGCCAACGGGCTTCTCGATTTAAAATATGTATTAGTTTGCATATCTGCGAATAGTAACTATTTTAACACTTAATCAGAAAATAATTACTAGACTTTTATTTTATATATTAGCTTGATATCTCAACTATTAGCAGCAAATAGACCCAAAACACAAGGAATGAATGGGCGATTCTAGAACGCCTGAATGAGCTTAAGTTAAACCAAACATTTTTATAGTAAATTCCAAAGTACCTCTATGCTATTTTTAAATGTCGCTGCTACACATCTATATACTTCGATAAAATATGTGTATCCTTAAAAATATTATTTAAAATAGTGATACTAAGTAGTCTGCTGTAATTATATTTTTATTTTCTTCTCTGGTATTTTAATGCTACCTCTTAGTTATACGTTGAAGGCGTTTTGAGTATTAATGATGTTGAATTGAATTTTGTCGTTATCTTAAAATATTAGGCAAAACTAACAATAATTTCTTTTTTGTAGCTTCATTTTTAATATTCGCATGTTCTTAAGTTTGTTACCAATACTACTAACAGCAAAGTTACTAATTACCGTCACGAATTATTTCGTTATTTCAGATTTACACTGTTAAATGGGTTGTAAAAAAATATTGTCTTCCTGGGTTCTATCCTATTATGCTACATTCAATAGTGTTAGAATATTTAAAAACCTACGCTTTGACAAAACAATCAAAAATGTATATACGCTCTGGAACGTAATTAGAATAACGAATAGGAAGATACTGCTATCGTTTACATCTTACATCCATATGCTACAAACAATCTGACTCATCAAGTGTTTCATCAAACTCAGACGGCCTCACTAACTGCCCTCTCGTGGGAAAACGGACTGATTGTCAATGAGATAAAACTGTAGCGATATCTCGAAATGTCTTGTAGTGTTTGTGCAGTATACGTACATACGAATTATGTAGTCTGTTTCACTGCGATACGCGAACATTTTGTCTGAGTAGATACTTCTCCTCTTGCTTCCACTGGGATTATCGCACTACCAGCACTTGCGTCATGTCAGTTACGTGACACCTTTAAATTCATCTCATGGTCAATTTCCCCAAGATGAGAGCAAACAGCAAGACAGTAACTAATCGGCTAATCTTGTACATTTTACACGTTTTCCTCAAATATGTCCCTTTTCTTTTGTCGCAATCCCCGAAGGCTTATCTTAGCCTTTTTCTTAGCCTCGTCGCGCACCTGTTCATCTTTTGTTTAGGGGTTTACGTTACAAAATTGTTGTATCTCAGCTCTGGTTTCATGTTACTTTTTTAGTTTTAGGTTTTAACGCCTTTGAAATGAACGTATGAAAAAAGCATGTATGAGGCAGTTCAATGTGGAAAATATTGAAAGGTATATTGTATGTATTAATTACATTGTTCTTAATTTGTTCCTTAAGATTTGAATATTTTTTTGACTTGAACAAAAAGGTAAACATTTAATTAATTGAAACCAGGGAATAGCGTAACTCGTAGAATAGGAAGTCCAGGAACCTTTCGACTAAAATTATCGTGCCTTACATTGAAAAGAAAGACAATACAGGAAATTGATTATCCAATAATCTGTATAAATGTATCCTGTTAGTTTTTGTGGCAGTTTCAATAAAGAAACAAATTCTTGATCCACTTACTTTTTACTGATGTAAAAACCATTGACAAAATTCCATCGCGCTCAAGAATCTTTCACTTACAGCCCTTGTACTTTCAGCAAGTGGTATGGGTGTAAAAATTGTTCACTTAATATTGTATGCCCGTCAAATTCCTTAACTATTTGTTGCAGTATATTGCGGTTTTTGAAACTAAATATTATTATAACTCTGTAGGAAAGCATTGCAGATACTATACGCATGTGTATAATTCATTTTCATTATTTTGGTAAGTTTTCTAAGTTTGTAGAGAAATGGTAGAATTATTATTTAAAAATTCGTAATAATACTTTCCATAATAGTCATTTGCATTAAACCAGTGGGAATAATATGGCTAGGTTTTCGGTTTCCGAACGGAAAAGTTGAAACAGATGCGTTAACACAGAACGAAATTTAGATATACCTACATACTTACACACTTTTGAAACTACTTACTTTCTCATTTCAAGAACCTTAAAAACTATTAATCCGAGCTGAGACGAATAAAACCTTTTATGCAGAGAATTTAATTTCCTTTAGCTTTCACGATAGACGCTTTTGCTCAGAATGCAAAACAACAAAGAAGTTTGAGAGAAACCGAAAATGTTCCCTGTTTATCATCTTTTTTAGATAGATACCAGACGTTTATTTTGCCTGAAGAGCAGGGAAAATCTAGTCTTAATAAACTGTTTAAAATAAAGGTTATTCAAGCAGTTTGGTTATTTATTCTGGCAATTGACATTTCTAGGAAAGTGATAGATTTACATTTTTTTTCTGAAATCGCATGTTTAAATTTAAAAAAGACGATTTTTGTAAATTTAAGTTATTGAGAATTAAATAAAATCAAATAAGTTCTATTTCTGTTGTTTTCGTGGTGAATGGTCAATTTAATTTGATTTCTGTCGAAAGTGACATAACATTATGTCATATTTTTGGTTATATTTCTGTAAAAAGTATATATTAATAGTGGTCTGGTTTTTGCCGTATTGAGTCTGGAAACGTTTACTTGCCTGATAAAAAAATCAGTAATGTACAAAATACAGCCGATTTCAGAAAAAAGAGAAACAGTACACAATACACGTCGGTAAAGCATCACTTTCATGGCTTTTATGTAATATACTATTTTCTGAAATCGTCGGTATTTTATCCATTACTGAACTTTTTGAATCAGGAAAGTAGACTTTTCCGCAACAATACAGTAAATGTCCGACTACTATAATAATAGTGTAGTATGATCAAAAATTATTTTCATCTAATTTATAAATGCAACTGTAACTCCCTTAAAAATCAAATATCGAGTTTGACATTAATTTAAGTACAAATGTAGTTGCATTCATAAATTAGGAACTATTCCATAGCCATACTGTCATTTTCAACAGATATCAAATTAATATCACTATCTTCTATTCATGTATAAACAATAGAAACAGGACATATTTGATTTTATTTAATTTTTATTGTCAATGATTCAAATGTACAAAAGTCCTTTTTTAATTATTTTAATCATGCGATTTCAGAAAAAGCAGTATACAATACACGTCAGTAAAGCATCACATTCTTGCCTTAAGTAATATATTATTTTCTGAAATCGTAGGTATTTTATTTATTGCTGAAACTTTTCGGATCAGGAAAGCAAGCTTTCCCTGACTCAATACAGTAAAAGCTAGAGTACTATGATAGTATATCTTTGATTAAAAAATAGGTACAAAATATTATGTAATTTTCGACAAAAATCATGCTATTTGACTATTCGCCATGAAAACAACAAACAACAGAAACAGAATCTGTTTGGTTTTATTTAATTGTTATTGCGAATATTGGCCTCTATACTTACTTTAAATTATTACAAAACTCTTTTATTATGCGATTTCAGGAAAAACAGTATACAATACACGTCGAAACAGTGCTGTCAGTAAAGGATCACTTTCCTGGCTTTTATGTAATATACTATTATTCTTAACTGGCTTCCCTTTATATATGGTAGTTCAGAATGTCCTTTACGTAAGGTTAGCTAAGGACTGAAAAAAAATGACGTTGGTTTCTAATGTTATTCACGTCTACTGATTTTTGTACGATTGCAATAACAATGATAATAATGTAACTTTAGACGAGTCCTTTCAGGTTTAGATGCGTAGGGTTGGAGATGACTTACGCCTAGTTTCCGAAAAAAGGTGCTTACATTTGCAGGGTTGATAGCCACACTAAACAAAGGGATTTGCGAAGGGAGTACTAACATAGAGGCAATTTGCGTTTGGGGGTAAATTATGAGGGTTGTCGGCACTTTAATATGCGAGGTTATTCACCCAAAATGTATCTTCCATGTGCTATTTGATGTTATTCCCAGCACATCCCAGCATACGTCATCAGGTTAACATAGAATTCATAAAAATGTCTGGTAGTTACCCTGAAATGCGAACCTTTAGATATAAATCAAATATAAACTACGTGAAATTGATCCAATGTGCTATTTATTGCTGTAGATCATAAATTTGCACGTAATACGGTTAGAACATATTCCACGTTGATGCTAATTGACGAAGGGATATTCAAAATTACTATACAAATAAATTCAACAAAATTCAGGAATTCCTAATATTGTAGTATACCCTAAAAATTTCCATGTTACAAAAATATTTACTTCGACACGAAGTGTACGAAGTATTGAAATTCCCTCATATCGAAAACCACTCTGAGTCAAATATCTCTAAAATTCGAACCAACCGACTAATGAACCCACTATATCAAATCTCCGTCTCGGCGGTGCGGATCTTTTGGTGAAGATCCCAGCCCACTAGATCAATTGGCATTGGGGGGTGCCTAAACATGCTGTGCGTGGGATGTATGTTCGTATGTGTACACGATTCCGGTCGCCAGGAACCTTCCTGAAGTCTTGGATCGGTTTCATACGATAGGTCCTCCGGTCGTCGGCAAAAAAAAATTTTTTGTTTGTTTGTTTTTTTTTTTTGATAAATAACTGGTTCATAGCATTTCATTGTATTAGCGAAACGGAGTGATGCTGAGTATCGAAGTATTCTTGGAAAGCACGGAAGGGCGCTTTTCTTGGGTGGGGGGTACCGTATATTTTATTATTTAACTATGGTTTAGTTCTGAAATGAAATTTTATTTTTAAAGTTTTATTCTTAGCATGTGCGTAAGTATATAAGTCAATATTAGAACATGTTTGAGCAATTAAAATAATTTTTTATCTCATATTATCTCTGCTGAAAGACTAAAGGGATATTTAAGCCGATGCCTGGAGTTTCCTCCATCAAATTAATAAGGCTTAATTATAAAGCACCGGTCTTGAATTTCTTAGATCTAACGACTTTGAAGGCAAAGTAGTTAACAAGATACGATAGTATACTTGGGTTAGTACGTCATTAAGTAGCATTTTGCCTCTTTTGCCGATTCGAAGTTATAAATTAGAGGTAGATAGATCTTTGAAGCGTATATAGTAATCCCAGTGACTAGTAACATGAGACAAATTTTTCCATTGCAAAGTTTGACAGAGGAACAGATAAGGTGCTAAAATCCGTATAAATTACATTTGATTTTAGGTACTATTTTTAACTTTAAAAGTACAAAGAAGTGTTTGCATATTTATTTAATCCAATATGTTTTGTTTTAATTAATTATGGACTTTTAAAAGTGTCCTCTTTAAATAGAATGTAACTATCAGTTCCTTTCATAAGATTACATAATTTACACGGTGTGGATATAACTTTATGGGTTGATTAATTTTAACCCTTGAGAACTGGGCATGGGTATATTATTATTCTTTACTTCAAATTGTACGATTAATCAACCTCTAGAGTGATGTCTACACCTTTTAAACCACTCTGTATAAGTATAACGATGTGAACAGGATGTAAACCACTGCAGTATCGATATCTAATTCTGTTCGTTTAAAGGTAATCTAATCTAATTTACATTTCTTAGTATTTAATATACGTTTTCGTTAGCTTTGTAGTTGTTAATAATTATATCCACTGGAATTCCGTTAAGAAACTGCTTTGCATTTTATTTATACATTGTAAGAAATGCTTTTGTTTCACAAGAAAAAAGGAAACAAGTAGGAGGCGTTATATATTTCATGGAGTTGTTCTCTAACGAATATACAAATTGCGGCAGGCAACTAGGACCATAGCAAAAGCAAGGGGACCTTACATGTGGCCGTAATTGTGTTTAACAAACGAACAATCAATGTACGATAGCGGTAGATCGTTAGGATCATTATAAATACAAGGTATATATTCGATTTTTAAATTTTTTAAATAGTTCAAATGTTTCAAATGCAAGCGAGACAACGTGATTTTTGTCTAAGGTCACTTTGATGAATATTTATTTGAATCACCTGTTACTATACATACACTGCGTAATAGTAGGTAAACGATAGCTAACTCTAAATACGTTTTTTATTCCTAAGAAATCTGATATACAAATTAACGCAAAAAGGCAAAACATTTATTAAAAAATGAATTCGTAGTAATTAAAAAACACATACGTATAATTGGCATATGAAGCTACTCCATAGGTGGACTTACTATAAATAAAATAATTTATGTATTTTTAAAATTTAATTGTAAATAAAAAAGTTACGGAAGAAAGAAAATGTTCAAAATGATGTACAAAATAGGTAAAAATATATTAGCCTTGCTAATACTACTGAAACAGTATAAGGCAACACTTAGTAATGCAAGTACATTAAGAAAAACAATGCACCCGGTAGGATTCGAATTCGCGCTTCCAGGAGGAATCTGATTGCTAGTCATTCTAAGAACACAGTTATATAAAAATATATAATAGTATAATAATAATTATTAATACAATATATGTAAAAAGTATGTTTTAGGCACGCAATGTGGAAATTGTTCAACGACACCAAATGTCGACGTGGACATGTCAAATGGCGAAACATACTTCTTACACGTGTTGTTGTTTGTGATGGATAAGGTCTAAGCATGTAGAGTACAAGGTAACCATAGACAACGATTGATATGGTTATGTGGTCAAACCACTACCAAATTTTTCACGAGATTAAGAAGTTCCAGCCCCAGCAAGCAATCTTTTATACACTACATGACTACAGACATTAGGAACATGAAACTCACGGTTTTACATCTCTTCCGAAAGACAGCATTCTCTAGGGGCTTTCATTGGCATTTTTTATATACAATAATTTTTTATACAACCATATTTTATTTAACTAGACATTTTAAAATAATCAGACAATTTGCTGGGGAAATTTCAGATATAATAATTTATTTTGACAGTCAAATTATAAAAATCTGAGTTACTAGAAATTTGTACTTTGTCATTAATTTGGAAAAGTAGCATTTGTTGAACTGGAAATAGATGCATAATGGCGTGTTTCTCAGATGATAGTATGAAAAATGCTTTTAATGTCTGAATATTAGTTTTATACCACATTTATTACTGGATTATACCATTCTATTGTAATTTTTGATTGAGAATGATACCTCAAAATTTCACATCTTTAAGAGCCCGTTCAATAATGAAAAATCTCCTAAAAACATTGTTAAACATACGTCCACATATGCTTCTTAACAGAACTAGGCGTATTCGAAAGTGTTCTCTAGAATTATTTTTTTATAACTAGAAAAGTATTTATTACATTGCAATAACATTTATAATTAATATCTAATCAATGTTAACAAAATTAAAGAGAAATATTTTTAAAATGGCTTTTTAGTATGCAGTTGAAAAATATAAATTATTACATAGCATTTATTAATAAGCAAAAGACCTGGGTAATTTTGGTACATTGAACAACTTTCGAGAAAATTTTCATCATCGCTCGTAGAGCAGAAGTAAGTCGGCGTTGTATGTTAAAATTAATTAGGTGTGATTTTTACGAAGATAAGAAACGTGTACAAGCTGAAAGTGAAAATATAACAAAATTAGCTTTAAGCAAAGAGCATATAATGAGGTTGTGTTAACCTTGGCAACACCGCACTGCAGTTTAAACCAACGAATTCTAGAATCATGGTTTTGCTCTGAGCTGTTTAACTGGGATCCCTCCCGTTAGAGGGATAAGACCTGGGAGCCTAGCGGGCGGGATATTTTAAGCTATACGCTAATACTGGCCAGCGCTGAGTATCTTCTCATTATATGCTCTTTGCTTTAAGTCAGATTAAATAGGTATATTGACATGAGAGCACCTTTCTCCAAAAATGGTGATTATTTTAAGAATATGTAATTCGTTACATAAATAAGATTTTAATTTAAATTCACTTCTTACAACAATTTAGAAACAATTTATATTAAAGGCTATGAGTTTTAAAGCAGCCTACCCTGCAAATTTGTATTTGCAGTTTATTATAGTAAAGGTGTTTTCAAAGTATATATTTTGAAATACAGACTGGCCTAAACCACCTACAGTAAATGGTTCAAAATGACGCTAGTAATGTGATTTATAGATGTGAAAAAAATTGGGAAGCAAATCGCTTAATCCACAATGGTTATAGGCAAGTTTTGTATATCGTGTTCTGTGTGAGATTAAAAAATGTTAATACATTTATTTTCTGTTTTTATGATCTGCAATAATATTAAAATCAGGAGTATCAAATCTGAAACTAGTGATATGTACATTTGTTTCTTTTGCAATATTTCTTTGGCATTTAAAAGAAAGGTCAAAGGAAGCGTTTCCATCCATACCATTATCAAAGAGTTCAAGCTCTGGCCAATCACCCAGAAACTCATTTAAGATGTTGTAACTGTATTCAGATGCATGAAGATACCTGCTTTACGCGAAACAGAATTACATACTAATTTTCGTAATTTCCATGAATGGGCAAGAGAAGACGACGCTCCTATTTCCAACAAAGGTTTAGTGTGAATATGATGGGTGGTATCCTAAATGATCGCTTAATTGGATCATTTGAATTACCACACCGTTTGAATGCTGGTAACTATGAAGATTTTCTAGAGCATTTGTACTGGAAGATGCCCCGTTAAATATTAGACATGAAATGTGGTACGAGCACGATGGGCACTCGCTCATGCAAGTTTACGCATACGAAATTGGTGTAACACACATTGCCCAGGGAGATGAATTGGGACAAGTGGTTCAGTGGCATGTCCACCATGTTCGCTAGGCCTAACTCCCATGGACTTCCACTTCTAGTTTATGCTAAGGAAGTACACACTTTGGACGAATTACGTCTTAGAATACAACAGGCCGCGGATAATATTCGCAATAACCCACAAATTCTTTTAAGAACCCAACAATCATCCATCGATCGGTCATTCTGTATATCGCAAACCTACTCCCACTGATTGCTATCTGCATGCCGATTCCCACCATCATCCCACACCAAAACTTTCCGTTATCAGTTCGCTTGTACACCGGGCTGTTTCCATATCCCAATCCGATAATGTCCACGCTGAATTAAACCATATTCGGAAAAGTCTTAGGAACAACGGTTACCGTGCTAGGGATATACAATCTGCCATCAATCGCCATTTTCATCCACAATCACCCAAACATCCAAAAACCAATCCTCCAGCAGCAATAGTCTTTCTTCACTATATCCACCAAGTCATTGATCGCGTAGGAAAGTTTCTTCGAAAATAAAACATTAAAACAGTATCCAAACCCCAAGCAAAATCTCACAAATCTCTCACATCCTTCACCTAAAGATAAATTAAACACTATGGCATCTAAAGGTGTTTATAGAGTCCGTTGCTTTTGTAATGCCGTACACATCTCTGAGTACAAGCGCTGTCTTAAGTCGGGTCTCGTTTCATGATCAGCGATCGCCGAACACCACCACGATACCGGCCATAAGATCCTTTTTGATGAAACTTCCATTATCTGCAAATCCCCATTCTTCTTTAGCAGAAAGATTCGCGAGGCCATTGAGATTTACAAACACCCTATTAATCTCAATCAGGACGAAGGCTTTACCCTTGTTTCTATGTAGAAAATTCTAATTTCTAAGCCTCGCCAACCGTCAGTCAACTGCGACGGCACTTGCTTATACATTCTCGCTTTTCTCCTTCCAATCGTTAGAAGAGTTTCGCCTCTGGCGTGGTTTACATGTTGAGTTACCGTACACTTTTGCTTTTCCTCTTGATGAAGCCCCTTACGAAAATGAGCGAAACATTGAGTTCTTCGACTTCAATAATGACATGGTCCAATCCGGGAAGTCGTTTGTTACTTAATAATGTTATACAGACTGCAGGGAAAAAGTGTCCTTTGTAAATAAGTTCGATGACAAGTAAAGACTTACTTTTCAACTTGCTCTCATGAGAACAACCAACAACATAACTATACGGGAAACATAAAAAATCATAGAAAGTTGAGTAATATACAGTGGTTACGTTGCAAAAAGGAAGAATATTGTTCTTAATAAATTGCAGGTACTTCAGAAACGATGTTACTTCTTCTGAAACCATGAATATCAAGAAATGGAATGCTGATACCCTACAAAAATGACGTGTTAATAGCCACGTAACAAAAATTTACATAAAAGATTCGCAGTATTTATTCACAATTTTTATACTTCCATTAAAATTACAGAGAATTCATGAGAAGATTTCATGGATATTTCTACTTATTGAACTGTTAAATTGTATTATAATATCAGTTGCACTAAAAGACTTAATTCTTAGGACACTTTGCTAGAAAGCATCTATAGATATGTATATGTTTAGATACAGATTTCACGTTATTTTAACTGCTGAACACGCTGTTAACATTTGTTGGTCATATTTTGAATTACTCTGTGTCTGTATAATAAAACAAAATAAAAGGTATAATACCTATTCTGCAATTTCAGACTGTGTATTTACTAAACAATAAAATAAAATGACATAAAACGCAGTTGTAATCGAACCGGATATTCGTGTTCTCGTAATTCCTTTATTTGATTAACGTATTAGATGCTAACACCACAGTTCACCAGGAAATACGATACAATTGGAAACCCATACTTTTCCGGGTGTTCTAGAATAAACTGCATTAGAATAAAAGGAAACAATTTTGAGTAGTTATTATTATCACTAAGTTCCATCTCTTGTTCTGTTGATGATACAATGTCTTGAATTAGGATATACTAAGAAGTACTTAGCAACATTAGAACGGTTTCCAAACTGATCAAAAATTAGAGGCTATGATTTTTAAAATGAATGCAAACATTAAGAATTAATGATATTTGTATTACCTATATGCGCTAGTTGTAAACAACGTCTATCCGTTGACTGTGTGTCAGCTCTAGAATGGCATCTAAAGCAACAATAGAATTGTTTAACACTAACAATATATAAAAAAATAACTTCCGTGCAAACCTAGTCATTAGATTTAATTTTTGTATACTGTAAGCCAAAAAAGGATCCGATAATATTTGAGCGTTATTCAGCGATTTTTTATATTTTAGAGTTCAATATTAGTCTATACTATTATTGAATTGTGTGCTTTTTCTAAAATCTAAATCTTCAAAATATAAATATAGTTTTATATTTATAACATAGCATAACAAAAGCAGTAGATTCGAATATGCAAACACCTGTTTACAGTATACTCAAATTATATGTGTACAATAAAAAATCAAACGCTTGTCTTCCATCAATATGGCTAATGTAGTTCTTACATGAAAAAGCTATATATAAAGAGCTCTTAAAATATAACATAAAAGGTTATACCAGTATAAAACGCCGAATTAACAAAAAGTACTTTAATGTATTTAAACATTATTTGGTACTATTTTCCACTCGATTAACAAACGTCATTTCTTAAAGCACGTGAAAACCAAATGTTTTATAAATTACTTTAATGCTGAAATATAAAATTTAAAAATTGTAAGTGTAGGTATCTTTATTTGGAAAATGTGATTTTAAAGAAATATAAAAATTATTTTTTACAACGTAAAATGGATTTAATAAAACGAATTGTAGATAATATAAGTGGTTTCAGAGCATTGGAGAAGTACTTTTTGGATATACATATAGTAGTTCTAAAATCCATTGATATGTTTTTTTTTTCATAAATTTTTCCTTATAAAGATAAGGTTTTTTGAATTTTTAGTTTTAAAAAATAGCATGGCTTGGCGAATTAGTAGGATACCAAATATACAGCTTCCCTTTTTGTTGAAGGTTATCTGCTCATACTTCATAAAAGTACACAACTAAACCTTAAATCTTTACTACTTTTATATGTATTTTATAATTAGATTCGGTTTTTCAATAGTATGAAAACATCCAAGCGATCTAAACTCGACATTTTAATAGTACTAGTTTGTATACCAAGGCACTGAAGTTTAACTTTTTATCACAGACGTGGATTTAGGGATGAGGGAGGATGAGGGATAAAAAGGAACTTCAGCACCGAGGAGTACATTATGTTTTTTTAAAATCGAGAAATCGTGAAATTACAACATTTTAACCAACTTTTCTAGGTTATGTTGACGTCGGTTGACGTTTATCTGTCGCCCCGCCAGCGCCACCTAGAAAAAATCGCAAAACAATGGATTACTTCACTGCCGATTTCTCGTATTTTAATGACGATTTCGAGGTACTTCACTGCTGATTTAAAAAAAAATATATTTTTAATAAAGTAAATAATATGGATATATCTATCATCAATTTTATTAAGTCCGTCCCTGAATCAAAACAGTTATTTAATTTTAGATTGCTCTAATGTGTTATGTATGTGATGCTAACAGTCATAACTGAGAACTTTCAACAATAACTGAAAATAACTACAAAAAGCCGGTAGCATTAGTTTCGCAATTATCATTTATTCAATTAGGAAAGTCGTTTTCGCTAGAAATGGAGTTTTTAGAAACGCCGCTGCTGCTATTATTATCCTTGCAACATGTTTCATGTTTCACTTTAACACCCAAGAGATTAATATTTTTTATGGCGTGCATTAAAAATTTTACACACGAGTTTTTCCAAACCGATTACACGGTCCTTGCCCTAGACGTGTTTTAATCTTGGGGCAGAAGCTCTTTAAATTCACGTCCATAGCTTGAAATCCTATTATCTTGCAAATTTTAGACCGATCAGAAAAGTTCAGCAACTTTCGCTGTTTCGACAATCGTTTCCTGTGTAAAGTCTAACCATCAGATATCCGGCGATCACATAAATGGTTATAGAATATCGAGAAAATTGAAAATTGAAGTGATGAGAGTGTGTGATTAGGAGCTAATCCGGTGATTTTGATTTGAAATTTGAAATGACCCTGACGTTAAGATATTATAATGTACTTTTATCTACGTAGAACTCACCCGCTAAGCAGCGGGAACCAGACGGAAGTTATTCTCCTTCCAGGAAACCGTAATACGTTTCCCTGAATTGCAATGGAAAAAGTAAAAAAGTTCAGGAAGATGACGCAGCTATACCCACACACGCCGGCTCGCCGAACGTGAACTTTTACATTTTTCATTTTGGGCGTATTTGCTTAAGGGTGTTTGAATGTATTGTGCACATTTATTATTAAAAATTGATTTCCTTACACTCTCTAGTTGCGCATTGGAGAAAAATTAAAAAATATTTGTGTTAAATATGCAGACGTTTGATGAAAAAATATTTTATTCAATTCCTACGGTTAACGTTGTAGTTTAATTATTCATTTCAGAAGTATAAAATAGGGTTTTATCTATTCACGTCACTCACTACTACATTGTTGGTAGCACTGTCAAGCTATGTTAAATTCGAGATTTGCAGGTTAAGTTTTACTTCAGTCTGTGCCAAATAATAAACAAAACCTAACCTACTTACCTCGAATTTTACATAGGCATATACTTCAGTGCTGCCAAACGTATAACACGAATCACAGGTGACTCTAATTTTAAATTGATTCGATCTCTCGGTAGTCGGTACTTTCCAAATTGTTACTGTGACTTTTCCCGGCTGTCAATACAAAATTTATGTTTTTTTAAATTGATTAATGAAATTATAAGAATTGAATAACATTTTGTATTATACACGACGATAAAGTTATAACTATCCACTCTTGAATCATTCCCGTCTCGACGTTAAACGATTCACTCGTGGATAAAATTTAACTTTATCGTCTTGTATAAGAAATAACTATTATTTATTACCCTTTTATAACAGCTAAATGTCACTGTCAGAAACAATGACAGATAATGTAGATGATGCAATTTTTATATGAAGATTGACGATGTTGCTTATTTAAGTTATTTTGCAATTTTGTAAATTGTTGAAAAATAACCATTTCTCAATAGAAAAAACATTACCTTGAACTTGAATAGATTCGATCATGTCCGTATGTTGTTTGCTTTTGAAATTGCAAAATGTCATAACCACTCACAATGACTACCAGTAAAGATCGTTTTGGCGACCTTTGTAGTGCAATGATCGACAAAGCAATCAAAAATAGTGTCCCCGCCAATACAGCGACAACTTCCAAATCAATATGGAGGTAATTTAGCAGAAAGAAGGTACCTATACTTTGCACCAGAACCTACCAATAGAATATCTTGCTACTGTATTGAAAGACTGGGAGAACATGCAAGACCAGAATCTTTCCGAAAATCATCAATTATTTACCAAAATTGCAGTATCTTCATCGATTGTACAAACGTTACCAAAAATAATTAATACTGTTGCTTACTTAGGAAACTATGTTTAAAATAAAATGTTAATACACCATTTCGATTTAATTTAATCTCATTCAGAAAATAATTTTGAAATATACCGCTTGTACAGTGAATTCAATCTATTAAAATTATGCAAAACTAGTACATTGTTAGCTAAATTTGTATCAAATGAATTCAAACATTTTGCTAAGCAAAATTTCCCCACAATTATCTAGGCATAATTTTAATCGATTAAAGTCATAGTACTCGGGATTATAACCTATGCACCATCATAATGAGCGTCAGCGCGGCCGAGCGGTTAAGGAGCCTGGCTGCGGTGCTACGGTACGGGGTTCAATCCCCACACCTGACAACTGGCTGGCGGCCCACCCAGTCGCTTTAAAAATTAGATACCAAAATTACGGTTGTGGAAGTAGGGAAGTAAGACAGTCGTCGAAGGCGTGATGCTAACCACATCACATCACGGTGTGCCAGATGGCTGGGTTTCGAAAATGGATATTTCGGCGACCTGACCCACCAAGTCTCAGACCATATTCTACTCGTGGAATGAAGCGCTCTGAACTTTACCATGCAAAGTAATAGATATTTATGCATTAAGAGAGATATGAATATGTTTTTTCCCTGAGGTTGACATGGGTTACAGACCGAGGCCCCCGTGGTGCATACAATATTTTATTTACTAGCATATTAGTAAAAATTTCAAAATGTTATTACGTACATTTAAAATAAGAATATGTAAGTAACATCAAGGATTATCTGAATATATGGTTGCTACGACGTTATTTGTAGTTGCATGGTTACCGTGAGATTGAGGAAGAAATAATTTGAAAAAACCTTGAGAGGTATGAGTAGCTTTCCATATTTTGTATCTATGACGAATATGAACAATATGATGTTACTACTAAATAAATACATTTATTTAATAAAATACTTCTGAAGCTGGTTATAAATTGTTGGTCAAATTGAACAAGATGGAACTTTATCTATATTTATTTATAAATAACAGCCCACCTTCTTTATATAAGATTTTGTTAGAGTTAAAAATATTCTTTGAAACGGCAAGCGTTTTGATGTGTTATATACAAAATCAGAAATGGCGATTGCGATTATAAACAAAAAATGAGTAATCTTCTTACAGTTGTTTCAGTACAGCCTAGAAAATATAAACAAATGGATATTTGTTTAATGTTTAAAACTATGCAGGACAAACATTTGGTTCATTAAAAAACTAACGATATATGTAATTGGAGTAGCATAATGTTTACGCAATATTTTTTACTATGCTATTTAGTTTTAAAAGATTAATTGTGTCTGAAAAGAACTACTAAATGTCACCAACTCATTGAGATTAGCTTTAGTAGTTTCACAAAAAATGAGAAAATGTATATGAGACAAAAGTGTTCGTTTAGACTAATATTAATTCAAAAAGCATATAAACAAAAGCAGGGGGACGATTTAATAGCTTCTTTTAGTGCAAACAATTTTTTTCACAAAAATAGATAATTTGAAATTTGCCAAAATGTAAAACTAAACTATCATATCTATGATACACTATCGTAACAGGGCAGTAAAACTGTCTTAAAAAATGTGAAAATCCAATATGGCGCTCATAAGAAAAACAAAAGTTGGGCATAGCGACGTCTAGCGTCAATCTAGTAAAAACTCAATTATTGCATTTAATATAACTTTTAAAGCCATACAATTTTTATAGTAATATTTTTGTTCTAAAATGAATTAAATATTCAACTTAGTTCTAATTTAACAGACTTAGTAAAAAACTTATACATAGCTTTAAAAAAGCAAATTGTGTCCTAATGCGGCAGCTATTACTGCTAATGTTAGCAGAACTGTGAGTGTAACAACTTTTGCATTTATTTAAAAATGAGGTGCCACTTTGCAAATGGTGTTCAGTAAATTTATGTAATAAAACCTTTTATTCAACTTCTTTATTAAGTTCTTCCATTACTATTTAATGCAGCTACACTATGGACATGTATACTACATACATTGTTGGTTAACGACTTAATTTTATAGTGCCATAAAAGTGTAAAACTATAATTTCATTTTACTTGGAATATAATTAGGTATGTGATGTAAACACAATTGCAAACTGGTTTTAAATATGCATTGTAATGTAATTTTAAATTGCCTACGCATTTGAGCCTGTTTTCCAATCTGGAAATGTTAGCTAATATTGACATTAAAATATTATTAATAAATAAGATTTAAATATTGATAATAAACAATCGAATGAAAACATTAATTTTTTTTGCTGTACTTTTATAGGTTACAACTAAGTTTCAAAATGAATGTTTTTAAAATCATTGGAAAATTAGAAAATATGTAATCTGAAGAGTAATAAATTAGGCTTGTTATTAAGATGGCCATCATTGGCCAGCTCGGTTTAAGAGTAATCTTTTAAAAGTAGTTACACGTTTGTTATCTGATTATTCTAAAAAGGTACGTATCACTAATTGTGAGTTTGCAATTTAAATAACGGCCTATAATTTATGTTAACCTTCGGAGACATAAATTTTAGAAATTCAGTTACGCTGTAGAGAGGACGTTCCCTTTATAAAGAAAATGCTTATAAAGATGCCTAATGCAATAAAGTTAGTCGACTTTTTGAAGCATCGTAAAAGTGGATTGGATGTGTTATATATTCTGTAACATAAAACTTTACTTTTGGTGATGTATTTTAGGTTGGATTTTGAAACGACAACGTAATCATACTCAGAAGATTGCAACATGTCCAGCTGAATATAAAATTACAATTACCCAGGATTGCGCAAAAGTATGGAAACGCCTATATATTATATCCTATACTTTTGAAGTTTTGAGGTTTCACCGGAAGTTGCAGTGTTCGGATAGATAATTTTATTGTAAATTCAAAATCATAGTTTTATACATTTATTGGGCTTTTCTATCAAAATATTTAAAAACATTATTAACTACTCTGTATTAAAAATGTAAATCGTAAACGTAAACTAATTGCACAAACTTTAAATTACATTATTTGACCGATACAAGATTTCTTTATCACGATTTTGTTTTTGTTTTGCAAGGCTATTGCGATGGGAAAATTATTTCTGTATTGAAATACGCATTGATGGAAAAACTAAATAAATGTACAAAACTAGATATTTCTGAGTTCACAATCAAATTCTCTATCCGAATAATAAAATACATACAGGGTGTACCATTTAAAAACTTTAAGTTATGTCTAACTTCCGGTTTAACCGAAAGTTATATTACAATTTGGATATCTTCACTGTACTTAGAATAACGACTGTTACGTATATACTAAATTTTATGGGAATCTCTTCAAGAGTAGATTTATAGGTGTTTCCATACGTTTGCCCACCACTGTATAATACATGGTCTTCAAGTTTAGTAGGTACATTTTAAGTTTGTAATTTTTTCAATAATTAAAGAAGTTATAACATTTTAAACATGTATTACTTATTTACTATCGTATTTAAATTTATTAAGTGGATAAAGGCACACCTCCTACGTTATTTTACAAAAGCGTTTAGTATTCAAAGTAATTTATATGCCCGTCTACAGTTCACTGATAATATTTTTTTTTGAGGTACCATCATAGATGTCTTGTCATGCCACAGGTTGAATACCACTGGTTTAAGAGTAGAAAAAAATACTAGGACATCTGACGAAACTTTGCAAGGATAAGTAAGTAGCCTGTTACGTGAATGATGAATGAATAGCTTTTATATTTTGCAAATATGGAAAAATTAATACAGATAAAAATGACCTATTTCTAACTTAATACAGGGTGGGGCAACACTAGTGATATTTGTATATATGTATATTATAGCGGAACAAGTTCATTGCAAAACTTTACTGGGACGTACTTTTCTCAGGTTCTCTGCAGTCAATTGTTTTGCAGGCTACACTA
>OW679194.1:208019054-208193169 GCA_940337035.1 Agriotes lineatus
ATGGGCCAGCGTAATAGCCAACGTCCTCAAAAGAAAATGCACTTGAAGAAGTATCTATATTTAATATAAGTCCAAGAAATTAGCGAGTTAACGCTAACCAAAGCTTTTAAACTGTCCTTGAACTTTAATATGTCCAGAACTTCATAACAATTGAGTTTAGAATGAACATATGTTGAACAGACACTTTTGACTTAAAAAATAATGGGACTTATTTCTATCAAATGTCACATGTGTTGCTTTACATTTGAACAGAGTTTTTCTCCTGTATGAGCCCTCATATGTTTAATTAAACTACGTTTATCTACTGTCCTGTGCTCACATGTGGGGCAACGGTAAGGCTTTTCACCTGTATGAATCCTCATATGTTTAATTAAATTACGTTTATCTGCTGTCCTGTATTCACACACAAGACAACTGTAAGGCTTTTCGCCTGTATGAATTCTCACATGTGTAACTAAGCTACTTTTCCGTGCTGTTTTGAAATCACAAACAGAGCAACCGAAAGCCTTCTCACCTGTATGAGTCCTCATATGTATAACTAAATCACCTTTTCGTGCTGTTTTAAAGTCACAAACAGAGCAAGCATATGGCTTATCACCAGTATGAGTCTTCATATGTATAACTAAATTCCTTTTTATAGTTGCTTTGAAATCACAATCACAACAACTATAAGGCTTTTCGCCTGTATGGGTCTTCACATGTATAATTAAGCTACTTTTTTGTGTTGTTTTGAAATCACAAACAGAGCAAGCATAAGGCTTTTCACCTGTATGAGTCCTCGTATGTCTAACTACATCACTTTTTCGTGATGCTTTAAAATCGCAAACAAAGCAAGCGTACGGCTTTTCACCTGTATGAGTCTTCATATGCATAACTAAATAACTTTTTACAGTTGCTTTGAAATTACAAACAGAGCAAGCGTAAGGCCTTTCACCTGTATGAATTCTAATATGTCTACCTAAATGACTTTTTACAGTTGCTTTGAAATCACAAACAGAACAAGAGTAGGGCTTTTCATCTGCATGACCCCACATATGTGTTACTAAATTACTTTTTACAGTTGCTTTGAAATCACAAACAGAGCAACTGTATGGCTTTTCGCCTGTATGAGTCCTCACATGTACAACTAAGCTACTCTTATGGGTTGTTTTGAAATCACAAACAGAGCAAGCGTAAGGCCTTTCACCTGTATGAGTCCTCATATGTATAACTAGATCACCTTTTCGTGATGCTTTAAAATCACAAGCAGAGCAAACATATGGCTTATCACCAGTATGAGTCTTCATATGTATAACTAAATTACTTCTTATAGTTGCTTTGAAATCACAAATACAGCAAGCATAAGGTCTTTCACCTGTGTGAGTCCTCATATGTATAACTAAATTACTTTTTACAGTTGTATTGAAATCACATTCAGAACATGCAAAAGGCTTTTCCCCTGTATGAGTCCTCATATGTATAACTAAATGATGTTTTAGAGCTGCTTTAAAATCACAAAGACCGCAAGAGTAAGGCTTTTCACCTGTATGGGTCCTCATATGTCTAACTATATCAGCTTGTCGTGATGCTTTAAAATCACAAACACAGCAAGCATACGGCTTTTCACCTGTATGAGTCTTCATATGCATAACTAAATTACTTTTTCCAATTGCTTTGTAATCACAAACAGAGCAACTGTAAGGTTTTTCGCCTGTATGTGTCCTCACATGAGTAACTAAGCTACTTTTATGTGATGTTTTGAAATCACAAACAGAGCAAACATAAGGCTTTTCACCTGTATGAGTCCCGATATGTCTAACTAAAACATATTTTCGTGATGCTTTAAAATCACAAACAGAACAAGCATATGGCTTTTCACCTGTCTTAATATGCAAAACCAAATTACTTTTTACAGTTGCTTTCAAATCACAGACAGAGCTAGTAGAAGGCTTTTCTCCTATAGGAGTCCTCATATGTGTTACTAAATTAATATTTTCGATGTTTTCTTGTTTAATGTTCATGATGTTTGCTTAAACGTGAAGTTCCTTTTAATGACACGTCAGTCAATGGAATTTAAATATCTTCACACCTGCAACAAAAGCAGACTGTCGTTAACCTATGATAGAATTAGCAATATGAAAGCGTTTAAGCATTAAAAAGTAATTTAAAAAAAAATTATTTTTTTTGCATGCTGCAAGAACGAAATTCTGGTTAGAAAATAGTTTAAAATGACAATTAAATCAAAATTAGCCAGAATTGTTGTTTTCAATTTTATAATTAAACTTGTCCTTAGTTTCCATATTTATTCGAAGCATATTTTAATTACTGTATGTGAGACGTTTAGATTTACAATGTCGTTATCCATGCAAAAAAAAAACAACCAACAAGTGCACATCAAAACCGTGAAAGAGTTGAGAAAACCAGTGTAAAATTCAGGGCTGTAGAGTCGGAGTCGAAGTCGGGAGTCGGAGTCGAGGAGTCGGAACTCTTTGGGTGGAGTCGGAGTCGGAGTCCGTATAAATTACCCGAATCCGACTCCCACTTTTTTAAATTTTTTTTATAAAAACACCAAAAGCTAACAAACTATTTGAACGACTGTAGTACTGACTATTTGAAGACAGACTCAGGGTTAATAAAAATCGATTTTTCTTTATTTATGGTAGTTTATGAAAATGTACGTGCACTATAATATGTTAATTCATAGATCCAGGAGTGTGCAGAGTGTGTTCTAGAATCAGTGTGATCACCGCTTGTAAATTTAAATTCCTATCAAACTATTTAAAACATACCAACTTTGTCCTTGTACAACGTAGTAGACGGTTTTTCTATATCTTACCGATAACTGTTTTATGTGATTAACAATAAAACAACCATAGTACGTATTATTACTATTATTAGTATTACGTCTAATTTCTAACTTTTAGAGTGCACCTTATTTTTATGTTTTAACTGTTTCAAGACGTATTTTAAAAGTTAAAACAGTTTCAGCATTTTGTTATATTGTTACTGTTCATGGTGGTTTTGTTTAATTGACAATATTTGAAGGGCACTTCTTTTGTGTATTTGTTTTGTTGATTTAGCAAAATATAAAAAATATTATTTATATATATTTATATACTTTTGATAATTAAATTACTCCATTAAATTCATTATTTTAATGAAATAATTTAAATCTGCTCAGACCTCAGACTATTTGAATTTCCTATGACTCAGTAAACTTGTATTATGTAGGCAGGTAAGAAACTTACTTGTTATAACAATGGCATTTGCAGGTTTATGAAATTTTGCCATGAAATGTATTCTTCTTAAAGTAAATTTTATCCTTTTCCTCATTTACGTTTGTAAACCTCTCTGTGTATTTGTACGTGAAATCAGTACGTTGCTGGAAACCGTGAATGCAATATTTGTAAATATGAAATTTATTATAATCAACCCCATTCTGCACAACTTGTGAAATTTGTCATTAGCCGGTAAAGTTTATCAGGTAGATGAAAAGGAATAGGAGGGGGGTTATCAATATTCTAGTACTGCCGGAGTTGGAGTCGGAGTCGAACTACTAAAATATCAGGAGTCGGATTTTTTGTTACCGACTCCACAGCCCTGGTAAAATTTTTTTAATGGTAATAACCCTTACTCACATAGAACGTGGAATTGAATAAACACCTAATCTTTAGGTACTTTAATATTTTGTAGATTCGTAACAATGGTTTAATTATACATATTTAAAGAGTTTATTATTATAAGTTGTAAATATTTATTTTTACTGAAAATTAAACACTTAAATTAGTGAGGAAAGAATATTTCCAAAGAAGGAAAGATGAGTGCATAAATATGTGCAGCATCAAAGCAATAAGTAATCTAAAACAGCAATAATTTTCAAAGCGTTGAAAAAACAAGTTAATTATTACGCCGTTGAGGTTAGGATTAGTGTTACTCATGTACTCTTAATATTTCTGAATGCACATAATATCTTAACATGTTTGGCTGTTTCTGGGCAACAAGACGGCACTTGATGTTTTTGTAGGTACAATAAATTGTAACATAAATGCGAAATTATAGTAGTATAATAAAATAACTCTAGTTTAGAGGAATTTATAGTAATTTTTTTACCATACAGACTGCTCTTGAGAATCAGCATGACTACAGAGCAATGTACCGATTGAAGCAGTGCCTTTTAAATACTTACTATGTTAATAGTGCTGAAAATAAATATACAAAATGTCTGATGCACGAGACGGGCAAAATGGTTATCGGACAACTAGAATACAAGAAAACAATTAAGAATCTGGGATATAACTGTAAACTAGATGTCTTTACAAACTACGTCATATAACTGCACTTGTAATTTTGCAACAGACAGTGTTATTAATGAAGTAATTACTGTTGCGGAGTTTAAACATACTATGCCACCTGTCTTATGCACAAAAAGAAAGAAAGCAATACTAAAAACTGACGTAATAGCTGACGTAGTTGTGTAGACAAGTAATGCAAATTTTGAGCAAAGACCTGAAACATTGAAATTTCTATCAGAATTTTGTGTGTTAATCTGCATAGTTCTTACTACAGATCACACATATTATCGACACACGAAGTTATTACTTGCAGGTAAGTAAATTTATTTTAATGGAAATTTTAGAAATTATTAATAACTATTGTATTATCTATTACCATCT
Organism: Agriotes lineatus; assembly: GCA_940337035.1. Lineage (NCBI taxonomy): Eukaryota > Metazoa > Arthropoda > Insecta > Coleoptera > Elateridae > Agriotes > Agriotes lineatus. The sequence continues at coordinate 208,023,707 of OW679194.1, forward strand.
TACCATCACACAATGACGATTTCGACCATGATATAAATATAAACACGTATCTTTCTGACACGAATGTGAACTGCAGTCTTATCAGCATTTAGAAGATGAAGTTACCGGCATTCATGTAGGTGCAATTGTAGATGTAACATACAATGTCGATAATACAGGTCAGCATAACTTTGATGCAACAAACAAAAAAACCATTAAATATAAACAACAGGAGTCATAAAAAAACGTGGACGACCAATAGGAAATTAATAAACTGCAATTGGATTCCCAAGAACAAAAAAAACTGGCTATAAGCAATGTATGCTATGGGGACAATCACTGGTTATTAATAAGTTGGGTTATTGAGAAGGAAAATGTTGATATAGTTATTATTCACTATGTATTAGTTGAGGATAAGGATGTGAGAAAAACACTTCCACGCTATCTTTTAAATAATGGGATTAATGTGAGTCAGATAAGATGAGTGCAATATAGTGTTTTAAGAAGTGCTAATTTTACTAATATTTTTGCTTACAGACCATTTTTCACTAACTGTGCACAAGTTACAACTTTTAGACAAAATGAAAAATCAACCAATTACATGATATATGTGCAATGCAAATATTTTGTATAAGCAATAAAGCAATGTGTGTCGTTTGTGGCACCATCTAGTCTGTACAAGCTTGGCAAAAATTCCCAGGAATATGAAAAAATGGTTTTCTTTTATTTTAATAAGTAGTTTGGGCTTATTAACATTTTTCATTATATAACCATTGCCTATCTTTAGCTATATAACTTGTTTTATGTACAGTCGCGGAATTAAAAATCCGGGCGAGTCTTATAGAGGATTTTTGCAATTTTTGGGTAATGTAAATTGAGCTTTGCGTTTCTAGGTTAGCAATTGACAGTTAAACAATGCAAAGTAAATTCAACAAGCTATTTAATTTTGGCTTTGATTAATTATCATCAACATGATAAGTAAAGTAAGGTATACACTGAATCATTTTAAGTGCCCGGATTTTTAATTCCGCGACTGTACCTATGTATTTCATAAAGAAAGAATTAATATTGTTTTTTATATGTATAAACATTTTACACCTACAGACTTCCATTTTATTCTTCTGTCATTCTGTCATTAAATTAAATCGGTGTATACTGACCTCACTCAAAGTACATTGCATTAAAAATTAATAAATACTTCCTAATAGGTGTTTGCTACCCTGCTACCTTTTGAGAACCACTGGTTAAATCAGCTGAGAGTGCATTGACCTAATGCAGCCACCTGGGCGAATTTCATCTTTGCTCATATTCAAATGACAATTATTTATATTCTTACCTGAAGCCTGTGAAGTAAATCTGCAGAATGAAGACTGGACACGTTGTTGTTGCGTCAGATGCTACACTTGATGTTTTGCTGTGGTTCTGAAAAAAGAGAATCTTAATTTTACAAATGCTTTTAATCAGTTGCTTACTGAAGTATAGACATTTATAAATATTGTTGCAGGTATACACTACACATACTAAAAACAGTTATTAAAACAGCAGTTTTAGTATCTAGACCTAGAGGATTGGAAAAGTATATTGAATCTACGAGATATGGTGCTTACAGTTAATAAGTTTGATATATAGAAATTACGCCGGTAAACGCCCAGTTTAGCACATTGTAAGTTATGTAACAACCCAGGTAAAGTCTGAAATTATTTACCCAAATTTCGGTATTGTCGTATCGATATTATGACTAACGATTACGAAATAATGATAGATATATTACGTTGTAATTTTACTAAAAGCCTAATATTATCAACTCGATCAAAACACAGTTCACAAATGAGTCAAGAATCTAAGCTCCAAATACGCCCTACGTCGCCATATTAAATCATTCGTTACATGCAGTTGCTCTACTCAAGTGCAAAGTACCTATTCAACAGTGTGTTCATAATAGTATATTATGTTGTTAGGAGCAAGTTTTATTAAAAGGCCGCCGAAACGACTTTTTAAAAAACGTTTATTTTTATTTTACAATGAAATATAACATTGGAAGCACACAGATTAGCTGCCAGACAATTTCTTACATCTAGCTACGAACTAACTGGAACTTATCTTAGAGGTGCAGGCTACTTGTATATATACTATGTCTAATCAGCTAAGATAAGCGTTATCTCTAAAAGGGAGCGTGAGACAGGAAGCCACGTGCGTTCAAGGTTGCAGACTTGCAGTTCACAGAAAGAAGTTATTATTGTTCAAGGTTGCAAGCTTGCAGTTTTACACAGGGGACCATTGTCTAGCTGTAATATAACTCGTCCGCCGATAAAATGTTCAATGGGTGGTATTCAAATATGCCTCCATTGAACTTACAAAGAGAAAAGAAAATTAAACTTATGTATTTACGTTAACTGGTTCAAAATCTTTATTTAAAAATCTAATAAGTTTAATCTTCATTGTGTTTCTATTATAATACAAATACAATATAAAAATTATTAACATAAGAATAGTACACAGAGTAAATATAATTGCAGACACACTTAAATTATCAGATTTAATATAATTAACAGGTTTTAACAAATTTTCATATTTATTAAGTTTAATTCGGTCCTCAACCAATTTCTGGGTGTCAACAGGTATCAAGTCAATCTTTGAAACATTTATGTGGTTCGATTCAGGAATTATTAAGCCGTCAATGTTTGAAATTTGAAATTAACAATTTCATTTGAGGTTCTTTTTGCGGTGAATAACATGTGTTTTTGATTTATTGAAACAAGACAGTCTGAACTGAGGTGTAAGAAGTTAGTGCCAAATATTCCTTTTCTAAAATTCTGATTTTTACATTTGACGTCCAATATTGCTTCAGATGGGGAAGATATTAACCATGTCGCAGGATTTATTTGTGATATTTTGATCTCTGTTAAATTGAATAAATAAGGGATACATGTTTTATTTTTATTAAATGACAGAAGTTGTGTTTCGCACAATTTGTCGTTGGGAATTTCAAAGTAGTTATTTTGATTACAAAAGTAGGTGTCTAAAGTTATAAGTTTACAATGACTTATTTCAACGGGAATGCTGTTTTTAACGTTGAATAATAAAGTACTATATGTAGGTATAATCATACGAAATTGATAGTTTTGGATAAAAATCGGAAATGGTATTAATTGTATCATTTGATAATCGTTAGTTTTGGAAGTAAGAGGTATTTCGAATATAAATGTAATTCTGTTTTTAACTTGGTAAACGTTTGTAATGATAATTGACTCGTATAAATGTAAATACTGTAACTCTGCAGGATATGGAATAGTTAAAGCTTTTTCTGATATGCTATTGAGATACGTCGAAATTTCATTTAGATTTTCAATTAAATCGTCATTATCAATTAATGACATATGCATCTGTTGATTTTGGGCAAAAGTTAATGCATTTTCTAGTTCCAAACAAGTGTTGATAAGCAGTTGTAAAAATTGAATTGCTTCTAGCAAGACTGTTTTTAAGGAGTACCTATGTAGCGAGATTTTTGCCTAATTCCTCATTTTGTAAAATTATTTTATTTATATTTCTATCTAATAATTCCTGACTCTTTGCTATAACATTGATTACTGAAATGGTATCATTTAAAATTTTAGTTTGCTCTAATATAATGTCATTTTGAATTTTACTGCTTTCTTGTAATTTAGTAATCATAGATTCGTATCTGACTCCATCGTTGGCGTCGAGGTTGCCAGTTAAAAATTTGAAAGCGGATCCTAGTCCATCGAAAAGTTAATTGAGAGGACTTTTATTAATTTTATGTTTAATATTGTGAAATAATTGATTCAGAAGTTTATCAGCTTTTTCTACGTATTGTTTTAATATTATAAGTTAATTATTACGGTTGATAATAATGTCAATTTTCTCAAATTTCTATATTCAATAACATAACTTTTATTTTCGAGTAAAGGTATTACTTTCATTAAATTAGTTCTAAGTGTGTCATAACTAACAAATATAGGAGTATAGTCTACATTTCTAATAAGCGTCCATTCGCTTTGTTTAAGCACTACGTTTCCTAAGTTTAAGGGACATAATCCAGGATTATCTTTTAAATTCTTAATAATAATATCGCTCTGTATAACTGGTGATTGAGTCAGCAGGGTACAGGCGATGAAGAGGGTAGTAATCCTGAAAAAAGGGAGAGCAATAATTCCTTTTAGTCAGGGTGTTTTATATTTCCCTTTTTTTTATTAGATTTAATTTTGAATTTCAACTTTACTTCTGAAATTTGTTTTAACAAATATTTTTTTTATTTAATTGGAATGTTTGATTTTTCCGAATTGGTTTTAATTTTAAATTTCATCTTTACTTCTGAAATTTGTTTTAACAAATACTTTTTCATTTAATTGGAGTGTTTGATTTTTCCGAATTGGTTTTAATTTTAAATTTAATCTTTACTTCTGAGATTTGTTTTAACAAATACTTTTTCGTTTAATTGAAATGTTTGATTTTTCTGAATTTGAATTTAATTTTAAATTGTTGTAAAGGTTTTTCTTTGTTTTCCTTTAGCAATATCAATTATAAAGGTATGTTGCTGTGAACATTTAGTTTTAACGCGAGAAATATTGTGATTATTAAAATCGTAAATACCATATTATGCTGGTCTTGTTTGTTTGTTAAGTGTAATTTTTATTTGAGTTTTTTCTGATTTAAATGATTTTAGTCTTAAGTTTTTTCTTAAGATATTATTTTTAAAAATACTTTTGATACTTGAAGTTACTGGTTTATATATTAAAATTTATTTGCAATACTTAAAGTTTTTCAAAAATTCAGGGGTGTGTACAATCTTATTTCTTTCTTTAAACACACGGTTAAAAATTTAGTTATTTTGGCGAAATTTTTGATAAATGTTCTTTAATAGACTATTTGGTTAAAAATTATTTTATTTCGATTTTTAAGTGCTGGGAAATTTTGATTATTGAATTTTTAGATGAATCTGATTTTATTCCTTCTAAAGTAGCTATATAATCTAAATATTTTACAAATTTATGTTTGAATTACTAAATCTTATGAGTTGACTTTTATTGTCAGTTTCGTAACGGATAAAGGTATTTCGGGAGAGTAAAATACATCTCTGTATTGAAAACATAAATTAGTCAAAAGAGTTTTTTCGTCTTCGTTTAAATGGTCTAATCTTAAATTGTTTTTTAAATTGTTATTTAAATTAATTATCTAAAATACTTTTAATGTTTGAAATTTTTATATTAAAGTTGTTAAATCTGATAGACTGATTTTTGTTGAGTTCATAATTTGTATTTTTATAAGATTAAGGATTATAAATATTAATTTCTTGTATTTCGTTTAAAGTATTAATTACGCTTGTTTTAAATTGATTATCGTATGGTTTCAATTGCTGAAGGCATGACTATTTTATTAAATTTTAATTTTGGAGTTATTTTAGTTACATTTTTTTATGCTGATAAATTTTACGAAGTTCTGTACACAGGGTTAACTGTAGGTTTTGTTGAAAAAAATAAAAATCTTAATTTTTAGGTTTGGAAAAATTACATTAGTTACACTATTCTTTTTTTTTAGTTTTTACGAGTTGTAATAAAATGGTATCGTAGCTCTTTCTGTCTGAATATGCATCCATTTATAATCTATTCGTTCGGATAATTTTGAAAATAAATCGGATCCAATAAGTCCTATATAGTCTTGGTTAAAATTATATAAATAACATGTATGTGTTCCGTTTTCATAAAAAAGACTGGGGATTGGTAAATCTGCAATTAAGTTATGTTGAGAAATTCCATGAGATGTAACTATCTCGAATTCTGTTTCATAAATATAATTTGGAAAATGTTGTACAAATTCTGGAGAAATTATTGTTTGTGAGCTACCTGTATTAATTAATAATTTATCGCCGGTGGCAGGAACTATAATATACGGAAGATCTAATTTTGAATTTATATTAAAAGTTAAAATATGCTTTTCCGAGGCTCTTAATGAAAATTTACGGTATCGCTTGGATCTGGAAATTCATAATAATCTGATGTAATGTCCAAGTCTTGGGGTTCATTTTGAAAATATAGGTCTGATTGTTTGTATTCTGGATTTTCTTGAGAATTTTCGAATAAATTTTCAGTGAAGTTTTTATTTTCTTCAGGGGAATTTTCGAATAAATTTTCTGTTAGATTTTCATGATCAACAGGGGAATTTTCTCGTTGAACATTACTGTGATAAAATACTTGATTAAAATTTCTATTAACGTTTTGAGAATTTGCTCGATATTTATTAGGGAAATTTGATTGTTGAGTAGCTGGTCTTTTTATAGTGCTAAAGTCCATAGGTTCTGGTTTATTTGTTGGTGAAAAATTTGGTTTTGGTGCAAATGCATTAAAGCTTGAATTTTGAGTTATTCTAGAATTATTAGGATTGTTAAAATTCGTTGGACTTTTAAAATAGTTGGGATTTTGATTAAAATTACTTTTAGGATTTTGGTTAAAATTACTTCGATTTTGTTGGAATGGTCTTTGCATAAAATTTGGGTTATTAAATTTAGGTTGATATGAATTTCGTGTTTGAATATTGGAAGTTAAATTTGGTTTGTTTAATTTCTGACTTTGAAAATTATTTTGATTTTGAGAATATCTGATATCGATTTCTTCTTTTACTATGCTTAAGGCTTGTTCTAGTGAAGTTGGGTTTCTACTTCTTACGAAGCTTCCTAAATTTTCATTTAGTCCACTTGTAAAGTTGCGAAGTGCTAAGTCTTTGTTAGCTTTTAATTTATAAGTGATAATGTCTTTTGATTCTTGACTCAGAGAAACTTTTGAATTATAAATAGCCAAATGGGTTCTAACTTTATTGAAAAATTCTATGGGAGAGTCTTTATTCTGTTTTAATTTAGTTAAATCAATTAAAAGATTCAATTCTGACCTTTGGTGGCCAAAATTTTCAATTAAGACATTTTTTAAGTCTATCCAAGTATCATACTCGTAACCTGTAATTACTTCTAACGCTTGACCTTTTAATTTATTCCTTATCGAATTTAAAATTACTTGGTTGATATAATCGTTTAAATTTTCTGTGCAAAATTTAGTTGCAATGATTTCTACGGATCTGATAAATTCCGAAAGAGTGGCTTGATTACCATCATATGTGGGAATTTCATTTAGTAAAGCTACATTAAAATGTGGGGGAAACAATGATGCGTTTTGTTCAACCATATTTGGGTTGTTACAATTATTTAAAAATAAAATTCTAGGGATAGAATGCCTTGGTGAGCGTGATTGATCTCGTGACATAAAATTTTACAATTGTTTAAAATAGTAATTTACGTAACAAGTATAGAAAGTGGAGCTTTTCAGTACGAGTGAGATGTTTCCGGAAGAGGCCGTTAGGCCGAGTCCGGAATTTCGAGACGAGTATGGAAAAGCCACTTTCATACGAGTTTCGTACAATATTTTTTCGTACACTAGCATACAAAACGGAATACTAAATTTATCCTCGTATATAGCAAATAAGTAGAGTAATATTAATGTAATGTAATATTATATGTGTTGTAACTAAGGAAACGTACGGCAAAGTGCTACTTTGCCGTACGAATACCGCAAAATACTACTTTGCCGTACGAATACCGCAAAGTGCAACTTTCTGATTAATAAATTGTACGGCAAAGTAGCTCTTTCAATGCTAGTGTACGAAAAATATAATTTTTTATCTAATGCTTCAAGATAATGGTGATCTAAACATAAAAATTTTGTAATTGTTAAAAAAAATAAATTTCTAGGTGTTTTTACTTAAGATTCTCGCCTTAACATAAGAATTTTTGTAGACAAAAATTAATTTTACTTTATTTGTTTCACTTGATTTTTAATTTTGTTTTATGTTAGTAAACAATTTACTGACTAGGGGGTTGCTTCTAATGCCTTGTTAGGAACCCTACGCGCAAGAACGCAAGCACAAATGCAAATTAAGCACACCTAGTATGTGCAGCAATTGGTCTGGCTTACTACGTTCTGCCTAATATTATAAATAAATATTAGAACTATGTTAGTATAAGTTAAAGTTTGTTTGAGATTAATTAGCTTTATAGATCAGGCGAACGCTTTAATAATTATTACTTTTGAAAATTATATTACGTTACTTTGTTGCCTTTGAAATTTTTACTTTGTTGTTTAGGCGAACGCTTTAATAATTATTACTTTTAAAAATTATATTACTTTACTTTGTTGCCTTTAAAATTTTTTTTATTTTGCTTTTTCTTTAAGACTTAAAAATTATTACTTAGGCGAACGCTTTAATAGTCGTTACTTTGTTGCCTTTAAAATATACCTTTGCTTTTTCTCTAAAGCTTGAAAATTATTATTTTTAAAAATATACCTTTGCTTTTTCTCTAAAGCTTGAAAATTATTATAAAAATGTGCACTTACATTGTGCGTTAAAATTGACGAACGGCGTGCGATCTGCTACGTCCTGTTGTCTTCAAAAAAAAAGGATGCGTCGATCCTGTTGATGTCGGCTGGCCTGCAAACAGCTAGGTCCTGAAGTCCGACTTTGGATAGTCTGCTTTGCGCTAGAGCGTTATCCAAAAGTTGTCCTGGGGTCGTCGTTGTTGACGTTGCCAAACCAGTGACTGATCCCAATGATCAAGTGGTCCCAATGACCAGATGGTTCCAATAACCACGGAGGAGCAGGAGCTGGGTCGACGGGCGCTTCTCACGATCGGGCGATGTTTGTCCCTGTTGGAGATGTCCGAAGATCCGCTGGGTGGTAGGTGTCGATTTGCGGCAAAGAGCTGAACCTCAAGGAAAGTTGCTGGTCGACTCGATGTTTGTAGTTTTCCAGGTTTTCCTCCACAAATCCGAACGACTGCGCCAGTTTTATTAAAAGGCCGCCGAAACGACTTTTTAAAACACGTTTATTTTTATTTTACAATGAAATATAACATTGGAAGCACACAGATTAGCTGCCAGACAATTTCTTACATCTAGCTACAAACTAACTGGAACTTATCTTAGAGGTGCAGGCTACTTGTATATATACTATGTCTAATCAGCTAAGATAAGCGTTATCTCTAAAAGGGAGCGTGAGACAGGAAGCCACGTGCGTTCAAGGTTGCAGACTTGCAGTTCACAGAAAGAAGTTATTATTGTTCAAGGTTGCAAGCTTGCAGTTTTACACAGGGGGCCATTGTCTAGCTGTAATATAACTAGCAAAAGTTATATTTTATATGTGGCGTGGCTGGACGGTTTATCTGCCGAGCTGCCTCCCTAAAAGGAGGTCAATCCGTTAACCACATATTCCTTGAGCAAAAATATGATGATTTAACTCAACTTACCTATATACAAAGTTACTTAGTTTAGCCGCTAGAGGTCTTCAAAAATGATTAGCTTTTTTAAATTTTTTCAAGTAAGTCGAAAAATGTTTGATAGATTTTATTAATTTTTTGGCCATGTGTTTTCCAAAGTAAACTACAGCTTTTTGAGGAATAAAACTTAATTTCGAAAATTACAGGGTGTTTAAAAACGTCACAATAAATTTTCCATCCATATTTTTTTAACCCTCTGTATAATCACTACCAATGTTTTTTCTGGATAGTTACTTTAATTTAGAAACTATTTTCTCTCTTACAAAATTTTAGTTGAGTGAACCGTTTAGCAACAAAAAATATTTTCTAAATTTCTACAAACCTGAATCAGTAATTGTAATGTAACACTAGGTTTGTAGGGATTTAGAAAATATTTTTTGCGGCTAAACCGTTTATTCTTCATATATGTCACTCTAGCTAGATATCTCGCCTCCTAGGTACGTAAATTTCATCACCTGTTCTATGATATAATCAAAGAACATATAAGATGAAGAACTTCAGCCTCGAGGCTTATCTACGTAGTATACCGCAAAATTGCTCGTCCGCCAGGATCGCAGTTTTAGGTCCTCTGTGAGCTAGGTAGCCAGCTAAATCCTCTCAGGGTATTCCAGAAACAAACCATTCTAAAGATTTCTTCGACTTAATCGATTAACGGTGTTGCCAGATTTAAAACCTATTTACAACGGTGTTACATAATTTCGTTTTTGCACAACAGAACAATTTTACTTAATTACCGCATTTGTTGCCAAATCAGTAAGTTATGCTTACCGTTCTAGAACGGTAAGTAAAAATTCGAGGTTAGCAGGTTAGGTTTTGCGTCAGTTTTGACACAGACTGACGCAAAACCTGATAACCTCGCATTTGACATAGACTTACAGTGCCACCAACATATTATTCTGTGGTATAATGTCACATTTTCTGACGTTTGAAAAATAATACATTTTTATCGTGCAAAAAACGTCATAAGCATTACGAACGTTAAGGAATTACGGATCTTAGACAATAATTGGAGTAGTCGTTTTGCTCCTCATGCAAACAATTGTCTTCGATCGGTAAAATGTCCTTACTGTTCTTAATACTTAATGTACTTTTTTCTACGTTAACATCGTAGCTCAAACTTACTAGTATAATAATATAATAATTTTCTACGACCACTACTAAAAGTAGTCCTTTTAGCGCTAGCTTTTTTCACTAAAAGTGACGTTTTATAATTTAGTAAAACACCCCTATAATACGGCATGCTTGTCATATTGAATCACATCACAAAAGCGGCAAATTCAAAAAATTAGTTACTTTTCAGAAAATGAAAATACGTTAATGTATACAGTGTGTCCAAGATAAGGAGGGCCAGTATGGGGATCTCGGTAATGGTAAGAGATACAAATTTGGTTAAATGGGAAGAAAGTTGCGCAATTAAAGGACTAAACAAATGACGTCTAGAAATCCTTGATATGATTTTTCGTTTTTGAATTATCTCAAAAAAACCGAATTTTTGGATTTTCTTTTTTATTTTTTTCTGGCGTTAATATTAAAGTTAGAGCGAAACTGATTAAACTTCTTTATAGCAACTTTTAGTGGACTTAATGATTACGTTATCAATTTTTTTATCCGACGTTTCGTCTTCGAGAAACCATCATCAACTTCATTTTTTTAAATACGGTCCTGGTTTTTTGATGCCAAATTTGCAAAGCCCTTGTTACTCTGAATTCAACAATGTGCCACATATTATGGTTTAATTACGTTTCGAGCTTTTTTCTGATCATCATCAGAAATTTTTTTAGATACGGACCTGCATTTCTCATAATTTTGTAAAAATAAGTTCATACAGTAAGTTAGGCCTTTTTACATGCCGTTAAAATATTAAAATCATAATGTCATAATTCTGATACATTAATTTAATAAGCAACCAATAACTATTAACAATAAACAACAAATAAATGAACAAAAGATAGGCAGAAATAATGAGAAAACGAGCATCGAAACAATGTAATAGGTATTTAACGTTTTGAATTAGAAGAAGAACTTAGAAGATTGGTTCTTGAAGCCTTTCAAAGTATAACGCCAGTATTGCTGAATAATGTTTTAGATTCTACAGTTAAATGTTATTTATGCATAGAGAATGATGGCAACCTTTTTGAATACCTTCTGTAAATTTAATACCTATTAAATGGTTTCGGTGTTCGTTTTGTTATTCTTTCTGTCTATCTTTTGTTCATTTATTTGTTGTTTATTGTTAATAGTTATTGGTTGGTTATTAAATTAATGTATCAGAATTATGACATTATGATGTGCATTTTAATATTTTAACGGCATGTAAAAAGGTCTAACTTACTGTATGAACTTATTTTTACAAAATTATGAGAAATGCAGGTCCGTATCTAAAAAAAATTCTGATGATGATCAGAAAAAAGCTCAAAACGTAATTAAACCATAATATGTGGCACATTGTTGAATTCAGAGTAACAAGGGCTTTGCAAATTTGGCATCAAAAAACCAGGACCGTATTTAAAAAAATGAAGTTGATGATGGTTTCTCGAAGACGAAACGTCGGATAAAAAAATTGATAACGTAATCATTAAGTCCACTAAAAGTTGCTATAAAGAAGTTTAATCAGTTTCGCTCTAACTTTAATATTAACGCCAGAAAAAAATAAAAAAGAAAATCCAAAAATTCGGTTTTTTTGAGATAATTCAAAAACGAAAAATCATATCAAGGATTTCTAGAAGTCATTTTTTTAGTCCTTTAATTGCGCAACTTTCTTCCCATTTAACCAAATTTGTATCTCTTACCATTACCGAGATCCCCATACTGGCCCTCCTTATCTTGGACACACTGTATAAGTTTAATAGTACTAATTCGAGGCTGAACAACCGGTCATGCTCGAAGATTTTGAAATCTGAAAAACAGAAAAGACCGCAAATAGTTCATTCAAAAATGAATCAATGTATTAGGCTTACTTTATATCCAAAAATCTGGTGTGATACACGCACACAACTTCCTTTTACAGTGATCTTATAATTAGCCAAAAATTTGATTTTAAATTTTTAAGCATTTGTCAAAAATTTTCAAAAATTAAAAATTTTACAAAAACGGTACAAAATAGAGTGTTAGGTTCAAGAGACAAATTTTCTCTAGAATTTTAAGCTAAATTCAAAAATGTAATAATATACCGGGTGTTCTATTTAAAATAGGAGATAATAACAATAGAAAAAAAACAAAAGAAACCTATTTTAGAAGTATTCAACTGGAAAATCACCTATTTCACATCAATACACATTAAAAATGTAATAAAAACGTAAGGTTTAAAAAAAATCGTTAGAGCAGTTTTTGAAAAAATCGAAAAAAAACTGAAAAATTACAAGAGTAAACACCTAGGTACTTCCGGTTATGCGATTTTATTTCAAAAGCTTGCTGTCCCATCTACATAGTACACAAAACTTATATATGAAGTTTCAACGCCATACCTCTTTTCGTTTTTGAGATATTCTGTTCACAGACAGACACACAGACAGACAGATGCACAGACAGACACACAGACAGATCAATGAAAAAAATATGTTTTTTGGGATCAGAGGACTCTAAAACGTGAAGATCTGTTAAAAACTCAATTTCGAATTTTTGGGGTGAATCCAATACTTCCTTTATTGTAAGGAAGTAAGAAAAGTATTCTTTAGTCTTGAAATAGACTGATTTTTACTTCCTTTTACAATAAAGAAAGTATTGGATTTACCCCAAAAATTCGAAATTGAGTTTTCAACAGATCTTCACGTTTTCGAGTCCCCTGTTCCCAAAAAACATATTTTTTTTCATTGGTCTGTCTGTGTGTACGTTTTGTGTACTATGTGGATGCTACAGCAAGCTTTTGAAGAAAATCTCATAACCGGAAGTAGGTGTTTCCTCTTGTAATTTTTCAGTTTTTTTCGATTTTTTCAAAAACGGCTCTAACGATTTTTTTTAACCTTTACATTTTTATTACATTTTTAATGTGTATTGATGTGAGATAGCTAGTTCATTTTCCAGTTGAATACTTCTAAAATGGGTTTCTTTCGTTTTTTTTCTATTTTTTTTATTAACTCTTATTTTAAATAGAACACCCTGTATATTATTACATTTTTGAATTCCGCTTAAAATTCTAGAAAAAAATTGTCTCTTGAACTAACACTCTATGTTGTACCGTTTTTGTAAAATTTTTAATTTTTGAAAAATGTTTACAAATGCTTAAAAATTTTAAATCAAATTTTTGGCTAATTATATCATCACTGTAAAAGGAAGTTGTGTGCGTGTATCACACCAGATTTTTTAATAAAGAATATGAGAGGCAAAGCATAAAAGGCAAAAAGACACAGGAAAACGAACACAGTTGGCAACTCAAACACAAGGTTAGAAGCTAGAACAGCGAGCAAATTATAATATAACCCACAAGGAGTGATCTGTATGACGTTGTAGGGTTATGTTTTGGTTGCATCATGGCCACCAACATGTAAACACGAAAGTACTGTGATGCAAGGTTTTATGCCTCTTGTGCGACATGCGTCTGCTTGTATTATAAAGGGCTTTATAATTTAACGTGTTAAAAATGAAACCAGCTGTTTACTTTTAGCCCATGTGATAAAAGTAGACAGCTGGTGTTGGATTTAGAATTTCGAACTGGAAGTTAGGTTGTAAAGTTATTCTAGTTACTTCTTTCGTTAGAGGTAAATACTTTTTAAATAATTAAAGCATTATGTAACGAATAAAGTAAAATGTGTAGATTTATAATTACCTTTAATAACTAACTTTGACAGCTACTGGCTGGAGAAGCATTCACCTGCGCGTGATCTCTTTACTATGACATAATTTATAACTGCCATAAATGCAAACCTTTGTTAAATCGACATTTATGCATTAATAACAGTAAATTTAAGGCCGTAGAAAAACTATTGTGTGCAAACTCGTGCTAAAAGTGTTTATGCACGGCTTCGGCTTAGTTTCATAATTTTCATGTCTCCTGCATAAACGTCCACTTTTAGTACTTGTTGCACAAATAGCTATTATGTACGATCGATCAATAATATGAGTTTTTGTATCTCGTTTTCAAGCGTAAAGCATGTCGTTTTTTCCCTCGGGAGATACGTTTTCCGTTTCAAAACTAAAGTTTTGTATATATTACGCTCAATCTATGAAATTGCTCAATTCATGAAATAGGTACAATGTTAACATTTCATGATATCGGCACTGCATCTGCGGAATTCGCGTAATAGAAACATATCGAACATGGCTATTGCTCGTTTCGTAAAATAGGCACTATTATTGTTAATAGTTATTAGTATTATCTTTGATTCTGATTACTTTTGTAGCTCGGTCGGTTGATTATTTCACGTAGTGAACAAAAATGTTTGTAATCAAATTCATGAATTTGGCTGTCAATTTCATTATTACGCGAATTCAGCGGATTCAGTGCCGATATCAAGGAACAGGCAAAATTTTGCCTATTTCACTAAATGAGCAATTTCACAAATTCGGTGTAACATATAAGGCCAATTGGGGTAATCGGGTACACTTTTTTACTGTTTCAACTATTTTGTCCACTTTCAAGAAAACCAAGCATCCATCCATCGATTAATTTCAAAATTTGGAGGTCACTTACAGCATTAATTTCACTAGTGTGCAGTGTTGTCATATGTCATTTATTAAAAACGAGTTTCACTACAGCTAAAATTTTGAAACACTCCGTTGGTGTTCCCATTTACCCCATACATAGGGGGTAATTGTAAACAGGCTTTTATTTTCCTTAAGATGCATGAGATTTCAATGAGGGGCAAATGAATTATTCCGTAAGGAGGCATTAAAAAAGTGGCGCAAGCGAAATAAATCCGAAAAAATTTGAAGACTGTTTATTTAAAGTGAACATAATGGTCGTAAACTCTTTTCTACATTAACGTAAATATAATTCGATACAAACATAAAAAATATCACTCTGAAAATGTACTAGAATGGCTATTGGTAATGAACTTACAAAATATTCATAATCTCTGTTTAATATTAACGTAAACACTTATTATTCGCGTTAAAAATTGGAAAATACTTATCCTTATTCAAAACGAACTTGAACGTTTTGCCTCGATTCACATTTTATGGATAGTTGGTGCCGGATAAATCCCGAACTTTGATTCACCGTGAAGGGTCACTCACGTTAAAATGTTTCTGTGGAGACAGTTTCTATTTTCTCTCTACATGGCCATCTAAATTCACATCTTCCCACTCTATCCAGAAATTTCATTTTGACTTCTTCGTGTTGGCATATCTCTATAACAAGCCCAATATACTGTTTTTGTACTGGCAATTGCAAAATACGAATTGAGAACATCTTGATCGGTGGTTTCCTTTGCAGCATCCACGTCCTGATCTGGCTTATTCGGCGTTTGTTTTGTGTCATCGGGATTTTCTACTGCTGCGTTTTCCATATAATTCGAAGTTTACAATTGCCCCATTTTAATATACCCAACTGCCTCATACAGAGCATTTTTGTGGGGTAATTGCGGACACCTACCAGTTACAAAAATATTGCGTTTTTTATGACTTATTACAAGTACACGTGAAATATAAAGCGTAGTGGACCCATGCGCCCCAAAAAACTACCGGGTTTTATAAATTTTTCAAGTATATTCGTACTTACCCTGCAGGATGAACAAACTGTCCCACGGTTTATTATGGAGATTATGTTTTTATGCTGCTTGCCCGCCAAACTCTTCCACATAACACAACGCGCGGTCGGACATCTAGAGACAATAGTCTACGAATATATATCTTACCTACATCCCTTGTAAAGTAATATACTATTCTAAGTTGCAATAAGCTTTTATTTCTTTTGCTCTGTATAAATCTTTCCTCTTTCACGTTTCTGCTTCATCGTTATAAAGGATTATATACATTTGATTAAAGAAGCAGCAATAATCAACTTTCAAAAGTGACAATACTTGTACAAAGTCTTCAAGTGGGCAAAACAAAGCCACACGATTGGGAGGCAGAAACAATTTTTTACAACGTAAATACTCTTTGAAACAAAACCGTCAGTTTGTTACCTCATAAAAAAACTACATATATATATATTTCGGGTTAATATGTACAGCGTACTTATGATACATAATTATTTATAAAATATAACATATCATGTGCTATACTATATATTACAACTAAAAGTCGTTTACCCGATCCCCTTTCGCCAAACCTCTCGGTCTAATGCTTGGTCCTCTTCCAATCCTCTGGATGACATTGCTTGTCTTATTCCCTCATTCCATGAACGTCTAGGCCTTCCACGCTTGCGTTTTTCAGCTGGTTGCCACCGGAATATCTTTTGGGGCCACCGGTTGTCGTCCATTCTTATCAGGTGCCCGAACCATTTTAAGTTCCTTCTTTCTATTCTTTGGATAACTGTTTCATTTGCTTTTGTTCGATTTCTAACTTTGTCATTTGTAATGTGCTGCAGTCTGGATATTCTAGCGCTCCTACGTAAATAATCCATTTCTACAGCCATCAGTTTCCTTTTTAAATCAGTGTTAGGATTCCACACCTCGCTTCCATAACATAAAACGGCTTCAACCATTGTAGTTCCGATGCGTTTCTTATTCTCTATTGAGATGTTATTATCCCACCAAATCGAATTTAGAGCGCCCACAATTTTCCTACTTTGCTCAATTCTGCTTTTAATTTCTTCGGTTCCCACACCATTTCTATCGATTACAGCTCCGAGGTATTTAAATCTGTCCACTTGATTTATCTGTACGTCGTCATCAATGAAGATATCAAAATTTGCTTGTGTATTGACTGCTAAATACTCAGTCTTTTTAAGACTAACCTGCAGTCCCCATTTCTTATATTCTACATAAAGGCGTCTGATCATGAATTCAAGGTCAAAAGGGTCTTGCGCCAGAACAACTTGATCATCCGCAAAACTTAAAGTATACAGGTGATCGTTATTAATAGGGATTCCCATCCCAGCACAATGTCGTTTCCAGTTCTGTAATGCAACTTCAATGTAAATGTTAAACAATATCGGTGATACACTACAACCTTGTCGTAGTCCTTTAGTGGGGTTTATTGGATTAGAGAGTTGTCGATTAATTTTTGCATATGAAACGTTATCTTCGTACAGTTTCTGAATCATTTTTATAGTGTGGTTATTTACAGTCCAATAATGTAGAGCTTCCCACAGTTTACTTCTCGGAACAGAATCGTAAGCTTTCTCGAGATCTATGAAAGCTAAATGCACCTCTTCTCCCACTGATATTCTTTTCTCTAAAATTTGTTGCATTATGAACAAATTGTCTACGCATGATCTGCCGGGTGTGAACCCACTTTGCTCTTCTCCTATTCTCCCTGTCATTTCTGTTCTTAAAATGTTTTGTAGCACCTTTCCAAAGAGTCTACTGAAGGTACTGTTGACACTTAGACCTCTATAATCATTTGGGTTTTTTTTATTTCCCCGTTTGAATATGGAGACTATATATGATGTCCGCCACTCTTGAGGGATCTCACATTTTTCCCAGCAAGCTTGAAATAAAAGTGTAATTTTTCTTAGGAGCGTTTCTCCTCCATATTTTATTAGCTCAATTGGGATCCCCCCTGGTCCTGCTGATCTCCCATTTTTCATTGTTGTGATACATTTTCTTACATCATGTATAGTTATTTGTACGGGTGCTGTAGTTTCTTCTTGAATAAGTTGTATATTTCCAACAAATTCTGGGCGATTCTCTACTAGTAGTTCTTCATAATGTTTTTCCCATTGGCTTATGGTTATACCCTTGTGGAATGTATTTGTAGTGTTGGTTTTCATTCGCTTAATACTTCTCCATACTTCTGTAGACCTAGTTCCACCAATATAACTATTAATTTGATTGCATTTTACTTCCCAATATTTATTTTTTTTAAAAAAACTACATCACGACAAAATTTTGAAAATTACACAGATTCATTGCTCTAATCCCGTTACGATGGGCTGCAACAAAAGGTTCCGACTTAAAACGCTCAGCAAGAAGGGCGGGTTCTTAACGAGCTTAGATTAGGGCTACGATCCGGTAAACGAAATCTTAAATGTTTAGCGCCACCACTTTCTTACTAAATCGGGAAAATCAACACAGGTAGGCTCACTATGAAAGTGAAAGGAAATAAGCTTACCTTTCTACTTCTAACTTGGCGGAGCTTGAGCGGCCAACAGCTGAGCTAAACTTACCTTTACTTGCATTTACTACAGCCGTCTGAATTCCTGTACATCGGAAAAACAATACATAATATATGTATACAACCATCAATTCAATAATGAAAAACACAAAATTAAATAACAAAGAATTCTATTCAGGTAGCAAAATACAGGGTGTTTAATGTAACTTTTCTATCCTGACGAATTTAAAACGCCACTAGTAATACTTTATTCATTGATGACTGGATTCGTTAAAATAAATAATTTTTAACTTGTGTCCTACTTGGACATTCTTTACAAATGTAAAGTCATTAGAAAATGTAACACTAAAAGTAGAATAATAAGTACCTACATGATTGGGTGAGCTTTTTAGAATAGAATTGCATCAAAGCGGAAACTTTATTTAGAAAAATAAAAAAGGAACCAAGTACGTAATTTAAAAAAATTTCAATGAAGCAAATGTTCAAAATGTCGTTCATCATTTTCCAAACAGATTCGATTGCGTCTCATAAAGGATACACGAACTCTGTTTAAAGTTTCAGGTGTGATTTCCCTGCAAGCTGTAAGTATTCTTTCTTTCAACACCTCTATGTCTTGAAATCTTAAGAAATCCTCTTCCTAAGCCATTTTGTATTCCATAAAATTGCAAAAATTGATACGTCATGCATAATCAGTTTCCTTTAATTCTTACACTAAAATCACATGGTAAGGATGAAATTTATTTTCTTTTAGAATTCGACATACTGACGACAGATTGATGCCAGTTTTTGTCGAGATATTTGACGTTGGCTTACATGAGGATTATCGTCTACTATTTCTAATACCTGGATTTCATTTTCTACGCTTGTAGCTGTCCTATGTTTACGTCTTTTTTGCTTTGGCCAATTCTCCCTTAACTTATTTTCAAGTTGTTTGAACATCTTATCAGTTGGGTGCCTACGCTCAGAATAACGATGTCTGTACAATCATACGGTTTCTCATGCATTTTTTCGGCACTCTCCGTAAACTAAGATCATGTCCACTCTTTCATTGTTTGAATACATTTTTGATACAATTGCTTTCGATTAAGTGTATTCAAGACCACAAATTATTTTGTCCATTTGACAGTTATTAACGTCAGGTGTTTCCAAAAATATGATAAATGTAGGGCATTTTTTGGTATCTAGCATTCTGTGACTATTGAATATTGGGTTGAATACATTTGGAGTAGATCTTGGAAAGTTACGTGAAACGCTCTGTATATAAGTGCTAAGGAACATTACAAGAATTACTTGTTGCAGTTAAAAATATGCGAAAAAGGTTAGGGGGATTAAATGCGTAATGTTGAAACTAAACACAGGTAACAAAAATTACAACAACCGATATAAGTCTTTCAACAACTGTAACAACTTTAATTCTTCACAAAGGAACTACGTTACAACAATCAATGTTTGACAATAAAGACTAAAAATTTGCTTCGTGGCGGCAAGTTCTATTCACGGCGGCCAAAACGACACCTCGAAATCACTTCGCTATAAGTTTTACATGCGTTACAACTGCTATCAACTAACAAATACCTGTTGGAGGAATTTAGACGTTCTGGTTACGCTGCTCATTTCAAGCTGCAGGTCGCATCTCAGCTACTGCCACAAAATACGAGAACAAACTATTGGAAACTACATAGGGGCGATATTCTAGGGGGTGTGGGCGGCATTACATCCCCAGGTCGGGTTCATTGAACGAGGCTCGCACAACAGACAGATTCGGTACGATATTCGGAACTTCGTTCCAATGGCAAGTTTAGCACACAGGTGAGATTTTCAGTAAAGTCCGCTTTACGAGTAAATTGGAGTTGCCTAGTTCCACGGTACAAGAAGAATCTCTAAGCTAAACAATGGTAACTGTATTAACTTACTAATTATTGCTCATTCTTTTCGGGCTTAAATGACTATCACTGTTAATGTTGTAAAAATTTTTTTGCTAACAAGCAGCTAGATGCCAGGGTTCAATTTACTCTCTCAAGCATATAATCAAGTACACATAATATAAAGAGTTATTTTGTATGCCTATTTACACTTAAAAATTGAAAATAAAATATTTCATGTATTTTTCAATAAAGCTTGATTTTAATGTATCCAACGGGCTTGTAAGCGCCTACTGGGTTAGGCAACTCACTTTACTTCTCCGATCGGGACGGGGTCGTCTGCTCGATTATACGACTACGAAGACCGTAGTTGGCGAAGCCGTCCTCTGACGGCCAAAACTGGAAACACAAAGAAACTAGGTCAAGTTTATTTACAATTTAATGGTATTATAAAATGGACTAGAAATTTGCTTATTCAGGGGTGATGTGCAGTGATTTACGAATGGTTTAGGCCCGTCTCGCTAAAGCTATACTGCAGTGCCCAAAACGTATCATCTAACAAGTGAAATGCCAGTGTATCGAATTTCTTCAAGTGCCACGTTAACCTCAAAATTACGACTTAAATCTCGGGGAGTTTATATGTCGTGAACTGGGGCACTGCGGACGGACTTAGGAGGTCTACAAAACAGAATCCCCTCAGGTGAGTGGAGCTCTGAACCTTGGCAAGTACTTTAAAATCGGGGACCTCGTGGCTTGGAAATAACCTCAAAAACGATCTAAGATCATGAATTATGGTTATTGACCTGTGGTCTTGCTTTTTAATAAACGATGCGAGTAACTTTGGGAAACGGTTTCAAGGAGTAGAAAAACATCTAAAAAAAAAGGAAAAAAGGACGGATTGGATGACGGACGAGATTGTGAATCTCATGGATCAACGGAGGTTAGTAAAAACACAACCAAATGAATATCGTAAACTAATGCGACGATAAGGCGAAAAATAAAAGAGACGAGAGAGGCATGGACCTCCGAAAGATGCAGAGAGATAGAAGAGTTAAATGTGAATTATGATCGTGTTAACATGTATAAAAGGATAAAAGAAATGACTGGGCACACAAATAAACAAAGTAGTCACCACTTAATTAACACTACTTAATTAATATAAACGGGCACCTTATAACGGAACCTGGAGATAAACTAGCAATGTATAAAATATATGTAAAACAATGGCTGGATTTAGAAGTATATTACTAAGTATGTGAAGTGGCAAACACTAAATATTCCTCCAAACAGAAAACATCACAAGATCCAGATAATGTACATGGAAAAAAGCTAAAACGAATATGCTATACTAATCCACAGTTTCTTAGTATTAACGGATATTTTTAACAACATATTGAACAGCTGCGAATACCCCAAGTTTGGCTGGAATCAACCTTCATGCCTACTACCAAGAAATCTGCAATGAACGCATCAGTTTGATAAACATCACTAACACTTTCTTGAAAATTATACGTCATCATAATTACAGCAAATGTGAACCAGCGCCATGGGTAACACGATATGATTTTTAAAATGGTCATGGCACTGGAGAAGTCTTTTTTTGCATTACAGGTTTTAGTTCAGCGATGTGGAGACGTAAATCACGACGTCTATTTGTATTTCTTGAATTACTCGAAGGCCTTCGATCTGCTAAAACACTCTAAACTAATTAACATTCTCAAGAAGTTGGTATAGATAGCAAGCATATTAAAATAAAAGTTAAGGTTTAGGGCAGCTTTACTGGTGCTGTAGATAGATCAGAAAGGGGTAAATCAGGGACTTTCACCTCCTTTGTTCAACTTCCTAGCTATCAGTTTTCAATTAGCAAAAGCTTGATAATATATAGGTACCAAACTTTACCTGGCACTAATAACTAATACACACGTAGAGGGTTATTAACTAGTACACAATGATGGGGTGATAAACTGTTCTTACTTTTGACATATGCGAAATATAATTTTTTTATAGTTCAATTCAGTTATCTGAAACCGTTACACTTGTGGAGTTGAAGACTAGCTTCTCAGAAGCTTAACCAACATACATCATTGACCAAGAAGATGATCTGCTTTCCTACAACAGATTACACTGACAGCCGCTAACGTCACTTTGTCAGCCGACCGCAATCAACCGCACGATCCACTTTCAGTAGTGAAGTCTGTTGGAAAATGTTTTCATTAACAAATACGACTACGTCGCCCCAAACTCGTCGCCTGTAACAACAGGCAAAACTGTACAACGACTCTCGTGGTTCCTTAAACAATCATGACTTGGAACTAATTTCTTTGGAAAATGGTACCTACCCTCTTCCTCAAGCAATCTTTCTTAGTATCTACAAACCATTTACGAAAAACGAGAAATCCCGTGTTACTGCATTTTTACCACGAAAACTATCAATGCACAGCTGTTTTTCCAATCTCAGTGACTAGAACTTAAAACTTGTGTAACTACGATAGCAGCAGTGGACTGTAATTTTGATTAATCGAGAGCTACCAAATTATTTATGGCGAGGGTACGCGCAACAATTAGGAAGTGTATTGCAACCTACCTTTAATTACGGCTCCTTCTCTCGCGTCCAGCCTGCAGCCGCAGCAAGCGTTACTTGTAGATGGAATCCTAGAAGATCTTTTGCACATACATTCTTTATTTAGCAGGACAGTTTTACATAAACAAGGTTAACAATAAGAACACGACAGCGCCGGCAATATTTCACGCGACGCGCTAGAGCTCCGGATCACGCTCGCTCGCGATTGTTTCGCGACTTTCAACGCTGCCTTCGACATTGGGCAGGCAGCTCAACTTTCCTATCTTTAACGCGACCCTCGCTCTTACCAAAAAAACACTAACTGCAACGCCTGGAGGCCTAAACATCCTCCCCCACCTTGGAACGACCAGGTCCAACAAACAACAACACAACTAATCTAATTGACAACAATATAACAAGAAGACGTTTCTCCAAGGAGGAAACGCAACAACAACAATACATTCTACTCAATCGGCAACGGAGACAACTTTACCACTGCACGCGTAAAGATGCCACGTGCCGTTTTTACTTCCGCTACGCGGACTACACCATCCGGTCCAGGGAACTCGGCCTAATCGCCATTTCAAAGGAGGGATGTTGTCCTCCCGAATGAGCACCAATGTGCCCTCTTTCATATTCGGATACCCTTTCGTTCATTGGTGACGCTGTTGCAGTGTACACAAGTAGTTCTTGTGCCACTAATTCCAAAAGGAGCGGTAAATTTGTTGAACGAGCTTCCATCGACGAAGGCAAGTAATGTTCTCTATATGACTGTCTGGCTCTATCATGGTTACAGGGGGTTCCAGTAGGAAAAAATGGCCAGGTATCAGCGCCTCCAAATCATTCGGGTCGCTGCTCATCGGTGTCAAAAGCCGGGAATTCAACACTGCCTCCACTTGCACTAGAATAGTGTAGAACTCTTCGTAGGTCAGAATTTGGTTACCCATGACCCGGACTAGCAAGTTCTTTACACTCTTAATTCCTGCTTCCCAAATTCCACCGAAATGAGGGCTGGCGGGGGGATTTAAGTGCCAGGCAATGCCTTTGTCCGCCAACTCTTGCGACACGGTCTGATTGTACGCATCGGACGTGACTATCTGCTTCCACTCGGCCAACTTGCGCTTAGCGCCGACAAAGTTGGTGCCGCAATCACTATAAACTTTCTTGACGGTTCCACGGCGAGCCATGAATCTTCAAAAGGCACCTAGAAAAGCTTCTGTCGTCAAATCCGACACCAGTTCCACATGAACAGCGCGAGTCGAGAAGCAAACAAACAGACAAACGTAGGCCTTTAGGATCCTTGCCTTTCTCAATCGTCCCATCGTTATCTCGAAAGGTCCTTCATAATCCACGCCTGTTACCAAGAACGCTTTGACTGCCTGGAGCCGAGCAGCCGTTAAATCTCCCATCATTGGTTGGATGGTCGGTGGTTGAGTTCGAAAACAAGTCAAGAATTTTGCGAGACGCTTGCGAATTGCGTCCCGACCAGCCAAATCCAAAACTGGGCCTGTATAATGCAGTGCAAGTTTTGAGGACCAGCATGCATGTAACTGTGGTGATAGTAGTATATTACCAAGTTTGTAAAAGGGTGTAATTTTGGTAAAATCGTGGGGTGTTTCCGTTCAAAATTAATGGAGGAGTGACGAAGCCGCCCTCCAACACGTATAATTCCTTCAGAGTCAAGAAACGGGTTCAACCTCCGCAAACGATGTGAAGGGTGACGGCCAGCTAGTAGCCGATTAATATCATCCGAGAACTCATCCCATTGCACCTTCTTTATGCAAATCTGAAGTGCACGACTAAGTTCTTCAGCAGCTAAACGTCCAATAGTTCGGTTACCACGGGATCTTGAATTACCAATACACCGTAGCATCCATGCGACGATGCGTTTTAATTCAAATAAAGACGAAACCCTTGAAATAGCCCTATCGATTATGCTATTCTTTTCGAGCTCCTGGCTAGCGTCACAAAGCAACGTCAATATTCGAGCTTCGGGTTTGGATTCTGGGTGCTCCTGCTTGAGTTCGGGAAGAGAAGGGCAATTGTCTCTGGATTGTTTCAGCCAGTCTGGACCATAAATCCACAGTGGATGCGCTAATAGCTCTTGAGGAAATAAACCACGGAAAGCACAATCGGCTGGATTAAGAGCAAAAGGCACATAGCAAAAATGAGATAGAGCAACGAGCAATTGAATTTGACTCGCGCGATTCGCCACATAAGTCTTCCAACGGTTGGGTTGTGATTGAATCCTTCGCAATGCCACGAGCGAGTCAGTCCAAATATTCACGTTCGATATGGTACACTGCCCCTCCAAAAGTGACCTTACATAATTCAAAAGTTTGGCTGCCAACAATGCGCCACAAAGTTCGAGCATAGATAACGTTACCTTCTTGAGAGGAGCAACTTTGGATTTGGCTAGGACCAGAGATAAATATACATCCCCATTTGGTAGTGTGGCTCGTAGATAAACAACAGCGGCAAAACCTTTCTCCGAGCTGTCTGAAAAAGTATGTAGTTGGAGGTCAATAGCCTTATCCACTCGCAGATTGCGTGACAAGTCAAACCCAGCTAATAGAGGAAGCTCCGTCCGGAATCTGGACCACTGGTGGCAAACATTCTCCGGCGGCTGATCATCCCATTTTAAGCCCAATTGCCATAAGTATTTCATTAACCATTTTCCAAAAAATGTGATTGTGCTCAGAAATCCCATAGGGTCGTACAACCGTGCAATGTCCGAGAGAATTGATCTCTTGGTGATTGGCTGATGAAGAGAATCCACCTGGTATGAAAAACTATCCGTCATTGGCCTCCACACTAAACCAAGAATTTTTGCGGCTGGTTCCTCGGTGCTACCGAACGACAATGATTCTAAGGGCATAGCACAATCTTCCGGAACCAACAGATTCAAGAGTGGTTTTACATTCGTCATCCATTTTTTGAGCACAAACCCCCATTTCGCAACAAAGTGACCAATTCCTTCTGCAAGTTCAAGGCATCATCAATGAACTGCACCAATGCAGCTATATCATCCATATAGGTATTAAATCGAATGGCATGCGCAGCCCTGGAAAACTCAGCTCCTTCTTCCTTCACGAGTTGATGCAAAGTTCTGATGGCTAAGAATGGTGACGAAGACACTCCATACGTCACGGTTGTTAGTCAAAACTCGCGCAACGACAACTCAGGTGACGATCTCCAAAATATTCGCTGATAATCCCAATGCTTCTTTGCAACTTGAATATTACGATACATCTGCTTGATGTCAGCGATTACAACGAATTCATGAATTCAAAAACGAAACAAGATGTCAACAATGTTGGATTGTAATTTAGGTCCAATATGTAGGATTTGATTTAGGGATGACCCACTTTTACCTTTCATCGAGGCATCAAACACCACACGAAATTTGCTCACTAATGAATCCCTTCGAAAAATACAATGATGTGGGATGTAATAAGCGGAGCCACCTTCCGACTGAAGAGGCTTTGCTTCAACCATAATCCCCTGCAGCAAGTAATCCTCCATAAATGCCGTGTACTGATCCTTGAGATCACTATTTCCTGCAATTCGCTTTTCTAGCATTTGGAATCGTTTCAGTGCTAAGGCCTTACTATCACCAATGTCGGCGGGCGAAGCTCGAAATGGTAGTTCCACAATAAATCAACCATCAAGCTGTCGAGACACTGTTTTACGAAAATGCTCCTCATATTCTTTCTCCTCTTCACTGAGATCCGACGATACTGAAGGAGGCTTTTCCAATTCCCAAAAACGCTGCACCATATTATCCAATGGCTTATCGAAATTTATCTTAGTGCATAGGGATAGCGATGCTGCAGCAGTTCGAGCCAACCTACCAATTAAACAATATCCCCATACGGTACCTACAGCACTGGGTGACCCTGGTGGCCCTGCGATGACAGGCCCGACTACTATCGAGCTATACCATTCCGCTCCGAGAAGTATGTCGACCGGTTTTTACATAAAATATTCAGGATCAGCTAGCTGAATGCCTTCTATCTGGGGCCAAACATGTTTTTCAAGGTTGATGGATGGACACCTAGCAATCGTTTCAATTACCAGCGCCTCTACGTTCAGGGCATCCTGTTCGGGACGTTTCAGTGCCCAACAAATAATTTCTTTCGCCACCGTAGATGCCGTTTGAGCGATACCAAACACTGGAACCAGAGTGGGCCGAGCCGGGAGATTCAAGCGCTGAGCAAACGATTTACTGATGAAGGTGCCCTCACTGCCACAATCAATTACTACTCTGGCCAACTGTTCCGTACCATTGCTATCGAGGACATATACTTGAGCTGTGGCGAGAAGAACTGTACATCGAGGCTTTGTGAATGCCCGAAGAGACGAAACGGATGGTCCTGCGACCTGAGGTTCTAGCTGTGAACTACTATTCGATTGAAGGCGAGGTTTACTACTTTCCAATGTTTTAGAAATCGACTGATAAACATTTTGGTCGGTACGAGTGTTCATATGCAGTTTTGCAAGTTATGACGATTCTTGCACAATAGACATCGCCCTTGGGGTTGCGAGGCCACTAACAAAGAGGTACTACTTCCACGAAGTGACTTTGACCATTGAAAAGAACTCGATGAACTAGTGTTCTGCTTGGCTATCGATCTGCCTGTGCTAACAATTGAACTACTTGCCTCAACAATACGCGCTTCTTCATTTAACATGTTTACAAAATATGAAACGGTAGGATCGGCTGTCGCGATAATCAGTTTCTCCCATGTCTCCCTCAAGTGCTTGTTTAATTTCTTCGCTGGAATAAATAGTACTGGAACCGACCAACTATCAGTATCATGACCAATTGTTGTAAGTGCACCAATGCATTCGGTGACCGTGGTAGCTAAGGCTCGAATCGACTTTGCATCCCCTGTAGAGACCAAAGGTGCACCGAATTAAGTCTCTAAATAAGCATTAGAGAGCAGAGAACTGTCATCATAACGCGCGTTTAATTGATCCCATGCAGTGCTATAAGCAGCTGCAGTTAACGGCAACGACGAAATAAGTTGAAGTGGCTCACCACCTAAATATCTCCGCAACTGCATGTGCTTGTAAACGTCAGGATACTGCGAATTCTGGTGCACTGTCGCCGTAAATACTTCGTTAAAGTTTTGCCAATCTTTAATATTACCGGAAAATATAGGTAAATCGAGTTTCGGAAGATTTATACCTGTCCCGGCGTGCGCTACTGGTGCCGCTGCGTTTGAAGAATTATCAGCGGGCCCTGGAAACGCGGCCAAAACAATTGCCTGGGCATTGTAGTAAGCGCTTTCAAACTTCTGTATATCCTCTTGCAGATTATGAGCTATACCTTGCTTGGCATTATAAGATGCTATTTTTAACATCGTCTCTTGATAAGTTTTAAGCAAAATATCCATTTCCCTACCCATAACTTGTAAACGGTTCTTTAACTTAACGTTCGTGATGTCTTTCTCTAAATCCACGGCAACCTTTTCGAGGCGAATCACACGTTGCATCGTGGTTTCCGCAACGAATTTTAATTCATCAATTACCCCCATAGAAGATCAAGAAGAACGAAACGAAACCAAGAAGCATTAAAAACATACAAACTGAGAGAAAAAGAAGTGGCAAGTCAGTACGCCCAATTGGTGAATAGATTAATATTAGAGGAAACGACAAACATAAAACATATGACAGCGGAACAAACATGGCAGAAACTCAAAGGAATAATTATACAGGCAGCGAGAAAAACATGTGGAGCTACTAAACAAAGAAACGAACAACACAAAAGAACGAACTGGTGGAACGAAGAAATAAAAACACAGATACAACTAAAGAAAAAAACATGGAGAGAATACTTGGCGAACAGAACAGAAAATAAATATAACAGATACAAAGAACAAAGAATAAAAGTGAAGAATATGGTAAGGGAAGGAAAGGAGAAAGCATGGCAGGAATTCGGAAGGAAGATGGAGGAAGATAGCAGACAAAACCAAAAACTTTTCTACAAAGTACTAAAAACACTAAGAAAAGGAAAAGCAAAAAGAGTAACAAGAGTAAAGAATAAACAAGAAGAGATAACTAAAACCAATTCGGAAACCATGGATAGATGGAAGGAGTACTTTGAAGAACTGCTGGAAGCAGGTCTGGAAGAAGACAGTACAAATACGGAAAACGAAGAACAAAACAACAGAGGTGAGCAGCAAGAAGACGAGAAGCAGATTACTAGAGAAGAGATGGAAGAGGCCATAAAAAAGTTGAAGAATGGGAAAGCCCCGGGCTGCGATAAGGTCACACCGGAAATGGTCAAGGAAATGGGTGAAGAAGGAAAGAAATGGCTATTGGAAATATACAACAAAGCATGGAATGAGGAAAAAATACCGCAAGACTGGGAAATAGGACAAATAGTACCCATCCACAAAAAAGGTGACAACAAACAGTGTGATAACTACAGGGGCATAACATTATTAAGTATCCCACTCAAAGTATACGAGCGGATAATAGAAACGAAACTGAGAAGCATAACAGAACAGACACTGGATGAGGCGCAGAGTGGTTTCCGCATAGGAAGAAGTACACAAGACCACATATTTACCATCAAAGATATAATAGCCAAAAGACTACAATACAACAAGAAGACATTCCTAGCATTTCTAGATCTAAAAAAGGCTTTCGACAAAGTTCCAAGAAGAAAAGTATGGGAAAGCTTAAAGAACAGGGGAGTAAATCCAAAGCTGAGAAGAGTGATTAAAAGCTTGTATAACAACACTAGAAATAACGTCATAAGCAACAACAACAGCTCCAAGGAATTCATAACGAGGAAAGGACTGAGACAGGGAGGGGTGATGAGCCCAATTCTATTTAATCTCTTTATGGATGAAATAATAAGGAAATGTCAACTAGAATCCAAGAGAATGCATATAGGATATCGAAACTTACAACCAATATATATATCAGAGTGCGCGTTTGCAGACGACGTGGTAATTATAACAGAAAGCGAAGAAAACCTACAGAGAAACCTAATCGTATGGAATAAGATACTGCTAGAAAACAAGATGGAATTAAACACGGAGAAAACAAAAATACTGGTGGTAAACAAAGAAGGACACAGCACAGAAATAAACATAAATGGCAGACGCATAGAACAAACACAAAAATACAACTATCTGGGAGTGACAATAGATGAACAAGGCAAACAAGAAGTAGACATAACAGAAAGAATAGAGAAAACAAACAAACTATTCCAAGCGATGAACAAGTCCTTTATAAGCAAGAGGGAAGTGTCACAAGGAACAAAATTGAGTGTATTTAAAACAGTATTCAGGCCAATATTGACATACGGATCCGAATCCTGGGTAATGTCAAAAAGGATGAAGAGAAAAGTGGAAGCAGTAGAAATGAAATTCTTGAGAAGAGTCAAAGGTGTAACACTCAAAGATAGGATAAGAAGTACACAAATCAGAGACGAGCTCGAAATAACCCCAGTGACAGTATTCATAGAAAACCGACAACTCAGCTGGTGGGGACACATCCAGAGAATGGAAGAAAGCAGAATGGTAAAACAAATATGGGAAGCTAAGACCACAGGGAGACGAAGCAGAGGAAGGCCACAGGAGACGTGGGACAAGATGATGGGGAAGATACTGGAGGCAAGGGGCAAAACATGGCAGGAAGCAAAGGGAATAGCTCAAGTGAGAAAAGAGTGGCGAGAATTTGTATATAGTGTACAGTGAAACTCAAGTAGTGTAAGATAAGAATTCAATTTATTTAGATTATAGATTAAGATTAAGTTAAGAAAATATTGTAACTCCCTACACCAAATGGTAACAGGGATCTTGATTATAATAATAAAAAAAATTACCCCCATGCTTGATTAGGCAAACGACAGTTACAAAGTAGCGAAAACAAATTGAAAAACCAATCCAAATTACCTATTTGAATTCCACTTAAAAATGACCCTAAGCGATTAATTTTATCTATCCGAATGCGCGGCCGAATTTCGAAATGCCTGGTGTTACTGCGTTAAAACGGTCGCAAGAAATTGTTCTTCCAGCAATTTATTTGTGGACTTTGGCGACCAGTTTCAAATCGACAAATTATTAACATTAATTACGAATAACACAGCTTCAACGCCTATCAAACAACCTTACAAATTCCTATCTTTAGTATCAACGAAAATTGTCTCGAAATTTGGAATACACCAAACGACAAAGATACCTTTTGAAACAATCGCCTGCGAACATATGCGCTGAACATTGCTCGCGATAACGAAGCGGGCGTACCTACGCCAACTAAAACTTGAATCTAGCTTATACAACACACTTTTCTAACAAAATTCGACGATCGAAAGGACCAATGTAACTACGATAGCAGCAGTGGACTGTAATTTTGATTAATCGAGAGCTACCAAATTATTTATGGCGAGGGTACGCGCAACAATTAGGAAGTGTATTGCCACCTACCTTTAATTACGGCTCCTTCTCTCGCGTCCAGCCTGCAGCCGCGGCAAGCGTTACTTGTAGATGGAATCCTCGAAGATCTTTTGCACATACATTCTTTATTTAGCAAGACAGTTTTACATACACAAGGTTAACAATAAGAACACGACAGCGCCGGCAATATTTTACGCGACGCGCTAGAGCTCCGGATCACGCTCGCTCGCGATTGTTTCGCGACTTTCAACGCTGCCTTCGATATTGAGCAGGCAGCTCAACTTTCCTATCTTTAACGCGACCCTCGCTCTTACCTTTCCTTTTCTTTCCTTCTTTTCTCTTTAAAAACCCCTTCAGCTCTAATACTATTTTTACACGCTACGATTGCGTTTACCCAATTGACCGTCTATACATGGCCGTATATAACGAAAATCAAGCAGCCGTTAATAAAAACATATATAAAAAATTATAATTGAAGTACTTAGTGCTTTACGTTATTACTTCTATACATACCACAAATTGTTAATTCATTGGTTACCAATTTTATCAATGTAAGCATTTACGTGCTTACTTTATGTTAATTCATTAATGGGAATTCAGTTCAGTTTCTAATGGGAATCCTCTAATTATTTAGAATATTATGATATCATTTTATCTGTTTAAGTTTTTATGATTATCACAAATGTGAATCTATTTAACAATAGGTAGTGGATGTAAAATTTGTCAGAATTCAGTTTAAAAGATAAAATCTTATTAAATTTTTGTTTATTTGTAGTTTATGGGAAGGCAAAGCTAACATTTAACTGAAATTTTAGATTTTGCTGTGCAATTATACTAACTTAAATTTTATTGTAAACACTAACAATTGCACTTGTATATTTACCAAATTTTAACCTCTTGTTATCAATTTTAAAATATTAGAATATGAAATCCTAATAATATAAAGGCTGAACAGTGTCAATCATCCTAAGAAAATAGATATAAAAATTAGGAAATTTGAAATGTTAACAGTGAAACATTTGTAGAATAATTTAGATAAGCACTACATTAAAAATGTTTTAAAAATTTTTGAGGACAACCCTGAAAGTTAGCCAATTCACAAGACGTCTAAGCACGATAATACTGGTATGTCTTCAACCAAAAATTAAAAATCTATTTAAAATCAAGTAATTACATCATGTCTAAGGTGGTTTCATACAATCAATACATAATTTTCTAAAGTCAAGCAGCTTTCAAGTAATGACAGTTAATCTATAAATTGAATATGTAACTGTTTTGTTAAGGCATTGTAACATTTTCGATGATTTAAGTAACTATGTACTAGTTGTTTAACTTCAGATTTTAAAACCGTAGACTAACATAGAAAATGTTGAAAAAACGTATATGTCCTTCAAAATTCCCAAATGCATATGTCAAATTTGAAGGTTATTTACAAAGTGTCACTGAATGGAAATCAAGCAGTCAGGCCTAATTGTAAATAGCTTTCCGATTTCTGGTTAAATCACTCTTTTTATAAGCAAACTATCTTTTGAATTCGGCGCCATCAGTAAACCCCACCTGCTTTTTATAATTGGTCGGCACGGTGTAGTTATTAACGGCTGCTCCATATATGTAATACTTACTATATTGCTAGCGGCTATGAGTGGGAAACTGACAAAGGAAGTTAGACAGACAACCAACTCTTCAATGTATAATGGTGAGCTGTGCGCAAGCGCGGCGGCGTTGTCCGCCCAATGGGAAAGTGGTCAAGTTTAAAATTCGCTTCTAAAGGCGGAGTTCGAATTCTGATGCATGCGCACGAGACGCGTTATACTCTAAGTGAGACTATGTCGGCGCCGTAATGTTTTCGGGCGTTCCGAGGCCCTACTAGCAATATATGTATAATACATATATGGGCTGCTCGTAAACCAATAACCTTAAGGGCGTGCCTTCAGTGGCGGGGACAAATATCTGACTTAAGACTGCAATATAGATTGCAGCTGGCCCTCATAGAGGGCAGGGACAGTAGTGCTAGCAAATAAAACAAATATTGTTCCATTTTTAACTACCAAACTATAGTTGGCGCGGTGATCGTTGTCACTTCTAAGAATTTAGCTATCCACTTGGGAAATAAGGTGCAGGTTAAGGGGCTGTGGAGGCTGTCGTTTTGGGTTTTACCTCAAACAAAGAATAGAATTGCCTGAGGGTTTTAGGACCGAACCGAAGTTGAACGTACTTACTTACTACATGAATCGAAAGTGAAACAACTTCTTGATTTACAATAGAAATTAGTCACATTACACTGTTCGCTATTGTTATTATTGCTCGCTATTTTCAACAGTAAACTCATAAGACTATATTTTTATCGGTAAAATTGGTTTCTTTATAAAAACATTGTTGCCTAAAAAAAATGATGAGAACGAATTGTCATTAATCAAACACCCGAACCCGTTAGGGTAAAGGCTTTTATGCAGTTTGTTTCAGTAAATTTTGCTTTAAGGCAGCAATGTTTAAGTGTTCAACAATTAAATTTTACCAAAGAGAATAATGTAAGCTGGAATAATTCCTAGTATAACAGAGATAGAGGCGCCGCATTTTATTTGATATGAAAGAAGGAAGTAGGTAATAGATATTTACAATACAATTGGGATAAAAGCATTATTAACATACGCGTGTGAAATTTGAACAACGAGGCTATAGCCGTCCGACGTTTCTAATTATTGTTTTGACAAGTAGAAAACTGATACTTTGAAAATTTGTGAGATTATACCACTCCCTCTAACATCAACCAATGAAAAACGACAAATTGCATAGTTACGCATGTCCTATCTTTTGATAATGTACATAGCAACTGATAATCACATACCTTCCTGATTAATAGGTGATAATCACACGCTTTCACAAACATCACGTTACCTGGTGTCAGTACAATTGTCATACCAACCACATTAACTGTGCTTTTAATATTTAAAATACATTATTTAAACGTTGTTTATTGACTTGTGATATAATCTAGCCGAATGCAACTCGTGTCTTCTTGATGATCAAATCATTTCTATTTCCACTCAATATATTGTTTTAGGCAATCAAATCACGCTCGTCCTTCGGACTCGCGTGATTGCCAAACAGTATATCTCGTGTAAACAAAAATGATTATTTGACAATCAAGAACCCATTAGTTGCCTTATATATGATAATGAAGCCTCATTTAAAATGAGTGGGATCAGTGACATTTATATCCCGTGCGTAGATAATAATATTTTTTATCATGGTATACAGAGCTGGGCAGTAATTAATTACTTTTTAATTAAATTACTAACTAAATTCCTTTTTCTTTATTTGCCTTGGAATTAAAATACTTTTCAAAATACGGTAATTGTAATTGGGAATTGCCATTTTTGTTAAAAATTACTTGACAATTACTTTTTGAAGGTAATTAATTACTACATTTAATTACTCAATTACTTTTGGGTAATTAAATTACTCTAAAGTATTTAAATTACTTTACAAGTATTTGAATTAACTGTGGTAATTGAAATTACTCGCAGTATTTGAATTACTTTATGGTAATTTAATTACTGAATTACTGACCTCGATTGGGTGCTAAATCTCCAGAAGGCGTAATTTATGATAAGGTCTTATTAAGTTACACATTAAGCATATCGATAATCTATTCCCGGAACAACTTAAGCTAATTTATTATATCCTCTGACGAGTCGAATAACAGCAACATTTACATTTTGTACTACACGTGCACAAAGAGTGCATTGGTGCGTGTATGTAGATGTGATATGTACGTTGTAATAGTAAAGCTAGTATTGTGTAAGACGCTAAAACTATATTTGCGGTAAGTACATTACAGATTACAATACCTACGGTAAAAATATAATTTAAAACAGCTTCATTAGACAATATTGGCTCATAATAATTATTTATTCATTTGAATTTGCTTGTTTTAAACGATGCACCAGCATAACGCCATACTCCATACTGCCGTACAAGTGTTACAGGCGTTAAGTCTAGAAAATTACGTTTTTGAGTGAGGAATTGAACTAAACGGCCAAAATCCGATAAAATTTAAACATTGTAAAACACAGAAATATTATGTAACTAAATAATTACAAAATTTCATAAGTAACTTATTACGTCACTCATTTCACACTATTTTCGTTATGTAATGCAGCGCATTACAACCACTAATGAATGACATAATGACATTTGCCTACTAAAATATTTTTGAAAATGACATCTGATATTTTTGTTAATGCACTTCTCTCGATTTTGGGCGGTTGTAGATAAAATTTTGTGCAATTCATGTGTGGTAATGCATCATTAATATACTTGTGTGCTTACACACACGCACTTATCCCACTTGTATAATAAACAACTATTATGGTCAGCTGCAGCATGTTAGCTTCGATTATTATTAAAAATCTGGAATAGTGTCTTATAAAAATCGTGACTTTCTTGTAATTCCGATCAGCTCGTCCAACATTAAATATACAAAACCCCCATGCTAACTACAAGACAGTCAAGTATTGGCTTCTTAATGATTATACACAGAATTCCATTTATTTTTTTTTAAAGAACAGTCCATTAGTGACCCCATTTATGTAATTGCAGATATTTTATTGCCCTAAACTTAAAATCAAAATTTGAAGTAAAAATGTGAAAGCAAACTGAGCAATTTATTTATGGAGCGTTGACAGTAATTTTAGGAAATACTTATTTTCTCCCGTTTTTTATGCGGTGTGATCAAATAGAAATAACTTAAGGGTTAGCCATGGAATATAAAAGTAATGTCAACAACAAGCTTTAGAATTCATTAACTGTTATCACTGTTGTTGCTTATGTAATTTCTTTTTGAACACATGGTATAAAGGTCTCTTGAATGTAAAAATTACTGCTTGAGCAAATGTCTTTTGTTTTTGTATCTGATGTAGGAATTGTTATTTCAATCAGCCGTTTTCAACTAGGTTTATCAGTCACCTGTCAACTTTCAACAGTCCCTGATCAACACCAATTTGATATTTTGTTTTACAATTTCAAAAGTTACCTAACACATTCTTTATAGCTATTGGTATTGCTACGGAGGAAAATGTATCATTCCGTCCCGCGCATGTAGTTTAATTCCCCAGCGCCAGCGTTAGCGATAACAGTACCTAATAAATTGTAATCATGCAAGGGAGTAAATGACTATTTAGTCTAGAGTTATACATATGACACTTTTACATTTTATGATGAGACTATCTTTTGTATTCAGCTGCATTCAAAAATATTTAAATATGAAAATCCCGATGCTAGTTGATTTATTATTAATCACATTGTCTCCCGTATCTAATAGAAACGGGAGTCAATCTATTATATTCCCTCCCACTGCCATTAGAAACCGACCAGTGAAACCGGGAAACCCCTAATAGGCAACACAAAATTGAGCCAACAAAAAATGCTCAAGTTGAGCCAATTGGATGACCATGTAGTGTTCCTTACAGAATTTAAATAAAATTTTGTTGTCAAAACAACTAAGAAATCCAATGATGCACCCTGTATAATTAGGTAAGTTACATATTTTCGTCATTCGGCCTCATGTTAGGCATTTAATAGTAAATTGTTCTAAAAGTTAAGAAAAGTGAGTGTTTCAACTTTTAATTTACGAGCGAGTGATGCAAAGCGAGTGGATTAATTTATCACGAACATGGAAAAATCACTTCTATAACATATTCGGCGTGCTATTTTTTGTAATACCATTACAAAATCTAGCCAAAATAAAATTCGACATTTCTTCATATTCGAAAAAATATTTTTTTTAAATCAACAGTGAAGAACGTCGAAATCGTCAAAGAAAATACGAAAAATCTGTATAATTGTTATCCTTGAATTTATTTATTTACTTACATCTTACATCAAAACAAACTAAAAGCTTTTGGTTTTGGTGAACGGTGCATGTAGCTACAAGATTTAATTTATTAACAAAAAATCTTCCAAGAAAGTTCTACTAAATACAACTATATACCAATAATTTCTATTGAAAGTAATTGATGTTGTACAATTACAATTACTAAGTAATTGGTAATTTAATTACTATTTCCTGTGAGTAATTGGATCTCTGGTAATTAAATTACTGCATTTGACGGTAATTGGTAATTAGTAATTAATTACTTTTTAAAAGTAATTTGCCCAGTTCTGATGGTATAAATGAATGATTGGTTGCAAAAATACGAATCCAAACACTGTATTGGACGAAACTGGACATTTGCCAGTTGCCTTTCTGCTTTGACGAAAGTTTTATGATTCGACAATTACAACCAGATGTGAGAAAAGTTATCGTCGACTATACCGCAAATTTAGTTATTACTTACGTATTCCTGTATCGGCATTGACGAAGTTTTCTTGTTCGTTAAATATTGCTGTTTCTACCTAATGTACCTAGTTGATGGCACGGTATTCTACTAGTTTGTTTATAACGTGCACTTAGCTGTAGCTATACAGTATACATTCTGTGTTGTTCTCCTTAAATTAGCCAGGTAAGTAAAAAGTGTCTTCAAGTTTGACTGTGGTAGTAAAAACTGAATAAGTTTTATTTTTGCGGAATAATTTATTCCAGCTTAGCATTGCTATTTAAAATGGGAAGAAGTACTTCACGGCATTATAAAAGAAATAAGATAGCCAAAAGTGCAAGAAAGGTTTGGAAGAAAAAACACGCTGAACTTTTAAACTTACCAGTTCAACGTATTTTCGAAGATTCTTCGGATACAGAACCTGTAACTAGGGATAAAATAGTGAAGGAAATTTTAGAAGACATTGTCCAAAATGAAATAATAATGTTACGTTTTTACGTTCGGGCTATTTAAAAATTATACGACGCTTCTTGCATAAAACATTTATTTACAACGAGTAATTATTATTAGTTACAAACACACGAATTACTTAAACTACGAACTATTTCTAACAACGATACACTATTTACTTATATGCGCTGGATTAAACATCAATTAATTTATGTGGCTATTTATTCACGACTTAAACATTAAGGATTTATATGGTTATATATACGAGTTCATTTATATTACGCGCTCGAGTTTGATGAGAACTGCATGAGAACTCGATGAGAACTGCCCGCTATTCCCGATCTCGAGTATTTATATCTCACGAATGAGTCATTCTAGAAACGTCCAGACCTTACTCGAAGCTCCCGACAAAGGCATGACGCATCGCCGTATTAGTCAGCAAGCCGCTGACATCACGCGTCTGCAGCTGGCTCCAAGGTTGCTTCTCGAATGTGACCATCTGTCTGCACACGTCGGGTGCATCAACCCCATATCGCTCTCGAACGCTGACTCATGCGTGATCGGCCCCCAAGATCGTTACACTGCCCCCGCCTTAAATCGTTCTGTCCCAGAACGAGTTGCTTCGGGTGCCCGTCCTCTCGCTCTTGTGGGGGTTCGATGGCGGTATTTGCAGGCGGTGCCCTTCTTGCACGCGGACTGGCTGAAAAAGCAGCAGCCCACCGTGGGCTCAATGCTTCGCAACGGCTGTAACAGCAAACCTCGATCTGGATGCCGGTTGTCTCTTGCACTGCCGATTGGTAGGCCATCAGGAACAGGAGAATGCACTGGTCCCAGTCACGCTGATGCTCGGAACCCCCCCTGGACAGAGGCTTCCCCATGGTTCGGTCCATTCTTTCCACCATGCCGTCCAATTGAGGATGGAGAGCAGGGCTTTGGGTCTTGCGTATCCCCAGTAGCTTGCAGACGTTCTGGAACAGTCCAGACTCGAAATTCTGGCCCTGGTCGGAATGTAACTGAAGGGGGGCTCCAAAACGGCTGAAGCACTCCATTACCAGAACATCAGCGACAGCACCGTCCTCTTGATTCGGAAGGGGGTA
Organism: Agriotes lineatus; assembly: GCA_940337035.1. NCBI lineage: Eukaryota > Metazoa > Arthropoda > Insecta > Coleoptera > Elateridae > Agriotes > Agriotes lineatus. The sequence continues at coordinate 208,062,879 of OW679194.1, forward strand.
CGTTTCGGGCCACTTGGCGAAGTAGCCCATGCACACCAGGATGTATTTATTTCCCGCTTGGGTTTCGGAGCATGGTCCGGCGACGGCCATGTCTATCCCCTCGAACGGACCATCGACGTTGTACTGCCACATCGGAGCTCTATGTCTTCCAACCGGTCCGTTTCCTGTAGCGCAGGTTTTGCACCTCCGGTAAACCACTCTCGGACGTCATCTTTGCAGCTCGCAACGTAGAACCTTTCTTGGACCTTCTGCAACGTCAATCCAAAGTCTCCCCCAGAGGAGCCATCATGTAGGTGGCGCAGAACCTCGACCACTCTACTCCTTGGAACCATCGATTGTGATCTCGTTGCTCTACCGTCCTCATTTTCCAAGATTCTGGTCAGGACGTTGTTGTCCAGTTGCAAGGAGTCCCATTGCGCCCAATAAGTCTTCACCGTTGCGTTGGTGGCGGAGACCTCCTGCCAGGTAGGTTGATGCCCATCTTGCTTCCAGGCTATAACCGCGCCTAAGTCGGAGTCGTTCTCCTGGCTGCTCTGCAACTCGTCTGGCTCCCACGACTCGTCGACTACAGTGGTACGATTAATGGGTACCGCACGACTCTCCAGTTTCGAACAGTGGCCGCAGTCCGCAGGGCAGGGCCGCCTAGATAACGCATCGGCGTTGCGGTGGGCTGTGCCAGGTCGATGATTTAATTCAAAGTCGTACTCTTGTAGGAGCTCGATCCACCTAGCCACCTGTCCTTCAGGGTTCTTGAACTGCAGTAGCCATCTTAGAACAGCATCAACCCCATATCGCTCTCGAACGCTGACTCATGCGTGGCTCAGCCCCCAAGATCGTTACAATAAGTTTCAGTTCTCTAACGAAAAGCTTACCAAGCAATTATCATAATAGGTGAATAGATCTAAAGGGGTAGTAGTTAACGCAATATGGATGTAATTAGAGTAAATAAAAATGTTCGTAAAAAATAAAACGTTTTCTGAAATGGCCTGTTGAAGACAGAAGCTTGTAACTTGAACATGCCAATTTTCAAATGCGGTGGTATTAAAACTGATGTTAAATACCAATTTTTATCCGACAAAAGGTCTACTCTTTTATTTTTTTTTACATAGGAATTATATCTTGAATCTTCCATATAAAACCTGCCATCGAGTCTTGCATCCATATTTCCATACCTAACATAATCTTATTGCAGTAAAGACGACTTCCTAATAACTATACTTTTTAAAGCTATTCTTCTGCATGTAAAGCCGCTAATGAATTATTAGAAGTAGAAGAGTTGGTAAAACGGTAATATTCAATGGTTTGCAACTGCAATATTTTATAAATAAATGCAATGATATACATATCATTTTTATATTTACAAATCCACAGTGGTGTTTAAGAGTATATGAAGCATAGTTCTGCAATAAAGTTGAAACTAGTGGAATTATAGAATCAGACGAATATGAAGAGTGGCATTTATTTTGAAATTACAGAATTATGAACTATTCTCTAAACTTTGAATCTGCCCCAAAAGAGTCCTTTGGAAATTGAATATGCTCTAAATATGGCGATGCAACTACAATTTCAACATTCTAAAATATGTCCTTCCGGTAAATTATTTGTGAAAAACGAGAAAAGGAGAAAACTAGGGTTGATTAGTACTATCATTATGAATTGCACAGCGTGTCCCAAGATTTATGAATGCAATACTTACTGAAAATCTCGGCAACAAAGCGTCTCAGATCAATTATGGGGGCGTATGGGGCACTTTAGCAACAGGTAGTTCATATAACCATTTAGAAGAACTTCTGGCTTGTATGAATGTACCAGTTATGCCCGATAATATGTTTTATGACATAGAGAATGAATTAGGAAGGTAAGCACCCGATAATATTAGTAAAAGTAATCAAAATAATAGTTGAATTCGTATAATCTTCGCCGCAAACTGCATTCTTTAATTTACGCATGTCTTCAGATACCATTAAAAATGTGCACGGATTGAAACTTTTACAGTTAATTGACAATAGTTAAGTAAAGCATAGTTACCATATTTTAGCAGTTGGCTGCATGCTGCATATTATTGCATCAATCTATAATTTTTGGCAGAAATTTACTACGATTGCTTTCGGATATTCGGAATGTAAAAAATAACGTGAAAATGGAATTTGCTGCCAATCTTCGGAGAAAACCAGTAAATAAACTGACCAAAACGTGTCTAATATAAATTTAAATTCTGTATAAAGTAAATGAGATGGCAAATGCATTTGCATATTTATAAAATGTTCTGCATACGTTTTGCATATTTTTACAAATTAGGATGGATATACAGTGTGTTCGCGGATTGAGTTCACATAAGGTGTAAATAATAAAAAATATTCGACTTGGAAGCTGATATTCTAGGATTCGCTCTTGCTTGTTTTCAAACCAATATTTTGAGAAAATCAATCAAATTAATTAATATACAGGGTGTTTTTAAAATTGATTTTAAAAAATGGCCAACAGTAAACTACCTTTATTAGAAGAGATAACAAATAAAAGTATTAAGCAAAGTTGTTTAGAACTAAGAGTGATGTTAGACTCTCAATTTTGAGACAAATTGGCCTACTTTGATTTTTAAAAATATTTGTTGGTTTTTTATACCAAAATACTTTTATCGTGGCTGTAGGAGGTCCTCTAACTGGTTCATAAACTAAGATGTTGTTATCTCCTGTAATAAACGTAGGTAGTTTACTCATGGCCATTTTTTAAAAATCGATTAAAAAACACCCTGTATATTAATTAATTTGGTTAATTTTTTCAAAATCTTGATTTGAGAACAAGCAGAAGCGAATCCTAGAAGATCAGGTTCTAAGTCGAAAATTTTGTATTATATACACCTTATGTAAACTCAATCCGCGGACACACTGTATATGCGAATGTTTTGGTAATAATGGGCTGCATATTCCGTTCTCTAGTGATAACAAATGAACTCGATTATAAGAATGGAGGTTGTCCTTATGGCGTTCTTTTGAAAGCGCTGGGATTGGGAAACGAAAGTATGCCATTCAAAATAATCAACTCTGCCCTGATGGAACACCGTGGATTTCAGTATATGTCGACGGATCTTGGAATAAAAGATCTTATGGGAGCAATTATAATTCTGCCTCCGGCATGGTTGAGATAATTGGACAGCAAACAGGAGAACTGTTATTTGTTGCTGTTAGAAACAGATTTGGCTCGATTTGCACACGAGCAGAAAATAAAAATAAAGAACCCTTGGACCATACTTGCTACAAAAATCGGTATGAATCTGCACCAGCCATGAAACCTAATATGGTGGTAGGTTTTTGCGAAAGTGAACGTATGCACGGTGTTCGGTATATGGAGTTTGTTGTCGATGGAGATGCGAGTGTTTTCGCAAAAATTAAAGAACATGTTCCCTATGGATCGGAGGTAAAAAAGATCGAGTGTACAAACTACGTACTTAAGAACTATGGGAAAAGTTTGAGGAAAATAAAAGCAGACACCTAGGTAGGTACAACTAAAGGGTCGAAAATTGCTTACCCAAAAAATTTTTTTCTTGTTACCAAGAGAGCAAAATGCTCGATATATGAACATGCAAAAAGTGATGGTGACGTAAACCTCCTTAGAGAGGATTTGAGAAACGGTCTCCGCCATGTATTTGGTGACCATTTGCAATGTCGAGAAGGTATATGTAACACTGTCGGTGATCAGACCGAAAATAAAATACCGGAACTAGAATCTACGTTCATGTACCATCATTTAAACGGTAATCCTAAATATTATTACGCCATCACCATACTTACAGTTAGTTTTTATTGCAGGAGCTCTTCAATTAGTGTTAAGGAAAGCTCACCTTTTGATAAAAAACGAAAATAATAATCGTGCCGAAAGGCTTATGAATATAATTTCTCGTTTTAACATGGGAAAGCGTTTAAATTTGGTTCAGCGAGGTTCTTTCCAACGTAGAGTTGTGCTATCAGGATTGAGGCATAATAAGTCATTTAACTAGCATCTAAGTTCATGAAAAAATGCTTTAGGGAACAGTCCGGGAACGCGTTTTGAGAATTTTATTAAAAAACATGCACTAAAAAAGAGACAGCTGCTAAACGTAAACTTTTTTTGCATACCAGTGACGAAATAAAAACATCTATTCTTAAAGTAGTACAGGCCAATAATAAGGACTATGGAAAGTATGCAGATTAACCTGAGGAAGAAGAAGATACGGATTTTATATTAATGGAATCTCAACTACAAACACAAAAACTACAAGTGAGTCAATCACTTTTAAGTGGTACAAAATAAACTTTGCTATTTTAGGTCTCTGTTGATGAAATTAAAAGAATAGAAAGTGAATCGAGGGGTCAGTTTGGCAATCAAACTTATGAAAATGAGAGACAACCGAGACTCACTGCTTCATTGTTTGGGCAAGCCATAAAACGCAGACCACATACTCCTTGTCACAATTTAGTCAAAGCTTGCTTAAAACCAAGCAACTTTTATTCAGCTGCAACTGATTATGACATTACAAAGGAGACTGTTGCACTTGCGAGGTTTACAGAAACAACTAATCTTAATGTCCAAAAATATGGCCTTTGGATAGATGACGAATTTGGGTATTTAGCAGCTTCAACGGATGGTAAATATTTCTTGAGTGAGGAAAAAAGGTCACTCAGGTGCTTAAGATGGCAATTGTAGGAATTATTGGGGATGACGCAATTGTAAAGTCAAATGCATATATATAGCTCCAGATTCAATATTAAATAAAACCGAATACAAAAACATGGAGGATATTGTAAATGCTTTAAAAAATCGGATATGTCTTACAAATATAGGAGGTATAATACAGCTAAAACAAAATCATTCATATTACTACCAGGTACGTACAATATTATTTGTTGTCCAGGAAGTTCTATATAGGTAGATACATCGTCCGAATTTACATTTTTTATTTTATAGATTAAAATCCAACTCAATATTACAAAGAGGATAAAATGCTACTTAGTTGTTTATGTCAATGATAAAATTGAAAATGTATCCAATAAATTTATAAGGACGAATTATTTTGGAATCATGACATGTTACCGAGACTAATGTCATTTTACAGTCAGTGTATCGCACCTGAACGGGTTCGAAGGTGCTTGGATAAAAATAAACAATGTGTAGATCCACCGCACATAAAGAACGCTATGCAACTCTACAAAGAAAAGCAGAAAACCCAAAAAAAGGAAAAGGAAGCAAAACAAGCAAAGAAAGAGGAAAACACTAAACTAGTTAAAAATTTGGAAACTTCTGCATCAGTGGAATAAATAAATCTATCATGCTCTGGTGCCCATTTTTAACAGCGACGACAACAACGACTCTTTTTCTGACATGTGGAATAGGCCTCCTGGGGACACCACATAAACGCGCAGTCAACTCTACCTCATGGTGGCGTGGAAAATAGTGCACAGATACAGTACGTGCCTCATAAGCTTCTTTAAAAATGTTTTAAGATTCATATTTGTCTTATTTTAATATAGAAATAATCTTTTTGTAACCATTACACATTGTACATTTTCTGAATAATTTTATTAAATGTATGTTAGAATTTAAATTTTGTTTTTGAATAAATTTTGAACATAAAATGCTATTTCATGTAATCTGTTTCGTATCAATAGTGAAGCCATATTTATTTGATCTATTGTGAGTAAATTTAATTACTTCAGATTCTTTTGACGTACGATGGAGGACAACATTTGGCACGTGACTGTTAATCCAAAATAATCCCTTATGATTATTTACAGTATAACGAATTGCAACAGTGTTAAGTGAAACTACAGCACATTATATCAATTAACGCTGTCTGAATTACAATTTACACAGTATGAATTCCAGTTTACACTTTCTGAATTACAATTTACTAATTTGAATTACATTTGGCTCTTTCTGAACTACAATTTATTAATCTGAAAAAAAAACAAGTGGTAAAAATAAACTGATCAAAATTATAAGGAAAAACTTTGTTTTTTTACCACTATAAAAACGCCTTGCATTTTGAAAAATAATGGCATGCGACTGAATAATAAGAAATGTAGGAAGTAATATTGTAAAAATTAGAATGCAAAGCACGTTCTCTGCCTTATTTATTTATTTATTTGAAAGTTAGGGAACTAGACAGGACAGATGCCCCAAAAAAAGTTCCACAAAGTGGTTAAGTTATACCAACAAAATGTTATAAATTCATCGACAAAAAGCAAAGTGTAATTTCATTGACACGGGCACTGGTATATGTCAGCAACTGTAATTTTTTTTTACGATATTTATGTTTGGTTAATAAAAATAAATCTATATTAGGAAAGTGCTTGTTGTAAGAGTTCATTAGTCGAGGCATAGTTGAATTTTGTATAGATAAAGTTTTGACAGAATCGACTTTAAAAACCAAGTGAATGCGGGTGTTAACAGGCGGCACATTTAAAATTATTAATTGTAGTATGTATGAGCTATCAATGGAATTATGCAGCAATTTATAAAGAAAAGGTGCATCAGTCAAAATTCGGCATTTTTCGAGAGTAAGAAGATTCAAACCAGAGTTTAAATGTTCTTATGAAATATTTAATTAAAATTTTGAATTTACATAACTCATGTATCGGCGTTGAATTGATTCGATACGGTTTGTATAGACAGCGTATTATGGATTCCAGATGACACTACAATAATTCAAATTACTATTTACGTACTCGAAATACAGAACCTTGACAGATGCTACATTTTTAAATTCATAAGAAGTTCTCGTAAGAAATACTAACATTTTATAGACTTTCTCACAAATGTTGTTAATATGATCCTCATAGATTAACTTGCTATCAAAAGTGACCCCTAAGCCTTTTATTTGGTCGACTGTTTTAATAATATTTTTACCAAAAACACATAAAAATTCAGGTACAATTTATTATCTTTGCAGTATTTATACTATCGGTTATCTACACTACTACCTGTAGTTAAGGGTGACCAATTTATATGTGCGAGTGCATTATTGATTTCCGAGTATTTAGCTTTACGAAATAAGTAGTCTTTTTATATTTTCTTTTAAATTGATATCAATACTAGTTTTTAATAAGTATTCAATTGCTGGATGCTGATTTTCCAGTTTAAGTAGAGGAATATGACAGTTTTTAAGTTATTTATCGATTCGTGGTTGCAAAGAACTAAATCCAACACCCGATTATTGATATTAGGTATGTTATTAAATTGAAACAAGCCCTAGTAAGCAGTTGTGTCAAAGAAGTTTCTTGATCTGTGATCTATGTTAGAAAGCGCAAAGTAAGTGCTAACATGGTTGGTCCAATTCACTTTTGTAAAATTAAAATCACCGACCACTAAAAACATATCGTTATTGTGATTAGCAATTTTGTCACTCAGAGAAGTCGTGAAGATTGCCAGAGGTATGTCGTCATGAGGTGGAAGATTTAGCGACACCTTAGAGATTTATGATCGACCCCTGCAACCAGATGTGGATTCTGTATCTATCGGCAGCCCCACAAATTTTTGTGGTTTTTAATCTTATGCATTTAACTACGCGCCATCTGTAATACTATAGTTGAACTCTCCGACTACTATTAAGTAGCCATTTTCATAGCTGAGTAAGAAAAATTAGCTTTGTGAAGACAAATTGGCCTTATTATTGCAAGTACATCATTTAAAATTTGGAATTACGTTTTCAAATATTGCCTTAACGGAATAAAGCAAAAATTATCGATATCGTTCGACGGAAAAAATTAAAACTTCTTTTTTGCAGGCCAGTTTTTTCCTGAAATAGTTGGAATTTTAATTTGAAATTTGGTCATGCCCTAATTAGATATTTGCTTTAACAGAAAATCACGTTCCGATAATTACTGTTTAGTCGGAGTGCATAATTTATCTGTTTAAAAATAGACCTGCATTTTTCGCCTGCTGCCATCTATCAATGAATATCGCAGCGGGCGCGCTCTTAATACAATACGCTTTACACGTAAGAAATAGTTCACTTGAATTACATTTGATCTATTCGATCGTGATGAATCATAATGGCAGTGTTCGTACTATTTCAACATTATGATTGCTGCTACCCAATTTCGTGAATAATTTACTTCGTCTAATTACGTGTTCTTTCATGTAAGTAAAAATATTAGAACTCACACACAGTCTAGCGATTTTGTAAATATCTTTATAATATTTAAACAACTTAAAGCAACTAGTTCACTTTGTGTTTTATTTTTAGAAATATAACATTTAATAAATCTGACTTCTTTATTATTGATAACAATGGACGTCACACAGGAATTTAATCATAATTTTACTCTTACAATGACCAGCAGAGTAGACGAATCATTAAATGAAAACAAAGCTGTAGAAAATTTACATAAACAGGAGATCATTCAAGAGACTGTCAACAACAATACCGATCACAAATTGAATATTAAACAGGAGGAACTTCATATAAATGATGAATTGCCTAGTGCTTGTGTAGCAGATACAATCCTCAAACCTTATGAATGTTATATTTGTGGGTATAAATCAGCAAAAAAAGGTGATTTAGTGAAACATATGAAAACTCATAAAGGAGAAAAACCTTATGAATGTTATAGTTGTGGCTACAAATCAGCACAAAAATGTAATTTAGTAAGCCATATGAAGATGCATACAGAAGAAAAACCGTATGCATGTCCTGTTTGTGTGTTTAAATCAGCACGTAAAAGTCATTTTGTACGCCACATGAAGATGCATACAGGAGAAAAACCTTATATATGCTCTATTTGTGGTTATAAATCAGCACAAAAATGTAATTTAGTAAGCCATATGAAGATGCATACAGAAGAAAAACCTTATGTATGTCCTATTTGTGTTTTTAAATCAGCACATAAAAGTCATTTAGTGCGCCATATGAAGATGCATACAGGAGAAAAACCATATGCATGTGCTATTTGTGATTATAAATCTGCACAAAAATGTAATTTAGTTAACCATATGAAGATACATACAGGTGAAAAACCTTACGCTTGTTCTATTTGCGAGTTTAAATCAGCATGTAAAAGTCATTTAGTACGCCATATGAAGATGCATACAGGAGAAAAACCTTATGAATGTTATATTTGTGGGTATAAGTCAGCACAAAAAGGTGTTTTAGTGAAACATATGAAGATACATACAGGTGAAAAACCTTACGCATGTTCTATTTGCGAGTTTAAATCAGCACATAAAAGTCATTTAGTACGCCATATGAAGATGCATACAGGAGAAAAACCTTATGTATGTGCTGTTTGTGATTATAAATTCGCACAAAAATGTCATTTAGTAAGCCATATGAAGATCCATACAGGGGAAAACCCTTATGCATGTTTTATTTGTGAGTTTAAAACAGCACATAAAAGTCATTTAGTACGCCATATGAAGATGCATACAGCAGAAAAACCTTATGAGTGTCTTATTTGTGGGTATAAATCAACACAAAAAGGTGATTTAGTGAAACATATGAAAAATCATAGAGGAAAAGAACCATATGGATGTTCTATTTGTGAGTTTAAATCAGCACGTAAAAGTCATTTATTACGCCATATGAAGATTCATACAGGAGACAAACCTTATGCATGTGCTATTTGTGATTATAAATCAGTACAAAAACGTTATTTAGTAAGCCATATGAAGATGCATACAGGAGAAAAGCCCTATGCATGTTCTATTTGTGAGTTTAAATCAGCATCTAAAAGTAATTTAGTATGTCATATGCAGATGCATACAGGAGAAAAACCTTATGTATGTGCTGTTTGTAATTATAAATCCGCACAAAAATGTAATTTAATAAGCCATATGAAGATCCATTCAGGTGAAAAACCTTATGCATGTTCTATTTGCGAGTTTAAATCAGCATGTAAAAGTCATTTAGTACGTCATATGCAGATGCATACAGGAGAAAAACCTTACGTATGTGGTGTTTGTAATTATAAATCCGCACAAAAATGTAATTTAATAAGTCATATGAAGATCCATTCAGGTGAAAAACCTTATGCATGTTCTATTTGCGAGTTTAAATCGGCATATAAAAGTCATTTAGTAAGCCATATGAAGATGCATACCGGAGAAAAACCTTATCAGTGTAAATCAGCACAAAAAGGTGATTTAGTGAAACATGAAAACTCATAGAGGAAAAGAACCTTATGCGTTTGTGACTATAAAACAGCTCTGCAACGTGATTTAGAGACCCATATGAAGATGCATATGGGAGAAAAACCTTTTTCATTTTCCTTTTGCCTGCATCCATCGTCTACCATAAAGAGAACTGGAACATAAACCAATTATAGTGGAATGCATAAGTTGCAACATTAAGGCTTTCATTTTTAGAAATAAATTTGAGCTCAAAAGCTCAGCGAGTCCAGGTACTAAAAGATGTTGCTGATGTTCATAGTTTTCACAACACGTGACCGAACAATGGAAATATTTTTAACAAAGTTAATTCAAAAAGCCATAAAATTACATCGCATACGGACCTTGATAAACTCAAAAGTACGCTTGCTGCCACAGAGAAGTAAAATGCCAAGTTGTTATTACCGTAGTCAGCACTTTCGTGCTAGTGTATTCTAAGATAAGGGCTTTTACTCTTAGGTACTCTATTTTATAGTTAACTTTAATATCTATTTTTAGTTTACCTTCCTTTTTATATGTTCTTTAATTATTAATTTATTTAGGCATGCCTTATTTAAGTATGTAGCTTCATTTAATTATACTCTAATAGTTAAGATAGCTCATGTCAATATTAGATCGTTGTTACCTAAATCAATAAACTAGAGACGTTTATTAACCAGAATGAAATCAGCATATTAACTGTTTCGGAAACTTGGCTAAATGCTAACATTTCGGAAGAGGTTAGATAATTTTAAATTCTTAAGATGTGATTGCAGTGGTTGTGGCAGGGGTGGGTAGGGATATACCTATGTACATGATACACTTTCATTCTCCTTACTTGATACAAATAACAATAATACTGCACAGATTTGGATTTTCATCCAAATATCTGGTATTAAAATCGCTATAGGAACTGTATAAAAACCACCTAACATGGATTGTAAATTATATGTAGATGAATTGGAAACGGCAATCTCTATGAACTTGCCGTGCGTGGATAAAATGATAAGCCTTGGTGATTTTAATATTGATGTAATAAAAGCGGATATCTAGGCTATTACCCATTTGCAAGGTTTTATGGAATCACTTGGTTTGACACAGATTATTGAAGAGCCGATGTGGTTAATAGCCACAACTGCATTGGGAATATTATAAATTATTAAGAAACTTTACCAATTTTGCAGTTAAACACGAAAAAAGTGTTATTTTAGTTTTTTATACTCACGTAACAATGCGAAAACCTTATGGAAGAAGTTACTTCTTTTTTTTTTAAGTGGTTTAATGTGCCCTTTAACAACAAGGTCTTATGGCACATAACAAAATTTACAAAATTACAAATATATAAGGACATGATTTGGGAAAAAATAAAAGTATTGAAATACCGAATAATCTAGCAGATGTTAATAAAATTAACGACTTTTTTATCACTAGTGTCCCTGAAATTGATAAATCAAATGTACCTGATCCCCTGGATATTGATGTCTGTGAGGAGGGTAATTTTTTTTTTTTAATTTCACTGTAGTTAGTTGTGATAAGATTGGTAAGATTATTGACAGCATTGAGTCGAATGCAGTTGGATATGATAATATTAATATCACAATGCTGAAGTTGTGTTGGCCGTATATAATTCGAATCGTGACCTATATAGCTAACATTAGTATAACTGAAGGTGTACTTCCCCACTGTTGGAAGTATGCTGTAATCAAGCCACTACCAAAAAACAAGAAACCTGTTGATTTTAAAGATCTTTGACCTATCATTATTCTTCCAACTCTTTCCAAAGTGTTTGAAAAAATAATTTTCTCTCAACTGACTGATCATCTAGCTAAAAATAATTTATTACCTTCAATTCAATATGGTTTTTGTGTTGGTTATAGCTGCACTACAGCACTGTGAAAGGTCACAGATGACGTCCTATCAGCCTCTGATCGAGATGACATGACTATTTTGGTGTTGCTTGATTACAGCAAAGCATTTGACACCATCAATCATGAAACCTTAATTACCATTTTAAAATTATTTGTTTAGGTAAAATTGCACTAACTAGGTAATAAGCAGTGGTGTAGTCGGGGGTATACGGAAGTATACGGCGTATAACAACTTTTTTACTTACCGCATATGCGTATAACTACTTATTTTATTAAAAACGGAGGGCATACGCTTAAATTTTGCAGAATAATTTTGTATTTGTACCGCAGAAACTGGAAGGGTCGATCGTTTCTTTTTTCCTAGAAACTTTAGAACACTTCCGAGGGCGACTAATTAGTAGCCCAAGAAAGTTATTCTATTGCCGACAGAAAGAAGATATCAGATTACCAAATTCGTCCCATGCCTGAACGGGATGAATAATGACCCAGCCCTTAAAGTGGACGTAGCGACTTTTAGCGGACAGGCTCGCACGTGCGTTTTTCGTATATTTCACACATTGACATGTTATGCATAAACAGGACCGTTGAACGCCTGTAGGAAGAAATGTGGAATGTATTTAGTATTTAGTCTGTCATTTGAGTTCGAGCGGGAACGAGCGGTTTTCGAATGCAGTTTGCGGAATAAACAAAATGAAAAGACAAAGTCAAAGTAATTTATTGGATTTCTTTAATGTAAGAGGAAGTAAAGTGGGGAAAACATCTATAGACTTTGAAAAAGACAATCATGATAGTGAACAAGCAACACGATCGAAAAAAGATGAAGAAAGTGAAGTAGTGTTGAAGTCAAACTGTGAAAGTGAAGTTGCAAGTTACCCTTCGATATGGTCAGCTGAACAATGGCATAATTTCAGTGCAAAAAATCCATGGTTGACAGCTGCAGGTGGAAAGCTAGGATGTAACTTGTGTGGAGAAATCAGTATGCAGGTAGATATATTTTCACTAATTTAGTATTCAGTTTAGCTCCAACGACAGTAAACTTATACATGTTATACGCGGTTCTTATAAAATTTTCGAGCATCAACTTTTTGTGACAATTTTAGTTCTTGTACACCAGAATAATACTCTGCACCAAAAATAATATATAAGCACCATAATGCTATTAATCCAGAAGTATCATTGCCAACCGCCAAAAATATTTTTTAAACGCTTACCAAAATTTACTCTTACCACCAGAAATAATAAAGAAGTGCCAAATCTAGTAAAAGAGCATCAGAAATAATAAGAGATCTGCAACAATAATTATTGACATGACATCCAATATTATTAAATAAGCTTTAAAAAAAGAAAGTCGAAAACAAAATACTTAATTAATGATCGCTAAAAATTATCGGCATCAATTTATCTCATAAATAATACAATATGTATATATCTTTATTATTTATTGATATAAGATATATTTCAGCTGATTTTATCTTTAATTCGTGGGAAATATATTTTTATTTTATTTCATCTTTGGTGCTCAAATATTTTTTTCGGTGCTAAATATTTTGTTTGCTATAGATTTCATATATTTAAATATTTAGTGCTCAAACTGGTAAATAGGCAACCAAACTCTATGTTTTGGTTATCAATTATGAATTAATTCTAAAATCTTGGGGCTTAAATATTATTTTTAGTGACAAAAGAAAAATATTTGGAGATTAATTCAATATTTGTTTTGTGTTCGGTTAAATACTATCCTTAATAAATATCATACACCAGGTGAATTAAACATATATTTATTCATGAAATCATATCTTTGAGTTAATAAATTAATGTTTAATTCACGTGGCGTATATATGTTTTTATTAAATTTTGACGAAATTTTGAATACAAAATTTAAAAATATTCAAATTAAGATATAAATTTGCCCATTCATCGTCGATTTGATCTAAATTGTAGTAATTATACATATATTACACACTACACAGAGAAAGAATAATTGAATGTAAATATTTGTAGAAATAATAAAAATATGTTGTTCTTCATTGAAACTTTTTTAATTCTCTAGTGAATTAAACTTTTTTAATTCTCTAGTGAATTAAAACACTTTTATTTCACTTGTGAATCATAGACTGTTTATGAAGGCTGTTATAGAGTTAATAATGTCACTTTAAACTGTCAAAATATAATAATAGTAGTTTATTTATCTAGAACGAAAAGTGGCATTTTAAAGACGAGAAAATTGTTTACGGAATTACTTGCGAGGACCTTTAAAAACACCTTTCGTTCGTGGTGAATACAACGGTTTATTTCATACTGCAAGTTTAATGAATTTTAAATAAAAAGTTGTAAATCATTTCAAATTTCATGTCAACAACTGATGTATAATTTTAAAGTACTTAAACTTTAATATTTTACTTTACAGTACTAAGACTTTAATATTCCATTTTTTGTACCATAAATAGTCCGAAAAATGTAATTTTTGACATCAGGATGAAATAAAGATTTTTATGTATTAGCAGGCTGAATTGATCACTTTATACCGTAAATTTGAGGGAGTAATGTATCAGATAGAGTACTATGATATCGTTTTGCGGCAATAAGTAGCTCTTTATAGTATTAGTAAAATAAAGTTTACTCAATTTTACTAGTGCTATAAAGTACGCTACCTTATTTTACTTGTACTATAATGTACCTTTACGTCAGTTGTAAATGTCAATATAAATGCGTATCAATATCCATCACAGCACTCCAAATGCTAATTTTTTTCTTTCACAGAATAGATGCCAAATTTATAAACTCGATTTTTTTCGCAAGAAAAGTCGAACAACGTGTTTTGTATACAACTCGTACATAATCTGACACGCTCGCAAAGCTCTCTCGGCCATAAAATAGACTCACCAAATACCTCACGTTCTTATTATATAAATAGCCATTACGGTCCGCGTAGTGCTTTGTTGATCAGTTTGACAAGCAGTGACATCGTAGGTTATAAAAACTTTAAAAAATTATAAATCTGCTATTATTTGTGAATATTGCAGTCTGTACATAACATTATGTATTCACCTCGTACATAACTAGCCTTTATAGCCCTGGTCGTATTAGAGCATGCGGCTACGCTTTGAGCTCCGATTTTCACGCCGGAGGCCATAAACGCTTTCTTACGCCCTTGGTAACTATTATATCAACTTTGTTTTGTCTTTACATAAGTGTCATATGTGGTTTTGCCACTCATATGGAGTTCCATTTTCCTCTTTAATATTAACTTACATACATATATGTAACCCCTTATACCGATTACACAGTGTCGGGGTGCCGGGCGCACCGAGCCGCTGAGGCTATGTGCATTTTTAAATAAATGCCTGAATTGTTTATTTGCTTAGATACTTTATTACCAGAAATTTCACTGGAATTCTTTCTCTTTTAGTTTGTCGTATATTTTTCAATAACGTGGGTACTATGCGGAATAAGTTTTATACCTATAAGCGTTGCTCTCGTAATAAACGAAAGCAATGTAAATAGCTTGGAACTTTTACGAAAATGTCTGCTTTAACAATGTAAACCCGCTTTGTGCTATAGTAAGCAGTCACCGATTTATATTAAAAAAATGTCCAACCTGTAGAGAAACTAGGACGGAATTATAGTACCATATGGGACGTTAAACTTTTTGTCTACTTTAACGCAATGTCAGTCTATTGACATTACCGAAAGCCCCATGCTGAGAATGTTGTTTTCGACATACTGTATATCTTAAGTACTATTGCAAAGCAAAATACTGGCTTTACGTTAGCTTTAAGACAAGCAACTATGTATATGTATATTAGTTTTTTCTATAGCAAATTTTAAAGTGTGCTTTAATCGGTTCAAAACAAAAGGACACGTGTTACTTTAACAGCAATGGTAGATAAAGTAGCACTTTAACATCAAGGGTAGATAATAGTATATTACTCTACAAGTTGAGAAAAGTGATGTTTCTCTGAACAAGTATGGCGTGTTGGAGTACGAGCGTTAGCGAGTACTTAAACGGCTATACGAGTTCAGAAAAACCACTTTTCTAACGTGTTGAGTATACTATTTTATCGCATTTTATAAGAAATGTAAAATATTAAATTTTTACATACAAGTGACACTAACTGTCAAAACATAACCAAGATGAGCATAACTCATTCCTATGTACTAAAGCACAAGCAGCTCCAATTGATGTTATGCGCTTGACAAAACTGAAGTGTGTTGTTGGTGACACTGTAAGTCTATGTTAAATTCGAGGTTAGTAGGTTAGGTTTTGTGTCAATCTGTGTTAACACTGACGCAAAACTTAAACCTACTAACCTCGAATTTGACATAGACTTGCAGTGTCACCAACAGCACACTTCAGTATTACCAAACGTAAAAACGAATCGCCGATGCTAGACATAAAAGTGTTGCTAATATAAAAGTACCACATTTCTTATTGATTTTGAATGAAGAAATGTAGTACATTTCCAAATGAAATGCGATAATAGTAATTTATTATACAAGACGATAAAGTTAAATTGTATCCACGAGTGAATCGTTTAACGTCGAGACGAAGTCGAGACGTTAATGATTCAAGAGTGGATAGAAACAACTTTATCGTCATGTATAATACAATATTTTTTTCTATAGCAAAAACTTTAACAATTTCTAAAGAAAATAATGACAGTCAATCACATTTCAAAATGTCAGTAGTTAGATTGGGTTGCTACGATAATACGAAGCTGTCATATTTAATTTAAACAAAAGTTAGAAAATTAAATTACTTTATCTATCCTTGATGTTAAAGTGCTACTTTATCTACCCTTGCTGTTAAAGTAAAACTTGACCTTTTGTTTTGAGTTGATAAAAGCACACTTTAACATGTGCTATAGAAAAAAGTAATTGAATTTTCTTACTTTTATTTAAACTAAATATTACAGCTTCGTATTATCCTAGCAACCCAATCTAGCTACTGAGATTTTAAAATGTGATTGACTTTCCTTATCTTCTTTTGAAATTGTTCTTGCTATAGAAAAAAAAAATGTATTATACACGACGATAAAGTTATTACTATCCACTCTTAAATCATTAACGTCTCAACTCCATCTCGACGTTAAAGCATTCACTCGTGGATAAAATTTAACTTTATCGTCTTGTAAAATAATAGTAGATTATGCAATGAGGGAGAGTGTGCTTCGGCCTCGAATCAGAAATTGCCTCTCAGCAAAATAGCATTCTCTCCGAGTTGCATATACTATTTTTTTCACGTTGCAGGAAGATTTGAAACGAAAAACCCCTTTTTTTAAACGTCTTTTATTGACATTTTAAAATTAGTAGACTATGGTAAATTTTAAAGTTGGTGGCACTGTAAGTCATTATGACAAGAGCTCACAATTATGTCTAATTCGAAGTTAGCAGGTTAGGTTTTGCGTCAGTTTTTGTCAAAACTGACAAAAAACCTAACCTGATAACCTCGAATTAGACATAATTGTTCTGTCAGTCATAATGAAAACTCCCTAGGGACATTTTTGTCTTATTTAGTCTCTAGGGAGTAAATGTTTTACTTCTGTCACAATTTTGATGCTATAGAAACCGACTTCTACTCCCGGTCGTGGAAAAATTACTATTAAAATGATTATTGTCACGTTCTGCATCACACGGATATAGGTAGGATTTCATAAGCTTTGATTTAAACTGAAAACCTTTTTGATTGCGAGACATAAAATAACCCTTAAAAATCAATAATCATGTTTTGAGGTAAAGTACGAGTATATTTACATAAAAAGGGAGACGTGATTAAATATAATGCTCGCTTAAAATTGAAAAACAAAAAGCAGGCTATCTTGTTAAATCACGTTTTTTCCCCACTATACTACTATTCCTCCAAACGAGGAAGATTATTATATGAAAAAAGTTCGTTAAAACGTAGCGATCTCCATGCAAACTCGCAAGCAAATTGATTTATTTCATGAATAATTCAAAGCGAGTTAATTTCTCTGAGAATTTGCGTAGATGTTTAACCCAACATTAATCTGACCTTCTTCACAGTCCTTCTTTGTATATATTCTGAGGGCTTGTTTTAATACACTGTTGGATTTATGAGTCGAGCGTTTATTCCAATTACGACCAATTTCTTTCAAGTAAGCATATCAACATTACACAAATCTTTTGCGCATTAAATTGGTAAAATCTGCACAAGAGTGGCCCATTTACCTTATAAAAATATTATATAATTTCCTCTCTACAAAAAAAAAACAAACAATAAATTTGAAAAAGCATATATTTATTTTGCTTAAAATAATATCTAATTATAACAAAATAAAATAACTTCCATAAAGTGGTACATAAGCAGTGGTCAAACTAATATAAGAGTATAGGTACTTGGTACTTATTAATTTAAACATTTAAACTACTAAAAATATAAAACTGATAAAAATATTTTATATTTTACTCTGACATATTAAATACACGACATAAAGATTGTGCCTTTTTTAATTCTTAGGATTCAAAAAATTTTACTTCTCTTGCTTTAGACTGAGAAAATTGCCTTATTCGTTTTTCTAAATTCATATTTTTTAACAGATCCGCTTCAATATTAATGATAGCCAAATTTTGAAGTCGGTCTTGTGCGATAGTGGAGCCTAATAATTTTTAATTAATTTTAATCTTGAAAATGTTTAAATGTTGGGGTATTGGGGCTTCTTGCGGCGCCCCAAAATGCTCGGCGCCGAAGAGCCCTGCCCATGGAGTTATTGTGAAACATACTAAAATTAGCATAACTATAAATTCGTGCCCTTCGTTGAAAACCTTGTAAATGTATGCCATGAAGTATTTTCCGATGTCACTGCGTAGATATGGCAAAATAACATTCGCCATTGTGAAAAAGAACTTAAGAATGTTAGAAAAAAATACATGGGGCATTACAGTGTGCATGACATTTCTCTTGTTGTAATTTCTTTGCAGGACTCTGATCGTGAGTCAGATGTTAAATCCGATGTAGAATTAAATTCCTCTGGAGATATTGTAATGCAGACAAATAGTGAACAAATGGATTGTACGAATGAGTAAGTTAAGTATGTCACACAATTAATAATATTGTGTAGAACGCAACCCTGTATAATGTAATAAACATTAAAATGTTTCTTTTCCATAACTTGAGTAATAATTTTTTTATATTAATTAGTGATTAAGAGTTCTAACATATTTGTAAATTTGTATTTTTTCATAACTAGCGTTAGCTACAGAATATATCTAAACTGTCTTTTCAAACTTGTTAACAAATGTTTATATGTATTATACTATTTTTGCGGCGCAATCACGCCCTACAGACCAATCCGCATATAAAATGTGAATATTTTGTATTATTCTATTCTAATTATATCTAACTTGTATAGTATCATGTTTTTATTAGTTGTGTATGTTACGTATACGTTAGAAGTTGTAACAGTGCCTGCATTTTTATTTTTAATTCAAATATTTCCTAATTTTACCTTTGAAAGTTTATACATGTAACATGCTTGTTATTTTTTGCACTTTCGGGACTAAAGTTGGCACTTTAGTCATTTATGTCAGGGACTAAAGTAGCTCATTTAATCTCTAGGGACTTAAGTAATTACGAGAGTGGGCTGAAATGTAATGCACACATACTTGTAGAACGCGAACGAAATGATCTACAGAGACGCGAACACTTGCATTAGGAAGCTGCATCCCTCCTCTATGCGCATGCCAAGTTTGAAGGAGTTTCGTTCAACAGTTCGTCTTTTAGTAGCGGTAGTATGCAGACATGTTCTCATGCTATGTCAACGCGAGTTAAACAGCGCGCGGTCAAATAATTTTAACTGTTGAAAACATAATTCCTACTAAGATTCATCGTCGTTTAAAAGCCGTTTATGGTGACGATACTATTGATAGGACTACTGTCAATCGATGGGTAATAAAATTTCGTGGTTGCGAGCCGGAAAACCCGTAATTGATGACGAAAAATGCAGCGGGCATGCTATCACTGCCACAGACGATGAACATCTCAAACGCGTCGACAATTTGATCCAAAATGACCGGCGGTTTGCGATGCGCTTTTGAGTAATTCGTCGGTCATTTTGGATCAAATTGTCGACAACTTTGCGATATTCATCGTCTGTGGCAGTGATCGGATATCCGCTGCGCTTTTCGTCATCAATTACGGCTTTTCCGGGCTTGCAACCACGAAATTTTATTACCCATCGATTGACAGTAGTCCTATCAACATTATCGTCGCCATAGACGGCCTTTAAACGGCGATGAATCTCAGTAGGAATCACGTTTTCAGCAGTTAAAAATTCTATAACCGCGCGCTGTTTAACTCGCGTTGACATAGCACGAGAACACGTCTCCATACTTCCGCTACTAAAAAACGAACTGGTGAACGAAACTCCTTCAAACGGATGCGCATAGAGGAGGGATGTAACTTCCGAATGCAACCACGTGCGTCTCTGTAGATCATTTCGTTCGCGTTCTACAAGCATGTGTGTATGAAATTTCAGCCCACCCTCATACTTTAGTCTCTAGGGACTAAAGTAAAAATGTTACCGTAACTATGGTAAATTTAAATATATACACACGAAGTTAGTAGGTTAGGTTTTGTTTGTCATTTGACACACACACTGACGCAAAACTTAACCTGCAAATCTCGAATTTGACATAGACTGATAATACACTTCAGTACTGCCAACTGATTCAGGCTAACCAGGGCCTGCTCCAATTCAGTTTTAAAAAAATCACTCTGTACACAACATTATTAACAAAATTCGCATTTAAAATTAAATTGTAATTGCCAGTTTCCAAATTGACAGATTCCAAATTTTTCAAATGTTTGATGATAATCCCAAAAGTGCAAACGGCGGGATTTAATGATGCATTTTAGTCTCTCGTGATATAATATACTAATATTGTCATTCTATATTTTATAATTTAAACGCATTGGCTCAGGTGTTATCATTTTCCTGATTTGGATTGTAATTAAGAGTTTTAGTTAATAAATAACTAATAATAACTTGGTTATCAGGCTTAAAATTAGTATTAATCTATCATTTTGACCTTATTTTTTGACTGCCGCTCGAAAACAAAAGGAGACATTTGAATTTTGCTTTCACTATCGCGTTTCCCTTGAAAAGTTGACCCTATAGTGTGCAAACTATTTTCATTTAGCTCTAATAATAGCGGAGATTTCCTTTAAATTCCATCGAAACTGGGATTATTTTCGCCACGTTCTTTTGAGCCACCGTCTATAATCGAAACCATTTTACCAATATGCACCATCGTCGTACATACAACTTTTATATAAGCAAATGTAACTCTCACAGTCCTAGAAATATCTTCCACCCCCGCATCGTTGCCGAAAGCTATATATTATCCATTCACAAAACTCATGAACTGTCAATGTCAAACTTTTTAAATATTTGCTGAGTGTACCTGCAAATTACAGTTTTTTTGGGAATGTACTTCGGATCTAGTGATTTCTAGTAATATATAAAGTTCAGGTTATGTTACATGTGTCAAAAGTCAAAACTATTTTCTTCCAGTTTGTCCTTGTAATAATCAACTATAGCCTTTTTTCCCCTTTCCAATAATAAAACCCTCTTTCGTTTCTGTTTCATTGCAATTGAAGTGTATGCACATTATTGCGAGACGCCTAAAGTCGGGGTAACTGGCAATCCTTTTAGTTAAAACACACTCGGACACGAAGACCAAAGCGACTGTTGCGAGATAAATAAGAACACTTAAGTACAAACACTTGCATTTATTTTTCTGCCGTTTACAGAACACTTAAGTTTAATAGCGTTGTTTCTTAACTTTTCGTATTTACATCTTCTTATTAACTAACTAAATTCTAAGTCCATTTTCACCAAGAAAGCTCGGTGGGCGTTTACAAAGTTCCCAATAACCTATCAGAGCTGGTCTAAATTTTGAACTTTTGGCACGTACATACGGACGTGACAGTTCATAATAGTTCTATGAATTTTATAAGTTTGAGGCTTTCCCACGGTAAAATGTGGCCTGCTCGAACCCTTCGTAAATTACCACTATAAAGGATTACAATTCTACTAAAAGCATTTGGTCCTAGCTGCAAATAATTTTTATGATCGAGTTGCAACCGTTGCTTCTTCTAATCACGTACCGGTCATATACATCACTCAATATTTCGGTTTATGAAGTAAACCCTGCATAAACTTACTCTAATCTATTCGTGAGATTGGAATATCTCCAGCTTCCCAAGCGAAAGGCACGTTTCTAAACATCCGCTTGTTGTAATTTAAATATGACATTTTGCCTATGAATTTTACCTTAAAATATTAATTATACAGATGGCTTACAGCTAACTAAAGTATAGTATATTCCTACATAGTTCATTTCATTAAAGAACGCAAATCGTAACAACATATATTAACGAATTTGGGTGATTATTTTTTTTACAAGAAAGTGTGACATAAATCAAGTTTATAAATGTCAAACACTTCAGTGCTGCCAAATTCAGCAAGCAGAAGTTCCAAAACAGAATTTAAAGAGGGTACCAACTTGACAGCGTTTTGACAGTTCACGAGTTTAGTGAATGGATAGTACTTAGGCTTCGTGCCCACTTGTCTCGCGTCCAGTTGTCCATGGGCCACTTGGCCGCGTAGAGATGGCCGTCTTCGAAAGTTGTAAAAGACCCATGCGAATTTCGTCCCAAGTTTCATAAATAAGCCAAAGCAAGCAATGCGACACCGACAGATACGTATCTGGTTGTTATTTAGGTTGTGAGAACAACACCAATGCAAGGAGTACACATATTCAAGTACCGCTCTAGAAAATTACTTATGAGTACATGTACTCGAGTGCATTTTGCATCAGAGTACATTTTCGAATGTATTTGTTATAAATATATTACTGCTCAGGTCTGATTAGAGGACCAGATTTTTAAATATTTGCAGAGTTTGGAGGAACGGTACAAATAATGTATAGTATGATCAAAAATTATTTTTATCCAGTATGGCTATGGAATAGTTCCTAATTTATGAATGCAACTATAAGTCACTTAAAAAGCAAATGTCAAGTTTGACACTTAAGTATACACATAGTTGCATTCATAAATTAGGAACTATTTCATAGGCATACTTGATGAAAATAATATTTGATACTTTATTCATTCAAAAACGGAGTATGTAAAATGTTACTATTATTCACAAGAATATACATTACAATTTTAAACGATGAAACTAAAAAGAAATCTTTTGTAGAGGGTATATGCTGATTAGGCATAATGAAATATTTACTGCTTTTGGTTTTGTTTGAAATTTAATAATTTAATTAAAAAAACTGTAATACAAAACCAACAATAACATCATGTTATTGCAAAATAATAAAACGTTTATTGAGAGAATTCATTGTCCGAACGTAAATTGTTAGTATTGCCGGGTCAAAGAGAAATGCGGTTTCATTTTGAAATGTAGTGCAAATATCTCCATCAAAGTAGCGGTATGCTAAACCCTTGAAATTTCGTTTCGTTGTTCCGTACAAATAAAACGAAATCCATTTGAGGGCTAAAGCAATTCTGGTTAACGCGAACAATCATATAATAGTCTCTTACTTTGGACATTCCCAGCTTGAAAACTAAACACCCCAACCAAGTTCGGCTAAATCTAAAATTGAGTATTTCATTAAAAGGCGAATGAACAGTAACGCAATTATGTTTCCCTCGTTGATTTTACTGTAAGTGTCTGTATATTCAGCTCTTACGAACTCGACTGAATAGACTTTATTAAGGAACATTGAGAAATTAAATTCTACTAACTCGATGAAAGTACAAATATTTACAAGTGCTTGAAAACCGCAAGCCTAGTCTGCTAGCGACTATGGATCAATCACGCTCTCGAATATAACCGAGGAAAAATGATATACAGGGCATTAAATGAGGCAAAACCTAACTGCAATTAATCTTGAAAATCATTTAAAACTTCGATGATAACCATTAAATTTTAAGGTTTTAATTGCATTTTATGGTAGCTGTGCGGAATTAAGTTTTCTTTGAATATTGATTGCTCTGATCAAAGAGATACTGCGTACGTTTATTAATTGCAATTAGAGTCGGGGCAGGGAATGGTAGCTACAAAATGATACAGTTTCGAGTTTCGAATGAGATATTTCAAGCAATTTCGGCCATTGTTTTTATTCCTTTTTCCTACAGATGTGCGCTTTGAATTATACAACTGAAATGGCTCTTACTTCTTTCCCCGAAATTTATGTTTACGTTAAATTTATCTGCTTTCAAGTGTACGTGGAATATTCTAAAAGTAAGGCCCAAATTGAATATTACAGCTATCATTCACATCAATTTTGTATCGTATATTTATCAGAAGCAAATTTCATAAGTTGCAGTTGCGGTGCAGGTTTTGACGTTTGCATATGAATAAGTAAAAACTGATAAATTATCGATATGAAAATTATTAATACGGCGAATAACTTCTTCTTACAGAAGTGCATGAATGAAGAGCAAGTATGTCCGATCCAACGAAAACATTATTACTAACACACTGAATTGCGACTAAATCCAAATATAAAGAACATCTACTATTTGATCTGGATAACCCTTTCACATAAAATATCTTACTCTTCTAGATGATTGGTAAATAGACTAGGACAATGTAGCTAACGTAACGAGCGGTCCTCAAAATCAATTTCACTAAATAATCCCGTTAAGAGTATCTGCATGTAGATGCATTTTATATGGGTCTCTTCGGCAGGCAACAAGCCGCGACTTCGTCTTGGCTTGTACTTGCCTACCTCAAATGTTAATAGGTCCTTACATTCCTTGTTACTTAAATAGCTATTATTGTAACGGGATGCAGATTCATTGCCAACAATGGGGTTAGTGTTTACTGTAAACTCTAGTCTTTTCTCTGGCACTAATGCTTAATAGCGATCGTTTCATCTAGCCATATTCATTAAACGGCAGTTGTTATCTTTACTATTCGTGTGACGTTAGTATAGATTTAGTATAGTTATTATTTTCTTATTTAATTAGTCTCGCATTTGCAAATAATATCCAACCGCTTCTTTTTAAATTATTACCGGAAGAGGGACCAATAATCATGAATTTCACTGTTCTTCAAATTTGTTGCCTTGAATTTGTAACCATCCATTCAACTTTGTTCCTTCCGCAAAACCAGCCACTGTTGCTTAACATATTGTACGGGCACGACAATTTTGCTTGTAACCCCACGATCGGCAACCATTTGATTATGTGAGGCAGCAGTCGATAATTGTTTGAAGACGATGCTATAATTCCGTCCATCTCCGCTCCTGATGTTATCATCGAATTGGTAAGTCAAGGAAAATTATTATTTTTGTGTTTTTTCTTATTTGCTGTTCACGATCTATTAGTTAATTAGTTAAATTTATTGTTGTATCGCGCACAATTCGTTTTTATATTTTTTATAGTTTGCCAGACCTCTGTTGATTGTGTACCACCTATAATACTGATAAGTAATTAATAAAATGATAAGACATATGTACTGACGATGTTTAAAATCAGCTTACTAGGTACAACCTAAAATGTTATTTGTCGTCCCCGGATTTTAATGACAGAATTTAAAAATTCCTAATGTTGTTGCTCTCCAGGATTAAGGAGTAAAACATGGCATGCATAATTTTTGGTTCCTTACCGATCAATTTAGAAAACTTCATCTCGATGTCTTCATTACAAATGATAAATTTTCACCCTCAAACAAAACGCCACTCGATATTTTAAATAATAAATACTAAATATCTTAATACTCGTTTACATAATTCGAGCATGTCCTGAGGTTAACATTATAAATTATCCTATTATATAGACTGTATACATTCTTTATTGACCATACACCTTGGGTTATTTGGTGTTTCCGAACTGTTCACCCACTAGTCGCAAATAACGCACATTCAATGACGATGTTCGGGTCATATAAATACTGATGAATAGTTTTGGAATAATTAGACAAACGTATCATATATCAGGACGCACGTGGTGGATTTTATTACATGTTACATTAATACAAAATTGTTCTGTATCACGATATATCTCCGCAATTACTTCACAGATTCTCTTGAAGTAGAAGACTAAATCGAGTTCTTTATTTCCAGGAAATCGTTTTTCGTTCCAGTGAACAATTTCGGGATAAAACCGAATAAAAAACTACAAAACTCATATTCAGTATTATTGGCTATATTACATCTATAGGAAACGTTGAAGAATTTTTTTAATCACCGTAAACAGATCGAAAGCGTTATCTTACAATAAAGAACAATAGGTATACTAATTCGCAGGATAATAATCACTCTAAATTGCCACTTTAATTTCACCAGGAACCAAATGTTATTATGACATGTATTTTTAGTGTTGTTAATAAAAATATCAGTTGCAAAAAATAAATGTGCAGGTTCTCTGCTGTACATCCTGCAGTTTCCCAACCCACTAAAATACGGTAATTGATGTTCGATAAGAATCCTTAAATCCGACAACTCCGTTTATTAAAACCACCCAAGAGTTCGAGTTACCGTAAGCTTCGAGATTGATTGCAATTAAATTAACGACAACCACATTCATTTACTAGCACGGGCGTAAGTTAAACAGCCACCGATACAACATAAATCAAATAATCCGCTTCATTTATTTAAACGCTCTTAGCACTTGCGGGGGATGAAATTTTGCGCCGGATTTCGCAGGTATTCCTCAGATGACGGAATTCATAACAAAGTTAGGAAAAAACTTTCGAGTTTGATTACTCCGTCAACTATTTTCTTAACAATGGCACTTTTGGCTACTGAAAAGTTAGTTGATTTATAAGCATATTATTGCCGCTCGTAGAAAATCAAGAAATGACAATAATGATTTTTGGAAAATCAAAACTGCGATGCGATTTTACGGTGAAAGATTAATTATTCACAAGCAACTACCACGTTTGAAAATTCGCGTCGAGAATGTAACGTAATGATTTATCGATACGTACGTACTGTAAATGTCAGGCTAATAATGCAGGAAACTTATATAGGTTTCAATGAATTATAAGGAGCTACAAAACCTTCGACAAATTGTTGAAACGGATGAATTATTCAGGAACGTTTCCCCCTGCAGAAGTGGAAAGTATTCCGATCCCAAAAATTATCATGTAAAACGTCGAATTCGTTCTATTGGAAAATCCGTAATTGCATATTTCATATTCATTAATATCACACTTTTAATATTTGATTTTCATACCCGACGCCGTATGGTATTAAGGGATAAGGGAAAGAAGAAGAAGAAGAATATTTGATTTTCGGTAACAAGTTTTGTATTTTTTAATTTAAGTTAAATGTTAAATTAAGAATGGTAAAAATACGTATATTTATTTTTCTGTTTTAGAGTGTCAAATAAAAATGTCGTTCGAACGAATAACTAAAGATCAGGTATGAACACTTATAGTGTTGGCCAAAAGTTTCTTCACTACAGAACTTGCTCGACTTTTTTTTACAACATTGCTGCATATTTTGTAAACGCTTGTAATGGTACCTTTTAAACAGCCCTACACCTACTGAATTATTACGTTACAATGCCCTAGTTCGCTAGCTTATCCAGTCGGTGAGCTATAAGTCTCTATTCACATCGTCAGTGCAGCTAAGGCAATCTAATATTGTGGGAGTCAGCCCATTGACACCTGTAATGTTGTACTTACAAATGCAAACACCAATGGTAATAAAAACCCAAGGGTTTACATGAATACAAATAATCTGTAAGAAAATGATAAAGACACAAATACATGCAAGCAAATACATAAAACAAGGGCGCACTGCGCATGAGAAAATATATTAATTAACTGCTTAAAGTTCAGTTAATAGCGCAATACAAAGTTCACCAACGCGAAGTATGAAATAGTTCGCGTCCACCAATAAGTTCAACCCGAAGTTGTCGTTCTTTATAGTGCCTCGATGCATGGGAACCCAATCTGCCGAGTTAGCATATGACGTGATGCGCTGCCGGTCCTTCCCCGTTATCGGGTCACGCGCACCTGGCCAGCAGTTGCGTAATTATTTATTACAATTGCTGACTGCGTTATTATTTCGTTGCGAGGATACAAGCAGGAACTAACCTGATATACGTCCAGCGAAGAACGGTGACCACGTTGGATAGCTTCTTTATGTCGCAATCGCCGCTTCTAGCGATGTCGGACTAGAACACTACAGTCTGGCCTTTTTTACTTGAACAGTTTGCACCTTGGACTCGGCTAAGGATGCCCTTCTTATGCGGTTGGCACGCACAAAACCTGAACAGCCCTTGTAAAATGTCGACTCGCGCTCTTTATTAATTTGGGAACGCCCCAGGTGATCTGCTAGGTTCACTCATTTGAGCGCAAATGCCTTCCTTTGCAGCTCTCAGCGTCGTTTCAATTCCACGGCTTCTTGTTTTTCGAATTGACTCGCATTGTTAGCACATTTTCTCACGTAGCCCGAGCGCGTGACACTCGAAAACTTCATAGTTAGTAGTCACGCACACAGCACTTCTTACTCATAGTACGATACTACGTAAATAAACATAAGAACACATACTGCTGGGCCTTGTTACTAATTGGTATAAAGATATACAATAGGTAAATACAGGTGGCACAAATTGGCCCGTTTCACGCTTTAGCTTACTACATTTTGGGTCTGCTTTGAATATTGAGCTTGAAGGCAAAATATAAAATGTATGTTAAATACATTTATGAAACGAGGAAAAGTAAATATTTATATTAGAACAAATGTTTTAATTGACGATATTGTTATTACTGATTCACACTGTCCGAGCCTATTAATAACGAAATTCGAAGTAGACCACCGCAAGGGAGCGTCATTACTAGCAACCCGTATTCTATGCTCCAACTATGCCAAGGCAAGGAGTAAGTTTGGTAAGAATGGATTTTAGGTATTCCCAAAGAAAAATCTATAAAAGTAAGGACGAGGGATTTTGTGGCCACTCAATGTGTCCCCCTTTATGCTGTCCACCATCTATACTACTGGAACGCTTTTTCTTACATCAAAGGAATTATGATGGACAATATCTTCGAAATAAACCTGAGATAGTTATAATTATACGATTACCGTCTTTTGAAACAGTCAACGCCAATTTGGAGTTTAATATCATGCAAATTGATACAGGCGTTCGGTTGTTATAAACAATATTCATATGTGACTTGAAAACTTGAACACTCTGTATTTTAGAAACTGCAGATCTGAGGCAAAAACCCTAAAGGAATTGTCTACTTATTTGTATGTTGCAATGTAGGTACCTCTAACAGTCTGTACGAGGTAATATATTAAAAAAATAGTCATTAATACAGATACCAAATTTTGATTCGTCAGCTAATTCTCTCAAAATCAAGTGACTACGTGAATACAATTGCCGGCCATACTACCTCTATCGCGAGCACCAGCGCTGTCTCAAGTCGGGTCTCGTTTCATCATCAGCCATCGCCGAACATAAACGCGATACTGGTCATAAGATCCTTTTTGATGAAACTTCCATCATCTGCAAATCCCCATTCTTCTTTAGCAGAAAGATTAGCGAAGCCATTGAGATTTACAAACACCCTAATAATCTCAATCGGTATGAAGGCTTTCCCCTTCCTTCTATGTGAAAAGTGCTAATTTCTAAGCCCCGCCCACCGCCACTGTACCGCGACGGCATTTGCTGAACCGCGACGGCGCTTGCCTATAAATTCTCGCCTTTCTCTATCCGATAGTCAGTCGAGTTTCGCCTCTGACGTGGTTCACACGTTGAGTTACCGTGCTCTTTGCTTTTTCCTCCTGATGAAACCCCTTACGAAAGTGGACAAAACATTGAGCTCTTCGATCTCAATCGTGACACGGTCCAATCCCGGAAGTCGTTTGTTACTTAATGACAATGGCCGTGAAAGCCTCAAAAATCATGAATAATAATGGTTTTGAAAGCTCCACAATTAAATTATTAGTAGAAAACGTTGCCGTCGAACACACTAACATCTAAGTCATATATTTATATTGTTGAATAATATTTCCAAATAGCACTCAAGATAACATTTTTGAAGAGTTTTTTTTCGTTTACATAAGAATTATAGCAATTTTTTCTCAACAAAAACTGCTCAAAATCCACTCGACCTACGGACTCGCGGAATTTGTCAAGCAGTTTTGGTTTCGAGAAATTTAAACACAATAATTTGCATCTAAACGAAAAAATCTCTAAAAGTTTTCACCTTTTTTGCTATTACCCTTCATTACGTAACAAACGACTTCCGGGATTGAACCGTGTGATTATTGAGGTCGAAGAACTCAACGTTTCGACCGCTTTCTTAAAGGGTTTCATCGGGAGGAAAAGCAAAAAGCACGGTAACTCAACGTGTAAACCACACCAGAGGCGAAACTCTTTTGCAAGGGAAGGGCTGGAAGAGCACGGTGCACTTGCCTATAAATTCTCGCCTTTCTCTTTCCGATCATTAAATATTTTCGCCTCTGGCGTGGTTTACAAGTTGAGTTGCCGTACTATTCTATCCCTTCCCTTGCAAAAGAGTTTCGCCTCTGGCTGATTTACACGTTGCGTTACCGTGCTCTTTTGCTTATCCTTCTGATAAAGCCCCTTACGAAAGTGGGCGAAAAGTTCAGTTCTTCGCCCTCAATAATGACACGTTTCAATCCCGGAAGTCGTTTTTTACGTAATTACAATGGCCATGAAATCCTCCGAAATCATTACCCTTGATTATTTTATCTTCTGCATATTGTGGATTTTTGTAGAGGAGCCTGGTGCAATTAATAGTTTTAGGTGATAAGCATAATTAGAAATTATAATAGTTTGTGACTAGTTTGAAATCTTTATATTACATGGTTAAATCAATGTCATTTAATAAACATATTTCATTTATAAGTCGAAAAATTGCTAAAATTAGAATCATAAATGTGTACTCAACTGTTGGAATATGAAATAAGGCCATGGCTGTGGTATTTTTTTGCTGGTAGGGGTATTTTAAAAAATGATAATAAATAACTATTGACTATTCAATTCACCTGTCATCTGTCAAAAAATGACCAATGAAAATCCAGAATTCTGACGTTTCTTGACCAATAAAAAAAATATCAGTGGATATATCCTTCTTAGAAGGTATTCAAGTGACTATTTTAAACAAATGTGATTTTTATTAGAAAAAGTCAATATTAGTGTTCTGTTACTATAGAAATTGCGTAGTTGTTGCTAGATTTACTGCAAACTAATTAGAAAAAGTAGTTTGGTTCATTAAATAGTTTCTCGAATACCATTCTTAGTAAAAGTTAAGTAGATTATTTTTGCGGTGGTATCACTACTCATGTCCATTGCGCTTGGGATTAGGACTCGTGCTAGCGCACTCGTCCTAATCGTACCAAAGCGCAATGGACATTCGTGACACCACCGCAAAAATAGTCGACATAACTTTGACTACTCATGGTATTATAAGTGAATATTCAGCGCCGTACAAAATATTAAAAAAACAATAAAGTAGGTACTCAAAGATTAAGCAGCCTTATTGCGATATATCGCTTAGCAACGATATTTAACTTAGCGATGTTGCTAGGTTACGTAAAAATAAACATAAAAAAATTAAATATCGCATTAATAATTACTATTTTAATAACTAAAAATTATATTTTTCTAACTAATTGTTGGATTTTTTCAAATTAAGTTAATTGTTTTGTATAAATATTGTCAAGCAGTCGTCCTAAATACCACACCAACTCCAACGATATATATTTTAAAAATATTTTACCGTTTCCATATAAATTATTGCAAATTTCACTCAACAAAATCACAAGCCGAAGGCCAGTGACATTTTGGATGTGATTTGGTTTCGTGAAATTTACACGTAATAATTTACATCAACCGGCAAAATATTTGTCAAAAATATATCCACTGCTTGTGTTATTACACTTAAAAATTTGATTTATAGTATTGTATATAGGGGTCAGTTGATGTATACTGGTTTTGTAGGATGCTATAGTTTGATTATTATAAAATAAATTACTTTTACAAATTTATAGTTACTTCTTCTAGTGCAAATAATGAATTTTTATAGTATTTTATGCAGGGTGGTCTTTAAGTACATTCCGAAAATGAAGTATACGATTTCTTTGATTATTTCGTAAATAAAAATTACCGAACGAGTAAATTTTAACGGTTTTCAGATGGAACGAGAAAGATCAAAAAGGTTATAAAAACTGCAAAATCATCAGATTTAAATTCTTCACTTTTTTACGGTGGAATCTAAAATCCTTACTTTATACAACAGTAATTAATAATTTAGCTGATCTAAGGAATTGCAATCCTGGTATTTTTTTACATCAGTGAAACGAAGAGCTGAAGCATGTACGAAGAGTGCTGGTGATCATTTTTAATTACTAAATGTAACTGTTTTTCAATTGCTGTTTTTTCGATAACTTACTTGGTGTATCTTTTGTTTGAATAAGACCATACAAAGTGTTTTCGCAATTTAATTTGATGTTTCTCATTCCATCTGAAAACCGTAACTTGGAAAACGCTGCATTTCGAAAACTACGCCATTTAGGCCTAAAGTGTAGAACATTTTCGAAACTAATTCACATCGTTAATTTTGAAACGTACTTAGGGTCCACTCGTATATCTCTATATTCAAAGCAGCACACCATTTACTGATCGATATATTTAATGAAATATATTATTTTTAAAATAGGAATAGTTGAATTTACGATGTATATCACAATTAATAGTTCAGTTCTTTCACACGAGGTTTTGGAATTGCCTTTTTATGCAGAAAGTGTCCTATGGGAAAACCGGTAAGATATTGCGGTTGTTTTAGCAGCACGAGTTACTTGCGAAACTTTTGGCTTTAAATCCGCCAGAACTTTTTAAGAGCGGATAAATAGCGTGAGAGAAAATGGAGAAAAAACTGGAGTTACATTTTTAAGAGCACAATTACGGAAGTTAGGGTTGTCGAACTTTAACTAAGTCAAGTAGTAAAAGAGGTTCAATTTAAATTTCATTAAGTTGAACATACAATGTAAATTGAAGAGTCTATTACTTTTCCGATTAAGAAATGTAAAAAAGTGTTTGTCTTGTGATAAAAATTAATGCAGAAACATTTAAAAAATATTGTTAATAAGGGCTGAACTATACATCTTCACTCGGAAAAAAATATGTTTAACGGATTGGTTTTAGATGTGTTACCACAATACATATAGAGCGAGTCGGTAGGAAAGCATCAAATTTCGTGAGTGTATATACTATACATAAATCTATCACTAAAAAACAAACAGTTATTATCTGATTTTCATTTGTTTTCGAATTGCAGAGTCTTAAAATTTTAAGCCGATAATTTTGACGACGACCTAGGCATTCCTTGAAATCATCTAAAGCGAACAGTGCAGACAACATCCCCACCTTTTGATAGTTTCCACAAATAGATAAATCTATTTTTCGAATCTGTAAGTGGAAATAACAAAATAAAAATCGAGTGATACATACATTTGGATTATATTGTAATCATTATGTTATACCATTTCTTGAAAATTTGAATAAAGTTGGTCAACAACTTATGTTAAATGCATTTCACGGCCGTCGTTCATAATGGTATGTTATTCCGGGTTATGCCGTGGTCGTCGGTCGATTTAAACTTGACGGAATAACCCGGAAGAACCTACCATTATTGACGATGGCCGTGGAAGTCTGCATTCAACTATTGGACGCCTCTGCAGGGAGAATATATTTAAGAAAACCAGGAAGCTGGACGACTTACGGAAGAAGGAGAGTCAACTGCTTGAATATTCTTGCGATCTTGAAACGTTGCCGTGACAAAGGAGTCAAACCTAAATTTCTGATGATGCAACACCACTTAAAAAATGTTGAAGAGTCATCGATCGGACCGAGAGTACTCTTACTAGGGAGAGTAAGCCATCCTTATTATAGGAAGACGACCGCGAGGCGCAGTGGTCACCAAAATGGGATAGAATTAACAGAGCTCTCCTCGGAAGACTGATCTATGGGAAAGAGTAACCTGACCACACACCACACATGCTACACACAATATACACATGCTATTATATCATATCATAGAGTTGGCGGCCCAACATCTCGGATCTCAGACCCGGGACTCCCTGCCAAACGAGCCCTACGATAAGGAAATAAATATACGTATAAGCTACCCACACTCATAACACCATATGAGTAACTTGACCCAAAAATATATAAGGAAGTTCGAGAAGCTTCAATCCAACATAACACCGATACCAGGATTGGATATCAAAAAAACTTTTCGGATCAACCCCCCTCTGAAGACTGTATCTCGATTTTGGATTGAATTTTGCCGTCACTCCATTCTACTGAAGAAATTATCGCTGAAATTGAGAGTGATATTCGCAAACTCCCAGTTGAGGAAGCATAAGAAGTGAAACAAGAGACCTGTCGAATACTAAAACGTGCCAAGCCACCAATGAAGAACATCACCAGAGCCAAACCACAAGCTCTGGAGGAAATCCGCAACACTCTGGACATTGTAGTTCTATATTCTGACCAAGGAAACGCTACTGTAGTGATGAACAGAAAGGACTACCGGGACAAAATTCAATCATTACTGAACGATGAACTGTAAATGACAGTGAAGAGGAATCCCACATTGAGGATAGAACGCCAGATTGGAGACGCTATCAAGAGCTCATTAATACCAGAGTCAGAACATCGACGACTTCTGCCGCTTCTGCCTAGTGATACTAGACAGACGGTCTTCCGAAGACCCACAAACCAGTAGTTATAGTCAGGCCAATCGTTAGAACTTGCGGTTCTCCTACGTACGAACTATTCAGATACCTCGCTAATATATTACAACCATATGTAGCAGAAGAATTCTAAGCATTTCGTGGAAATATTGGCTCAACTGAAAGTAACGGACCAGGACATATTGGTCAGTTTCGATGTGGTATCTCTGTAACCAATGTATTAGTAGAAGATTCGTTAAATCTTACATAACAATGCTTCGTTCCTCAAGGGCTTCCAGAAGACGACCCAGAGGTAGTAATGATGTGCTCCACGACGAACTACTTCTTTTGGGAAGGAACATACTACGAGCAAAAAGAAGGAGCCGCTATAGGATTCCCATTATCTTCAGTCATTGTCAACATCTTTATGGAAGCTATGGAAGAGGAAGCTAGTCAGTCCAGCGACCTCAAAAGGGACTCCTCCTTTTTCTGGACCTATAGTGAAACGAACCGCCAATAGATTGAGCCATATAGTATATCGAAAGAAGAACCACACTGACCGCTATCTACATGCTTCGTCTCACCATCATCCCTAACAAAAGAGATCATTGACCAAGACTCTTATTTATCGGGCCAACGCCATTTGTAACGAGGAAAGTAAATCACAAAAACTAAAACATGTAGCATAAGCTTTATGGAGGAATGGCTAAAGTCGACGAGATATCAGAAAAGCATCTCAAAATAGCATAAAATCAAAGGAATCTAAACCTAAACCCACGAATTACGCCTGCCTTTCCTTCATTGCCGGAGTAACCGATAGAATAAGGAAGGTTTTAGATAAGAAATCGGAATCCCCTATGGTACAATGAAAAAGAATAATAATTGATCTCTTCCAACAAAGATTATCTATCTGTTCAAGCTACAAGCAGAAGGTATTTACCAGCGCAAATGTAGTTGTGGCAAATCTTATATCGGACAAACGAGAAGCATCCAATGTAGAATAAAAGAACGGCAGAGCCACACACGACTTGAAAACACATAAAAAAATTAGCCAACGCAGAGCAGTTATTAGGGCCAGGGGACCACAAAATAAATTACGACTCCGTGAACATATTAGTGAGGACTACAAACTATTTATCTCCTATTATTCGGAAATATTAGAAATCCGAATAACTTCCATTGAGAAGGCGGTTACCGCCTTAGCAATATATGGAAGATAGCTTTGCAAAACGAAATAAAACATGCATATGCTTTACTTGCGCAATCAAGTAGAATAACGACTAGTTCCAGTAACATACAAGATTTACATGAGCAGCCAACCAACGGTATATAACCAGGAGCATGAAACCCCAACATCAGTTTCTAGAAAACTTCTAAAGAAGCTGACCACAGCATAACCAGGAAAGATGATAATTTTGTCAAAAGAATATGGAAAGCAAAAGTGGAATCTAGAGTATATAAGGCACACCAATGAGCATCTGGAATTATGAAATACATACAATTATTAACGCAAAGAGAAAACAGAAACGGAAAGAACTAAGAAATAATAAAGATCAGAAAACAGAGAAAGAATCGCCAAACTATTAACCCCATTACGTCGATATCAATACAGGTGCAAAAGGGTATAGATTACGTATTAACAAAACTATATTGACAACGCTTAGACAGTCCCATTACGTAGGCATTGTACAGGTTTAACATTTTAATATTATTGACTCAAGTGACTACGATAAATTAACTAAATTCTGTAATATCCGAAACTAGCAGCTTATTTTAATGGTGTTTGTTATCCTCAGAAAGGAAAACGAAAATAATTAGGTATTATATTGTGTCAATATGAATGAAACAGTTAATGAAATCTACAAACTTCGCAAGGTCGTCTAGAAATACAATTGGCTTTGTAACATACAACACGTGGTATGACGCACGTTAAGTATGCGCTGAAAGGTAGTCCAGCTGGTTAGTTGGTTTGCATGTTAAGTGAATGACCTGTCGCTCAGACCGGTAGGCAGTTAAACTCCTTGGTAATAATATCGCTGTAACAGTTAACCGTGGCTGCTATCCTGCAGGTTTGCATCTTCACTCATCGCTCCAATAATTCATCTTGATTATAGTCGGCGTTGGCGGTGGAAACAGGAACGCTAGCACCTTCTAATTACGCCCATTATATATAAGTTCAAACAATTTTGGAAGCCGCACAATTTAATTGACTTCGGCTTTATTAATGACTATAGAAATATTTTGAATGCAGTAATTTTAAGGAGTTGAATATCACAAATGAATTTATCTTTAAAATATAAAAAAAAAACATTGTTTATAATTAAAAGACAAATTTAGAAGCAACGAATAATAAGTAAGCACTAAAGTATAATTCGGAAATGACAATTCAAACGCAAAACAAGTATATGAAGATATTCTAGAAAACAATCTAACATTAAAAAATCTGGTGTGATACACTCACACAACTTCCTTTTACAGTGATCTTATAATTAGTCAAAAATTTCATTTTTAATTTAACCATTTGTTAAAAATTTTCAAAAATTACAAATTCTACAAAACGGTACAAAATCGAGTGTTAGTTGAAGAGACAAATTTTCTCTAGAATTTTAAGGTGAATTCAAAAATGTAATAATATACCGGGTGTTTTATTTAAAATAGGAGTTAATAAAAAAAATAGAAAAAAAAACAAAAGAAACCCACTTTAGAAGTATTCAACTGGAAAATCACCTATCTCACATCAATACACATTAAAAATGTAAAAAAAATGTAAAATTTAAAAAAAATCGTTAGAGCCGTTTTTGAAAAAATCGAAAAAAACTGAAAAATCACAAGAGTAAACACCTACTTCCGGTTATGCAATTTTCTTCAAAAGCTTGCTATTCTACAATCAGTGTCAGAAGTGTGTGGCACCAAAATCATAAAGCAAAATACCAGACAAAAAAGAACAAAATGGTGGGACGCAGTAGTAAGGAAGAAAATAAAAAAGAAGCATTACTTCTTAAGTTAGAAATCAAACAGAACAAAACAGGATTGACTACATAACAAAACGAAATGAAGCGAAAGAAGTCGCAAGAACAGCTAAGAGAAATACTTCGGATCCGAAACAAAATAAAAGAAAATAATATATTGAAAAGAAATTCTGGAATGTAGTGAACAGGCCGAAAGAAAACGGACATTGAAAGTAAGGAACATCACAGACCAAAAGAAGAGCTCCAGACAGCAAAAAGAAATCTAAAAGCATGGAAACAATACTGGGAACTCCACTTTCTAAAAGAACAAATAAACCCTAGAGATTCTGAAGCCCAGGATATCCACAAATGGCGTAGTTCAACATAAACAAGAAATAATAGATGAAGAAATAAACGAAGCCATAAAGAAGTCGAGAAATGGCAAATTTGCTGGAATAACTAATGCAGAATTTATTTAAAAAGGTGAACCAATAATAAATGAATGGCTAAAAGATATTGAAACAAGCACTGACACGAGAAAAAATTCCAGAAGAATGGAATAAATACATTATCGTCAAAAGAAAGACTCTTCTATATGCGAAAACTATTAAGTGATAAGTCTCTTATTAGTGGTACTGAAAATACACACGCATATAATAGAAAAAATCTGGTGTGATACACTCACACAACTTCCTTTTACAGTGATCTTATAATTAGTCAAAAATTTCATTTCTAATTCTTAACCATTTGTTAAAAATTTTCAAAAATTACAAATTCTACAAAAACGGTACAAAATCGAGTGTTAGTTGAAGAGACAAATTTTCTCTAGAATTTTAAGGTGAATTCAAAAATGTAATAATATACCGGGTGTTTTATTTAAAATAGGAATTAATAAAAAAAATAGAAAAAAACAAAAGAAACCCACTTTAGAAGTATTCAACTGGAAAATCACCTATCTCACATCAATACACATTAAAAATGTAAGAAAAATGTAAAGTTAAAAAAAATCGTTAGAGCCGTTTTTGAAAAAATCGAAAAAAACTGAAAAATTACAAAAGTAAACACCTACTTCCGGTTATGCGATTTTCTTCAAAAGCTTGCTGTCTCATCTAGATAGTACACAAAACTTATATATGAAGTTTCAACGCCATACCTCTTTTCGTTTTTGAGATATTCTGTTCACAGACAGACACACAGACACACACACAGACAGACACACAGACAGACACACAGACAGACAGACAGACCAATGAAAAAAAATATGTTTTTTGAGATCAGGGGACTCTAAAACGTGAAGATCCGTTGAAAACTCAATTTCGAATTTTTGGGGTGAATCCAATACTTCCTTTATAGTAAAAGGAAGTAAAAAGATGTGCAATTGAAGATAAGCTACCGGAAGAACAAGCAACGTTTCGCTCTGGAAGATAAACACAGGACCATATTTTTACCATCAGAAATGTAACAGAAAACCATTAGCAAAGGGACCCAGACACCCTAGCACTAACGTTGGTACCAATAACAAAAATGTTTCACCAAAACATAAAAGGAAAAGTGAGAAGAAACAGTGTAACAGAATTTACAATGAATAAGGAGTTCAATCAAGGAGACATGCTAAACCTGCTATTATTTATAAATAATATATATAAATTCCATTAACGCAAAATGCAAGGAGGAAAGCAGGGATATCACAACCTCAATCCACTGTTAACAAATGATCTCTTATATGCTGTGGATATGGTATTAATAGCAAGAAATATAGTACACTAACTGAAAAGAAATATACTCGTAGATATATGTAAAACTAACTTATAACGGAAGGGCATGACGCAGTAAATCAAACATATAGTATATTATCAGATTAATAAAACATTGATAAATAAAAGAGAAGTAAGTACTCTGCAGAATTTTGAACAACAGATACAGACAGATCGAAAATCACTGCTGCTGAAAGAAAATATTTAAGACGCGAGTGATGCGGATATTTAATCAAAATGGAAAATGAAAGATACCAAACCAAATTTATGGAGTGGTATGCTAAGAAAAAAGACTTTATTCATTACATAATGTTTTAATTATTTAAAAAACACTTTACCTCTAACGAAAGAAGTAACTAGAATAACTTTATAACCTCATTTCCAGTTCAAAATTCTAAATTCATTACCAGCTGTTTACTGTTAGCACATGTGCTAAAAGTAAACAGCTGATTTCACTTTTAACACACTGATTTATAAAACGTCATTTTTAGTGAAACAAGATAGTGCTAAAAGGCCTACTTTTAGCAGTGGTCGTAGAAAAAAAATATATTCTGGGCAAAGAGCTAATCCAAATAAATGAAGAATGGAAAAAGGAGAAATAGCAGGCTGGCAAGGGAATGAAAGAGCTTGAAAACAAATTAAATGAAGTGGAAATGTACATATGGGAGAGGGAGAAAAGTAAACTTAATATTATTATAACCGTAGCAGAAATAAATGGTGATGACAGTAGGTTACTAAAAAATCTGGTGTGATACACGCACACAACTTCCTTTTTCAGTGATCTTATAATTAGCCAAAAATTTGACTTTAAATTTTTAAGCATTTGTCAAAAATTTTCAAAAATTACAAATTCCACAAAAACGGTACAAAATAGAGCGTTAGTTGAAGAGACAAATTTTCTCTAGAATTTCAAGCCGAATTAAAAAATGTAATAATATACCGGGTGTTCTATTTAAAATAGGAGTTAAGAAAAAAATAAGAAAAAAAAAACAAAAGAAACCCATTTTAGAAGTATTCAACTAGAAAATCGCCTATCTCACATCAATACACATTAAAAATGTAATAAAAACGTGAAGTTTGAAAAAAATCGTTACAGCGGTTTTCGAAAAAATCGAAAAAAAAAATGAAAAATCACAAGAGTAAACAGCCGGTTATGCGATTTTCTTCAAAAGCTTGCTGTCGGATCTACATAGTACACAAAACTTATATATGAAGTTTCAACGTCATACCTCTTTTCGTTTTTGAAATATTCTGTTCACAGACGCACAGACACACAGACACACAGACAGACAGACACACACACAGACAGACCAATGAAAAAAATATGTTTTTTTGGGTCCAGGGGACTTTAAAACGTGAAGATCTGTTGAAAACTCAATTTCGAATATTTGGGGTGAATCCAATACTTTCTTTATCGCAAAAGGAAGTAAAAAGCTGTTAAGGAGGCATGTAAAACAAAAAACCACTATGGATCATTGATTAGGAAAACGCATATATAGGGCAATTCAAAAGGCATGGTCCTTACGTTATGAAAGGGCTGAAAGAAGCAAAAAATGTTAATAATCCCATGTCCGATTCTCAAATGTTTTATAGTTCTAACGTACGTATAACAATAATCTTGATATTGACTAGTAACAACGTACATAATAGCAACAAAAATTTGATCTACAATTGGTTAATGTTCAAGG
Organism: Agriotes lineatus; assembly: GCA_940337035.1. Taxonomy (NCBI): domain Eukaryota; kingdom Metazoa; phylum Arthropoda; class Insecta; order Coleoptera; family Elateridae; genus Agriotes; species Agriotes lineatus. The sequence continues at coordinate 208,103,960 of OW679194.1, forward strand.
ATTGGACATGGGTGTATTGATTTTTTTTTGCTTCTGTTAACATTATCAATTACGCCCTTAAGGATGGACCATCATAGCTTTTAAAACATCATGTATAAACAGGAATCTAACATATTTAGAGAGAGAGAGAGAGAGAAAGAGAGAGAGAGAGAGAGAAAGAGAGATAGAGACAGAGAGAGAGACAGAGAGAGAGAGAGAGAGAGAGAGAGAGAGAGAGAGATAGAGACAGAGAGAGAGACAGAGAGAGAGAGAGAGAGAGAGAGACAGAGAGAGACAGAGAGAGACAGAGAGAGACAGAGACAGAGACAGAGAGAGAAAGACAGAGAGAGCGAGACAGAGAGAGAGAGAGAGAGAGAGACAGAGAGAGAGAGAGAGAGAGAGAGACAGAGAGAGATAGAGACAGAGAGAGAGAGAGTAATATCTAACGTCAGATACGACAAGAGTACTAAAAGAAGAAGATGATGGAAATCTAGGCTATCAAATAGTAAAGATTAATCGCCAGCAATACGCATGGGACAGGAAGAAAAGTCCATTAGTCCTGAAAGAGGAGACAACGCAACAAAACTAATACACAATGTCAGGATGGAGCTATGACGAACAATGCTACGATTCAGAAACATAAGAAAAAGGTATTTACTTTTCAATTAAAATTTTTTCAAAAATCCTGCAGCTTAACAGATAACAAAATTTTGAAATGTAGTATATGTACTTGGAATGTATCAACAACTGTGCCACCGGGAAAATTGCAAGAGGTAGTCGATGAAGTTTTTCAATTGAAGATGGACATAGCAATAGCATAGAAGAAACCAAATCGTTTCAGAAGTTCAATTTCAAATAATGGCGCTTTATCGGCAACGTAAATATTGCGCGTGGAAGTTGCGCAACGTCCAAGTTTGCGCTGCCGACATCAAACGGGGGTATCGACGTTGAGTGCAACTTCTGATTTGGTTTCTTTTGTGGCAATAGTACAAGAAACTAAGTGGCAACGGAAGGGTGTCTTAACCGTGAAGTGCTACATCTGTATCTAGCTACAGCGATGGGAAAAATGGGATATAGTACCTAAATATAGTCGGTAGTTTTATTTTTATACTCAGTGATTTTAATACCAAAATAAACAAGAACGGTTTTAGTAAAGTAACCGGAAAATATGTTTTTTTTGTATTTTATAGTTGCTAGCTCTGCTAACTTGGTTTTTAATTTTTTCAAAACCACGCTTTCCAATCAGCACTAGGTCGTGTTCCTTAATTTATACAATAATTTCTAAAATAATTTTAAAACTATTGTTAATACTTGCTCATTTTCAATAATGATAGAAATCATATGTGTGATGTGTATATGTAGTGATAACAGAATTTATTACTTCATTTGCAAATGATTAAATTAGGAAATCCCAGCTAATGGAAGTCAATGATTATGTTTGCTGAAAAGACGAAATGTACGTATATCCTCCCACTATTGTATTAAATTACCTCACCACAAATAATCGTAGCAATCGATCCAAGGTAACTCCTTTTTCTCAATGGAGGTGGAAGACAAATCTGCTTCTAGCACGCTCTAAGATACATATTTAGAATTTAGACCGCTCGAAATCCGCGAGCCTTAATCTTTAATGTGTAACATAAATTATATTTAATTGGTTTTACAGCTTGTAACTGGGGAAAAAGGGATTGAGAAATGACGTCCTTGACTTTTGCAATGTCCAGTCAGACTGCGAAACAAAGTTAAAGTATCGTTGTTAAATGTCGTTTTTAAAAGTTATTGTAAGTTGTATATAGAGTATTACTTATATTAAATAGTATATTGTGAATTCTGAGGAACTTCCAGATTGTTTATTTTTAAATGTGACGAGCTGGACTGCGTCCATTTCTGACGTCATATATAGTATTTACTTCGGTCCAATTTCGATTATTTTCGTAATACGGCTACAATTGTAAAAATTCCTTAATCAACGCTTGCATTTGCGACATATATTTATTCAAGTACTTATAGTAATGCTCACAAACAAAGGACAAAATATATTCAACTACCGAGCTGTATTATTTATTTTTATATTTAAGTAGTAGTTTATTCGTTTTAAATTGTAACTTTAAATGTTGTTATGAGAGTAAGATATCTCTATTTCTGGTATGGGAATTACTCAATTACTGTTGCATTTCTATTCTTTTCAATCGAATTACACCATACACTTACGTACCAACGTGTAACAACCAATGTTTTTTGCACATGTGCTTGAAAAAATTGCAACGTTGTAGTTCCATAATCTACTTTAACATTTAACAGCAGCTAGCTTCAATTCATATTTCACGAAAATGAAAATGAAATTCAAGAAATCTTCCAATCTGTAGAGAGTGGAGCAGGGTCTTATGCCTATTTTCCACCATAGTAATGTTATAATGAAGCTACTAATACATATGTAATTCCTTATACATGTTCTGGTCTGCAGTGCATTTCTCTTTTATGATCTCTATCGCTTTAGACATAACTCTATTCTTATTTATGACTAGCTGTTATCCGCGACTTTGTACGCGCGAGGTTCGTTATTTGTGTATTAAATAATGACTAATTATTTCCTGTCATCCCATCTCATCCCATCCCCATCCCCGTCCCCGTCCCTTTCCCCGTTCCTTTTCCCGTCCAGTCCCGTGCCGTCCCGTCCTGTGCCGTCCTGTCCCGTCCCCTCCTTTCCCGTCCCGTCCCGTCCCGTCCCGTCCCGTCTCCCCCCGTCCCCCCTCCCATCCCATCCCTTCCCTTCCCGTCCCGTTCCGTCCCGTCCCGTTCCGTTCCGTCTCCTCCCCTCCCATCCCATCCCTTCTCGTCCAGTCCCGTCCCGTCGCGTTCCTTCCCTTCCCGTCCCTTCCCGTCATCTCCTATTTTCACTTTCAGGGGACTAATTTCCAAAAACTTTGAATGACTTAGTTCAAAATTTGAACTTACAAAATTCCAACCTCTTTTTACCCCTTTAGGGGTTGAATTTTCAAAAATCCTTTCTTAGCGGATGCCTAATTACTATTAGAAATCTGCCTGCCAAATTTCAAATGCCATTTTCGCAATCAACGTCCCAAAAAACCTCAATAACGACACCCATATCGATTTTTAGGCTTATTTACCCCATTTCACCCCCTAAGGGGTTGATTTTCGGAAAATCACGAAATACATGTTTGCTTATTTGTTTTTAGGAGTACTCCTACGAAGTTTCAAGTCGAAATGTCTATTTAATATTATTTCTCCATACAAAATTGGAACCCCCATTTTACCCCTTTAGGGGTTGAATTTCGAAATATCCTTCCTTATTCCTTGTATACATCATAAAGGGAACCTCTGTACAAAATTTCAGTTTTCTAAGTCCAAGGGTTTGGGCTGGGCGTTGATGAGTGAGTGAATGAGTGAGTGAGTCAGGACTTTTAGAAATACATATATATAAGATTGCTGTGTTGACACAATCGGGTTATTACAACATTGCTCTGTAGCGTCAGCTGCTAACGAGATTCAACCCAAACTAATCTGAACAAAATAATAATAAAACTGTGCTACAAATTAAATTATAATATACGATTGAGATAAACGTTAAATGTGTTCAAAGTGGAATATCACTAGAAGTCCGGTTGCTATATTAATGTTGTATACCTATGTAATAACTGCAAGTTCTTAGTTACTTACTTATTTCTCAACATTTTATATCTGGAGCACCAAAATAAAACTGATCTGAGGCATTTATTAACAGTTGCACATATATTTAATCAGAAACAAGGTAAATATCGCCCGTTTACTTTGGCATGGCCTATATACTCTGGTTTCTTTATTTAGTTAATAAATGGCGTCATTTTCTGATGATAAATATAAATTGCATGAGCAAGTAGTAACTTCTAATTAAGAAAATAAGGTCGCGGTTCATACTTCACATAAATTCAGGTCAGGAGCAATGGAGCGAGGGTAGCTGGAAGTACATCAGGATGCCTCTGCATTGCAGGGTAGGTGGAGCACTATAGACCTGCGAACCGAACTGTTTTAGAACCGTTAAAGATAATTTTGGTGGCAGCTCAAAAAACTGATATGTCCCAGCAATTGACTATTCAACGGAAAACGTTAAGCATATTGCATATGTATACGAAGTACAGTATCGAAGTACTGCTAATAGTAGATTGAAGATAATTGATTGACAGTAACACGTGTATAAATAAATTTGATTTTTAATTTAGCTGTTATTACTATAGCGGTAAAATGCAAAATCTTTTCGAGTTTGTAAGTCAGTTAACAATTTTATTTTAAAGCTGTGCCCACATGCAAAACATATTTCTCACTTACTGTGCTTTTTTTGAAAAATATTTAAATCGCTTTGTACAGCAAGTCAAAGTTATAAATTTAATTTTAATATTATTTAAAAACAAAATAATCAACAAGGGGCGGAGCACTCTTTGCCTACACAGAACGTCAACCAATCAGAGTTCTCCAATACACTCTGTAGATGAAACAAAATCCATTCGTTAAGCATTTAAATATCAAATGTCTAGAAATGCCTGCCAGATTACGGATCCAGAGCGTTTGCGGGCACATAGCCGGTCATAAGCATTTAGTCTTGATATCAGTGGCGGTGATATTCATAAGCGGAAATAAGCGTTGCTTAGGGGCCCGGGCCCTTAGAGGGCCCTTTGGGGGACCCGGTAAATTCTCTATTCGCTTATTAAATATCTCGATATCTTCTACTTCATTTGGGTATAAATTGATAGCACTGCAACCTCAATCCCCCACTCTCAGTTATCAGTCATCAGTGATCAGATTCGATTTGAGAGCTTTGAAAAACTAATAAACATTTTTGAATTTTTAGAACCGAAAAATTTCTTGAGAATGCAAGAAGCTGAGCAAGTCCGATGTTGTTCTCTGATTTTATTTTTGGCAGTGGTCTATTATGATATGTTTTTCGGACTTTTTCCACTGTCTAGGGTGTAAATCACACAACGTTTCGAGAGTTTTGATCTAGTCCCGTCTTCAGGTGTTCCTGGTTAGTCTTGAGAAGGACTGATATTGTACGGTTTTTTATTAAAATTGTGCCTCCCCGGGGTTTGAACCCTGGACCGCTGATCGCTGTGATTACTAGTCTGCCACTCTAACCACTAGACCACCAGGGCGGTTAGAGTGGCAGACTAGTAATCACAGCGATCAGCGGTCCCGGGTTCAAACCCCGGGGGAGGCACAAATTTACTTAGAAAAACGTACAATATCAGTCCTTCTCAGGACTAACCAGGAATACCTGAAGACGAGAGTAGATCAAAACTCCTAAAACGTTGTATGATTTACACCCTAGACCAGGGGTGGCGAACCTTTATTGATCTACGTGCAATTTTTTCTAAAGAAATGGTTAATGAGACTATGACGTGCCATCAAATAATGCCAGGTAGAAATAGGCTAAAAATACATATTCCTAGGTACATAACCGAGCTAAACGGCGAGCGCTAAAGAAGACTAACCTGGAGGTGGCGGACAGCCTGGAGTGCCGTGCAGACAACGAAAGTGGGCCCCAAAATTCCGCAAGAGCGTAGTGAACGTAAGGATTGCAACCATAAACAATTATCCTAACGTTCAGTGGGCTTTCGTTGCTTCCAAATTCTCCCTCACAAATGAACCAAGCTATAATTAAGCTGGTGAAGCACCAAGCCGGGGGGCAACCAACTTATTCAAGCGAAGGCTGGGATGGAAAAGGTCGAGAAATACTACCACACGCAATTCAACTCAGGTTATCAAAATCTCTCAAAAATTGGAAAAGGACCACCAGAAAAACTATTGGAATGCAGAGTAGTAGTAGTAGTAGTATTTATTCATCATAATATACACCGTGGTGCTTAGATATGTCACAATTCCAGTTATATAAAAATATAAAAATAAAAAAAATACAATGCATTTACAGAAATAGTCATCTACAGAAAAATACAGTAACAACAAAAATACTAAAGTCAATAAAACAAGACGGTCTTAATTTTCAACAAATCTGAAATCGGAAAGTTCATAGTAGACATTGGCCAGAAGATGTTTTTTAAGCTTAACTTTGAAGAGTTTGGTTGGGGCATTTTTGAGAGTACTAGGAAGCGAATTAAATAATCCTATTCAAAAATTACTTCGTTTAGTGGACGTTAGTCTCTGCTGCGGAACCTGTATATCGCCTCGACTGCGGGTGTCGTAACCATGGGCATCGCCGTTTTTTGTATAATCGCCATAATGTTCTTTTATGTGTAATAGATTACAATATAGTATTGCTGACGGTAGCGTTAATATGTTATATTTTCTAAACAATGGTTTACAGCTGTCTAACTGACTCGCTCCCGCCAACACTCTCAAGGCTCTTTTTTGTACAATGAAAATTTTTTTAATATGTGTAGAGGTACCCCAGTTTATTAGACCGTACGTCATTACACTATGAAATAATGCGTGGTATGCAGTAATGGCAGCATCCAAGTTTACTCGATTTTTTATTTGTCTAATTATATAAATTGTTCTTGATAACTTAATTGAAAGATTGTCAACATGTGCTTGCCAAGTTAGTTTGTTATCCAACGTAAGGCCTAAAAATTTGACGGTTTCACAGATATTTTGTTTATTTGAAAATAGTAAAGTGGTAGTTTTATTTTGGTTTAAACAAAGCTTATTTGCCTGGAACCAATCTGAGGCTTGGTTGATAATGTTGGTTTGTAACTGATTGACTAGAGTTTCATCTTCTACGTGGTTTGCAAAGGTCGTATCGTCTGCAAATAAAGTCGTGAAAACTGGGATGGCATTAGGCAAATCGTTAACATAGATTAAAAATAATAACGGTCCCAATACACTTCCTTGTGGGACACCATGTTGAATTGAAGACATCTGGCTATACTGACCTTTGCAAAATACACATTGAGATCTGTCAGATAAGTAGGATGACATTAGTTTTAGAGTTACTCCCCTGCAACCGTAATACTCTAGTTTATCGAGTAAAATGCTTTTTGAGTGGTCTAAATTGATAGCAACATAGCTGTAATTTGCTGAAAAATGTTATCACAAGATGAAAATAGGGTTGCCTATCTACGCAGGGGAAAATTTATTCAATATTTAAAAATAAATGTGAATAGGACTGCCTAACGATCCAGGGGAGAACTTACAAAATAAATGCTTAAAGTAAAATCCAACTAGTTATTTCAAATACTGCATGCGAACTACAAACTAACGGTAACAGCGCCCCTCTCGCCGTCCCTCCGCGTCGCACGCGCTAGCTCACTCCGTAGCTCACTCCCATCCGTTCGGTCAGAAATTCGCGCGAAATCTACCTGTCTCTGTCGCGCAGTCTGTTGCCGTTCCGGCACCGGTAGCCTTGTTCACAATGAACTTTGTTGCTATGACCTCAAATGTAGACGAAAAAATAAATTGTTTCGATGAGGTACCTAAATTCCTTAATTAAAGCCGTGCCCAAATTATTTTGCCGCGTGCCATCAATTGCACTCTTGCCATTGGTTCGCCACTCCTGCCCTAGACAGTGGAAAAAGTCCGAAAAACATATCATAAGTCCGATGTGATTTGCATCAAAAAAAGTATTCTGATGTCCTCAATAATAATCTCGCCATTTAGTTTGTGAACGCTATTTCCGTACTAAACGAGGATTTAAATGATAGCATGAGTGTTCCAGATTTGACAAGTTTATTCCTACAGAAATATAGTGTTCTCGAAAACAATTTCGACGAGATTATACTGCATTCGTTTTATTCTTGATTCTACCTGTAACATTAGCCACAACAGAAAGATCATTTAGCAAGCTGAAAGTAATAAAACATTATGTAAGAAATTCTACCAGCCAAGGTAGGCTACATGACCTTTCGGTATTGTCAATTGTGCAAAAAGCATCGTCTACGATGGACATAAAAATCTTGTGGAACAACTTGCTGTCAAAGATATATTTTTACTTCATTTTACAATAAAGGAAGTATTGTATTCACCCCAAAAATTCGATTGAGGTTTTACCATATCGTCACTTTTTAGAGTCCCCTGAACCCAAAAACATATTTTTGTTCATTGGTTTGTCTGATTATATTTGCTTAGGGGCCCAAGGTGCTCTTGCACCGCCACTGCTTGATATTGGTTGAAATTTTATTTGGAAAAACTTACACAAACGTCACTTAAAACATTTGTACTTTGTTTTCGATAAATTCAGTATAAAAATAGTTATTTAGACCACAAGTGTTAGAAGTGCAACTTTTTTTCACAAGTGTGGAGGGTTATTAAACGAGGCGCAGCACGCTAACACCAGTTGTCTATAAATTTCTTTAAAATTTTATTAAACATTCAAATCCAAGCCTATTTTGCATAGAATTGTATTTGCCTTCAGTTTAGTCAAGTGCGTTGCTCAGTTCTGGTAACTAAGGAAACGTCTATTTCAAAACTTTCATTCCTAAATTAAAAGCAAAGTGTCACTTTTTTTCACTGAGTGAAAAAAAGTGGCACTTCACACACCGAAATTAATTTAAAAAACCCTACTTTTTTAAATGAAATTAAAAAAAAATACTTTTAAGCAATGATAACCTCCCATACTTAGATTAATAATTATTTTATATATACATAACTTTAGTTGAGGCATACTGAATAGAGATTATTTTCTTCATCTGTACAAGTTACAGGATGATCCAAAATTTCACGGACATACTTTGAGGGTTGATAGCAATTTAGCAGTAGGTACTACTTTAGTATTAGCAGTAATGTTATTACCACTATTGTAAAGACCCATTTCATTTGTGGGTTTTTTTGCGATTCTCTTTTGCCCGAGCGGCCTACGAAAAAATTTTGGTTTTTCAAAAAGGCGCACGACCTTACATAATAGAGGTACTTGGAAGGAGATTTGTGTGAGTGGCGGTCTTCAATTGCAAGCGCTTGTCTTGGGCGGTTGTGAACGCCGAACAATTTTAAGCCTCCTGAGGGATTTGAATGCCTTGATTTAATAGGCTGTGTTTCCTAGCCGTAAATCATTTCTGTCGACAATTTAGGCATACTCTTTGAGCGGCGTTTTTTAAAAAACTTACGTGAGGCAGATTTCTATCTTTGGTGAGATGTTTTCTAGTTCTAGTTCAGTAGTAATTAGTCCCGTTGGTTAACCCCCCCTCCCGATTTAATGCCTTTGTCATCTGGAATTAAGTCCTGGCTGTAGCTGCGTTGGAATTTTCCCTATATGCCGGCAGCGCTAATTTTTAGGGCCAAGTTCCAGCAAGATAAACTTCCACCAGAATGCGTAATCCAGCAATAAGTTTTCACCCTGACGACTGCTTCCGAGGGCAAGTGAGTATTGAGTGTTTTGATGCAAAGACCTTTGAATATAAAAAACGCAAGTGTCAATGTAATAATAGTTTTCTCAACGCCAATGCGTTTTCACATAGGGATAGCTGAAAGCGTGTATGTACCCTGTACGAACCCCTCGTGCAGTGTGCCCTTGGACACCCGGCTTATAGTAATTTCAATGTAACAGTTTGCAAGCCGGCCCAAGTGAGCTAAGTTTTATTCATCTAGCTGGATGTTTGCATGGCATTCAGATTTTCGATAATTTGCCATTCATTATAATTGTGACTTATAATGGTGCTATTGTCCGAAGCTTTTATTTGTTGCTAATATGCTATTTGAATTTTAATAATTCATATTTTTTGTGTTGATTTGGGGGACTCCAAACTTTTGTATTATTTATCGCTGTAAATGGTCAGGTTTTACCTGAGTTGTCTTAATTAACATTGTTTTTTAATTACGATGACTATTTGTGATACTGTTGTTGAATAATAAATTCTTTTAACTGTTGCTAGTTTATATTTTTTTGAGTATTTGTGTTACGACCCTTCATGAACCTGATCGTTTATTTTTAAAGATTTAGGTTAAAGTAAGAGGCATGCAATGTAGGTGGTTATTCGTTTGGTAGCTAGAATTGTTTTTATGTTATGAGTAACGACTATCGCCCATTTTGTATAACTAATGAGTTTTTTGTAACCTTAAAACCAGCGGCCTACACCTTACTCACGAGATATTCTACTGAGAGTTAGAGCTAGCTAGGGCTGTGCTCACCCTTCGTTTAAGGGTGTGGTACACTATTATTTTTGTTGTTTAAATTATTTATTCTATTTTTTAAATTTTTGATTACTTTTCTCTGATTTAACCCGATTCTTGTTCCAATAGATATAGAAACTCTACGTTTGATTTTAATATTTTTTTACTGTTATGAGTATAATAAATTGGACGGCGCATTTTATTACTTAGCACTACGCTTATAATTCTATTTATTTTCGATATTACTCAGAGAAACATCTGCTTTTTGAATTGCTTATCTTGCCAATAATTTCTAGAAATTTTCGATGAGTCATTACCATATTTTGAATTTGTACAGTTTAATTCATGTTTCTTACATAAAGGAATTTAATAGTAGGTTTGGGCGATTGAGGTATTCACTATGATCATGCATTATTTTTAGGCGAGTGCATCGCCCAAGATATCTTTATAGGTGGGTCAGCGTGTTGCAGAAAACGCTATTTTGAGATAATTATGTAGCAGGATCAATATATAATCGCTAGAGTGAATCTTATATAATTAATTGCCTTACTAATTACTCAACATTGAGCGAGTAATGTTTATTTTTCTTTTGAGATGATCGCCGTTGACCCCTTTTCGTTTCTTTATCATAGGCCAATATTCTTTTTTATATTATTAATCTATATCCAAAGTATTTCAGAAACTTTTGTTGCCATTCAGTTAAATTAATTTCTGCAGAAACGTTCGTAGAGAAAAATGTAAATTAATATTTTGACGTTATTTTGCTCAAAATCTATTTTTGATCATCAGTGAATTTATACATAAAGATGCCCTAAGCAAACAAGTAAACATACAAACTTACCTATTTATGAAAATTTACCACTGCAGATCTGCAGAAATCAGTGTATTTTTCTACGGCTTTCCTAGGCTTTTTTGCAGCTAGATAATAAAATGTTAAGAAAATGAAATACTACAAACATCTCAAAAATGTATCTCTTTTTCTCAGTTGAGACATCCAACGTGAACGTTCACGAAAAAGTCTGTAAATTAAAAAAAAATCTTTTGTAGGGGCACATTTTACATATTTAAGTAACGTTCTGGGCTTGTAATTTCACATTTGACAATGAAAATAATTTTTCGTTTGTAGAAGATGGCGTTTTTATATTCACCTTGTTTTAGTCTAATCGCCGGTGTGGCCGAGCGGTTAGGGAGTCAGGCTGTGGTGCCACAGTACGGGGTTCAATCCCGACATCTGGCAACTGGCGGGCGGCCCACCCAATCGCTTTAAAAATTGGGTAACGAAACCACAGTCGTGGAAGTAGGGAAAGTAAGGCAGTCGTCGAAGGCGTGTCAGATTGACTGGGTTTCGAAAAGAGATATTTCGGCGACCCTGACTCGCCTTGTCTCAGGCCATGTTCCTACATGGAATGAAGTGCCCGAGCTTTACTTTAACTTGTGTTAGTCTGGAGTAATATGACATCAAACCGTGTTAGAAGAAGACCAACAAGTTTTACATTCTATCGTCATTGTAGATTTTTTTAAAATTCAAACCTTTTCTCCGACCTTAATTCTTTTCTGCAATTTGCACTAATAAATGAAATGACTGCCAATCTATAATTTCTATTATCATTTTTATATTCAGAACGATTAAGAGACTGCTTAGTGTTATATTATTACTAGCCGGACTGAAAAATCGTATAAATTGTTCTACAGGCTTTTAGAACAGGAAAATTATAAATAAGAGAACAGTGAAAGAACCATATAACCAAGAAAGGTGTGACTTCACCTCCTTAAAAAGTAATACAAATCAATTTAAGTAGGAAAACTTTTGGCGTTATCTTTTTCAACAAGCGTTTACTCTGTTAATTGGTGGGTGATCACTTACTAATTTCTTTGTATCACTCACAGTAGAACAGTGTATACTAAATGGAATCATCTATATAAAAGCCAGTGTAGTTGGATGCGTGCGTGTGTGCGTCACACTAGATCGTCACTGATCGGACTTGCTTCGTTCACGATCGGACATGCTGTTCGCAGCGCCATCTAATGGCAATGGAACACACTTTACTGCTACAGGCATGGCCAGCTTTATTCATACCCGCTGACGCGTGGTCTTAGCGGAAGCAGATGAAGCTGGCTCTGCTACAGGATGCTGTGTTAAGGTTACTAAATCATAAAGGTACCGCCAACTGTGCAAACATATATCTTTTGTCTCTTTTAATTTGGGGTTCCTGTCATTAGTGTCTCACTCTCACTCTCACTTTCTTACAATGTTCTGTCTTTTTTAATTTGGGGGAAAAAATCTTGGAATGGAATGGCGGTACCTTTATGTATTTAGTGACTTTAGTTAGTGTACCTGTATAATACTTTAGTAAGAGTAGAGCAAACAGCGAAAAATTTTGGATCATTTTTTCATGGCTATCAAGATTTAATGATATAATGAAAAACAAGGTTGGTAAAATTGATACACGAGCTATCAGTTTCATCAAATTCGTGGTTAACAGGTTAGGTTTTGCGTCAGTTTTGACACAGACTGACGCAAAACCTAACCTGCTAACCTTGAATTTGATGAAACTGACAACTGGTGTGTCAGTTTTACCAACCTTGTTTTTCATTATATCATTAAATCTTGGTAGCTATGAAAAAATGATCCAAAATTTTTCGCTGTTTGCTCTACTCTTACTAAAGTATTATACAGGTACACTAACTTTAGTCACTTTTCAGCGCCATCTACCAACCATGGCACATATTTTAATGCTACACCGCTACAGGATGAAACTGCTATACTGCCTGTAATTTCTTTTGGTTTACATGTGTTTTAATAAGCAATTTATTGTCACCAAATCGTACAATTTGTTAACGACTATTTATTTATTTTAATATAGGAACTGATCTAAATATGCAATAAAGACAGACTGAAGAATTTGTTAAAGATAGGTAGTGCCCAGCCTAGAACAAATGCATAAAATTGTGGAAACAAAATGGCTACAGCTGGTAGAAGTAAGAGTGAAGGTAGTCAAAAACCTTCTTATAAGACGTCACAAGACGAGCGAGTTATAAGCTAGTAAAATATACACACACAATCAAACTGCAGTGTTTGTTGCAAAGTTTGTATGAATATGGGTCCAAAATTCCATTAAATATCATTTTTTATTAATAATATTGTTTTATGTAAATAGAAGCCGTGTTTTTCTACTACACTTCTCAGTGCTTTCGCTCCCTTTAAACACAATTTAAGTTGATGTTCACAGGAACTTGTTTGTTATTCAGTTATTCTGTTGAGTACTATCAAAGAGCATAATATCATGCCTAGACTGGTTTATCACTATTTGTATTACCTGCATAATTATAAAATGTATTAGTAATACCTTTGTGAAAATATTGCTACCTTAATTTTTAGATCTCACTTTTACCAATAAGTTTATATCTACGAAATCTCATTTAAAATTTTTATACTAGGTACATATAAAATTGTTCGTATGCTATTTCAGTACCAGTAGAATAGGCAACACACATTACTCGCTAGGTTAATTGTAACGTAACTATAAACAACAAAATTTGTGAATTGCAAACATTATGTAGTTATGCTTAGAACAGAACCCATAAAAAATTGCAGTTGGTCGAAAACTTTCATTGTTATAATTTATATCCGATTGGTGCTTTTATGCCTATTTACTGGCATAAGTTTAAATAATATTTGATCAATTTATCTACTAATTTCTGTTATATTTTGTCTTACATACAATCATTTTTTGAAAGGTAAATCGGAAAACAATGAGTTCTGCGAATATTTAATCCTAATTGCCAACTAATATTAGTTTTGATACAATTCGTTAAAAACCCCTAACCACAGAAATATTTACTGCTAAAGATGACAGCTTTTAAATATTTGTTTGTTAGGGGTTTTTAATGAATTGTGTCAGATTCAAATCTTAAGCTTCAGCAGTGTTTTATTTAATATTAGTTTTAATTAGGGTTAAGATGTAAGAAAGGTGTTTATCCGAGTGTCTATATTTACAAAAACGTGGGAATAATTAGAAACGCATTGATTTTATTTTATACTTTGCTTTGTGGTTTTCGTATAAGGGAAATATGATTGATTATATTTATTACGAAAATGTGTTGCTCATTATATGTCGTGTGTTAAATTCCTTAAAAGCAAGAAGCTAATATGATTTTTACTAAGAGATAAAAGCGAACAGGGGCTTACTCGTTTCCGTGATAAACACAAATATTTAAAATAGAACGACGTGGGCCTGTGTTTACGTTGACGATCTGCGTGTATCGTACGAATAACTACGTAGTTACGTTGATGTCTGATATTTATTCCCAATTTCATTCATGCGAGTTTGTAAAATTCAGCAATCGTTTACTGCACTTGACAGAATATTTTAACATTCAACACATAAGGCAAATTTATTAGTTTTTCATTAGTCACAGACAAAAACTAACATTACACAGAGAAATTCAAAATACTACATTTCAGGTATAATTTGAAAAGTTAATATACATTTTGAGAAAACTGAATATACAGGGTGAGTCATAATTAGGTGTACAACATTTAACCAAAGCTTGTTTAGGCCAAAACAAAGCAATTAACCGAATACATCTTGGTACAATAACGCTCCCTTAAAAAGAAACAGGGCGATAATGAAAAAAAGAAAATTTGTAAAGTAAACATTTGAATTTTTACAATCAAGTAGCCTGATTTTGATAGTAAATTTTAATTTTGAAGCAATATCAAGACACGGTTGTCATAAACAGTCATTAATTGTTTGAAAGACTGGGTTGTATCGAGAGATAAAAAAAACTCATCCTCAGCGGGCTGTGAAATTCAAACGTTTGAATAACATGTTGGTAGCACTGTAAGTCTATGTCAAATTCGATGTTAGACGCAAAACCTAACCTGCTAACCTCAAATTTGACATAGACTTACAGTGCTACCAACATGTTATTCAAACGTTTGAATTTCACAGCCCGCTGAGGAGTTTTTTTTTGATCTCTCGATATATTTTAAAAGAACGATTTTTTTTCTGTCAAGGAGTCCCGACTTCAATCCGATGGATTTCTTTTTATGGGGTTTTTAAAACAGCCAGTTTGCCGTAAGGTAATTTTTGTAATACCTACTTGTTAAATATTTCTTTAAGGACTGTTTACTACTGCGTAAGCAACCTCTTTACGGCCCGGCCGTAAAAAGTGTCCGTAAAGACCACGGCCTGCTAAACTGTGTGCCAAACGTCAAAGTGACGTTTGTCACACAAATCGAGCAGCAAGCAAGCCTTCAACTCCACATAGAAGAAGGCGCACAAAACTGCTATAACCCCTGAACATACGCTAAAATAACTTGCTCATTCAGAATCTTAACGTCTTTAGGAATATCTTCATCATTTTCTACAGATGTCATAAGTTACGAGCTGGTTACAACTTAAAACTGCTTATAGCCATACACAAAATTTCACATACACAGTTGCAACGTCAATCATTCTAAAACGTCATTACACAAACCTAGCGTTTTGATGAAAATAAATTAGAAAAATATAGATATGACCGAATTGTATGTAGGTATTACAAAAACTATTGTACAATACACGTCCGTTAGGGCCTTTACTGCCTCGCCAGTATTATTCGACTCGCTCTTCGAGCTCGTCTCACAAATTCTCT
The DNA here is from genome assembly GCA_940337035.1 of Agriotes lineatus. Taxonomy (NCBI): domain Eukaryota; kingdom Metazoa; phylum Arthropoda; class Insecta; order Coleoptera; family Elateridae; genus Agriotes; species Agriotes lineatus. Next base: position 208,119,629 of record OW679194.1, read on the forward strand.
GGCTCGGCAGTAAAGGCTATCCTAACGGACTTCTACTGTAAAATACTATAACAGGAATAAACAGTTGCAACTTGCAACAAAAGAAAATTTTAGACTGCTAACGATATTCCTGAAAATTATACGATTCCGCAGGTGTATGAATTGCTAGTAAGACGGTGCCATGCTTGTATTGCGGCTGGAGGGGAGCATTTTGAATATTTGCTATAGTTTTCCATTTCTTAGTCATTGCTCTGCTAATTTTGGTTTTATTATAATGTATTTTCAAATTAATCGGACAATTACTTTATAAGTTATAGTCACAAATGGAAATAAAATTTATTTAATTAACACCCTGTATCTTTTTAAGGAAACATTTTGGTTCTAAGGTGAATTAGGTTAATTGCTTTGTTGTGGCCTAACGATGCTTGGGTTAACATTGCAAATTTAAAAAACCCACTTTTTTAGCAAATCAAATATAGAGCATGGAGTTTTATTTTTCAGAATTATTAATAAGAAACGTATTCAAACATAATATTTTTTAATAACCAGTGGAACACGGCTGATGAATTTAATATTTTCTTATTTATTTCTTCACATTAGTGAATTTGGATTTACATAGACAGACAAAAAATCTGACTGCACTATGCTTTTTTTTGGAAACAGGTGCCATCTAGGTGCCTTGTATGTTGAGGCACAAATACATAATAGCTACTTTTTAATTATGGTAGCAAATCTTTCTCAGATTTCCAACTCCTCAATTAAGAATAATGCAGAAATGTAGGAGAGTGCGTATAATTAAACTTTACATCCAGCAAAATGGTGGTCATCATTTACTGTAAATTTATTAACGGAATTACTTATTACTAATACAACTTCGTTACCAACTGCCTTTTTGTTATACGTTTGTCAGAATACAGGACAACGAGATTACGCATGTAACGGATATAAAAAATCACAAAGAACAAAGACGCAGAAGATATATCTGGATAGAGATAAGTTGAGTTAACACGTTAATCGCCGCAATACAAATTCAGAAATGGGTCTCAAGGGCCACTACGTAGAAGAAACAATAAAACATATCTAATATTGAAACGCCTATAAATAGGCAACCAAATACGCTATCCAAGGGGTAAATGTGTTGTTGGGTATAGGAGGCCACGTGCATTAGGCAAAGCATGTAAAGTTACGCAAAATGAGAAGCTACCGTGAATCACACGGCCACGAAAACTTTTCAACGTGAGATGCAAGTTAGCATCACACGGCGCTGTAAATAAAAAGATAGAGATGCACGTTAGCTTCACGTGGCGATTAAAGTGTTTTAAATAATTTTATTTTGGGATTAGGATGGCGCAGCGAGCAAATGCTCGCCTCTCAGGCGGCCGGCCCGGGTTCGATTCCCGGTAGATACTATAGATGGATTTTAAAAATCGTACACTCCCCGGCTACCACGCTAACATCTGTGGTAGTCGTTAACCCCTAATAAGGGAACTCTTCCTCAATTTCGACGGGCAAGGCTAGCCACCTACCCGGCCTAAGGGTAAAGAGGGCTCATAGAACCACTTTGTGGTTATAACAGGTCACTGGCCTACAATAAGAGGAAGAAGAAGAATATGTGGTCAAGCCATATCCACATATTTTGAAGCCCTCCTGTATTTTAAATTAAACAAACTGGATAGAGCAACCAAATGCATTTGTTATGCATAGCAAAGCCTTCCTTATCGAAAATTAAAATTAAATTTTGGATGTATCAGTTTCTTATGGGGCTAATTCGACATTTGGGAGCGTTCAGCGCTCTAGGCCCCAGGTGCCCTCCTGGTTTTGCGTGTTACAATTAAATCATTTTCGGGATTGCCTAAAACAGTGGGCGGTATTTGCAGAATCACCGTTTTGTGAATTCTGACGCGGGATGAAATTAGGTATGCGCTTACACAACTCTATTATTGAAACGGAACGCCCATGCATATCAGAACTTTGCCTGGGGAAATATAACAGGCGTATTGTTTGCTAAGGACTACGGATAGTGAGTGGTGGTAAATTGAACTCCCATTCGATGTTTTTGATTTCTAATTATTTCACTACTATGTTTTCCACGATTACGCAATGTGGCGTCATATAGTTTCTAATACTTAAAACAATGAGATATTCCGAAATGTAAGCATTTGAAAACATGTTTTATTATTTTTCTACGTCTATTTTGACAACCAACTTCAAGTATAACATTCTTCGCATAATTAAAAAGTAATTATTGATTTTCTTGTACTGGAATGAAAAAATATGTTTATTCTAATTTTTGTCATATTTTATATACTTTAAATGTAATAGAGGATTTAATACAAATTTACAATTTTTGATTCTAAAAGTATTTTTCAAATAACAACTAATGCCGTTATTTCTTGTTCGAGTTAAATTTCATGATTTTTCCTAGATCGCATTCAACACTCGAACAGTCAACTTTCATTAGGGTGAATGAATTTATGAATATTTCATTTCATATGTATAATACCAAGTTAGTAATTTTCTGTAACTTAGACAGTGAAAAACTTATCAGCAATGTGGGTTGCCTAAAATTGGGTTCAAGGAAATACGTATCCTAACAATTTTTTATTCGAGAATGTACGGTGTAAAACTTTTAAAAATATTTGGAAAATAATAGTGCAAACTAGGTTAGCGTTTTCTACCCTTTTATTTATTTTATATTAGGAACAAGCGTAAAGAAAGAGCGTAGGTTGGTATTATCTAGATTGGTACGTACCTATATAAAGTAATTGCAATCCTTCTACACGTTTAATTCGAAATAAAGGGCAGGTCTCTTATATAACTTATTGATTTCAAATGCTTTTGCCATATCGATTCTAAGCTATGTTTATATGAATTTGTTTCGAAAATAAAGTATACTAGACAAAGCTAGTGATCAATGTATAAAATTTTAAATGTTATGTTGTGAATCGGTAATGATTTTTCAGATAGTGGTTTTAGTAATTACAACACTGTTATTTTATGCTTTTTATTATACTCTTATGTTAATAATAATATGAGAGCGGGTGGCCCAGTGGTAAAGCGTTTGTGTTTCTAGTCGGTAGGTTGTGAGTATGAACCTCACACCCATACATTGGTTAGGGCTAGAAGTTCAAGCTTGGAGTTTTAAAATGGACGCCCTGTGTATCTATAGTACATTAAAAAAGTTTCAATTTCCGGGTAAGCTATGTTAGGGTGACATTTTTGTTGGTACACATGCGAAATATCTAGCTGTGACAGAATTGGGTTATGTTGTTTTTAATTTGTGGCGACGCCATCATAAGGAGAAGGGAGAAGAAGAAGAAGAAGATTGTTGAAGGCTTCGCACTGTTGCCAGTTAAATGATTGGCTGTAATTCCCTATAATTTTTGGGCATTTTGACATTATAATTACAACAATGTCAATTAAGCTGTTGTAAAAAATTTCATAGTTTTGCTCATGTCACAGTTTGACTTCTATTAAAATGCATGTGTGAAGTCTAAATAAAAACATAACAGCCTACTGGGAGGAGAATACATTGAGAGTGAATTATATGTTTCATTTTAGTAAACATCATTACATTTTTAGTTTAACACTTCATAAAAATACCTTTTTAATGTGGCAACGCAGCTCTCAAAGAGGTAAACATCAATATTGTGTATAATAGTTATTTATGTAGCAAGAGCGTAAGCTATGATTTTTAATAAAGTGACACTTTATTCCCTCACAGTCTGGCATGTTTATTATTTTCTTTCATGATATAAACAAACTTGTTTCCTTGACAACAGATCAGTTAACTATATGACATTCAGTAAACACAAAAACATTTTATTTTTTTGAAGTTAGCATATGCACACAATCTTTGTACTAGAGGTGCTATATTTTGTTTTGCAATGGTTTCCACACCTGTATAAAAGCAGCTTTGAATTTAAAAATGACAGTTAATGACAACTAATATTTCTCTTATTTTAATGACAAAGTAGATATTTTTCTGGAAATTCTCCTCTGAACGAAATCTAATAAAAAAGCCCATTAATACCTAAGTTATGTTAATAATATCCTTAAAAGTAATTACTTATATCATTTTTGACAGATGCTAAACAAATACTACACCCTGAAACTATTTATTTTAGTAACTTTTGTATGTAAATTCCTAGATAAAGATCAATTTTGGAAGTACACTTGAATTTTTAGAAATCAAATACCACTTTGCTTTGATTAATATGATTTTATTAAAATTTATAACATAGCACAGAGGAAAAGACCATAACAAGGCCAATGAGTTTTTGTTTCTGAAATAATTATGAAAATGGGCTTATGCATTGCTGAATTAAAAATTATTAAAGTTTTATCTAAAAAATGCAATGCGCCACCGCTTTTTACTTTAATGTATTTGACCTATTCATTTTTGCTAAAATATTGTTGATAGCCATAGCAACATTACAAAAAAAATTGTCATATTTTAATGTGTTTTCTTAGCAACTATATCTTTCTGAAAGCCGGCGCATCTGGGTCGCATAAATGGGTTTGTTAAATCCAATTTCTAAAAGCTCAGAATAAAAACAACTTTTTAGGACAATTCTCACTTACCGGACCCTGCAGTTGTTTTTGTGAACTTATTTCTAGGATACCCTGTAGAAGTTATATTTTTTCGTCAAACTTGACAACTGTTTTTGCAAAGCGTGAAATTGCGAAATTGTGCGATGTCTAGCTCAAAGAACTCTGCCGAGGTGACAAAAGGCGCCCTTATTTCTTATTTTTCATATTAAATACATGTCACATTAATTATAACGTTTATAAAGCCAGCAAAAAGGCAATATCTCTCTGATTCAAATTTTCTGTAAAGCCATATTAGTGATCTAGTTGTAGCTGACATTTGCAACTTGGGTTGCAGATTTTACCGACTCGATTCGGTGAATAAATAAAATATATATTTCTAATTATTAATTTATCTTGAATTTACAGGCAACAAATTTATGTTGGTTAGGATTAAAACTTTGTATGTACCTATGAAGTAAACTTCGTTACTACTTCGACGTAAATTTACTTACAGTTTCGGGATTGAAATCGTAGTTTACTCCCTTGGTACATAAATAACTATTAAACCAAAGAGTACACTCTTTGATTAAACTAAATTTATCACTAGCAGTTTGAGTACGTAGATTCTTATAGAAAACAATACTAAAATGATACTGCTACTGCTATTTACTTGAAAAATGATTTGGAACGAATATTTTTCTTTAATTATGAAAAATATTTTTTAATCCGTACTGAACAGTTCAATTATGTTAATACGATGATTTTTTTTTTATGAAAAAGGAAGAAAGAAGGAAAAGGTGTTGGAGTTCTAGCATAGAATTTTCATATTTAATTTAAGAAGATTGCCTGTTGGCTCATTTTTTTCTAACTTACGGATATTAGAAATCATAATTTAATACAATAAAATATAATATACCCTTGCTTATCTCAGATGCGAAATGTTGCAAAAATTATGTGAGAATTTAGTCCAAGTAATTAGAAATGGAAAGTGCTTGTAATACTTTTAGCGATAAACGCCTTATCATATTTGAACCATTTCAACATTTATAGCAAAAAAATTGTTTTATCGTGCCGAAATTACTTTTATTTCTAAATATTTGAATATTAATCATTTATAGTAATAAATTCTAGTTGTCCTTGTTCATTTAATTGTTGCTTTTAAAATGTATGTACTGTACGAATTTTATTTATTTAATTTAATGTACGGTTTCGTGTAACTCATGTATTAATATATTTCACATAAGTAATAAATTTAGCAAATCAACTATGTACGCGTTAAACAACATAACCACGCTCTTGGTGTTGTTTCCCGTTTCTAAAATTGAGGCCGATGCGTTAGGATGGTCCAAATCCGTTTAAACCTAGTATTTGTACACACCAAATGCGCAGTCGTATTGGTTTTGCAACTCACAATGAAAGCCTACCAAATTATTTATAATGTAAAGCAAAGCTAACCACTACTTGCGGATAATGCAGATAGTACTTACTTATTTCAAATTTGATAATTGGCCAATGCGTGAATATAACAAGAGTGAATTAGAACATAGGGCAGATGCGACACATTTATTGATTTAACAATGTTCGATCTAACAAACTAATTAAAATAAAAAGTGGTTCCGCCCGGGATCGAACCGGGGACCTTCTGCGTGTAAAGCAGACGTGATAACCGCTACACTACGGAACCTGTATATACCGAACAGCATTCTGTAATGGTCGCCAGTAAATATGAAACACTTTCTATTATCTACTGCAATAAATGTAACTATCTATAAACAAAAAATTTTATTATGGCTATTAGAAGCGAACATTTATCGTAGTGTTAACTTTGTTGTAGACGTTTTTGTCGTGATATTTCTTTATGACTTTTTTGGTTTGAAAAAAGACATAATTCAATAACTCATAAATACTAGCAGTGTATTCAAATTCAAATTCATCGTGATATGTGTCTAACATGCACATTTTTTACATAGTATATGTAATATGTATGGTACTCATTCTTAATTCATTCTTAATTTTTAATCTCTTGCATTTTCGTGTACGGAGAGTTCAAAGGAAATAAAGCTTGAACCGTGTTGTTAGTTATTGAATAAAACTATTTTAAAAATTTCAAATAATATGTTTCATATTTTAATATTAAAAAACAATTTTAGTATGCATTTAAGAATAATTATTTATTATGACAACCCAATTTGATATCTTTAAAATGCCAGAACAAATTTTTAATTAATGTGTTTGGAGGTGCAACAATATAAAAAAATCTTGTCAGATGAAGAGAAACATTTGATAAAACCGAGTATATAGCTATGATTTATGTACCTATTTTTCAAAGATATGAAAAGTATACACAGACTGCGATAAAAAAACAGATTTTAATAGACAAAGATCTTGAAACGTGAAAAAAGATATAGACGAATTGCTATTAACTTCAATCCCTGTATTTGGAAACCGAAGAACTTACGGATGTTGATAGCAAGTGTTTGTCTTAAGGTACCTAAGCCAAGGAACATGCCACCCAATTTTCTAATCGCACTTAGGAAACATCCTGTATTACTATAAATCTGTCGGAAGCCATTTAGGCCCCATAGCTGTACAATTTTCTCCATTGTCTTCGGTATTTAGTTTTTCCTTTTCCAGTTCAGCACTCTTTTTTCTCAGAGATCGCCTAGCATCACTTTTAGCCATCTATTTCATGTGCTTCATTTCCTTCTGGTTGCCTTCGTATTCTTTCCGAGTACGGCCTTTAGTAATAAATAATTATTTATCTTATTCGTGGTGCAGATAGAGACTGTGTTATTACGAGTAGCATTCTATCGATTAAGCGAGTGGTTTGCACACAGTGGATATCTTTCAGCAGCTGAAGATTAAAGTGTTTCTCTATACATTATAGTGTGCTACAGGTAAGTCTATACAAACTACTGAGGATTTTTCGTTTTTATTTTTTTCTGGTATCCCGCCTCCATAAAGAACATTAAAGAGATAACGTGATCCACGCAGCTGAGCTTTTGGGCGGAACTCTCCTTGCTCAATCGGGACCTTTTCGAATAAATGTCCTGGCGTTGAATAGATTGTAGATGATGATACAGGGAAAAAACCTTATACTTGTTCTGTTTGTTGACTATTCTACAACAAACAGAGCAAATATAAGGTTTTTTCGCCTGTGATGGTCTTCACATGAGTAACTAAATGACTTTTGCATGTTGTTTTGTAATCACAAACACAGTAAATACACGGGGCTTCGCCTGTATCAGTCTTCGCAGTTGTAACTAAATGACTTTTATCTACGACAGTGTGTAAAATTGCCTTTTAATTTGCAGTTTTAAGTTTGTAATACGACTGTTTAATAACATGTTTTCATTAGTTTACGTTGTCAGTAGTAACGTGTTTAAAAGATTTCATTAGGCACGTTATCAGTAGCAACGTGTTTAGCAATTTTTAAAACGCCAAAAATTACGGCCGGTTGCTGGTAATCCTAATTTACATTTAATTTTTTTATATTTACCGTGTTTTCTAGATTCTATCGTAGATAAAATATTGTACGATACACATGCGTAAAGCATTTTTAGTCATTCGCGGGGCTTATGACGCTCGCTCACTCGCGTTTTAACTCTACCCCACTCGTGCCTAAAGAGTAGCTTTACCCACTTGTATCGTAAATTACTATTATCTACTTTGATGTCACAATATGCTTATTATAACACCGAAAATAGTTCTACAATGGAGTCCATTATAACACTCTTTTTGGTAATTGTTTATTTTATAAGATTGGTGACAGTGCTTTCACATGCCCATAACACGACAAACATCAGATGTCGAATACATAATCACAATCTTCTAACTGTATTTATTAAATTTAATCTAATCTATATCTATTACATATATAAAGGAAAGTCACAACCCTGACTAATCAACGCAGAGCCGTAACCACTGGTACTACAAACTTTAAATTTTGGTGAAAGGTTCAATTTGTTACATAAGGTAGTGCTAGGAAGGGATTTTTTGAAATTCGACCCATAAGAGGGTGAAAAGGGCTAAAATGTGTTTTCAGAAATTCCTTAATATCTCTTACACCCGATGAGATATTGACTTGGTGTTTACTTGCAAAAATTTTCAATGAAAATGCCTAGAAACGTATTTCAGGATTTTACCCTAATCAACCCTTAAAGGTGCAAATATGGATATGGGGTGAAATAAAGAACCCTTCGTATCTCCTATGTTTCTTGAGTTAGTATATTCTTTTTTTTGGTATATAGATGTGTTTTTATAATATTTAAAAAGTGGTTTACGGAATTTTGAAAAAATTACCCCTACGAGGGCGATGCGGGGTAAACTGTGTTTTCACGAATTTCTCAATATCTCTTAGACGCGATAAGATATTGACTTGGTGTTTGCTTGCATAGGTATCCAAGGCAAATGTCTAAAAACACATTTCAGGATTTTGTCCTAATCAACCCTTAAAGGTACGAATCTGCATTTGGGGTGAATTATAGAACCCCTTGTATCTCATATGTTTGTTGAGTTAGAGCATTCTTTTCTGTCATATAGATGTGTTTTTCAAATCTTTAGGAAGGGGTTTTAGGGTTTTTTTAATTTCACCCCTAAAGTGGTAAAAAGGAAAAACTGAAAAGGGGTAGGGGTTAAAATTATTAATTTTTTTCCCTCTCGGTTCATTTCAGGATAAAAGCGGCTGAAAGAGTTTTTTGTAAATTTTACCCCTAAGGGGCGAAAAGGGGTAAACTATGTTTTTACGAATTTCTCAATATCTCTTAAAATAAAATAGGATTGTTTCTGAAATTCTATCCCCAAGTGGTGGAAACGGGTATCCTGCTATAATTTATGAATACAAACTTTAATAAGTACTTATATTTTTTTATTTGATCTCATTGTTATACTATAGTTTTATCAATCTATACAAGGGTAACGAGAATTACATTCACATTTCCAGGGGATAAGTGAAGAATAAAAGAGTTAAGGAGAACTTTTTTCGGAAGAATATTGTTTCCTTTTTATCTACAATATTGTTTTGCAGCCTTTGTTAGTTTAGCGTATTGTGTGAGGGGGGGGGACTCCAGAATTAATTTAAGATTTAGAAAAAGAAACAAACATCTGTAGTCCGTACGAAGAGCGGGCATCTTGCTAGTATATATATAAAGGAAAGTCACAACCCTGACTAATCAACGCAGAGCCGAAACCACTGGTACTAGAAACTTGAAATTTGGGTGCAAGGTTCAATTTGTTACATAAGGTAGTGCTAGGAAGGGATTTTTTGAAATTCGACCCATAAGAGGGTGAAAAGGGCTAAAATGTGTTTTCAGAAATTCCTTAATATCTCTTACACCCGATGAGATATTGACTTGGTGTTTACTTGCAAAAATTTTCAATGAAAATGCCTAGAAACGTATTTCAGGATTTTACCCTAATCAACCCTTAAAGGTGCAAATATGGATATGGGGTGAAATAAAGAACCCTTCGTATCTCCTATGTTTCTTGAGTTAGTATATTCTTTTTTTTGGTATATAGATGTGTTTTTATAATATTTAAAAAGTGGTTTACGGAATTTTGAAAAAATTACCCCTACGAGGGCGATGCGGGGTAAACTGTGTTTTCACGAATTTCTCAATATCTCTTAGACGCGATAAGATATTGACTTGGTGTTTGCTTGCATAGGTATCCAAGGCAAATGTCTAAAAACACATTTCAGGATTTTGTCCTAATCAACCCTTAAAGGTACGAATCTGCATTTGGGGTGAATTATAGAACCCCTTGTATCTCATATGTTTGTTGAGTTAGAGCATTCTTTTCTGTCATATAGATGTGTTTTTCAAATCTTTAGGAAGGGGTTTTAGGGTTTTTTTAATTTCACCCCTAAAGTGGTAAAAAGGAAAAACTGAAAAGGGGTAGGGGTTAAAATTATTAATTTTTTTCCCTCTCGGTTCATTTCAGGATAAAAGCGGCTGAAAGAGTTTTTTGTAAATTTTACCCCTAAGGGGCGAAAAGGGGTAAACTATGTTTTTACGAATTTCTCAATATCTCTTAAAATAAAATAGGATTGTTTCTGAAATTCTATCCCCAAGTGGTGGAAACGGGTATCCTGCTATAATTTATGAATACAAACTTTAATAAGTACTTATATTTTTTTATTTGATCTCATTGTTATACTATAGTTTTATCAATCTATACAAGGGTAACGAGAATTACATTCACATTTCCAGGGGATAAGTGAAGAATAAAAGAGTTAAGGAGAACTTTTTTCGGAAGAATATTGTTTCCTTTTTATCTACAATATTGTTTTGCAGCCTTTGTTAGTTTAGCGTATTGTGTGAGGGGGGGGGACTCCAGAATTAATTTAAGATTTAGAAAAAGAAACAAACATCTGTAGTCCGTACGAAGAGCGGGCATCTTGCTAGTATATATATAAAGGAAAGTCACAACCCTGACTAATCAACGCAGAGCCGAAACCACTGGTACTAGAAACTTGAAATTTGGGTGCAAGGTTTGATTTTTTACGTAAGGTAGTGCTAAGACGGGATTTTTTGAAATTCGACCCCTAAGGCGGTGAAAAGGGGTAAAATGTGTTTTCACGACTTCCTCAATATCTCTTACACCCGATAAGATATCGATTTGGTGTTTACTTGCAGAGATTACCAATGCAAATACCTAGAAACGTATTTCAGGATTTTGCCCTAATCAACCCCTAAAGGTGCAAATCTGGATTGGGGGTGAATTAAAGAACCCCTCGTATCTCCTATGTTTATTGAGTTAGAACATTCTTTTTTAGCATATAGATGTATTTTTAAAATATTCAGAAAGGGGTGTGAGGGAATTGGAAAATTTTAACCCTAAAGGGGTAAAAGGAGGAAAAACTGAAAAGGGGTAGGGGGGGTTAAAATTATTAAATTTTTTCGCTGTGAGTTCCATTTCACAACAAAATGGGTTAAAAGGAATTTTTTGAAATTTTACCTCTACGGGGGTGAAAAGGGGTAAAATGTGTTTTTACGGGTTTCTCAATTTCTCTTACACCCAATGAGATAGCCCCTTGGGGTTTAGTTGCAAAGATTGTCAATGCAAATACCTAGAAACGTATTTCAGGATTTTGCCGTAATCAACCCCTAAAGGTGTGAATATGCATTCGGGGTGAATTATAGAACCCTTCGTATCTCTTATGTTTATTGAGTTCGAACGTTATTTGTTGGCATATAGATGTATCCTTAAAATTATTAGAAAGTGGTTAAAGATATTTTAAAATTTTACTCCTAAGGGGGTGAAAAGGGGTACACTGTGTTTTCGCGAATTCCTCAATATCTCCCGATGACATATTGACTTGGTGTTTACTTGCACAGGTATCCAATAGAAGTGTCTAAAAACATATTCCACGATTTTGCCCTAATCAACCCCTAAAAGTGCAAATCTAGATTCGGGGTGAATTAAATACCCTTTTGTATCTCCTATATTTATTGAGCTAGAGCATTCTTTTTTGGCATATAGATGTATTCTTAAAATATTTAGGAAGCGGTTTAAGGGAATTTAAAATTTTACTCCTAAGGGGGTGGAAAGGGGTAAATTGTGTTTTCACGAATTCTTAAATATCTCTTAAACCCTATAACATATCGACTTGGCGTTTGATTGCATAGGTATCCAGTTTTTAAAATACATTTCATAAATTTGTCCTAATCAACCCCTAAAAGTGCAACTCTACATTCGGGGGGAATTAAAAAACCCTTCGTATCTCCTATGTTTATTGAGCTAGAGCATTCTTTTTTGGTATATAGATGTATTCTTAAAATATTTAGAGAGCGGTTTAAGGGGACTTAAATATTTATTGCTGAGGGGGTAAAATGGGTTAACCGTGTTTTCATGAATTCTTCAATATCTCTTACACCAGATGAGATATCGATTTGGTGTTTGCTTGCAAAGATTATTAATGCAAATACCTAGAAACGTATTTTAGGATTTTGCCCTAATCAACCCCTAAAGGTGCAAATCTGGATTGGGGGTGAATTAAAGAACTCTTCGTATCTGCTATGTTTATTGAGTTAGAACATTCTTTTTTAGCATATAGATGTATTTTTAAAATATTTAGAAAGTCGTGTGAGGGAATTAGAAAATTTTAACCCTAAAGGGGTAAAAGGAGGAAAAACTGAAAAGGGGTAGGGGGTTAAAATTATAAATTTTTTTCGCTGTGAGTTCCATTTCACAATAAAATGGGTTAAAAAAAAATTGAAATTACACCCCTACGGGGGTGAAAAGGGGTAAAATGTGTTTTTACGGGTTTCTCAATATCTCTTAGACACAATGAGATAGCCCCTTGGTGTTTAGTTGCAAAGATTGTCAATGCAAATACCTAGAAAAGTATTTCAGGATTTTGCCGTAATCAACCCCTGAAGGTGTGAATATGCATTCGGGGTGAATTAAAGAACCCTTCGTATGTCGTATGTTTATTGAGTTCGAACGTTATTTGTTGGCATATAGATGTATTCTTAAAATTATTAGAAAGTGGTTAAAGATATTTTAAAATTTTACTCATAAGGGGGTGAAAAGGCGTACACTGTGTTTTCGCGAATTCCTCAATATCTCTTAGACCCGATGACATATTGACTTGGTGTTTACTTGCACAGGTATCCAATAGAAGTGTCTAAAAACATATTTCAGGATTTTGCCCTAATCAACCCCTAAAAGTGCAAATCTAGATTCGGGGTGAATTAAAGACCCTTTCGTATCTTCTATGTTTATTGAGCTAGAGCATTCTTGTGTTCTTAAAATATTTAGAAAGAGGATTAAGGGAATTTAAAATTTTACTCCTAAGGGGGTGGTAAGGGGTAAACTGTGTTTTCACGAATTCTTAAATATCTCTTAAACCCTATAAGATATCGAGTTGGCGTTTGATTGAATAGGTATTTAATATAAGTGTTTAAAATACATTTCATAATGTTTCCCTAATCAACCCCTAAAAGTGCAACTCTACATTCGGGGGGAATTAAAAAACCCTTCGTATCTCCTATGTTTATTTAGCTAGAGCATTCTTTTTTGGCATATAGATGTATTCTTAAAATATTTAGAGAGCGGTTTAAGGGGACTTAAATATTTATTCCTGAGGGGGTAAAAAGGGGTAAACCGTGTTTTCATAAATTCTTCAATATCTCTTAAACCCGATAAGATATAGGCTTGATGTTTGCTCGCATAGGTATCCAATACAAGTGTCTAAAACACATTTCAGGATTTTCCCCTAATCAACCCCTAAAGGTGCAAATCTGGATTCAGGTTGAATTAAAGAACTCTTCTTATCTCCTATGTTTATTAAGTTAGACCATTTTTTTTGGCATATAGATGTATTCTTAAAATATTTAGAAAGTGGTTTAATGTATTTTAAAATTACCCCTAAAGCGGTAAAAAGGGAAAACTGAAAATGCGTAGGGAGTTAAATTAATTAATTATTTTTCGCTGTGGGTTTATTTCAGGATAATATGGGCTGAAAGAATGTTTTAAAAATCCACCCCTAAGGGGTGAGAAAGGAGTAAACTGAGTTTTTACGAATTACTCAATATCTCTTAGAATGAATAGGAGGATTTCCGAAATTCCACCAATTTATGAATACAACATTTAGCTTGTATATATATATATATTAATTTTATCTCATTGTTATACTAAAACTATAGTTTTATCAAATTCAAGGGGAATGACAACTACGTACACATTTCCAGGAGGTACGTGAAGCATAACATAGTTGCGGAGGCCTTTTTTTGGAAGAATTCTGTGTCATTTTTACCTAGAATATTGTTTTGCGGCGTTTGTTAGTTTAGCGTATTGAGTGAAGGATAGGGGTGCGCCCTGGAATTCATTTGAGATTTAGAAGAAAAAATATTTGTAGCCCGTACGAAGAACGGGCATCTTGCTAGTCACATATAATTTAAACTGAAGCTACTTTTTAACGAATTAATTAAACGCAATTATTGTTCTAGGTAGCGCATTATTTGAACAGCACACGAACCAAAAAGTTTGCACCAAATTTACACTAATATTCAAATGTCAGAGCAGCGAAATTGATACTTTGTCCAATAAATGGCGACTGTCAAATGTCACTTGACAATGTCGCCATCATTACGCTTAAAAAATTTCTAGATTGCAATGCAATATTGTTAGTATCCGAAATTTAGAATATCTATAAAATCTGCAACTCAAAGTAGATAAAATAGTATATTATACTCGTTTAATAAGAGGCATTGTAGCACTTGTTCTATTGGAGCACTCCTCGCTGCGCTAGTCGTGCCCCAAACCCACGCGTGCAACAATGGGCCCTCTTATGAAACTAGTATAATAATATATTATTGTATGTTGTTTTGTAATCGTAAACTGGGCAAAGATAAGGCTTTTAATTTGTATAAGTCACCGCATGAGTAACTAAATGACTTCTGTACGTTGTTTTTAAATCACAAACAGAGCAAATCTAATGCTTTACGTCTGTAAGTAGATATCAAAATATTACTTCTGGAGCATGCCAATTGGGAACATGGAAAAATCCTTTAAATTACTCCAATTTTTAGGCAACCAAACAGTACCTCAAGATCTATAACCAGCAAAAATTGCGCCCATGAGAAAAATGCCTGAAAATCTTAGTCAATCTTGGTGAAAAGGGTAAAAAAACCTTACAAAATCGCTTCTTTTTAGACACTCTAAAATGGCTTTTTACACCTGGATCACTTAAAATTGGGAAAATGAAAAAATCTTTGAAACATCACTGCAAAAGGGGCTAAAATCTTAAGGCCGAATGGTGCGCCCGGCATAAAATACAAAAATAATTGACTTATTCTTTTATTTATTTTGGTATGTTTTCAGGGTGTAACCAGCTGCACCTCACATTTCAAGTATAATTCGTCTAATTTTAATACTTTTTGGTATGTTTCTAGGGTAATTTGGTACTGAAAATGTCTCAAACCCCTAAAAATCCTTTATATTTAAGCACCCCAACGTGACAATTCATTTCTGAACTAAGACAATTTGGAACATGAAAAATCACAGAAAAGAAAGCCTCGATTTAAAAAAAAACTTTCTTTTTTAGATATATTAAGATATCCTTTCACATCTAGATGCAACGAAATTTACTAAAAAATGTAAATACTATTTAAATAGTTATCGAGAAAATAAATTATTTGTAATAAAAGAAAGATAATCTAATGGAATTTAATAAAATAAAGTACAGTATGACAATAAATATAGGATACCGAAGTTTTCAAACTTAATTTGTTGTGTTTAACAACTATCACTTTAATATTTCCAGTTTTGATGTCTATAGTATTGACGTATGACATGCTCCACGTGACCACCACCCCTTTGCAAGCATAGTTCCCTTCCAAGCATTCTTGAAGATTGCCTACATAGGTAATTTCTAAATAGAGGTTGACGTAAATTTTAGAAGAACTGTAGGATCGCCCTCTCAATTTCGCAATTGCGACTGACTCGGGGATTTTCATTGAAAATGTTGTTTTCCATCGTTCCCATTCTCTAGAAATTGAAATTTAACGTACTTGATACTTGGTCCGTTATTTGTGCCTTGTTCGTATGGACGGTTATAAAGGTTGCAAACAAAATTATTTTGCTCGGTAGTAAAAATCTTGTTTAACACGGTTATTGCATACTTTTAACGAGAAGGTGTCGACAAAAGATCGGAGTGACATTTGCAGCAATTGTCATTTAAATTGCAACTGATACGATACTCTTAATTTTGGTATCGTACATTTATTGTCATATTGTATGATCAAAAATTATTCTCATCTAGTATGGCTATGGAATTTTTTCTCATTTATGAATGAAACTCTGTTTACACTTAAATGTCAAACTTGACATTTGATTTTTAAGTGAGTTGTAGTTGCATTTATAAATTAGGAACAATTCCATAGCCATACTAGATGAGATTAATTTTTGATCATACTATATAAGAAATCTAGATAAATAATAATAATAAACAAACAAACGGTTAGCACAGAGAATAATAAATAGTTATTCCATTATAAACATAGCATGTACGTATTATCATAACCTTGGAGTGTCTGAAAACGAGGGATTTTGATAGAATTTTAGCCCGTCTTTCTGTAATTTTTTAACGATTTTTTTATGTGCTTAATTTTTCGTGGTCTAATGGTCTTAAGGTATTTTTGGGGTGTTTAAAAATTGGGGTATTTTAAAGAATCTTAGCCCCTTTTTTGGTAACGTTTCAACGATCTTTGCGTATTCCCAATGGCGGTCCAGAAGTAAAAAGCCATTTTGGGGTGTCTAAAAATAAGGGATTTTGGGGCCTTTTTGGTGATTTTCAACTTCTGTATAACTCCTCAAACTTTTATAAAAAATCTATACACTGCTTTACTCGGAACTTCCCTCGTAAGTGGAAGTTGTGACATTATATAATTTGAAAAATCAAAGGCAAGTAGGGGAAAAATATCTTAATGTTCCTAATAATATTGAAACAATAATTTAACATTTGATAATGCAAATTACATCAATTTGCAAATACATAAAAAGGTCTTGCTGACGGGCTTCGATTTCAACGCCTACGAACGAGCCTGTTTATGCCTGAGCCACCGGGACCCTGCGATGCTGCTACATTTAAAGTAACTCACTTATTCGTTGCTGCTTTTTGTCTCGTACAACATTTATTCTGTATCTGTTGGGGCCTATTTTTCCAGGGGTAAAGATTGCGCTATGTACAAATTATTACTTTTATGTATTTCTCAGTTAAAGAAAAAATGAATAACATTTTCTTTTTAAGGTGCTCACCCTGTATATATTTGTCTGAAATCCGTTTCATGCCAGGTAGATATATAATGTGTATGTAAAATTTCGTCTTCCTCCAACAAATAGTTTTTGAGTTATACTGCCAACAGGCAGACAGACAGACAGACAGATGGAATTGAGGAAACCTGTTTTTCGTCATCTAGGGACCCTGAAACTTGAAGATCTGAAGAAATCTCAGAAGGTGATTTTTTCGCTATTACATACGTCTAACTTTTTAAATTAGTTGTGCATTTTTGAATTAATTCAGACTTTTTGAATTAATTTTTGGAGTTGATTCACTATTTTTTCGATTCGTTGGTGTCTCTTCTATCCCATACATCTGTCACCTTTTTTCTTCCAGCTATTGTTCTCCTCAGAATTTTTGTCTATTTCAGCTTTATTTGTCACTCATGTTTCACAACCGTTACTGTTAGCCATATTACTGTTTTGTACACATTTAGAGTTTAGAATCCTACTTAAAGCCGCCGCGCACTAATTACCTTTCACTACACACACACACACTTTCTGTGATTAAAACACCTAAATAAACAACTTTGCACTTTCTCTATTTTTATGTTATTGTCCTTTTTTAATTTAATTTCTAGTTTTCCTGTTGTTCCAACAAGATATTGCCATATAGTTTACTAATCGGGCGGAAATTCATGATAGAGAGCAACTTATGGCTTTTATATGAACTGATTTATCCCTGTGGAATCATTTAAGTATAATTAAATGAATTCAAGAAATTAAAACGAACAAGGGCCGGAACTGCTGCTACTTTGAAATCAAATTTCTAACATTTTTCGATTAAATAGGGAGTGTGGATAAAACTTGGATATTATTTTACGATTCTAAATCTAGGTAACGTTCGAGGGAGTGTAAACAAACATTCTAGTTTAGATCAACACGTCGAAATCAAAATTGAATAAAAACTGTTTTAGAAGCCTATGTTGGGATTTAATGAGCGTTTTAATTACAGACTAATGGGAAGAAGGAAGAACTATAAACTATAAATAATGCAGTACAAATGAAAACAGTTTTGGAATTAAAATGTGAAAATTCGAATCGTTACTCCAAGAAATGTTTTCCTGAAAAATCTGATGTAAGCTTGAGATTTCTCTGATTTGGTACCTGCTGATTGTTATTACTTCCACATACAAAATAAGTTAAAAGATAAACATTTGATATTAGTTGAAGAGCTGACAGCAATTGAGGAACCATGATTTCTATCACAATATACACTTTTTACAGAAAAAGCGTTAAATAATAGTTATTACGAAACATTTACCAGTACACAATGTTTGCCTGAGAATGTTTACGATATTCCTACCAAATAAGGTTTAGAATCTTGTTAATTTTTGTATATATAAAGTTTGGCAATCCATTAACGAAGCAAAAGGACTTGCATTGTATGGCATTTAGTGAATTATACATTTTATCGGTTGCAGGATATTATTTCCTTGTTTACATATACAAAAGTAGGCTGGTAACTAAATCATAACTGATCTGTACGGTAATAGTCCATTACTGTACATGACAACCATAACCATACAGCAACCGATAAACTATTGAACAAACCACGGATGTTATGAATCATAACAGCCTCAGATGTTTTAAAATCCTCGCTCTGCGAGCTCGGATTTCGATACAACATCTGCGGCAGTTATGATACTCATAACATTCCTAGATATGTTAATAGCTATAATTTTACTCGTAGATTTACCTCACTTGCTTTGCTTATTTTATTCCTAATTTTTGTTTACTACTAAAGTGCAGGTGTTCACACAAAATATTCGTTAATTTTAAAGTTAAGTGTATCACGTTCTGGTTTATTCCAATAGTAAAAGGAGACGCTGCACCCCTTTTCGGAGTATGGCCTGAAACTCGGCTGGTCAGGGCTACCGGTTATTTTTTCTAATAATATTGATTATTATTGTTTTCAATACATTGGAATGAGTTGTAATTCCTTTTTGTAAATATCGTGTCGAAATTTGTAATTTAATATTTATAGAGTGGCGTTGTTGCCATTAACCTTCCACAACAAATAATACATCATTGATTGAATTCGAAATGAAGACAGAATGCGGGATTAATATTCCCGGACAGATCATTATAGAGCTATCGGAAAGCCATTATAGTGCGCTTCTAGGCAGTTATAATGTCAGCGTGGATAATTTGATGGTTAATGTTAGTATCAATGGTAGATGTATGCATATATTAAATAACTAATGATATATTGTTCCGTTATGATGGTAGTTAGTAAGTATACAAATTCAGTATGGTTTTCAACTACAAATGCTGGCTTTAGTTTTGGGTACTATAATATGAATCTTGACTTAATACATTTGTGGTTTTTATTGCAGCAGGATTTTAATTTTGTTTGAATTACGGCAAAACTAGTACCATGTTTCTATGATGAAAAACGAAAATATGTGGGCGCTATAATTAAGATTAAACATTAAGAGAGAAGATATCTGATATGTAGTAGTTAAACAACAAACATCACAAAGTGAAAGTAGGTGCAAAGAATATAATAAAGAAGTATTCAAAGAAGCAATAAAAATAATTTTTACATAAAAAACAAATTTGAATAAGTAAACGGGTAGAAAATTGAACTACATAAATATACGATATCTTGCAAATTTATTGAATCAAGAAAAATACCTACTATCCTATAACCATTTAGCATAAAAAGTAATTATAGGAGCCATAAGCTAAAGAATTCTGTAAAGGGCATAATTCAGAACTTCTCCCGCAAGTAGAAGTAGAAGTTGTAACACTAAACATTTTGAAAATCAAAGGAAACTAGGGGTAAAAATATCTTAACGTTGTAATAATACTGAAACAATAAAAGAAAACAATTGGTAATACGAATTAAATCAATTGTAAATTTGAAAAAACATTGCAGGCGGTGGGATTCGAAACTAAGCGCGATTTCAGGGCCTACGAAAGCGATTTCAACGCTTGACAGCAGCCTGTGCGCAACCCTCTCCTTGGTCCCGTTCTGCCACGAAGGAATGCCTCGCATCTGCGCGATACGTCTGGATTATATACAACACCCTTAACCCTTATCGTTGCCCATGTTTGTCTTTTTTACAACATTTACCCTGAATCTGTTGGGTCCCACTATCGTCAAGAGTAAAGCCTGAGCTATGAGAAAGTATTACTTTTATATGTTACTCAGTGAAAAAAGTAAACTTTAATTTTGTTAAGGTGCTCTCCCTGTGTATATTTGAGCGAAAGTATATTCGGTTTTGTGTCAGATAGACTAATTCGTATGCAAAATATCGATTTCCTCTAGCAAATAGTTTTTGAGCTATACCGCCAACAGACGGATAGATAGACGGACAGACGACAGACCGACCTACAGAAACACGTCGTCTACGGACCCTGAAACGTGAAGATCCGAAGAAATCTTGGAAGTTGTTTTTTCACGATTCCAATACTTTCTTCGCCCTTTAGACGAGGGAAGTAAAAAAAGTATCATAGGATCAGAAAAATCTGGTACTAGAAGCAGTGGAAGATAAAGGAGTAAAAATCGATTAAGGACTGGTGAAAGACGAAAGTAGTTATTGATGGAACTTGTGCCCCTTTTTTATAACTTACCTTGGATGGCTCACACATCTCCGACTAGCTCAATGTACGGTTTTTATTAGGGTTTAACCAATGTGGGCTTTTTAGTTCGCTTCACTTTCACATAAAGATAATAGTTCATTAATCAACAGAAATGGGCGCCATAACTTTATTATAAAGTGTTAATTTTAAGATGTTTACAATAATTGGGTATTCTTTCTTACAATTCACTGATTATATGTTATTTGTTAAGGTTTATGCCTTTTTAATTTTGACAAATGTTATGCAATTCCTTACTAATCCTAATTTACCCTGACAAGTTAGAATTTGTTCTAATTAAACGTCTGCATTAATTAATCTATAAGTATCCAGGAGATTTCTTATACATATTTAACTAATAACCTCTGAGTAGTAAGATGAAAATATAAAGAGCTCTCTATACCCTCGTATTTCTCATTCGAATTCCTTAATCACAATTAATGATCGGTGTTTAGTTTAGCTGATATCATTCCAGGGAGTATAAGAAAAATCCCGTATGATCAAAAGCTTGTTATTTGACAAGTGATTGAAATACTAACTTGACAGCTGCAAACCAATTCAAGTCCCATTCAGGATCAACACTAGGTAAGTAACAATTCTTTTACTTTGAAACTAATCTGTTATCGATTATCATTAAGGCTTATGCCCTTATTTAACTATATTCAAGCTATGACGTTGGTCTAATTCTAATTAACAATATCTAATTCTTTCAGGTTTAACATACGGTTAATGCAGAGAACCATTGAATTCGGACCTCTTCATCTTCCAATATCAACAGAGAAGAACCCTTCATCTAACCAAAGAAATGGTCTTTGACTGGTGAGTGATTTCCTAACTTGTTAGCAGTTTCTAACTAAGTTCTCCTTTCTCTCCTTATCAACTTGGATCACATCAATACCCTCTTCCATGGTGAAGATATAATCAACCAGGAGATGCGAACTAATGAAAAAGCCTAAGAGCTGGTAGCTATCGAGGAGTCTCTAAGAGCTGAATAAAGGAAAACCCTCTATTATGATTTGTATGTATTAGCTTGTTAGTTACCTACCAGTTAAGTAATAATTGCCCTTTTCAGAAAGAAAATGTTTGTGTGATTTATCCTATCTGCCTGAAAAATTATTATGTTTTAATAATATGCTGGATTGAGTAAATAAAGCCTTACTATTGTCTGCGTGTATCCTTTTTAAGCTAGGACTTTTAATTTGCTTCGCTTCTACTCAGAGAAGCGTCCTTTTGCTTTTTTAACCAAATTACGTCTGCTTTAGATTTATAAAAAGAGTAGGCAACCCCTTATACTGTTCATGTACTTTAAGTTGCCTATCTATTAAGTTTAACTAATACCGAACGGTATCATTGTAGAAGCTAAGATATGTACTGCTACAAACTTACCAATAAAATAGTTTAAAACACGTTGCAATTGCCCTTAAACAACTGGGGGAGACAAGCACGGCTCAAATAATTATACCTAAATGCGTTTTAGATTTAAAGTCTGTATATTGAAAGTTTGAGGAAAAGTAAGAAAGAAGTATCTAATAGGTCTACGTATATAATATAGGTATGTATAAAATCGACCAACTACGCGTCAAGTGTATAAATACAGCTATATATTTATGAGACACGATCTGCAAAATTACAACATATGAAGAGTTTTGGAAAAAAGTAAATAGAGAAAACAACTCAGTAAATAGTGTGCGCTGAGAAGAGCAACACGTAGAGTTACCAAGTGGTAAAGTCTATTAACATATGGATGTGTTTGCAATATAAATACTTTTTTTATTCCTCAGTTTGTTATGTTCTTTTCCAATTCTAGGCGTTTTCTCATCCGAGCATTTTAGGCCAGTACGTCTTTGTGTACCATTACATAATTTGAGAATGATGCGTCGCTTATCGTATATCTAATCTTAAACGACAGCTACCTCACGTTCTATTTACCTTCTTTAACCTCCCGTGTTCCAAATAACCCACCGCCGGGTTGTCTAGACGCTACGTGTTTTATAACGCATTTAGATCATTTGAGTTGCGACATGACGATTAAAAAATCCTCGTGTTCTAATTTCCCGTAACCGAGCAGTAACGGGACGCGCGCCCTTTTCGGAATTTTGCTGTGCCAGCGTTTCATTCCGTTCCATTGTAGAAGTATGAGCCTATTCTAAAATTTTCGAGGCTACAAGGGCAACATGGCACACTTTGACTAGAAAGGGATAGCAAAACGCGCTCGCCAGTGGCCTAATCTATAAACGTCGCGGGGGGGGGGGGGGGGACTTGACGACGTTGTGTTTGTTAAAGCTAAACGAAAATTGTCATCGAGGTGGCTGGTTTACCTCTCACGTCCGTGGATCTGCTGCGATTGCCAAAGCTGAATTTAGGTGACATAAACCCTTTGTCATATTTCCTTTTGATGGAATCTGTAATTACATATTAAATTGTTTTCCGAAATATGCATATCCCCAGTGCTTAAATTAAGGGGCGTTCACTTGATTAACGACTACATTGGTTTAACGTTATTGCATGTTTTGATGTTTTTTCTTTAACTTTGTAGCTCTCCTTAAGTACTATATACAGTGTGTCCCAGGATTGATGTTACAAGAGGTGAGACGAACTAAAAATTTTTGAATTTTATTTTAAGATTGTGGGATTAGGTCCTCCTTGGTCTGAAGAGAATTTTAAGGATATTTTCAGTTTTTGAAAAAACAAGTTGGCATTGACAGTGAAGCGAAAACTATTTTCTTTTCAGGTAAACTACTGTTTTTGTTCATGAAACGGCAAAATTTTACCAAGAAAAGTTGTTCAGAATAATAAATTATGGCCCTATACAAAACTTCAGGAAGCTTTACCTCCTTAGATAAACCGTTACTTTTAGATTAAACAAAATAAATTGTATCTTCTTTTCAGGTAAGCTACCCTTTTTGGCAAAATGTTACTAAAAAAAGTTGTTCAAAATGGAAAATTATGGCTTTATACAAAATTTCAGGAAGTTCTACCTGCTTAGAGCAAGCCATTTTTAATAAATACAATTTTAACGGTTTAATTTAAGTAGATAGATCTTTCTGAAATTTTGTATAGGGCCATAATTTACCATTCTGAACAACTTTTCTTGGTAAAACTTTGCCGTATCATAAAAAGAAAGGGTAGTTTACCTGAAAAGAAAATTGGTTTCGCTTCACTGTAAAGGCCAACTTGTTTTTTAAAAACTGAAAATATTCTTTAAATTCTCTTCAGATCAAGCAGGACCTAATTCCACAATCTTAAAATAAAATTCAAAAATGTTTAGTTTATCTCACCTCTTGTAACATCAATCCTGGGACACACTGTATATTTCCTATATCTATGACCTATGTATTATTTTTGTCGGCGTTTAATAAGATTTGCTTGCTGTGTAGGAAGATAGTTTCATGGTGTACACTCGATGTTTGTTGTTTTGATGTGTACACTTGAAGTTTAGTATCTTGAGTCGAGATCTCTTCTCTCTATTTACAGGCGGCCCTGGCTATTTGATATGCTATTGTTCGGTTGTTTACTTAAGTTTTGAATTTTATCAATTGTTTTATGTGTTGTGCATTTGTATTTAGATTGTATATTGCCTGTTTTGCAACTCCAGTTATTTAAAAGCATAACAAACCTCAGTTGTAAGCTACAGACTTAGGTTTCTTTGAGTAAAAGTGCCAATTATTTAAGAAGTAAGAAAACGCACCTGAAGGGTGCGTTGAATTCGAAAGCTGTGTTTAATTTTTGATTGGACAGTTGTTAAAAGAGTGCAAAGGAAAGTTGAGCTTCAGCAGGGGAAGCAATTAAGTCCTTAGTTGACGATAAGGTAAGTCTCGCCGTAAGTATTTGGTACCAGACCCATTGCTTTGGCCGTGAACGGTGTAGATCCATACAGCTAAGAAATGCATTTTACGTTGGCGCCTTGGCATTGCATCATAATTATTACTAACTTAAGACAGAATCAGCCTTTATGAGCAACGTGAACCACACCCTCCCGCGAGCTAGCTGCGGACGATCGGGGGCTTTACTACCGTTGCCTCCAAACGAAAACCAGCCTGTGGTAAGTGCGGTCCGGTGTTGTCGTAAAATCTTGTTTATACCGCAATAAGTGCATTTTTTAATTAGAGATTGACGATCATATTGGTAAATTTTTAAATTCAATAAATGTACTTGTACTTTAAACATGTATCTGAAAACTTGGCAGAATGTTGTGCTGTCTGACGACGCAGTAGTCCGTAAAACAAGCTATATAAACGATTTTTAATTATGTGGGGTAGTTGTAAACGGGTATATATATAAATGTACAACAGCTTGTAAGTCAATAGATATATTTCTGCAAAATAATTCTTCATGCATTTTATATGGCTTATTAAACATTGCGTCATAAATTGATAGTCTATGCACTTTATGTATCTTTATTAAATAAGGTCTCGCAGTTAGTCTAGAAAAGAATGCATTCAAGCTATTGTTTTAAGAATCAAAACGGTGATTAACATTATTAGTATTGTGTCATGTATGGCTACATTGCTATACGTTATAGATTATTATTATTATTATTTAACAACTAATAAGAGCAAAAGCCAAAGGCTCGTGATGCTCAAAATTACATGAGGAAACTTAATTACTATGGATAAATACTAAATTAATATATTTTACATAACGTGCACACGAAAGAAGGTAATACATATAAGAAAACAAATTTACGGATTTACTACATATACAACACTGTCCAAACGGTTTTTAAAATTATTAATTGATCTAGCCGATACAACTGAATTATTCAAGGAATTCCATTGCGCAAACACTCGATTTGTTAGGAAGATTTCTCTGACACACCGATGAAACACGAAGACGAGAATCTCTGTTCAAATCATAAAAGCTTGGTAAAATATGAGACAAATCACCCACCATGATACGGTACGTAGATATTACGTAGATATTAAAGTTTGATTATGAGCATCGTAACGAAACGAGTTTGATTGGGACAATCAAACGTGTAGTGTTCAATATTTTATCTTCATCAATAAATATTGGTTCAATGTATTTTTTAATACAAAAAGAGTGCGGTAATATATATCCATTACCGCACTGAGGGCGGTATATACATTATCGCACTCAGTGCGAGAATGAAGCTTTCGACGATACTAAAATTAATTTGGTTAATAGTCTATAACAACACCGATGAAGATAATAGCATATTAGCGTAGCCGAATGACTAAAACACGAGCGTATGATACACTTTCGAGTGAGTAATATACAGTCGGCGTCTTAGAAATCGGAACACGTAGTATGTTGTGTTGTAAAATTTGATTTATTACTATTTTTTTTGCTCTGGTTACTTCATTAATGTGAACTGGCATTTCATATTTGACAAACAATAATAGTTATTAACGACATAAGGCCGTTAGTAAGCATTTAACAAACTAGGATAAATTTGTGGCCGAGGTCGTCAGGCCGAGGCAAATGAATTTATACGAGTTAGTTAGATGCTATAACGGCCGTATGTCGTTGGATACTTTTCATAACACCTACAAAAATGTAAATTTTACCGAAATTTAAATGAAAAAGTAAAATAGTATTAGTTACACCCGTTACGGGTGCTAGAAAACTCGTCTTATCAGAGTCACCTATGGAAAAAAATTACGTTTGGCAATACTGAAATGTATTGTTGGTGACGTTGTAAGTCTATGTCAAATTCAATTTTAGTAGATAACCTCGAATTTGACATAGACTTACAATGTCACCAACTATACATTTCAGTATTGCCAATGTTAAACTGTTACTGTTCTGTTATTTCTTAACGGCCTAGGCTGTTATGGGCAACTTTTCAGTCAGGTTGACAGTTCTGTTATTGACAACTAACAAGTAGGTGTTATGAAAAAAATCTAACAACAATCAAAACCATAACAACTGTAAAAGATCAGTTTACAGACTTAAAAATACACCCAAAATGTATCATAGTATTGTCCCGATTTCTAAGGCGCCGACTGTTCGCTATTTTTCCATCGACCACAAAAAAGACACATTTTTGCAATTTAATGAATACAGTTTTATTCTGATAGCTGACAATTTCAGTAGATTGTCAGACGTTTTTAGGTTAAAATGACATATTTTCAGAAACTTTTGGGTTAGTAGTAGTAGTAGCAGTAGTAGTATTAGTTTTGGGGAGACTGATGTCAGGCAAGTAGACCTTCATATTTCCCTTTTGTCAACCCCATGGATAAGGTCTAGACATGCAGAGTACCAGGTGCCTTAGCTTTTGGGTTAAAATTACATATTGTCCGCAGTTTTTAAGTTAAAATGACAAATTTAGCCCACTGTATAACTGTCAGCGTGAATTTTTCATGACAAACACGTTCGTTGTAATTTTTCGTGTCTACTTTACTGTATGGAACCTGCCACTTTTGTATGTGGGCGTGGGAAAAACATATAATCTTGTCCTGTGTATTAAATAAAATTGCTTTTGAATTATCTCCTTTAAAATAATTGTTTACGACAAAGATAGCTTTACTAATCACATTCAATAGATGCATACGCAGTAATTTTTAATTTCTGAGAGAAATTTTAATTTTGGAAGTTATTCTCACTATTTGCTTTGAATGCGAATAGTAACTGCGTAATTTTAAAATATCCCAATGTCCTCGCAGTCGGAGAATTAACAACGTACATGCATATCTATTTGAACATAACCTTAAAGCTCTTAGTACTTTGCATTAATGTGTAATATTTTTTTACTCAACTTACTCGTAGACGTAAGTGGAGCAGCTGGTTCTTCGCCTGGTGTACGTTATTACTTTATAGACAGGAAGGCTCAACTGCCGCTTTAACGAAAGGTTTTTTGATTTATTCATATTTCCGTTTTATGCCGCCAAGAGAAGTCAGCTGAAACCGGCGCTATCGCGAAAATACTGAATATTAAGTAGTTCGCTTTATCAACCGACTAAAAGGCAAGGTTAAATTTGATATGGAAACGCCGTTGAAATTAATGTTATCTGCTGTTTGATTAACAAATAAATGAACGAGAAAAGTTACTCTTCAAATGAAACATAACGGAACATTTATCAAGGATAGAAAACACTGAAGCGATTTTAAAGGAGCTGGAGCCACATAGTTTTTTATATGGAAATCTTTGTCTCCGTTGGCGCAGCTAGTAGCTGTGTAACTTCTCGTTTGCAAACTTAATTTGGTGACTACGCTCTGACGGATGAAGGTTATTGTGCACAATTTGATAAGCAATAAAAACATGTAATTATTTATGTAGATTAATAAACGAAATATAAAATAACACTCCTTGCATAATGTGTCAGGCTAGATGCATTTTTATCTAATCTGTATATTTTACAAACCCTCCTCCTTTGTACATAGCTTCGTTTTTGTGTGTAAAATATATGAGTATTTTCTCTTATATTCATTACGGATTATAACTGATTACTCTGGTTTGGTTTCAAAATTCTGCACTACATGGTATTTGTTTTACCAACACAGTTTTCAATGTAATTCGCAAATAATTACATCTAGTCACCTAAAAGTTGTTTTTAAATTCAGGACTAAAGGTTGGAATGCCGGTGTCGGTAGCTCAGTGGTAAGCATCCTGACTACTGATCTAAGGGTCGAGAGTTCGATTCCCGGTCCCGGTGAGGTTTTCAAAAATAAAAAAATGCAGATGAAAGCTTCTACAGAATGCCATCATCCGGAAGTGATGTAAAGCCGTGGGTCCCATGTTACTACGATTGGGTTGGAATATATTTCATAACACCTAAATATTTTTTTTAGAAAAAATCTTTAGGCCTAACACGTTGATTTTTGTCTCTAAAAATAAATTTCTTACTGTCATGGCAACTTTTAGATTGTCTTTTGTTTTAATGTTGTTGTACAAGTATACTTCTTATAACGGACCTGGATTGAGCATGAAATCCATGCAACTGTGCATCTTTTGCACTTTATTTACTGGTTATCAATGTATATTAGGTCCAATTAGATTAATTCGACATGAAAATCGCATTTCGAATATCGACTAAGACATTGTCTGGCACAAAATGGATTACCCAATTAAATATATATATTTATACTGGGTGACCGGTTTCAAAACCGAATATAACAAGTTTATAATTTTTAGTGAACAAATGATATGTCTAACGTAATCGGTGTCTAAAGACTTTTAACCTCTCCCGTTCGATAGTTTAAAGTTCTGGTATAAGCAACCTTGTTTTTCAAATTACATACATCTTTGTAGTAGGTAGTAGTGATGGGCTTATTCGAATGAAAAATAACCGGTTATCCGGTTATTGAAATAACCTATGTAACTCGGTTTTCGTTCCAAGTATTCAAATGAAAAATAACCTCATGCTGATACGTACTGCGCTTTGAATATAAAACCTCTATTCAAAGGTACTACGTGCCATATCTCAGCGACCTACGCAGTGCTCAAAATTCTGTAAATATAAATACGTCATAACTCATAAACAAAGCAGGCTGTACTGAAAACAGCATTTGGTTATCGCGTACCTAGCTCCTATCATAAAAAATATCAAATCATCAAATTCTGGGAACCTGAAACCTGAACGCCTAAAAACTGCAAACGCATCAAGCTATAAAACAATTTTTTATTTGCTTACATCTCGAAAGGTTCAAAACAAGAGGCGGCGCCTTTAACCCGCCCGATCGATAAAGATAAACGTTTTACCACTGTTTTTATTGCGAATTGGCAAGCAGTCCCGCATATTTCTTTCTTTCTACACTTCTTAATAAATACCTCTTAATTTCCAATACATAACACATAATGTACGGTCGGCGCCTTAGAAATCGGGCACTACACACTATTATGATATATTTTGCATGTATTTTTTAAGAGTATAAACTGGGTTTTTACAGTTATTATGGTTTTAATTGTTACGTGAGATTGTTTATTGTTTGTCAATTATGAAATGCAATCTCACATTAATGAACCGGAGCAAGAATACTCCAAAGACTAGAAGAACATATTACGTGTCCCGATTTCTAAGGCGCCGACCGTACATATTATGTTTTGGTTGCTCTGCTATCTGCAAGTTACGATGTCGACGCAGATGACGGTGAACCGATGTCGATGCAGATGACGGTGAACCGCCAACCGGCAAACCGGCTGACTTAATCGAAACGAATCGAGAGCCAACATTTATTCGAATGATTATTCAAATAATCATTCGGTTATTAATATCATTCGAATGCAAATAATTCGGTTATGAAAATTGTCCGGTTATGCCCATCACTAGTAGGTAGTGATGGGAGAGAACGAGGATATTCTGAGAATATTCGGAAGCAGAAAATTCTCTTGTAATAAAGTATTGGAAGCAAAAGAATATTCTCAGAGAATATTCTCATAAACGAGAATATTCTCATAGTACAAGGACAAGGTGAGTGAGTGAGTGGTCAGAAAAAAATTGCTTAGCACAACTGTGGCTATCAGGGGAATCCCAGTGGTTCTATCTGTAGGGTGTTTGGGTGTTGACCTGCTGATTTTCGATCACATTGTATGGGAATCCCAGTCAGTCTGTTATGTTCGTGCATTCCTTGTGCTGTAAGTTAGTGTATCTACTGATTAGTGTATGTATTAACAATCCTGCCTAAATTAGCATTATTTTGGAGATTTATATGTCAAATTGCTGATATCAATTATTATTAACTAGCTGACCCGGCAAACGTTGTTCTGCCCAAAAATAATTTGTCTCTGAAACCCCGTTTCACCACTATAGAGTTTTAATTTTATGTCATGTTCACAGTCTTGGACTTAAAAATAAATGCCATTTTCGCAATGAACGTCCCAAAAATCTCAATAACGACACCCATATCGATTTTTAAGTTTATTTACCCCATTTCACCCCCTAAGGAGTTGATTTTCGAAAAGTCACGAAATACGTGTTTGCTTATTTGTTTTTAGTACTCCTACGAAGTTTCAAGTCGAAATGTCTATTTAATATTATTTTTTCATACAAAATTGAAACCCCTTTTTACCCCTTTAGGGGTTGAATTTCCTTTCTTATTCCTTGTATACATCATAGCTGTCACCTACCCGGCGTATAATATTACGTGAACCTATGCGTGTATGTTTTGAAACATGACTTTTCCGTTGTTCTATTCCAGTTTTTCCATCCTGAAAACAAATCTATTTTTCCCAATTATCCGAGTTTTCCACTCCGATTTTCCCATTTTTCTCTTCGAAAAGCCATTCAGAAACGAAAACATACAAAATCATCTTTTTGATTTTCCGAATTTTCCGACTCTTCCGGTGGATTTTTCCAAAATTTTCTTTCATACAAATCTTGTCCTGACAATAATTACGAACACAACAACAAAAAAATGAGCCAAATCGGTCGAGCAGTTCTCTAGTGATGATGTAACATACATGCGGCAATTGATTTTTATTTATCAACATAGATTATTCCTGATTTTTGTTTGAATAATAAAAATGATCTTTAATAATTAGAAATTTGGTTAAACGTTTCGCTAATTTTGTTAGTTTCATCACTAAATAAATGCAAACATAGTTCAAATTGTTAAATTGCATAGTTTAGAAAAGGTTTGAGTTGCATATTACGACAAGTTAATTGTTTTTAATTATTAACAAAGCAGTTGAAGGATTGTTTTCATAACCCATAATTAATATAAAACTTGGCAGGTTTAAACATTCTGAAGACAGGAATGCGAAAGAATAATCCTTGAGAATATACTCAAGAATCTTCTCGAGATTCTTCTCGGTAACAATCTCGAGAATATTTTTCTGAAAGAAAATTACTGAGAATTTTACATCTCTAGTAGTAGGTAACCTTGTGACTATGCTTTTACTATGCTCGGTTGTAAAACCTGCCACTCAGTATATTAAGGAATTTAAATTTTTTGTGATGTCATAATACTAATCACCTAAGTACCTATTTACCACCTATTTAATAAATTGTTAGTTGCTATTTTTGAACATGAAGAGCGATTATTTAAAAAATATTTCATATACAATAATAGACAATGATCTGTTTTTACTTGCAAAAATGGCGATGTTTGAGTTCTCCGCAACTGGATTTCATAGAATTTTGTCCAACCTTTATACGTATGCCCACTGTACGAATAGTACCAAGTACATGAATTTTAGGTTAACCCAAGACTTTGATTGGTAATAAATCGATAACATAAAATTAGCAACTCCAAAAAAGTAGATATTTATTATTACATAAGAATGCAAATTAATGTAAAAATATAAACTCTATCAATAGAGCAACATTTAACTCAACCCAAGGCTTTAGATAACGAAGGGAAAAAGCTTTTTAAATAATTTGCAATATAATATATAATTTTGCATCATATACCTTGACAAATCCATTCTTATCTTTATTTATGTTGTATATCGGGCAAAGTTGACTTACTATTGACTAAATTTTTAAAGTTATATGATTATTGGTATTAAATTAGCCTAGTCACGAACATATTCACTTTCAGAGAATTGCGGCAGTTTCGTATGGTACCTGTATTAGTCGAACCTAATTTATAAGTAACTTACCCATCAAGGTGAGAAGGGTCAATATGGTGCTTCAGATCCTCCAGGTCGCTGGCATTATCGCTGCTCGGTGGGTCTTCCACAACAAGTGGCGCTGGTGGGGGCCTAGAATAAAAACTGCAATGTAAATAGAATTTTGCCCTAATGCATGTTATACATTTTCGGAAAGAATAATATCAAATTTACTCTTAAAAACACTCAACCTATCTAACAAACTAGTAAATAAGAGTAAAATACACATTATTGTTGCAATTAATTATTCGTTTGTGTCATATATATAATACACATATATTATTGGTAGGGCCTGGAAACTTCAGAAAACATTACGGCGCCGACATAGTCTCACTTAGAGTATAACGCGTCTCGTGCGCATGCGTGAGAATTCGAACTCCGCCTTTACAAGCGAATTTTAAACTTGACCACTTCCCCATTGGGCGGACGACGCTGCCGCGCTTGCGCACAGCTCACCGTATACATGAAGGAGTTGGTTGTGTGTCTCACTTCATCGGTGGGTTTCCCACTCATAGCCGCTAGCAATATAGTAAGTATTAGATATATGGTTTGTGTTTTGAAAATAATACTGAGGTACGAGGTTGTTTCTAAAATGTTCCCAACAGGGGCTGCGACGTCTAAACCTATTACCGCGAAGCACTGCTAGGTGGTAGCACTAGTATAAGTTGTGAGTTAGTGTGCCAAGTGGAACGAAATTTGGCGGACGTGACGTTCGTTTGTTTGCTGTATTTCAAAGACCTTGATCCTACACAGGTCATCCGCAGTGTCCAAGCTTCCATTTCATATAATGGTTTAGAATAGGTAGTTTTAAATGGCAGTTATGTAATACAAATATTTGTTCGGTTTTTGTAAGTCTTGGTTGCGTTCTCGTGATTTTCATATTACTTCATTGTTTTGTAATCCCTTTTTAAGCAGTATGTAGTCTTTACAAGTGGCCTAAACATGATTGAAAAGGGTTTGATGGTCTTGTTCTGTACTATCTATAAGGTCGGATTCCTATATGCATTGTTTATGATTCTGCTATTTACATTGATGCCCTCTGTTCTTTCATTCAGTGCTGTTCTATATATTATCTCTAAATAGACGTTGAATAGCAATGTTGATAACACGCATCCTTGCTACACTACCCATTTTATATCTATTGCTTCTGTTGAGTCCTTCCGCTGTGCGTGCTTGTGCTGTTTAGTGCCAGTATGTCATGGTAGTTAAAATGTAACTGCTGTAATATTTCTAAAAATTGATTATGCTCAAGCTTGTCGAAGGCTCTTGTATAATCAATAAAGCTAACAAAACGTAAACATGTACATCTAAGCATCGTTCCGCTAGCATATTTAGGGTAACTAGTGCTTTTCTTAATGCACATATGTTTTTGACTTTATCATTTCACTTTTACTATAAAGAAAATGTATTTTTTGTATTAAGTGCGCGAAATGAGTGTTTTTTATGGCGCGTGAGAATGTCAATTTTCGCCGAGACCGCGCCATAAAAACACGAATTTTGCCACGAAATACAAACGTTTTTTCTACAGCCGTCAAAAAAAGAATAAAAGATTCTCTGCAACAAAATCATACGTATATAGCAAATAAGTAGAGTAATATTATTATGTACGTAACGTTTTAAATGTGTTGTAACTAAGGAAATGGTGTTCCAAAACCGTTTTTTCACTGCTAGCCGTGAAGAAATAATATTTTTTCACGTGTTAAAAAAAGTTAAACTTCGCGTATCTATAGCGATGCATAAATGTCACGTTTTTTTTACGGCTGTAGAAAAATTACTATTAACGTGCAATGTGGTCTTGTCGTTTCCATGAGAATTTCATTGTTACCTATTGGTCTCTAAGGACACCAATTGTTTTGTAATTAAAATACTAATTAATTTTGCCAAATGACAACTTTTTGTACAGTTTCTAGTGTCAAAAGTGACTTTTGTAGAACTCTTAATATTAGCGCCCGAATTACGTTTTTTTCGCAAGTTACTATTGATGGCGTGTTTTAATGCTATATGCTTTGGCGTAAATTTGAATGTCAACATAACCTAAAATATCTAACACAACGTGACGGAAAAAGTGTCACCGAACTAAGTAGCGTATGATACCCGTGTATAAGTGCTATTAAAGCAATAGCGACGTTAAAAGCACTCCGCTTCGCGTCGTGTTCTTAAATTTGTAGCACGCGCTTTAAAGGCGTACTTATAGACTAGTATCATAATATACTATTTCTTTAGTTGTCTTGGGATTGAATTACTTTTAAAATACTGTAATTGTAATTGGAATTTTTGTTAAATAGTACTTGACAATTACTTTTGTCAAGTAATTAAATACTTCATTCAATTACTCATTATTTTTTAGTAATTCAATTACTCTAAAGGATTTCATTACTTTATAGGCATTTGAATTATTTGTGGTAATTGAAATTACTCGCGGTAATTGAATTACGTGCTTGATTGGTTATTAAATCTCTAGAACGCAAAAAGTAAGATAGGGTCTTATTACGTTACATCCTGTGTAAATCGCAATTAGGTTTTCTGGAACAATATAAGTATAATTTATTATTTTCTATGACTAGACGGATAACAGCTAATTTTGTGCAACATTTGTAATTCCAACGACGCCGACGTGTGCACGAACAAAGAGGAAAATATTTGATGTAGAAGTGTATTTTCTTTTAGGTCGGGTGTGCATATGTTATGTTTTGTGTAGCAGTGTAGTTTGCTAATAATGATTGTGTAAGAAACGAAAAATATGTCTGCGTTAGGTATTACACATTACAGCATGCAGTACGGTAACAATATAATTTTTTTCTTTTTATAACAATTAAGAACTAGCTTACTCAGATGATATTGGTTTGTGATAATTATTTATTAATTTCAATTTGTTTGTTTCAAACTATGTACTAGCACAGAGCTACCTAAAGACTTAGTAAATACAAATACGAGATGACAACAATTTATAATGAAAGTAATTGAAAAAGTAATTTATGTAGAGCAATTACAATGATCAAGTAATTGATGATCGAATTACTATTTCATTTGAGTAATTCAAATCTCTGGTAATTCAATTACTTAATTAGGCGGTAATTGGTAATTAATAATTAATTACTTTTTGAAAGTAATTTGTTCAGCTCTACCTCTCGGTTGTTATACGACTTAATGGGTTAAACATTTTTTACGCAGGTAATTTCTATTATGACTCACTTGTACTATAAATAACTATTATAAAAAAAAACTTTACAGGGGATTCATAACGTACGCAGGAGACTGAAAGGGTAGTCAGAGGAGACCAAAATAAAGTTATTTTCTTAATAAACTTCTGATCAAAACCCAACATAAAGAAAGTTACAGCAAGTTAAAGTTGAATAAATTAACGAGCAGTCTTTACAAACTGAGGTAGTAATTTACGTTTTAAGTTCAAGCAGGGGATATTTGAGGGTTAACTAAACAATGCCGATTTAAAAACTGAATAAAAAATAAAGAACATAAAATATATGCCCATTTAAAATTTTGTTTTAAATGCTTATAAATTAGTATTATTAATAATAATTAAAAAACAAGTAGCAGTAGAAATTTGTTTCAGTGTTAATTTATTTATACGTCAAAATTAAGATATGTTAGCTATTAAGTGTTTAATTCGACTTATATGGCTAACTACAGTAACGAATAATATGCAGATACAATTATTATGTATGGAGCTGCCGAATAAAACGTATGTATTCGGATAGATTTCCAGATGATGTAATGCCTTCGGAATAGTAATTTACGTTACGAGACCGGAAAGTAATGTTTTGCAGGTCAAACCAAGTAGATTCCAGAGCGAGCCGCAGGTGAGGCCTGGAAATTTGGGGAGACCTGCAAAACACTTTCCGGTCATGTATCGTACAATATTTTTTACGACATCCGAGTCCATCTTTCAAACTTACGAATTTACTTTCGAAAAAAAATGACATTAGTATCTACTAGCAACCAGTGAGACAAATGTATTATTTAATAAAACAAAAAGAACAGCGTCCCGGACGGACGGAAATCACGTGATTTCTCGAAAACCGGAAGTGTCACGTGACTGAAATTTGGTTCCTGGCCTGATATGACCATTCCAAACATATAACTTTCATAACTTTTTTCTCTATCTCTTACGGTTTGGCTGCTGAAACAGCGTCCCGGACGGACCAGCGTCCCGGATGGACGGAAATCACGTGATTTCTCGAAAACCGGAAGTGTCACGTGACTGAAATTCGGTTCCTGACCTGACATGACCATTCCAAACATATAACTTTCATAACTTTTTTCTCTATCTCTTACGGTTTGGCTGCTGAAACAGCGTCCCGGACAGACAAGTCTATTAGATAAAGGATTATGTGACTTATCCAAACAATAGCACAAACTTGTTTTTATAGTAACGAAGGCATCATAGTATATTACTCTACAAATTGAGAAAAATCACTTTTTTCGTACACTAGCATTGAAAGAGCTACTTTGTCGTACAATTTATTAATTAGAAAGTTACACTTTGCGGTATTCGTACGGCAAAGTGCTACTTTGCCGTACGAATTTTACTTTGCCATACAAATACCACAAAGTGTACCTTTCTAATTAATAAATTTTATGGCAAATTCAGATTAGAGGATACATTTATTATTCCGTTTTGTATGCTAGTGTATGAAAAAATATTATACGAAACTCGTATGAAAGTGGCTTTTCCATACTCGTCTCGAAATTCCGGACTCGGCCTAACGGCCTCTTCCGGAAACATCTCACTTGTACTGAAAAGCTCCACTTTCTATACTTATAACGTAAATTACTATTCTAACGCGTTGAGTATACTATTTCATCGCATTTCATGAGAAATGTAAAATATTATATTTTTACATACAAGTGACTAACTGTCAAAACATAACCAAGATGAGCATAACTCATTCCTATGTACTAAAGCACAATAAGCTGCTCCAGTTGATGTCATGCGTTTGACAGTACTGAAGTGTGTTGTTGGTGACACTGTAAGTCTATGTCAAATTTGAGGTTAGTAGGTTAGGTTTTGCGTCAATCTGTGTCAAAACTGACGCAAAACCGAACCTACTAACCTCGATTTTGACATAGACTTACAGTGTCACTAACAACACATTTCAGTATTGCCAAACGTAAAACCAATCGCCGTTGCTAGGCAGAAAAGTGTTTCTAATGATAGAAGTACCACATTTCTTATCGATTTTGAATGAAGAAATGTAGTACATTTCCAAATGAAATGCGATAAAGGCTTTTACCAGTCCCTGACGCCCGTTTTTCGATCTTGACCGGAAAAACGTTACTTTCTGGCGAAAAAACTCTCCAGAAACTGCATATTTTCTAGTCGGTCGTAAAAAAATACTTTTCTTCGAGTAGTCTAACGCGGAAGAGAGACTGAATATTTACAACTTAAGAAAGGTCATGGCGGCAGACCAAATCAACATGGGGTGAATGTGAAGAAAGAACTTTTAGAAACGGTTGATGCTGATTCAACTACAGGTACATGCTAAATGTTCCACCAAGTTGGAGTTTCTCGATTCTTTGTTTGGCGCACATTGAGCAGCAAAGGTTTCTACCCCAATCATCTGCAAAATGTGCAAGGTTTGACTCCTTCGGATTATCTTCTGCGGCAGCAGTCTTGCGAATGGCTGCTAAATAGCACTAATAGCGAACCTGAATTTCCAATACACGTACTGGTGACGGATGGATGCTGTTTTACTAGGAATGGTGTTCTCAACTTTCACAATTCTCACATATGGCCTGATTAAAATTCGCATGCGATTCGCCAAAGTAGCTTTCAGCAGCGTTTTAGTTTCGATTTGTGGGCTGGTATTTTGAATAGTACTAGCACGCCTTAATGGTAATTCTTATTTGCAGTTTTGAGAAGAAGTTCTGCCAGAGCTCTTCAAAGATGTTCTTTTGGATGTGGGCCGTATCATGTGGTTTATGCATGTCGGCTGTCTACATTTTAGTCTCGCTGTACGGGATTACCTCGACACCATATTTCCTCAAAAATATATCGGTCGGGGTGGATTAATTTCATGACCACCACGCAGTCCAGATCTCAACCTAGTGGACTTTTTCTTATGGGGCTTTATGAAAGAATTGATATATGCTACCGAAGTTGATACAATCGAATTGCGCAGTCGCATCAACCCTGGAACAAAGCAGTTACGCCAAAAATTTCCAAGAGTATCGGAAAACTGGATACCTGGAGCGCAAATGTGCGTTGAAATGCAGGGTCAGCATTTCGAACACCTACTATGAATGTTTTTGTTATGGTGAATTGTTTGTAGCTTATTTAATAATAAAATTGTAATTTTTAAAATAACGTTTTTTTAATTTAAAAACCTATCTTATTTTTACTATTTGTTTTTCTGTATAATTTAAAATTAAACTACCTTAACAGCGAATTATCAGGCGTTGTAAGAAATATGTTTCGACGGAAACAAAAACACAATGATATTCTTTCTAATTTTTCCTTATTAATACTAGCGATATTCAATAAGTGGGTATTAATTTACAAGAACTTTAACTTGCTGTAACTTTCTTGGTGTTGGGTTTTGGTCAGAAGTTTATTAAGAAAATAATTTTATTTTGGTTTCCTTTAGCTACCCTTTCGGTCTCCCCCGTACGATATGAAACACCCTGTATAATTTTGTGAATATTTGTTCATTTGATTAATTTCGAACTAGTGTGAAAATATGTCATAGTTTCGCACTAGTGCGAAAATAACTGCCATTTCGAAATTCGAAGGACAACTGGAATGTCATGGTTGTGAAATGGAATTTTAAAAATAATGTTTTCTAGGGGGAAAGAATTCCGTTCATTAAATGGTATAGCAACTTCAGTTTACAGCACCTGTGTGAGTTATTTAATGTTACATTCCCTGACCGTCTGATGCAAAATCTAAGTACTGTTCAGCCTAATCACTCAAAAAGAAATAGAACCAGTACGGTTCTTTCAGTAGAAAAAAGAGTGGAAATACTAAGAAAATGATTATCTACCAGCAATTAAACTCAATTTGTCGACGTAATAATTAAGAATACGGCCTACAACTTATTAAAAAAAATTTTTTTTTACATCATACTATTACCAAAACCATTAAGAGTTGATTCCTGGAAGTGAAGAGAAAAGGCATATTTTGTGAAGTTATGATGATCCATAGTACGCAGTACAAGAACGCAACGACCAGTTAAAGTCAATTTGTGGGCATGTAACATGTGATTGGATACTTTTATCCTCTAGAGAGGTGTAGAATTGACATTAGTAATGCAATTTTAATGAATACAAACAATTACACAGCCCTCTAGAGCAGCGTTTCTTAAACTGTGTTCCGCGGAACCCTGGGGTTCCGTGGAGATCACTCAAGGGTTCCACGAAACTTTACGTGCTTTAAGAAAGTAACTTATTAATTATTTCATAGAAATTTCCTGCTTAAAATTGCCTATTTAAGTGACATTTTTACAAAGATCAATGAACATAATTTATACCTTCAGGGCAAACAACTAAATTATTTACTGCTCACGAAAAAATTCTTGCTTTTAAGAAAAAGATAGAATTTTGGACACATTGTATGCGCTCCAACGTGTTTGATTGCTTTCCAACAATAAAAAAATTCAAATGAGGAGTAGGTTAAAATAAGAGAGAATGTTTAATTTCATCAAAATGCGTATTATTTTCTTTGTTGTGGTTTTGCAAAAAGTCTTGTAGGTAATATGTTTTTCTTACTTTGCTACAGAAAGTACTCACTTTCTGCACTCTAATGTCAACACTTTTGCACTCTAATGTCAGGTACTGATCATACTGATTAGCTAGAGCTGACAAACGTCATTTTGTTTTGATAAAGGTCAAACTGAAAAACTAAATTTCTTCCAGAGACTGCGATGCCGCCGTAGAAAAAATAATATGTAACACAGGTGCGGAAAGGCCATTGGGAAACTTATCTTTGACATGCGTTTTCCAATGGCATTCTTTTCACACTAGCATTACAATATACTATTGTGGCTTTCGTTCGGTTACTAATTTTTACACACTATACATCTACATAGATAATTATTTAATACATGGTTTCTTAAGCTGATATTACTGTATTTCCCGCACGTTCCAGGATCGATAGTATTTGATACTGTTAGGAACGTTAGAAGAAGAAGAAGGAACGTAGATTTTAACCAGGATTGGAGTATATTTAAGTACATGTACGAATACTATATTAACTATATCTTCCAGTACTGCTATTTTGTTTTTATCTATTAATTCTATAGGAACTTTTTCTGGTTCTCGTTTTATTTTTCTTTAACATTTTTAGTTGGATGCTGTACTTTTTCTTTGGTTGGTTTTGGTGCTATATTTTTATTTCTACATATGTTAAAATTGGTAATCATAAAGTTCTTGTACATATTCTTTACCTAAAAAGCGTTTCCTCTCTAGTTGTAACAAACGTGTCTTGTTTGTCTGTGAGTATGCCGTAGTATATTTTTACTTGTAAGCTAAATACTTCTTTTAGTTGTTTGTGTATATTTCGATAGTCATGTAATTGTTTTGTAATCCATTTTTCGCTAATTTTTGAATTTATTCGGGATCTTTTATATTTACCTTTTCTTGCATTTTTTACTTCTTTCCTCTATCCACGCCATAAGAGTTATTTCAAACGTCTCGTCAAGCTATAATCGTAGTTATGTATCTATGACTGTGTGCGTGTGCGCAACTAGTTGCCACACTGATGCTGTTAAGAGTTATTGCATTGTCTTGTATTTCCTTTTCAATAGTACATATTAATTAATATATGAAAATTAACTAACTCTAAATTCACACAGTGTTAATATCATTTAACATTATTAATGTTTTCAATAATAAAACTACGTCAGAAACAGAAGACATGTTACATTTCGTCTATGAGAAATAAATTATCTTTTTACGAATTATGGAGGAGGGATCGGAACGAAATAATTTCTAAATGCGGGAACTACCTGTGCTAATAAATGGTTATATTTTTGAATAAATTTTGTCACAAAATTCTTTTAATTTATTTACTAATCTAAATCAGTTAATGTTAAAGATTGAGATATTATTCGTTTATTTCAGAATTGGCGTATTCAGCTGATAACTAAAGGTTAGGGTCAGCGAATAAAATCGCCATTTAGCTAATTAGTTGACTATTCAGCCGTTGATCCGAATGAATTCCCTTAGTGTCAATAACTATTTTCTTGCATGCACTTTTTACGTTTTGATGCGTTATGGTGAGATACAAACATAGGTTATCGGCCTTTCTTATAATGTAGCAAATGCTGATAACTGGGGCTGTCTAAGAGACCATAAAATTTCATCGCCGATTTCTTACAAAAGACTTGGCAGACAAAAATATAAAACTTATGAGATGCTCTTCAATACTGCTACATAGTTAGTTTCATACAAAGCGTATAAAGACATTTTTGTTTAAAAAATCTATTTATACGTAAGTATAATAAAATAAACAATATGCAATTAAAATGTAAATAATGCTTGGGTATAAAAGATATTTAAAATCGGTATTTACTGTTTTGCTTATTTGTAATATTACTAACGTCAGTGGTTGCTCATACAGAAGGTATTGCGAAAATAAAGGATTAACTGCAGGTTACGTTATTACGAGGCATCTTCTGAGTAGGAAAAATAATTTAAAACGTTTTTGTGTTATATTTTTGAAGATATGTCTTTTTTCAACATGACTCAGACTAGGCCATCACCATACATTTATGTAAAAGTGTAGATAGAAATTTAGTTAAAAACCAGGTCTTGAAGTTGGTCATAAATGAAGTTAGCAAGGAAACTAAGAACCAAAGTTTCCGCTTATTTTCAATTTTTTTTATTAAACTTGCGAAAGCAACAATGAATCGCCTGCTTAGTTCTTTTGTTAGCTTTTTTGGCATTGTGAAGGTATATTTTACAAAATCTTGTAATAACTTTTGCAGTGTTGAAACAGCTGTTAAAAGTGACATTAGTGATATTTTAAAGGTTGGGTTAGTACACTGTAAAAAATATTAGAGGTCACAGCATGCTTTGAGTCATGTTAAAAAAGATAGACTTTAGCGAGGTTGTATTAAGCTCAAAACTAGCTAAATTGGCAAAATTGTTTAATTATAAATTAGTAATGCTGAATTGTTTTTGTATATGCAATAACTAATAATAGTATATTGTACAACTAGTGTTGAAAATAGCACTTTTCACACGAGTGGGGGAGTTTGGTTACCATGAGCAGCAGGCGAGAGTCATACAGCCGCACAAGAGTGAAAAGTGTTGTACTTGTACACTATACATTTTCTACGACTGCAAGCCGCGGCCTAGATTTCAAATATACTCGTGAATTTCAACGTGCAACATCGATGTCGCACTGCTAAAGCTCATTTTAAAGTAAATATGATCTAAAAATAATCAAGGACGATATGCAATAAGATTATTTTTAAACGTATCTACCGAATCAGAAGTGAAATCCTTAAGGACCATCTTTAGTAGAAGGTGAGGATCAGGGCCGTAACCATATATATAATACACATATATTGCTAGTAGGGCCTCGGAACGCCCGAAAACATTACGGCGCCGACATAGTCTCACTTAGAGTATAACGCGTCTCGTGCGCATGCGTGGGAATTCGAACTCCGCCTTTAGAAGCGAATTTTAAACTTGACCACTTCCCCATTGGGCGGACGACGCCGCCGCGCTTGCGCACAGCTCACCGTATACATTAAGGAGTTGGTTGTGTGTCTCACTTCATCGGCCAGTTTCCCACTCATAGCCGCTAGCAATATAGTAAGTATTAGATATATGGCCGTAACTAAGCAAACTTTTATTGTAGGCAAGCCAACATTTTTGCGCCCCTCAGTACAAAAACGATATATGTGACAAAAAATACTAATGATACTGTATGACTTCTACATTTATCTCCGGATATATATGATGTAATGTATTCAAACAAACAGGTAGGTATTCACAAATAAATCCAACATTTTTTATTGAAACATTTTAAAAATAAACAACTAAATGTTAAAATAAGAATAATACAACACAAATAAAATGAGAACAGAAAACAAGATTAGAAAACACAACTCTAATTAAAAAAAAGTACATATTATTATGTAGTCAGCAGAACATTTTGCAAATCCCTATATATAAACATATGGAGTACCCAAAATCCGAACGCCACTGCGTCATTTATAGCGCAGCGATAAGCATATTCATTTATCAGTGAACACGGGTTCAAATCCCACAGGCTGCAATGTTTTTTTTATTTCCAAATTCATGTAATTCGCTTTATTAAGTGTTTCTATTATTAGCAGCATTATAGTAATTTATTATACAAGACGATAAAGTTAAATTTTATCCACGAGTGAATCGTTTAACGTCGAGAAGAAGTCGAGACGTTAATGATTCAAGAGTGGATAGAAATAACTTTATCGTCGTGTATAATACAATATTTTTTTCTATAGCAAGAAATTTCACAATTTCAAAAGAAAATAATGACATTTTAAAATGTCAGTAGCTATATTGGGTTGCTACGATAATACGAAGCTGTCATATTTAATTTAAAC
The DNA here is from genome assembly GCA_940337035.1 of Agriotes lineatus. NCBI lineage: Eukaryota > Metazoa > Arthropoda > Insecta > Coleoptera > Elateridae > Agriotes > Agriotes lineatus. The sequence goes on from OW679194.1 coordinate 208,163,585, forward strand.
AAAAGTTAGAAAATTAAATTACTTTATCTATCCTTGATGTTAAAGTGCTACTTTATCTATCCTTGCTGTTAAAGTAAAACTTGACCTTTTGTTTTGAGTTGATAAAAGCACACTTTAACATGTGCTATAGAAAAAAAGTATTTTTTATTTAGTTTGTAGAGAATTTTGAAGACTTCAACCATAATTCGATCTAGCAAAAGTTGCTTTTCTTGCAGCGCACTTTCTGTATTAAAGACGTTGACAACATTTTCTTTTATAACTTTTTTATTTTAAAAATGCAAGAATTATTTTAATTAGAATAAGACCACCTATGTGGTGCCTTGAAAAACTAGTAAAGACATATCAATATGTTAAAATAATACAATCTAAACAAATAATTACATATTATTATGCGTAGTAACATGTGAACGTAGAATAAAGTCTGTATTCACAGCCACACTGTCACACTGTTTTGTAATAATCAATATATTTAAAACGCGAAGCTTTGTTTGTCAGCTCTTAGTATAACCCTTGCATCAGGCCAATTTCGATAATTCTTTTTTTTATAAAAGCTACCATCGGGTAGGATCGCAGAAGTATTTAATTTGAATAAATTTTACCGGGAAATTGATTGTAGCGAAAAATACCACAGTAGTGGAACGCGTAAGCTCTCAAAATCGCTCTGTGGTATTCTGCTGATTGTTGCAATGGACAACTGTATCAGCAATGAGCCCAAAGCAGTGAATGTACCGAGTGATTTTTAAAAAACTCAGGCCCTGGATAGCGTGAATCAGTTGGCAATACTGAAATGTATTGTATGTATATGTTAAATTCGAGGTTAGCAGGTTAGGTTTTGCGTCAGTCTGTGTCAAAACTGACGCAAAACCTAACCTGCTAACCTCGAATTTGACATAGACTTACAGTGTCACCAACAATATATTTCAGTATTGCCAACTGATTCAGAGTATCCAGGCTCTGCTGCAAATTAAGTTTAAAAAAATCACACTGTATATGTAATATCAGTGGACCTGCTCCAACAGTTGTTAAAAATTTAAGTTAGTTTGTCGCCACTGCTGTATTACATTGTTTAAAAATCTGGTGTGATACACGCACACAACTTCCTTTTACAGTGATCTTATAATTAGCCAAAAATTTGATTTAAAATGTTTTAAGCATTTGTCAAACATTTTCAAAAATTACAAATTCTGCAAAAACGGTACAAAATAGAGCGTTAGTTGAAAAGACAAATTTTCTCTAGAATTTTAAGCTGAATTCAAAAATGTAATAATATACCGGGTGTTCTATTTAAAATAAGAGTTAATAAAAAAAATAGACAAAAAAACAAAAGAAACCCATTTTAGAAGTATTCAACTGGAAAATCACCTATCTCACATCAATACACATTCAAAATGTAATAAAAATGTAAAGTTTAAAAAAAATCGTTAGAGCCGTTTTTGAAAAAATCGAAAAAAACTGAAAAATCACAAGAGTAAACACCTACTTCCGGTTATGCGATTTTTTTCAAAAGCTTGCTGTCTCATATACATAGTACACACAACTTATATATGAAGTTTCAACGCCATACCACTTTTCGTTTTTGAGATATTCTGTTCACAGACAGACACACAGACAGACACACAGACAGACACACAGACAGACACACAGACAGACAGACACACAGACCAATGAAAAAAAAATATGTTTTTTGGGATCAGGGGACTCTGAAACGTGAAGATCTGTTGAAAACTCAATTTCGAATTTTTGGGGTGAATCCAATACTTCCTTTATCGTAAAAGGAAGTAAAAAATGGTAACATTTTTATAATTAGAATAAGGCCATCTATGCGGTGGGCTAACAAACTAATAATTCTAATGTTTTGATTGATATAGATGAGAACTATAAAATAAATCTGGTAAGCATATAACATTTCCTTTGCAAATTGTACAAGGTAAAGTAATGTATCGACCAGATTGGACGCAATTTATATTATTATATCTGTAATTAGCATTATTCGGACGTAAATCGTTAATATTTATTAATTTATTTGCAAAATTGGCCACTTGCTTATTTATTTTTTATTAGTACGAAAGAATTTTTTTCAGTGCCATTTTGGCGCCCCTTGCCGCTTGCGCCTGTAGGCGGGTGCCTACTCGGCCTATACCTAGTTACGGTCCTGGTGAGGATATGAAAGAAGAAAAATTGCGAATAAAGGACTTCGTTTGTGATGAAATATTTGTTAATGTTTCCCGATAATACTTAACTTCTACAGTGGTAATATAATTTCACTGTGTGGAAGCCTGGACTTCCATATATTCTAAAATTGTAGTTTTTTCAAATGCGAATTTGCGGATCAACAATGTTTAATTTCTTTTACCTCGTACAGTAAATGATAGTAATCATTATTTTTTTCGAACTCGAGATTTTCGCGGAAACAGTTTTCGTGATTTCTGATTAAAAAAAAGTGGTTTTCGTAATGAGATCGGTCTGTCAGTCCGCCAATCTGTTTGTGTCCTTTATACATCTCAGACGGTTTAATTGATCGGCCGAAAAATGTATATTTTTACTTTTAGTATAAACTAGGAAATCCCAGTGATTTTTGGTTAAAATTAGGCCACCGTATTCCGCGAAAGGTTATAATTGCTTGATAAAAATTACTTAAATTTCATTGAACCAGATCATAATACTGTGGAATTAGCTACAACTTTCGTTTAAGTGTTTTTTTGTAAGAAATATAGTTTTCCGAAAAAAACAAAAAGAGATTTAGCAAAAATTTCCTTAAACTCAAAAAATTAATAATGAGAATTAGTTGAAAATCTTATTATATATTACCTAATCGTCTATAACGTTTGTTACAATTTTCTTTTGTAAGCAGTGTGTTTTTGAAAAAATCATAAAATTAAATTTTTACAGTCCAAGTCCAAAAATGAAGGAAATACATTGTTTTTAAACTGTTATATATTACGTAATTGTTTATATCGTGTGTGTCAAAACATTTTTTTGTAAGAAGTAAATTTATTGAAAAAAAAATTACAAGCAGTAAAAGGAAGTCGTGTGGTGACCACACCTCATTTTGTACATGCACAAACGTCCTGTTTTGATGCGCTTACTCTATACACTTTATTTCTCTGTGTATGTGTTACGTAAACATGCAATAGAGTAACATAATAAAATACTTTTGAAAAATTAGACAGCACATGGAAAACTAAGTTTGAAGAATGTACTTTGTAGGAAAAAATTATTGTTGGAGGAGATTTTAACTTTAAACATGTAGAGTGAGTATCCAGGCAAATGATGACCAGAAAGCCAAAGAGCTGAGAAAAGCTATCAAAGAATTGAACTGCAACAATTATCATTCAACAGACAAGCTTACGTACTGGCACACTGACCCAGAAAAAGAAGTTGAAAAATATATAAACTATCCAGTTGAGATCAAAGAACTTGCTAAAGAAAAAAGAAGAGCTGATGGCACCAAACGAGAGATCCGGTAGATAAAGCTATACTAAACTACAAAACTCAAAAGCTCAGAAGAGAAATCCAAATCCAGAAATTTTAAAGCATCTGTCTAGAAAAAGTATGGTCATGTTCACATATCTTTTCAATGCAGCGTTAAGATTGAGACATGTCTCTGCGTGCTGGAAAGTGGTGCAAGTGATCATGTTGCCAAAGCCAGGAAAACAACCTAACGACGTCAAATCCTATAGACCCATTTATTTTCTGTCAAGAGTCTCAAAACTCTTTGAGAAACTATTGCTCAAGAGGCTGCGGCCGATAATAGAAAATAATCTTATACCAGATTTTCAATTTGGATTCAGGAAAAACCACTCGACAATAGACCAGATGTACAGAATAACCGACATTATCGAACGTGGTTTAGACTAAAAGCAAGTCTGCTTTGCAATCTTCTTAGACGTTGCTCGACCCTTTGATGAAGTTTCGCATGGAGGCTTGATACATAAAGTGAACAAAATGCTACCGAACCAGCATGCTGTCATATTAACATCATCTGATACTGTTTAGAATCAAACAACAAGATGCATATTCCGACTTAAAAGAAATAAAAGCTGGTGTGCCTCAAGGCAGTGTCCTCGGACCCATTCTATAACACGAGCGACTTACCTGTGTTAGAAGATGCAGTTATTGCTACATTTGTTGATGATACTGCTTTTCTCGTATTAGACTACGACCAAGAAAATTCTGCTAGAAAACTCTATGTAACAAGCGATGCAATAGTACAGTGGACCAGGCAATAGAAGATTAAGCTCAACGAACTTAAATCTAATCAGGTAAATTACAGCAACAAATGAATAACAGACCCACATCGCCTAGATATTAATGGAACCGTATTCGATGAATGCAAAATATCTCGGCATGAATCTGGACGCCAAACTCAGGTGGGAGGAACATGTTAAGAAGAAAAGAGCTGAATTAGGCCTAAAATATAGATAATACTATTGGCTGATTGGAAAAAAACTCCAAACTATCAATCTCCAACAAACTACTGATTTACAACCAGATCCTGAAACCGGTATGGCTTTATAGTATTCAGCTCTGGGACTGTATCGGCGATTCCACCATCAAGTGTATCCAAAAATTTTACAACAAAGTACATTGTGAATGCCCCCTGGTATTCTCGCAACTCTGATAAACATAGACATCTTCAAATTCCAACAGAGAAGGAAGAAATTAAAAAGTATGCTGGAGAGCACGAACCTAGGCTTCACCTTCACAGAGGTTCTTCAACTGCTGGACAACCAACACCATGTCCAAAGACTGAAGAGAACCAAACCAACTGATCTCGTGTAGTGTGTTGTTGTGTATAAAAGCAGAGCACAGTGGCTGAAGTGTAAATAGTTCACAAAAATCTAGCAGGTATCAATGGATAGACTCTGGTTCATAAGTATCTAGTTTAAGATTTGAGTCATCAAAATTAATGGTTAGTCTAGTTTTAATCGTAGGCACAATAGTACTATAAATTAATTTAAAAAATTGCAATTATATTGTCTTTGGTTCAAACATCATACAAAACTATAATATATTTACATCATAATCTCTATCGAAGAAAACCGTAAAAAATACTTTATTCGCAATCACATTGTAATGTGTCAATTTCATGACATGACAACAGCTGGGAACTAGATGATTACTTGAAACTAGCCAGGAAATTATTACATACCCCGAAAAATATTACATACCTGAAGAGTGGGGTGTTTCCATGGTAACAAAACATTGAGTGGGTTGTTTTCATGGTAACAAAAATATTAGCTACATCAAGCTATCTCTTATGCAGAATTCAATTGTAGTTATTTTTAAAATTAGATGATTGCAAATAAAATAGTATACATACCACAGTGGAAAGTTTCATCCCTGTCTCGAGATAAAGTTAACCTCGACGCTACGCGTCTCGGTAAACTACCTAATCTCTCGACAGTAATGAAACACTTCCCACCTCGGTATGTAATATACTATTATATTTAAAAACTGAGAACAAAATGAGCTATAAAATGAAAATCTAGCTGAGCCTGTGTGAGAGCTGTTATAAAAACATTCTTGTCATGTCTTATTTGTTTCTTAATTTACCTACATTTATGTGGTTTGATATGGTTGCGACAGAATTCTTTCCATCACAGATTTCCTTTGGTTTTCAAGCATTCTTTTCATATTATACTCTTTTTATATTTAACCCTTTACCTTATTCTTATGATACATGTTTTTTATTGTAATGGTCTGGTACTGCAGCGAGTGTACTTATTATCCCTATTTTTAATTTTTAAAAACAGTGAAGATTTTGGCTTTCGTTTAGACCAGGGGTGGCGAACCTTTATTCATCTACGTGCCATTTTTTCTAAAGAAATGTTTAATGAGGCTATGACGTGCCATCAAACAATCTTGACTTAGTGATTAATGGGGAAAAAATAAAACTAAATACTATCAACTTAAAACTCTTTATTTGCAACAAAAAATATACATGTTGTACAGCAATAGTGACGTTATGTTTATTTAAATTAAAGAAAAAATTCGTGCGACTTGTGCTGTTACAAATTAGATGCTAAATAACTTATATTAGCTCCATACTTTCTTACTTTTAGCAGAATGCAAGCTGGACTGGATTCACCTGAGAAACGGCTTCTAAGCGAGTCTTTAATGTTATTCATTTCTGAAAATAATGACTCACAAGCATAGGTAGATGAAAATATTGTTAAGATAGCAAAAGCCAGCTTCTTCAGACTGCTAAATGTGTCTGGAATTGAATTCCACGTTTCCATAATTTTGATATTGGCATTTTTACTTATATTACTTGATACATATAGTCTTTCTATTTCATTTAATTACAACTCTTTCGTTGTTTCGAAAAATTTTGAATCCATATTGAACTAGACTGGAAATCAATCAGCTGCATTTCTATTTCTTCAATTTTCAACCAATCAAATTTGGCCAAGTTCAATTTATCAATTGAGGTTACATCAAGATATATAATAAATTTCAGTGTTTCCGATAATTCTTTGAACTGAGAAAATCTCGTTGAAAATTCTTTGATTGAAGAATTAATTACCGAATTAAACTCTTCAGTGACTTTTGCTTGGTCTGGTTTTTCATGTAAATCCAAATCGCTGGAGATTTTTTCAAGTTTGGGAAATACTTGGTAACAATGTCGTTACTGAAAACTTGCAGTTTAGCTTCGAAAGCATGAATGAGATCTATCATAACAATAATTGTTTTATTTGCGCCTTGAAGCTTCATTCAACTAGGATTATTATTGTTATTAATAATAATATAATAATAATAATAATAATAATAGTGTTTATTGAGATTACATTAACATTACATAGACATTACATTCACAATAAAAAAGAAGACAGAGAGACAGCCTATCTCTATCAAAAGTGGTTCGAGGTCAACTTTCGTTATATGATTAGTATTAATAGCATTATACTTTAGATTACTTTAAGTATAAATACAAGGTCACCTTCCACGTGAAACTCTATCTTTTCTTACCAAGACATAATTTTCTAGCTGAACAAACGATGAAGGGACAGCAGGAGAAAGCCCAGTTCTTTCATGATAAAGTCGGAAAATCAATCAAATGTGTTCAGTGACTGCATATTGAGATGCCAAATTGTGGCGCAGTTTGATTTTTAGAAGTACAGTAGCTAAATGTTTCGATTTGAAATCAGTAGGGAGCGGAGGTGCACCAATTAGTATATTTAATTAATCAACTAGTTGAGGGCTTCTTTTGATGTACTTAATGGTAATTCCCTGTTCACCATTCACAACAGGACGCTTTAATTCTGCAAGTAAATCATTTCGATATTGTACTTGTAGCGGAGCATTATCGTTGGTAATTTTTATATTAGAACAGGGCTACCATGTAGGCGCTTTTTAACTTTAAGGAGATCCCTAGCCGCATGAGTATCAGAGAAGGTAAGTTTAATGATACGAGGTTTTCCTTTACTTGGATCGGATTTTCTTAAGGGTGTAGTTTAAACATTTAAAGAAGCATTTAATGTTTGTAGAATCTGAGTAATATCAGTATGATCATTTTCGTTATCTGCAGGTAGCGCATGGATAAACACATTTTTATTGCAACTACCAAATCACCAAAAAGTTTTATTATAAATAAAGGAAGACTCACAGCGGTTACATAAGACTACACACAAATGATTTCCATAATTATTATAACATTGCTGGCATTGTTGTTTAGTGCATCTAGTTTTGAAGTATTTCTTATAAATATTTAATAGAACGGCTTTCTGTTTCACGTCTCTTTCTCTAGTTTTGCATGTAAATACTGTTTCTATTAAACATGTTTTATTAATGAATAGAAATTACTAACGATGCCATCTTCATCAAAAGGTTTGAATACACTTTTAGGTTCTAATGGAATTATTCCTTTTGTCGATATGACTTAAAATTTACAATTAAGTTTCGAATAGAAAGAACCATTACTGCAAAATACCCTCTTACATATAAAAATGAACTCGAAACTAGATATTTTGATTATTGATACATTCCAATTATCCATGTTCAGCCAATCTAGCATTTCATTTTACAGGTGTAGACTGCATGCATTCTGCCGCAACTAACTACCAGGTAACACAATTTCAAATGCGTATTATTTGTTCCATTACGAGTGCACTTATCTGAAGTTATAGGCTGATTTACACCATTTACTCATGCGCTTTGTTATATGACATGGTAGATCGGGAGAGAATTATTTAGACAATAGTAGTCTTCTTGGAAATAACTAGAAATTAGCAAAACTAGCTATAAGAATAGTATTTCACTCTAAATCAAGCTAGGCTCGAACCACAACATAACAATTAGAATTGATAACAGTAAATGTATAACTTGTTTCCTGCAGTGGAGAGTGAAAACCTAAGAGCGGGTTAATGTAGCATAGGAAGATTATACACTAGGTGATCAGTTAACATCAAGAAAGTATGAGGAAGGCAGTGGTTTTAGTACACAAGTGACGGACCATGTCCAATATTGGACCAATAATGTGTGAGGAGGTTTAAATGCCGCGGTTCACATAAACTAACTAAAATATTAACTTAAATTTTATTTAGAAATACTTCTGTGTGGAAAGTTGTGGAAAATCGAGATTACATCTTGTAAAAATTTTATTAGTTGAAGAGAATTACGAGTAATACGTTGTTAATATCGGAAGAATTTGCTAATGTATCTATTACTGTAGAGGATATCTTACTTGTGGATATAAATGTTACTATAGCTTACATAGTCAAAAGCTTTATAGGACTATACACCATTCTGAAGTTTCCCATCAAGGAGGTAACATTCATTCGCTGGCTCACAATAAGTCTTAGTGGAATTCTAAACTTTGAGTAGAGTATTCTTTGTGTATCTCAAAGGACGGATTCTCTTACATTGAACAATTAGCCATTAACTAATTTTTATTTGTTATACGTACATTATAATAATATATGTTATTAGTAATTCAAGGCATTTTAAGGAGCCGCACTTTGTTTTTGTATTATTGTATTTTATTTTATTAGTTTGTTCGTATTATTAAATTCCGGCCAACAAATTTAGATGCAAAACCTTCATTACGATTTAGTTGAAGGACTTATAACATATAGTTTAGAAACAATCGTAATTTACTCTTTTGAAACGTAAATGTAAATGAAATTAGCTTTCATACTCGAGTAATTCTTCCGTGTGGGAACTCGCAATGAATCGAATATTATTGATGTATTAAATATATTTTAACTAGAATTACTCAAAATAATACTATTAATAAAATCTTCCATATCCGTATTTTCAGTAGAGCATTTTTGTAATCATCGTCTCAGCTTTATTTATTCATTAAAAAAAATGTTGTTCTTCTGTTTTGAAAGACTTGTTTAGAGAGTAGTTTCGACAGTTTTCAATAAAAACATACAAAATTTACTCTCTCCGCGCATCGCTAGATAGAAGTTATAATTTTACGATGCATTGATTACAATCTAAAAATTCCTGCTATATCAACCAAGAGAAACATGTTAGTGCAGTTAGAATAAAAATATGCATTTATAGCAAAGGTTGCATGTATCAGTTACAATTAATTTTTGTTATTAAAATGTTATACAAACTATTGGAATAATTTTTGGGTTTAGGGAATATGTGCCACAAAACTGCATTTTTGTCATATTTTTGGATATAACTATACATTTTCAAAGAACTATATTTTTGGGGGAGTACTTCAGTAATTAATAATAATTATATATTGCTATGAAGACATTTTAAGCCCCTATGATTATAACAGCAATTAATAATATTTCAAGCATATCAAATATTATTTTATAAAATGTTCCAGAAATGTGCTAGATTAATTTTTGTAAATAGTAAAAAGTAGCATTGGCCCCCCAATCATTTATAAAACGGTATTAAAAATAGTGCTATCGTTGATTTAAACAGAATGTAATCAGAGTAGGCCTGGAAACAATGTAAGACCGTGTAAGATCAAAGACAAACGATTGGGGAAAGGAAGCCAAGCTGAAAGGTGTTGTTAATTTGGCTTCTCCAATAAATAATTGTTAATTTCTGAATAAATACTCTTTTCCCAATTCAGTGAGTATTAAAATTGATTGCATATACCCTGTGGAATGCTGTAGTGGAGTGCATTAATTCGTAGCACCTCTGCAGAAGTTTTAAAAAGTGTTTGATATGTGCATAGAGTGCTGGCTAGTATTTCTGTAGCTGTTTTGGAGTTTCGGCTAGTGTAATTGGAGCTTTGTGAGCTGGAGGTATTCAGTGACCTTCATAGAAAACAGTGGAGCTCTAGGTGTGGTCGATTATGTGAGCTGGAAGCAGTTTTTGTGTCGCAGCTGTTGAGCTACAGGAGTCGTTCTGCGAGGGCGTTCAGCAGCTTGGATCGGCAGGCCAACGGAAAAAGACGGGGCCAAGTATCGTGGACTTGCTAGGAACTCGAGTTAAGCCCTAATTTCGATTTCAAAAGCAATAGAAAGGTCAAAAAACTTTATCCTAAAAGATAGAATTTAGTGACTTTATTGGTGGCGTCGGTCGGTTTTATGAGCACTTTCGGCACAAGCATCCTTTCAGTGTGTTTTGTTTGTGACGTTTATTTATTGCCGCAATTGTTATCACCTAGGCAACGCTTTAATTACGTAATTACAGATAACTGTTGAGTATAACGAACTTGTTTTTTTTTCGAATTGTGAGGTCAAAACGTCATATTTAAATTAAATTTTTCTTTAGTTAAATAATATTCTGTATGGTAGCTATCCCGTTAGTTAAATCACCATTGCACAAAGTTACTTTTAAATTATTAAAAATAATACCACCATAATTCATTTGATAGCAAATGTATTTCTTATAATTTATACAAATCAAAATAATACTTGCTAGAAACCCAACCTATATGAGATTATAATAACCAAATCAAGTTATAATAAACTATAACAATATACAGGCGCGGATCTTTTACGGCTGCTGCCGCATTACGCATCTCAACTTCCACAACCGTTTGTCCTGCTTCTTCTACCACTGGTTTCCATGTTCTTCGTGGTCTACCTCTCCTCCTTCGGCTTGGTGGGTCTGCTATTATTTTAGGCTATCTTTTATTTTTCATCCTCATCACGTGTCTTTAGTAATCTAACATTCATTGTTCGATAATGTCACTTGTCGTGTATTCGTTCTGTTTCTTATATCCTCATTTCTAACATGTTCAAGACTGGATATTTTGCATGATCTGCGTAGGAAGTCCATTTCGACGGCTCGATTTTTTGTCTGGTTCTATTAGAAACTTATACCAGCATTCCGATAGTAAGTTGTTATTGGTAACACAATTGACTTGTAATTTGTAAATGCTTGCTCTTGTATTCGTTTTCACTTTACTTGACCACAACAGAAAATTTAGTTTCTGGCGTACTATTCTGTCGTTTGTTATTTTTGATTGGACATCTTTATCGAAAGTTGCCTTTTGGCTGATTATGTTCCCAAGAGATTTGTACTTATTGCGAGCTTTTATTCTTTCCTTTCCTAACTCAATCTCGTTCACATACTCTCCTACACACATATATATTCTTATTCCCCATATCTTCCTTTACTGATGATATTTAGCTTACTTACTTTAACTAGCTCGGGTAGAACATAGGCTGTATAAGCCTGTATGGTATTATTTTAAGATTGAAACAAATTTCTGTTTAGATGAATTTATGTAAAATGTATGCCTCATATATAAAATATTGATTATTGAGTTTATTAATTTTTGCTAGCGCCAGTAGAACAATCACTCTCAAATCAGGTTAGATTCATACATTATCAAAACTATTACACTTGATAGTTGATTAATACAATAAAGATTACTTCAAAAAATATGAAAGTTTTACAACTGTCAACGTCAAAAATTATGAAAGTGAAACGTCAGTCGAAATCATATTTGTTACAATTCTTATCATTTTTAAAACATGGAAAATGTAAGTAGTTCCTTCGAATACCTTATTACTTTTTAGATCCTTCAACAAATACCTGCAGTTACTTCACCAAGCACTCTGATCAGCCTTCTCGTTGAACCTAAGCGTACGCCGTCTGCTCCCAGATGTTTCTTAACTAATTGCAACACCCGTCGTTCTTAATTGATCCTTATGTAGCTTCAATGTGAACACCAACAAGAAGCTCGATGAGGCCCACCACCAGTAAATGCAATGCCTTTTATCCAATTCAAATGTAACCAACCAACAATAAACTCCAATCCAATTCAGGTGTAAATGTCGAAAATTAAACGCCGACTTCACATTACCAATTCCAGAAAAAACTATTTGGTAAATTGCAGCAGCTCAACCTCTCCTTGCACAAACACCATTCAATTCCTTCTCCATTAGTCCATTATACTGTTTGTTTAAAAAATCACTTGTCCATCTCGTTCATTTATTCTTTAATACCTCCTTTATATACCAATTAGATAAATAAAATCATTTAACAAAAGGGATTTTATTGTCAAAATTTGCTTTTTCTCAAAAATACATGTACATTTTAGAATCAAAATTTTTGTTGTTATTTTAAAAATTACATTTCACCATAGTATTATAATTCATGCATTTTTTTAAATTAACAGTCCTAGATTACATTTTAGTACAGCTTATTTATATTAGATATTTTAAGCGACTTTTTCAAAATATTTTGCCCTTCATTTTTTCAAATTACCTTGTCGTTTATTTTGATTGTTATGTTATACCAATTATGACTTGAACTCTGATATTACCAAACAACTATCCTTACTAATTCAAACATTATTTAATCCATATGTTAGAACCTTTCTGTAAAAATCTTAATTGTATTACTGGATTTGAATTTTAGTCTGTAATTTATTAAATGCATTTTGAATAATTATGCTGTTCTTTTACCACCTAAATTCATCTTTGTACTTTTTAATAACTAGGTTTTTTTATTATTTTATAAATAATCCTTAGGTATGATTAACTTTTACAAACTAGCAATCTTGAGATGCTACTACAATAATATTGCGTCTTATTTAAATTTATCTCGGGACTCCACTTGGAACATTTTTCCAGCAGTTTTCTGACCATAATCATAATCATCATTAGCTATAAGAACTTGGTCGTCCGCAAATAAGAGGTGGTAGATACACGTTTGTCCGACTAGGATTCCTATTTGTGAGCATCTCCTACCCCACTGTTTAAGCGATTCTTGTATATACATCTTAAACAGGTTAGGGGAGAGACAGCATTCTTGCTTTAAGCCTTTCGAGATCTTAATTACATTTGATACGTCTCTTCCCTGTTTCACAAGCTATGTGAATTTTTGTGCAGGTTATATACAGTGTGTCCCAGGATTGATGTTACAAGAGGTGAGATGTGCTAAAAATTTTTGAATTTTATTTTAAGGTTCTACGATTCGGTCCTGCTTGGTTTGAAAAGAATTTTAAGAATATTTAAATTTTTTGAAAAACAAGTACTTAGGTCTTGACAGGGAAGCGAAAACTATTTTATTTTCAGGTAAACTACCCTTTTTGTTTATGATACGGCAAAATTCTATTATGAAAAGTTGTTCATAATGATAAATTATGGCCCTATACAAAATTTCAGAAAGATCTGTCGAATTAGGAAAAACCGTTAGTTTTTAATTATTTTATTTTATTTTCAGGTAAACTACCCTTTTTGTTCATGATACGGCAAGATTGTATGAAGTAAAGTTATTTAGAATGTAAAATTATGGCACTATACAAAATTTCAGAAAGATCTGTCGACTTAGATTTAACCGTCATTTTTAACAGGTACTTACTATATGCAATTTGTTTAATCTAAAAAATAACGTTTTAATCTAAGTCGACAGATCTTTCTGAAATTTTGTATAGGGTTATAATTTCTCATTCTAAACAACGTGTATTGATAAAATTTTACCGTATCATAAACAAAAAGGGTAGTTTACCTGAAAATAACATACAATTATCTAAAAAATAACGTTTTTTTATAAGTCGACAGATCTTTCTGAAATTTTGTATAGGGCCATAGTTTCTCATTATGAACAATTTTTCTTAATAAAAATTTGCCGTATAATGAACAGAAACGGTAGTTTACCTGAAAATAAAATAGTGTTCGCTTTCCTGTCAAGGCCTACTTGTTTTTCAAAAACTGAAAATATTCTTAAAATTCTTTTCAAACCAAGCAGGACCGAATCCCAGAACCTTAAAATAAAATTCAAAAATTTTTAGACTATCTCACCTCTTGTAACATCAATCCTGGGATATACTGGGATACTCTTTATGTATACATCGTTTATTCCACTTCCCGGTAGTACTTCAAGCAATCTAGATAAAAGTACGCTATTGTAAGACTTATCCAAGTCCACGAAGATTAGATGAGTGAAATTTCTTGAAATGCGTTTTTCAATTAACTGCCATTGAATCCACTTCGGTTCTCACTATCGGTGATTTCTTGTTCGATACGATTTTTAATATCCTGTTATATAACCTCCCAACAGAGCTAGTTACGCTTATACCCCTATACTTTCCACACTCTGTTTTGTTTCTTTCTTATCTATTGAGCTGAGATACTTCAATCCGTAGAAATATCACATCTTTGCCTCATACATTTATTGAATATCTCAGCCAATCTTTCTAGTAATTTTGGGTTAGTATTTCACTAACTCTATCTTATTTAAGGCTTTTCTTATTTCCTGTGTTATTATGCTGGCTGCGTCTATTGTTGCATTCCAATTTTAATTTCTATCCTCCCATTTAAAAGTGTCCCTATCGTCGGTAAGCAGAATCCTGTAATACCATTACCATTCTTTCATGCTAATTGATGCTATACTACATGTGTTCTTAATGTCCATTCTTAGATTCTTAAGTCTCCCAAGCTTCTGATGTCTTTGTACTTCCCATTTTCCTATCTAGTTCTTCGCCTTTATCTTCCCACAGCTTATTTTTTCTTTTGATCACTTTATTCTTGACTTCTCTATTTATCCGGGCATAGGCCTTCCTATCTTCACTATCATGTGTTCTAAGCCAAATTTCATATAAGGTTTTTTTAGTATCACTATTTTGCCAAGTTCCTTGGACCACCATTCAGATTGTTATCTCTTTCAGGATTCTTCTTTCTGCTCGTGCATTTTTCCATATTCTGCTCATGAGATACCTGCAGTTTGTTTGCTAATCATATCTGATATAAGAATTTTAAGAAAATATTGTCTGAGACTGTCTGTCTTATACCTTACTGCTTGTATAACATTGCTTTCATTATTGCTCTCGGTCTAATTGGTCCTTGTTCTATAGTCAAGAAGTGTCCCCGTTCTCACCATGAAGTGCCGATCCGCATTCAGGACCCCGAAAATCGCTCACGTCTCTTACTCTTATTTTAGTTTTTTGTCGTAGAATGCCGTATTCTATTATGGACTATAATGTTCTAGTTGCCTGGTGCCATGCATGTTTATGTATCCTTTTAGATGGAAAACAATCATGCATGACCTTCAAGTCCAAACTTTCACATAACTCAATCAATTGTTGACCGTTGTCGTTTACCATTTCTTCTGCATATTTGCCTACTATTTTGCTGTCATCACTGCTGCCAGTTTTTCTGTTTAGATCTCCGAGTACTATCGTTTCTTGTTGAGGATTGTTGGCCGATAAAATATTTATCAGTTTGGAATAAAATATATCTTTCACGTCTACGGAATCATCAGTACACCCCTATTATAACAATTTCGTGTCCTCTAATATCCAGTTAAATCTTAATTATACTCCGGTCTATTTCTTTCCAGTTCCTAAGTGTGCTTTTAGGCACTTCTCTTTTGGCTCTTTCGTTCTTTTTCAATTTACTATAAAAACGAATGTACGGTTCTATAATTTTATTTTCTCGATCCTCTTTTTTCGTTTCCGTCAAAACGGAAGTATTTACTTTCATCTTGTCTAATTCTCTAAAAACGTCTTATTTTTGTATCGAGACCTTGTATATTTCATGTTGCCACTTTCGTTGTCTGTTTGCGTTGTTCATTTTGTCTTTGATTGGATCCGTCCTTGTTCCGAGATCAAATGTTAAAACTTTTAGCATATGTTGAATTTTTTCCGGATACTGGGGTGCTGGCTCAATCCTCTAACCCCCAACCTGGAGGACTAGAAAATTTTTCTCAATTCACATTGGGACGCACCCTATGGAGGTAACCGGCAAATTCCCAGACAGTGTTAATATCGGAGCGGAAATGTGGTGTGCTACCAATATATTCAGGATCGTTGATAACACCTCCCACAGTCCATGATCACATCAGCACTACCCAAGAGCCGCCAGGATTCGAACTCCCCCGCAAAGTATGGAAAACAGCCAACAGGATCCGTTCTGAGCACGGACTCTGTGCCGATCTCCTCAACAAGTGGAGAAAAATCGCCTCTCCCGAATGTCCATGTGGAGCAGGCAGGCAAACAATAGCACATATCACCCAAGGTTGTGCACAGACGGCGTACCAGGGCAACTTCCAAGACTTTATCACCCTAACTCCGGAGGCAATCGAGTGGATAGAAAATATTAATATCAATATATAATTTCTAATGTATCTGCTGTATGTAAGCCATTGTCTGTAATTGTTTGTCCTGTCTAGGTATTGTGATTTATATATACGTTTTATTTATACAAATTGTATGTTATACATAGATTTTAAATGTTAACCTTCTATTTAATTTTTTATATTTTACTGTGCATTTCCATTGCCATACGATAAATAAGAGAAAGCCCATTATTTGTTATATAAAGTATAGGCTACGGATCTGGTGGGCAAAACAATTTCAAATGAAGAACACGAAAGACTGACAAGTACGACATTAACATGGAAACAGGAAAGAGAAAATACGGCTGCGTAGGGCATATCTTAGGAAAACTCCGAGAAGAAGTGCCGAACAGCTTTAGAATGGAATCCTCAGGGGAAAAAGACGATAGAGAGATCAGAACCATTCGGAGAAGAACAATAAAATAAGCGACAAGTAAAACTATGACGCAGCTAAAACCAATCGTAGCATTGGAGACAATTTGTAAATGCTCTAGATCAGTGGTTCTCAACCCCAATCGGCCTGGGGACCGGCGAAATGGGGTACCAGTAGCCCAAGGTCCCCGAACGGGGGGGGGGGGGCAAGACTTCCGGGAGGGTACCCCTTGGAAAGTTTTCTTTTGTAAATATTGGTTTCCAAGTACGTAATTTTAATGCAATTTCAACGCCACCATAACTAAGGGTTAATTTTGGTTATTAATAAAACTATTAATGAAAGTGAAAATAATTATATATATTTAAAACTTTAAAAACTATAAACAAATACTAAGTGGTATCTAAAATAGCAGTTTTGTAGCACAAAATAAGTAATAAAATAAATGAAAAATACATAATAAAATAATTATTTTAGTGAGATTGCTGTTGCTCTTTTTCGTTGACCAATTTATCAATTCTTGGGTTCAAACCTGTAACAGCAACACGTAAAGCAGGACCGATCAGAAGTCTATTTCGCTGTTTAGTTTTAATCACCGTCATGGCTGAAAATGTGGCTTCACACAAGTACGTGGTAGAAAAAGGCAACAAAACCTTCATGGCTTTTGCATAAAGACGTGGGTATTCTGTTCTAATTTTAATCCAAAATTGAGGTAAATAATTTATTGACCCAAACTGGGATTTCAATCCTAGATCTGAACTGAGTTCAATCAGTTCTTCTTCTTCAGCCGTAGTAACTTTATTATTTTCGTGGTCAACATACGGATTACTTATCCACAAATTTCCTACTCGTACATCCTCTTCTTGTGGGTAATATTTTTCAAATGCCTGCGAAAGTGCATTTAAATGTTCCGAAATAGTAGTGGCGATACATTTTATGTCCAAATCATCGGAATTAATAAAATCACAAAAAGAAGCAAACATTTCGAAGTTTTTTTCTTGTACTCGCTTGTGCCAAAGTTTGAGCTTTTTCTTGAATGCATCAATTTTATTGTACAAGGTAAAAACAGTGGTACTGGTGCCTTGCAGATTTATATTTAATTCATTTATAAGTGAAAATATGTCCGATAAATAAGAGAGCTTGGCTACCCATTCTTGATTACGAAAATGTACTCCTAATGAAGAACCTTTCTGGTTCAGAAATATTTCTACTTCCTTCCTTAATTCGAACAACCTAGTCAGAACTTTTCCTCTTGACAGCCATCGTACTTCTGCATGCAATAATAAATGTTCATGATTGGACCCCATTTCTTCACATAAAATTGAGAACAGCCGAGAGTTCAGTGCGTTACTTCTAATGTAATTAACAATTTTAACTGATTCCGTAAGAACTTCATTCAGTTGCGGAGATAGTTTTTTTGATGCTAAATGTTCACGGTGGATGATACAATGGGTGAATACCATTTCGTTTGATGCTACTGCTTTCATTCGTGTTGCAACACCAGAATGTCTTCCAGTCATGGATGCAGCACCATCGGTGCATAAACCAACACACCTTTTCCAATCAATTGATTTCCTCTCAATGTAGTCGTTAACTGCCTTAAAGATTTCAGAGCTAGTTGTTTGAGATGTCAGTTCAATACAACACAATAATTCTTCTCTAATATCGTTAGCTTTATAATCAATATAACGTGCATAACATAGTAATATGGCTTTATTTGAAACATCAGTTGACTCGTCCATTTGCAGCGTGAACCATTCTGATTTTGTAATATTTTCCACCAGCTGATTTTCAATGTCTTCGGACAAGTCACAAATTCTACGCCGGATAGTATCATTGGAAACGGGCAGCGCTTTTATTTTATCTGCAGCGGTTTGACCCAAAATTTCAGAACACGCTTCCACCATACAGGGCTTAATTAGCTCTTCACCAATTGAATACGGCTTTTTAGATTTTGCAACGCGTAGAGCCACTAAATACGATGCCTTCAAGAGTGATTTATCTGTAGCAAAGCATTTTTTGAAAGAACTCTTTTGAAGTTTCATTTCTAAGCTTTTTCGTTGAAAAAAATCGATCGGCTTAGTTTCTAAACCTGGGTGTTTCGACTGTAAATGTCGCACAAGCTTTGATGGTTTCATACTACCATTTGCGAGAATTTCCCCACAAACAACGCACTGCGGTCTTGGGCAATTTTTATCAGATTGTGACCAAAGGACAAAACCAAATTTCAAATAATCGGAATTATACTGCCGAACAAAATCTTTCTTTTTTTTCTTGACAGCCTGCGGGTCGTCACTTTCTTGTGGGTCGCCAGTTTCTTGCACATCGTCAGCTTCTTGCAGGTCGTCAGGTTCATTTGCAGTTGACGTGCTTGGCTTTGGAGAAGGAGAATCTCTTTTGATTACAAAATTAAGTAGTGTGCCTCTAACTGTTCTTTTATTCATTTTGTTTCTGTAATTTGAGCCCAAACATAAATTAGTAATTGCTTAAATTTATTATGACGAATTACTTAACCTCGAAAGTGAATACTCACGATAAAAAGTTGTAACGTTACTGCTTCTTTCTTGTGGCTGTGGCACAATTTAATTTTAACACACGAAGGGCAGTACCCTTTCATCAAGCCGATATGAATTACACTGAAAACTTATACACCCGTTGGCTACTAGAATTGGTTTCCAAACCACGTGGCGGGTGGCCGACCTTAAGCAGTAAAGCGCATGACCACGCGCATGACATATTAAGATTACGCATGGATTACGCTGTAATTGGCTGGCCAGCTGGCCGTTGAACTCACTTGTTCTTGTTGACTGACTTGACAAGTTACGAGTAATCGTTGATAACACCAAAGTGGCCAAATTTGCAAAATACTTTTCAAAATGTATTTATCATTTTTTATAAAAAATAAAAAATTATTTGTTATTTTTTAAAACCAATAAAAAAATTATGCTGACCGGTTTTTTAAATGTGGCGGCGGACCGGTAAAAATTTTTTGCGGACCGGCAAAGGTCCGCGGACCGGCGGTTGAGAACCACTGCTCTAGATCCTTTAAAGCAACACTGTAAATTATTATTATCATTATTACTGAAACGGCCAGTACGTCGAAAGATTTTCAAATTGTACGTATGGAAAAAAATTTGGTGTGATACATGCACACAACTTCCTTTTACAGTGATTTTATAATTAACCAAAAATTTGATTTAAAATTTTTAAGCATTTCTCAAAATTTTTAAAAAATTTCAATACAAAAACGGTACAAAATAAAGCGTTACTTGAAGAGGCAAATTTCCTCTAGAATTTTAAGCTGAATTCAAAAATGTAATAACATACTAGGTGTTAATAAAAAAAATAGAAAAAAAATACAAAAGAAACCCATTTTAGAACTATTCAATTGGAAAATCATATATTTCACATCAATACGCATTAAAAATGTAATAAAAATGTGAAGTTTGAAAAAATCGTTAGAGCCGTTTTCGAAAAAATAAAAAAAAACTGAAAAATTATAAGATTAAACACCAACTTCCGGTTATGCGATTTTCTTCAAAATCTTGCTGTCGCATCTACTTAGTACACGAAATTTATACAGGGTGTTCCATAAATATATAGACAAACTTTTAGGGGTGGTAGACGACATCAAAAGAAACATTTTTTGCTTTATAAACAGATGTCCGAAAACGCTTCGTTTTAGAGATACAGGGTGTTAAAATTTGTAGAAAAAACGCTTCAGCCGATTTTAATGAAATTTTCACAGTTTTTCGGCAACTTTATGAGGCATCTTTTGGATCTATTACAGTTGATACAGTAATTCCAGAGGCCTGCTCACGGGGCAACCTGTTAGTGTTTTGGCATAAAAAATAACACCCAGTAGTTTTTTTTTGCTATTTTTAAACTTGTTTAAGATGAAGCACCTAAAAACACAACTTTTCGCTTCGTTTTCGAGATACAGGGTGTTAACATTTGTAGAAAAAACGCTTCAGCCGATTTTAATGAAATTTTCACAGTTTTTCGGCAACTTTATGAGGCATCTTTTGGATCTATTACAGTTGATACAGTAATTCCAGGGGCGTGCTCACGGGGCAATCTGTTAGTGTTTTTGCATAAAAAAATAACACCCAGTAGTTATTTTGCAATTTTTAAACTTGTTTAAGATGAAGCACCTAAAAACACAATTTTTTTTCACTTGAGTGTTTTGCGTATCTTACTTCGTTTTTGAGGTAAAAAAATTGAACAATTTTTTTTACAAATTTTAACACCCTGTGTCTTGAAAATGAAGCGTTTTTGGACATATGTTATAAATCAAAAAATATTTATTTTGATGTTCCCTACCACCCCTAAAAGTTAGTCGGTATATTTGTGGAATACCCTGTATATGAAGTTTCAACGCCATACCTCTTTTCGTTTTTCAGATATTCTGTTCACAGACACACACACACAGACAGACACACACACAGGCACACCAATAAAAAATGTTTTTTTGGGTTCAGGGGACTCGAAAACGTGAAGATCTGTTGAAAACTCAATTTCGAATGTTTGGGGTGAATCCAATACTTCCTTTATTGTAAAAGGAACTAAAAATATAAAAGTAAATTATTGTTTCTTCATAACAATTAAATCCAAATCTGAGGGTTACGCTGTTTAAAAGCCGCATCATTAGTATTAGTTCTTTCATGTCAGGTCTTTCTTAGAACGTGTCTTTACTGAAATGATCATTTCCAAATGCTGGTATTTTGGAAACCGAGTATCATTTCGGGTGGCACATTAATTTTATATTTTCCCATTTTATTGACAGCCAGTAGGTAGGTTTTTTAGAAAACTACACGCATTGATAGATACTGGCATACGAACTTTAAAAGTAATTCATTAGGAATAGTATTTGTATTTTCTCGTAAGAAACAATCAAAAGTAAGACGAAGAAACTGCTTTATTTATTTTATTTTTTCCGTTTACGTTTGAACCTTAAGGCAATACTTTAGTAGAATGTATAATGAATATAAACTGAAGTTTTTAGAGCACAACTTCAGTCTGCTGGTTGTTCTTCTTCTTCTTTCTCCGTCTTTTTTTACTATAGGGCGTAGGAATCTCGGTCCATTTTCAAAACTGTATATATCTACTGTTGGCTGTAGTTTCTTCTCGCTAGTTGTAAGTATAACGTTGTCAGCAAACACAAGACTTTGTGTGTTCACGTCTTGTATACTCCAATTTCTAATTTTTGTGTTTGGTGTTTTCTCCCTAGTTCTACTGATTTGAGTCAGGATGTATACCATACACGGCAGATGTGAAGGAAAACTTTTATTCGTCCAACTAACATCTTTATTTCTGTGTTCTTAAACATACATACCTTTTTGGTAACAAAACATGGAACTCCTCTTTTATCATTCGATCCCCCCAAAACCATGCGCGCCGTTTCCCCGGCAACCAGGTTGGCGCGTGCGCATAGACGCAAACAAATTAACATAATACCATATATCACAGTATTATTTATTCACGATATATGTTATTTATCAATATCATAAAAAGCTAAAGGTTAAGACTACCTCTTTACTTAATTCCGCTGCCAGTTTTAAATTCCTTTCAAATTGTTTTATTTATTCTTACTACACCACTGGTTTCTTTTGTAGGGTTCCTACTGCATTGGGCAGTTTTGTTGGTACTACTATTTCTGTCACAGCTGTCCGCAATTGGATTTTGGAACTGTGCCCAAGAAGGAAAGAATAATTTTCTTCCTATATCTAACATTTTCTCTCTTACCATCCTAGGCAAGCCACACACCAAAGAAACTTGAAACATGAAATATGAAACTTGAAATATGAAATATGAAGCTGTGTTGCATGTTGTACACAAACTAAGGAAACACAATAAAAATGTCGGACTCCGACGACGATGTAGCAGTCGCTGTTATAACAACACTTTTACTTGCAAAATGAAAAAATAAACAAAAACGATATTACTGGTTGCACCCGAATAATACAATAAATATTAAACATAGTTCGTATGTGGTGACTAGGGTTGTTGGTTGTTGGAAATTTTTCCATGTTATAATTATATAACACTTCGTATTACTAACACAAAAGAGACAAAAAACAGTCGTCTCTCATTTTAAGCTCCACCGTTGATGTACCAAGTTAGAAATTTAAAAACAAACTGCGTGAAACGTCGTGAAACGGAAACACAAAATACAACAAGATCTATTTCCATGAAACGTGTTTCTTCAAACTGTGTTTCGCATATGCACCATTTCGCCGGTGTGCTGATTCAAATTTAAAACAATGGTTTACAATTTTATGAAACATGTTTCATGTTCTATATTTCATGTTTCGTGTTACTTTGATGTGTGGCTCGCCTTTAATAGTGAACATGTATTACCGTTTACCTCGTAGCAGTGTAAAGGTTGATGCTTTGTACGCTAGCATTTGTCGATTTACAGCTCAACTTGCCCCGGTTTCGGGTTACAAAGTTGAAGCGCTCCTTTTGTGCTTGCGCAGCAAGCATTGTGTTAGGTGTGTGTCTTGGTGATGTGTCATGGTGATGTGTTGACCGTGTTAATCTCTTTCTTAGGTCTGTGGTTCTGAGTAGAGCACAGTTAATTTAGAGCCCAACTGTGAATAGTCTCCCCGGACCCAATACTGATGGCCAAGGCTGCGTAAAAATTCCGCCCACTGTGGGATTCGAACCGAGAACTTGTTTAATGCAAGCCTAACGTTCTATCAACTGCGCTACCCGGCTTCTCAGTATTGCATATATGTGAAACTTTTTCGGAATGCTGCTTGTTCTTGTTTTAGTTTGTTTCCTATCTGTTCTCTGATTCCTTTTCCCAATACTCTGTTCTGTATTGCTTGTGATAGATATATAGCTCTGAAATGTTGGAAGTTTGTGGTGCTTCCCTTTCTGTGCACTGGCATTGATTATTTATTTCCGTTCTTTTCTGTACTTCAAACTTTCTGGCAGATTTTTCTTATCATTTCATTCAATGTTCTTCCTCCAAACTTTATTAATTCTGGATGTATTAGTCACTGAACGGATCTTTCCCATTACTCTTGTTTGCAATCGCTTTTCTACTTCTTCTTCTTGTTCACTTTATATTAAGCCAGTGGCATTTTAATTCCACAAATTTGTGGTACTGTCAAGCAAACAGTACTGATATAGTACAATCACATCTAGGTACTATGAAGTTATTCTCATGGCTAAGTAAATTATTAATCTAATATTCCACGTTTTATTAAATTATGTGTGAGATTTCGTATTAACTTTTCAATTTGTATTTACAACCTACCAATTAAAATACTCTTAGAACGGTTGTAACATTTTTACACATTACATTTATTATAAATACACAATTTCAGTCTGCAAGTGTTTATGATGGACTGGTATTTGTGCTTTACTGTGGTTCCTGTGTTGTAACTCGTTTTAAACCACCCATGAACGCCAAGAGTCTATTATTGTTAAACCTCTCTGATGCCCTTTAGTCTTGCAAAATCGAATTATATCTTAATGAGTTTTGCGCTAGGTCTATTAATAAAGAAGCCCCTTGATGTTAAAACATGTCTTTCACTATATTGATTTATTTAATATCACAGTTAAAATTGGAAGGTTATTATTTGTTTTGTTTGGCGGAATTGATTTTATAAAAATGTCTGTAACGTTATTACAACTTTGAGTTAATTATATAAGGTTCAAAATTTAAAATTGTGGCTCATGGCCTAATATGTCTCATAAATCAAAGTTGTGACTTCGTACCAATTTGTATGTATTTTCTTGAAGCTTAACAAATATATTTTCTTGTTATTCTGGTGTGTAATGCAAGTGTTGGGATTCTTAATAAATTTATTATTTGTTACTTATGAATGTGCGAATATTTCCTTAACTGACTGCATATCTTGGATCGATAGTCGCATGTTTCATTAACTGCAAATACATATAAATAATTGAAAACCTGATAGTACACTTTCAAAGCAATGCCAATACATATTTAGATATTATTTATACATGAAATTTCTACTTGACACTAATGTGGCAGTTATGAGACAGACACTAGAAAATTTCATATGACAGCATTAATATGACACAGTTATGATGTATTTCCAGATATTTATTTATGACAATAAAACAGTTATGTTAAATTATACAGTTTTTTCTAATTCTTTGTCTAACTTAAGCATTTAAATTAAGTCGGAATATACTTAGAAAAATGTTGGTTTATTAAGTCAAATTCGTTTAGCTTAACTATTTTGGTCACTTCAACTATAACTCTGCGACATATAGATATAGGTTTATTTAATTTTTATGGATTCTTGGTTACGGTATGTATTATATACAGTGTGTTTGATGGTATGTGAAATATAGGAAAACTACAACGGTAAACTTGTTAACGATCAACGAGGGCCGTGCATGGCTTGTGCTGCGCAGCGATGAATTTGTTAGATCTGTCATTTTGCGTGTATAACACGCATTCAATTACATCGTTCTGCTCAAGTAATTTATGGACCTATGTTACACAATTTTGGCTATATTGGGCGTGACTTTTGATATTTGGGCATAGCGTGGCTCCTTCTTTTCGTTTTATGCTGTAATACAGTCAAGATCGCTGTGGTTCGTCGCTTCTCAAAGTCGTGGATGTTTTGGTGTTATCGCTTCATGTTTAAGTTGAAGATATTAGCTTGCGGATATCGGCTGTGCAGTGACGTTTTTGGGAGCTTTGTCTTCTACGTCATTTCGGAGGATTATTGAGATGAGTTTGACTGGAATTCAGCAGTTCTTGAACCACTTTGGAGTGCGTTTTTGCATCTTCTGTTCATGTCCCGGTTTATACGGATTCGCTTTAATTTTCGCTATTGGTTTGCAACCGCTAATATCGATCAATGTGTTATGGTCACATTTTCCAACATGTGATCGTTATCTCAACGGGAACTTGGCCCAGTAACCATTTTGTGAAGGTGGTTGTGCATAGACATATGTTACTTCTCTCGGAGAAGTAAGAATCATTTGTGGGAGGTGCATGGGAAGGTTTTGCTTTGAAATTTGACCTTTACTTAATTGTGTTTGTGACCGTTTACTGCAATGCTCACTCCAGCTCAAGCGGTGCCTTTCAGGTATGGGCATATTAGTTTAAATTTGTACGTTGAGTCATTTTTGGATTATGCGAGCTGTTAGCAGATTTGGGAGAATTTTTTCAGAGTTTCTTGATCGTTACCGCTGTTTTTGTGCGTTTTATTTTTGAATGTTAACCTGTTTGTGCACTGTTTCTTGATTACAGGTGTATCTGTTTTGCAGATTTACATTTGATCGTTCATTGTCCGGAATACTGTAGGAATTTTAGGTAAGTACCCTGTACTGGTTACTATTTTATACAATGTTATTGATTGGCTATTTTTATGTAAAATTACAGTTGAATATTTATTTATTTAGGGCCGGTTCTACAATCCAGGAATAAAGTTATCTCGGGAATAAATACCCTAGAAACGATTGTTGTAACAAAGAAAACTATGACAATTATACCTCGGATAGCTTATTCTAAGTATATACTTGCATTGTAGAATCGGCCCTTATTTATTTATTTTGGTACTCAGCCAACGGCCTTTAGGCCAATTATAGGCGTCGCTGTACATGTTATGGGGATTTCCAACCCCACTAACGACTGTCATGATGTTATTATGACATCCGGGACCAATTATTTCCGTGGCAGCCGTACCACGAGGCGCCGAGAGCAGCAGCCGTGGAACTCCCATCCAAGTTCTGACCAGAAAGAGCGTTGCTTAACTCTACTGCTCGAACGTTAACGCTTGTTCAAGCTACACCAGCCGGGACCTGATATTATGCACTGTTACGATTTAGCACTTGTTGTATTTTGTTACTGCGACTCTCTTATTTCAGATATTTCAGTAGGTATTTATTGGTATTTTAGTCATTTGTCAAGTTCTTGCGCCGCCTCCACTGTTTATCTGACTGGCCCTCAAATGTGACCATTTGTACAGTGTAGTCTCGCGATAATTTAGTAGTCAAAAATTTGGTATCAAGTACAGTTTTATTTTTACTCACCTATAGCAAAAATTAACTGTAGCTGTTTTAGGAAAACGTGGTATGTTTTCCGTACTTATTTATCCATAATAACCACAACTGCTTTGGAAAACGTTTCCACACTGAATTTGAATTGTCAATACAGTAATTTCGTTCAGTAAATGATTTTTACTTTCCCATACCCATAGGTATAGGGAAGTCTTGGAATCATGAAAATTTTGGAAATCGAGATTTTCACAGAAATATCCGTTTTGGGCCTCTAGGAACCCAAAAAAGTGGTTTTTAAAAAATGTCTGTCTGTGTGTGGGTGTGTGGGTGTGTGGGTGGGTGACGCTCCTACAGCCGAAAGTATTGCTCCGATTTTGATGCGCTTTGGAATGCGGGGGTGTATCGAAAATTCATCGACAAAATAAGCTTTTCAAAAAAATCCGAAACCGGAAGCGGAAGTTACGCATGTTTTTTTGGTATCACTGTTTTCGTGATTAAAATTTTGAAAATTTTATCGCGGATAACGATAGAGGGTCATAAGGCAAATCTGCTAGTTTTTTGCCGAACTCGCTAGGTTTAAAATGAAGGGCGCTATGATTTTTTTAAAATTTTGAGTTTAACGCCCTATTACTCAAAAACGGATGAATCGATTCAATTGATTTTTTTTTCTGAATAGTATGTGAAGGCTAACATGAGGTGATATAAAAAGTGTTTTGAAAAATATTAAGGGGCCTAAATTACAAATTTTCAAAATTTTGGAAATTTTCTAAAAATCATTTCTCAAAAACTGCCCACAGGAATTTGTTTAAACTTCATACACTGATAGACCCCGAAAAGGGCTATCGATCTGTTTTTTTAAAGAATCTCATGAATTATCTGTGGCGCCCTCTACGAAGCTTTGAAGTTTTAAAATTTAAACCCCTTTAATTAATAAACAAAACAAGATAGGTAGCTGGGGTTTTCACTGAATTGCTCAGTGCATAATGGAGCATATGAATATGCAAAAAAATATTACACTCGTGGATATATGTAAGCGCACCGGCCCCCTCCCCCCTCTATTTTTGAAAAATAATTTTTTTATTCTAACGGTTGTTATATTTTTGCGTCAAAGAATCTTTTTCCGCGAAAATAAAAAAATCGATTTTGTATGCCCTAGAAAATATAATTTCCAGGTACTTAGAAAATTTCACCTCGGTGCTACAGCCGTTTTGAGGAAAATAATACATAAACTAGCACAGTGGCAGCTTGTCCACTTGGCGCCATCTACAGAAGCTCGGTGGTCACGTTTTGAACTACACATTCTTTTATATTTACCCGCAATTTACGTGAAAGTGTAAACGCTTATCACGGTGAAGACGTGAATCATCGAGTTGAAATTTTGATATGTTGTAAAGACTTGAATAAAGACGATATGAACAGTTTCCAGTATGGGAAAGTCCAGGGAGGTAGTCACGTCCACTTTTTATTAAACACTTACCGTTCCTCACACTGTTACAATACACTTTCAGTTAATGAATCCATTAGAAAAAACGTGCTGTTCTTGTACTTCGTAATTTTTATACCAGCGAAAAACTATTATTATTAGCAAGAGCCCTCAGCAATGCGATTCCTATTGTACGGAAGCTTTTGTATTTAGTGGCATTTCAGTAATTGCTCGTTGGAAATGATCTGATGAACTTAACAAAATCGATGTTCTGACAATTCAACTTCCGTGCGCAAACGGCGGGAATTTTTTTCCAAAGCAGTTCTGTTTATTACAGTTAAATAAATACGGAATCTTGGAATATCTCGCTTATCTAAAACAATTACAATTAATTTATTTCCTATAAGTAAAAATCTGGTGTGATACATGCACACAACTTCCTTTTACAGTGATCTTACAATTAGCCAAAATATTCGATTTTTAATTTTGAACCATTTGTCAAACATTCTCAAAAAATATAAATTCTACAAAAATCGTGCAAAATAGAGCGTTAGTTGAAGAGACAAATTTTCTCCAAAATTTTAAGCTGAATTCAAAAATGTAATAATATAATGGGTGTTCTATTTAAAATAGAAAAAACAAAAGAAATCCATTTTAGAGGTATTTAACTAGAAAATCACCTATCCACATTAATACACATTAAAAATGTAAAGTTTGGAAAAAATCGTCAGAGCCGTTTTTGAAAAAATCTAAAAAAACTAAAAAATCACAAGAGTAAACACCATACTTCCGGTTATGCGACTTTCTTCATAAGCTTGCTGTCGTATCTAGATAGTACACAAACCTTATATATAAAGTTTCAACGCTATACTTCTTTTCGTTTTTGAGATATTCTGTTCACAGACAGACACACAGCCACACACACACAGGCAGACGCACAGATCAATGAACATGTTTTTTTGGGCTCAGAGGACTTTAAACCGTGAAGATTTGTTGAAAACTCGAAAACTTCGAATCTTTGGGGTGAATCCAAAACAACCTTTACGGTAAAAGGAAGTAAAAATGAAACTGCACTGTAAGCAAAAGTTAATAATTTCAACATGACATTGACATATTATAAAGTACGGTACGTACACACACAGTTATGTTATTTTCAACAAATTTAATTTATTTGAGGAATACAGAATAATGAATTGTCAAATTTTGCTTTGGTTTTCGTAAATTTGTTGTTATTAACTGTACCTTACACTGTTAAAAATCTACAACGCCTACTTAGTGTACCAAATGGAGTGAATACGGCAT
>OW679194.1:208193269-208233479 GCA_940337035.1 Agriotes lineatus
CCAACAATCGTTAAAACATACGGACCATGTACAATTCTACAACTAATGACGTCAACGTGAAGCTGTTATAAAATAGAATGTTTTACTTGATGGGCATATAAGTTGAAATCGTTTATTTGAAAGAAAATGTATATACTAGGATGAATGATTCTCCACTGATGATATAACATTTTTTGTTATTTGGATATGTTTAAAGTTATTTATTTGGTCGATACACATCGAATAAAGTTTAAAAAAATTGTAAATCTTCTATTTTACTTCTGTTCTAAACAATAATTTATAAGTGTTATAAATAATGCATTCATTTACAAGCAATAGTATATGTTTCTACTTACAGTTATCCATACTTGTCCATACTGAAAATAATAAGAATGCTATGCAAACTGTTGTCTTTCGGTTTGCTTTAGAAGATTAGAAAAATAATTCATAGTATTTTTTTACATTATGGTAAGCGAAATAACAACAGCTAATATTATTGAAATCTGCTTTTAAAATTTTTGACTAGAGACAGCAGGGGCAAGAAAAGTAGACTATAAATAACGCACGTTTTAACATAAAAGCTTTATGAATCATAATTATTTTCAGAAGATATAGAATTCGGAAGCACAAAGTTAATATCCGAGTAGGAAAATAGTCATTATGAAAATATGAAAGCAAGGTAAATACATAACGATATACAGGGAAAGTCGAGCGTTGATAATTTGACCTTCGTGAAATGAAGATTATGAATAGGATCAAAATACATATTTGCAGCAGGGGAGTGGGAAAGAGTTTTGATGATTGTGTTACTACATATTCAGGTGTGTTACCAGAGGTAATGATTTTTGAGCACTCGCAGAAACAAAATGGGATAGTTGTTGAACACTCATTTCGATTTGCTAAATTGTAGTAGTACTATTAACGTTTACTGTAACTGTACTCACATAAAAACATTTTATACTTCATTACGCGTATTAGGTTATTATTAGGAAACGAAACATGATCTGTTATACTGCTCTGTGACACGATGATTATAAAACGTATTATTGATTGAATTGTTTTCAGATTTAATGTTATTATATTTTTTCTAGTTTTACATGGGATTAAAACTTCAGAATATGAAACTTTTCGTTAACTGATCGCAACATTTTTTATTGCATAAATGCTTCCATGTTTAAGTTTATCTATAAAACTACATTTTAGTTAGACTAATTCTCCATGTAAATAATTCACTCATGTGACAAATCGAGTTTCTGGAAGCAAATATAATTGATAACCTTGTTTTAGCAATGTTTTGTAATCAAAATTATTATTCTTCAATTTAGAAGAAACTGGAGCTAAAAATAAAAAACATAATTGTCCTTTATTTGATTCACCTGTGTAGTTTCTTTTTAATTATCAACGTTCCTCTTAAAGAATAGGAGTATTCTTTTGATGAGCAATTCAAAAAGTAATTGCGTCGCTTTCAAAAGGCAGATCAGGAAAATAAGGCTATTCAAACCTATTATGAACTCATTTCGTCTGTTTGTTAGGAATGTTTTCGCATATGAAATTGTATATACAAAAAATCTGGTGCGATACACGCACACAACTTCTTTTACAGTGATCTTATAATTAACCAAATATTTGATTTTAAATTTTTAAACATTTGTCAAAAATTTTAAAAAATTACAAATTCTACAAAAACGGTACAAAATAGAGCGTTAGGTGAACTAAAAATTCAAAAATGTAATAATATACCGGGTGTTCTATTTAAAATAGGCGTTAATAGAAAAAAATTTAAAAAAACAAAAGAAATCCATTTAGAAGTATTCAACTGGAAAATCACCTATATCACATCAATACACATTAAAAATGTAATCAAAATGTGAAGTTTGAAAAAAATCGTTGGAACCGTTTTTGAAAAAATCGAAAAAAACTGAAAAATCACAAGAGTAAACATCTACTTCCGGTTATGCGATTTTCTTTAAAAGCTTGCTGTCGCATCTACATAGTACAAAAAACTTATATGATATTCTGTTACAGACACACACACAGACACAGACAGACCAATGAACAAAAACATGTTTTTGGGTTCAGGGGACTCTAAAACGTAAAGATCTGTTTAAAACTCAATTTCTAATTTTTGGGGTGAATGCAATATTTCCTTTATTGTAAAAGGAAGTAATAAATTGGACAAAATTTTATAGCCTTTCTAATTAAACGTTTAGCGATGCGAACCTTTCTAAACTTTCTGAATAATTGAAGGTCGAATGTGCTAATTTTAATTGGTCTTTTATCTTCTATTCGCTCTATAGAGTTGATACATTTATAAATATTCTAATTTTTTATAAAAGATATCAGACCGCACAAAGTTGAGAAACGTCCGTTAAAACTGTAGTTTTTCTGTAATTTCCGGCGTATTTGTTAAATAATTGTATGTGAGATAAGCAACTCTAGTACATTTTTTAAAGAAATTAAACGCAAATAAAGATATTTGTTGAGAATTATCACAGAGAAGAAATAACTTCATGAGTACATATATGTAGTTAATTGACACATTTCATTTTTCTTTTATAGATTACTGGAACCACTTCAAGCAACTAAAATTCTTGTGTTCAATAAATGACTCAACCGTACTTCTCCATACCTGGCGATGAATCATTTAATAGAAGAAAATCAATAGCGACATCTACCCCCTTCCTTGTAATACTCCTGAAATTTGACGGCTGTTGTATATGATAGCTAACCTAATTTAATGTAAATATTTTAATGCTAACCTTTCCCGCTGAAAAGTAGTTGAATGTCAGTGGGTGGCAGGTTTCAGCTAATACAATTAGATGTAATGGATTTTTAAACAGAAATAAGCTAGCTAATGAGGCAATTAAAGTAATTAGCTAGGGGTTCTTATTTTTACTTATAAATTTATATTATTAGAAAACCCCCCGAAAGCCTACAAGTATCACACTAGTTGCAGTCTCAAAGTCTAGACTTTATGGCTGCTCGTTAGGAATCCATACTACTCATTCGTGTTTACTTTTTCCAGTGAGTCATGTTATTGATTTAAACTATTAAATTTCATAATGGAAACTGAAAACAAATATATTATTTATGCCGAAATAAGCCCATACTGAACGCTGAAAACAAATTTATATAGGATAATTGCAATATTATAGAGTGCAGAAAGGTAGTTATGTATGTTTGTCTCTCTAATTAAGTTACAATGCGTATATTTTAGAATTTAAAGGATTGTTCTAGATTTTCCTTTATTAATGTACTTTTATAACTGAATTTTTAAAATTATTTATTTAGTACGCTTTAGAAGGTAAAATATAAATTTCATCTCATATTTCAGCATGAATATAAGCTTTATTTAATGCAGAGCAGCCACTAAACATTTTTAAAATTTAGTTGAATATAATATAACACTTTTATTTATTTTTATAATAACACGAAAAGCTCACGTAGTGACTGTTCTTTATGACAAATTAATAGTAGCGCTGTGCTAAAAGTTTCAGATACCAATAGTATTTATATTTATAAGAAGAAAGCAACCTATGCTACTTACTTATACACTATTTTATTAAATAACTAAAATCAGTAGCAGCTTTCATTGTAAATAAATTGCACACAGGAAATATGCTAAAAAAGATAATTACTTATTTAAATATGAACAGAATTTAAATTGTTTTTAGAGAATTTCATAAGTTGTATTCAGATCTGTAAAAGGATTTACCTGATACATTCAAAACGTATCGATACATAAAATTGTTATTTAATATCAAGTCATGAAAGGTATCATTTAGTGGAAGAAGGAGCATATTGTACTAGATTGCAAGGCCGAGTACTTTTAAGCCCCTGAGTCCAGTAGAATAACTTTCATGACATGGTATATATAAAATTTTACCCGAAATCGCCAATAAAGTCAAACTAAAGGGTAAAACCGATTCATAACCTTGAGATTTTGACAATCGTTTACAAAACGAGTGATCAGGTGTGAAGAACATTAAGTTTCTAGAAAGTTAACCATTACAGGACTAGTACAGTAATAGCGGTCAGGTAAAAATATTACTGTACTAGTCGTGTAATGGTTAACTTTCTAGCCTCAGAATAGCCTTGAAAGTTTGACTTTCTTGACGTTTTTAGGTAAAATATGTTAATTACGTTGTTCAATTCTGGAATGGTTGACTATAAAATTCGAAAATCGATAAAGATTTCAATATCCAATATTTAAAAGATGTTATGATTCATAAACAACATTTGTTTTTTTTTATATAAATCAAACTCAAGACGCCAAACTCTTATAATCATTCTCTTCGCTAATCGGTTTTCTATACCCTTCTAAGTCCATTTTCAACAAACGTTAAATGTTTTTAAATACCTGCAAATATATTACTGGTTTGTTCTAGAAATTATAATTTATTTACAGCTTGTCAGCAGCAAAATTTAAAATTCGAATCCCTTTAATGAATCATGTTGGAAACGGCCGGTACATATTTGAAATTCTAAAATGAGTTCAACCTGTAAACTACAGATTGCCATAAAATCAATGTAGTGCATTGGAAAATCAAGTATATCGTAAGAGACCGGAGAACCCCAATATACGAGTATAACTTATTAATGCTAAGTGGTCAAAGGCTCACGCTAGTATCCCTGGAAATGGGAATATCATTCTCTGCGTGCCAGTAAACCTAAGATTAAATTTTTTTATGCGAAATCAAAACTGCAAAATCGATTACGACCAGATGGGTAAAGCTTCGAGTTTGCAAATTTCTTATTTCGCTTTCAATTTTATTACGTTTTCCGAATATAAAAATGTTTATGGGTGGGAATGGTCGACTTATTTAACTGCAGAAGTTGAAAAGTCAAACTAACAGCTGCAGTTTATATGTAAATTTGGCTTGATAGAAACTGTACTTACTGCGGAAAGTCTTATATTATCTTATCACAACGTGCGTTGAAAAAGTGTAAATAATAGTTAATTACATTTACAGTGGAAAAAATATAAATAATAGTGTATTGCATTCCCTTTTATTCCCCTTTCATTTAATTTCGATTAAGATATTGACAACGTTGCTACACATTGTTAAAAAAATAACGGAAACATGAATGTGCTATAAAATAAAAAAGTTAAATTACGGCTGAACCTTATGTACATAAAACCCAAGAGAATTTCCAACATTTACGATAAAGTTTATTGTAATCTGGAAACCTGTTATAACTGTTATAAGTATAAGTCAATAAAAACTTACTTGAGCATACAATCAACTTCGAAATGCCTGAATAAAGTTTCGAGGTTTTTTCTCCGCTGATGCTGCACCAACATTGTGGAAGTTCTTTCTTCCTAAATTAATCCAATGGGAAACAAAATCAATTATTTAAAATGTAAAGGTTTGGCTTAGAAAGGCTCGCTTGTACCTAATTGCCGATGCTGTTAAATCAGCTCGATGGGATTTAGCTTTATCTAACGAAGGGATTAGATAAATATAGCATACATATGAGTTTACTTAGAAAACTGCAAGTAACATGTACACATTCTTGTAGTTGATTGAATACACAGTTTTGTAAATTCGCGATAAATTGCCGCCACTACACAGAACTCAAATATCGTCTCCAAAAATCCGGTTATATAAACTCCCACATACTAAAGTATATTTGCTTTGTGCAGATGTCCGGACCTAACACCCCCAGCCCTACTGGAAATGGATGTGGAGCCATGGAAACCTCAGGCAATGGAAATGAACGCATCGAGCCACCAGCAGTTCGAGACGTCTATACAACGGAAAGCGAAACTCACACACCTAGCAAGGAGGAAATTGAGACTAACGAAAAGAACCTTCAGCAAAGCGCTTCCTATTTGGGACAACTAGTTTTCAAGCTCAGGTATAGTTTTAAACTAGTGTTTCCCCAATTTACGACATACCTCTTTTGAGGTATATTTGTGTAGATTTTACCAACGTACCCCACTTTCGACAAAAATAATTATAGGCCAAGCAACAGGGGGCTAAACCGGACTTACTCGGAAAAAATCAAGAAGTTTAGCACATTGCTAATTTAACACAGTTTTATATTCTGAGTAACATACAAATTTTGCGACCTTGGTGCGTTCCGCACGTTCTGCCAAGTTGGAAAAATTGTGGAGGCTCAACTTCTATACAGTTTTCGTCTACAACATTTTTTGTGAAATAGATAGTTAATCTCGTGTAAATTATAGTATATTTCTTAAAATTGCATAAATGCTCCCTTATCACATGAAATTGTTCACGTCATTGATTAGTTATTGATTAAATTTTCAAATATACTCGTTTCCAAACTACCCTGAAGTAGCATAAATAGTGCGTTTTCTACTTCTCTAGTCTAAAAGACGAAGGAAGTATTGTAATCGCGAAAAAATCACCGTTAGAGAATTCTTCGTATCTTCACGTTTCAGGATACATAAATGACGAAAAACAAGTTTTCTCAATTCCGTCTGTCTGTTTATCTGCCTGTCTGTCTGTGGCCGGTATAAATCAAAACCTATTTGTGGGAGAAATACGATATTTTGCATGCGGATTACATGCCTTCCTGGCATAAAACTAAAAAATTTCGATAAAATATATACAAGCTGAGCACCTTAAAAAATTTATTCTGATTGTTTCTGCCTTAACTTAAGGACTATTTCTTTAATGAAGGTAATATTTTGCACATAGCTCAGGTTTTTACCCTTGACGAAAAAGGGCATATTTTGGACCCAACAGATACAGGGTGAGCACCTTAAATAATTTTTTGTTTATATTTGCTCTAACTGAGAAATAGATAAAAGTGATAATTGGCACATAGCTCAGGCTTTATCATTGGCGAAAATGTGACCCCACATACAGGATAAATGTTGTAAGGGACGAAAAAGACCAACAAATAAGTGTGGTTCGTTTAATGAACATTAAAGTTCGAATTCCATCGCCTGTAAAATTTTTTTATTTGGAAATTGCAGGAATTCGTATTACAAAGTGTTTCCTTTCATTGTTTCAGTATTATTAGGAACGTTAAGATATTTTTACCTACAGTTTCCTTTGATTTTTAAAATCGTTTAGTGTCATAACGTCCACTTGCGAGGGAATTTCTGAGTAAAGCTCTTTACAGATTTTTTTATTGTAGTTTCTCCATTTGACCTTAATCCACATCAGTGATTTTGGTAGATTTTTATACTTGTCTTCGTGTTGATGGAAGGACCAAGTTTGTTCACTTCTACTTCTGTAGTGCTTGACTGAGTGTCATCCTCTTCTTCTGCTTTCTTTTCTGCAGAAAATTCTTTCTTAGCAACGTATGCCGGCAGTTTCGATTTGTTCATTTTTTCCGAATTCGTTTAAAATGTCAGCAACTTTTTCGCAGGACTGTTGGTTGCAGTAAATGCAAATTAGTGAGAACTTTAACCATGCTTTACTGCAGCCACATCTTGAGCCGTATTCTTTTTGCATTTACAAGAAAAAATGTAAGCAGAACTTCAGGAACAGGATCTTTAGTCGTTCTGACTGGAGTAAGTCCACTCTTACTGCTCTTCCAGCCTCATTCTTGCGGGTTTTTGTAAACACCAAACCAAGTGTCAACTTAATGGTAGATTTGGAATGACTGCTATTGTGCTGCTGGTGCTGTAAGTGCAAGTGAAGCACTATATATTATTTTGTCACTGATCTGGCGAAATGATGGTGCTCTGATTTAATTGATCGAAATTTCAAAGCATCTTCAGGAACTTCTTCTTTTTTTGACCGAAAATTACAGACGTCGTGTTATAATCGCCAAAAGCGTGCAAAAACAACATTTTATCTGTCCTGTTCGTTCAACCTGCAAACTTTGTGGTGATTAAACTTCTTCTGCAGTTCTTCATTTGCCTGGTCTTAGGAAAAAAACATTTGGATAACCTTTCGCCGATACTGCTAAAAGAACAAGGCGGGAATTTCTTCTCCTCCAATAAAAAAAAATTATAATGATGGCATATTAATCGCTGTCTTTGCAATCAATGTGTCAACATCTGCTGTTGCCTGTTGAATGATAAAATTTTACTTTTCGAATCTGTTCTTGACCGTGGAAAAAGACGACTCTTGTTTTTTTTCGTTGGTTAGAAATCTTGCATGTGTGTATGTCGTGATTACTGACTCGTAAAAAATACATCAGCGGGAAGTTTGTCTTTTTAATCAGAGAAGTCGTTCTGCACTTTTTTGTTTTTATTAGCTGCCTTAGCTTGAAATTCGTCAAAAACAATCATTGCGTTAGAACCGTAGTGTCTGCACGATTTGTATGTATTTGACTGCTTCGAGGGCACAGATATTAGTATAAATAATAATTAAATAAGAAAAAAATCAACAACGAGTACAATTTCGCGTGACCAGGAAGCATTTATTTTAAGAAATACAGTCACGTGAGATTATAACTTTAACGAAACCTGTAGAGAATTTGGTCCTCCATAATTTTTATAATAATATTTTTTTGTCTATGATATTCTGGTAAGGAGATACTATTGGATGCCATTTTTCCAAAATGGCTGAGCGAGCGGACAGGCACCAAGGTATGTTATTTATAATATGAAACTGTACTAAACTCCATTTTGCAAAACTTCATAATATTTTTTCAAACAAAAATACCTTAGAGGGAATTGTGTAACTGTTTCACAATATGATGTAAGCAAAATTTTTGTTGAAAATAAAAATACACAAATTAATAGTATTATTAGATACAAATACAAATAATTAAAACTGTTTAATGGTTGAATCTGTTCCATATTATTATATCTATACCATAAAATCGATGGCCTCGTTCTTTGTATGTATGTACATATCTTTGATCGCTATCTCCTCCGAAGATGCTGGACCGACTAAATTGTATGATAGCTTAAAATTTTGCTAATTTTTAGACTTAGATCGTATGCCGGTTTTTTATTTAAAAAAGAAGTACGATAAAAGTATTCATTTAATTAAATCGTGTAATTAGCGAAGCAAAGCGTAGCTCCGGTGATTCACTAGTCAATTCTATATTTTTACAACTCTTGCAAATAAGACGTGAATCACATTTTCAATTATACTCATAACAATCTCAAACATTTGTCCATCAAAGCACAGTATGTGGGCAATTACATTTGGATCGATGTTTTCTCACTATTGTTCTCATGTTCGCTGGCTATACTAGCTATTATTTTCGATATGCACATGAGAATTTCCAATTCTCGTACAATAACTATGTGAGCACAGAAATAGAACTATGTTATTAGCTGTCGTTTTATGCATAGCATAGCGTTTCAATAGGATAATTGTAAGGATGTTACTAATATGGATGTCACTTGTAGTTGTTCTCTGCATGTCATTTTTTGGCAGTGGTATACACCCTAGACAGTAGAAAAAGTCCGATAAAACATATCACTTGTAGTTATGAAAATTTAATTGAACTGCTTCAGTTTATCTCAAACTTGGCATAATCAATGTGCAGTAGTAGTATTTCAAAGTGACTTCTAATACAGACGTGCCGGTTTACAAGTAAAGGTGATACAGATATGTACAGGTGTACAGGTAAAGGTAAGTGCATTTAAGGGGTGTCACATAGGGGGCAGAAATGTTGGGGCAGGTGCAGGTAAACAGTTATGGTAGGTCATGTGTCCTCACATCAGTACACTTGTCATGCCTTTGATTCGCACCGAGGCTCGTCGGATTTGTAGCCAACACACTTAAAACGGTCCGCCAACCTTTTTCATTTTTACCTCCTTTTACAATATAGGAAGTATTGGATTCACCTCAAAAATTCGAAATTGAGTTTTCAACAGATCTTCACGTTTTAGAGTTCACTGAACCCAAAAAAACATATTCTTGTTCATTGGTCTCTCCATCTGTCGGTGGTCTGTGTGTCTGGCTGTGTGTCTCTCTGCCTGTGAACAGAATATCTTAAAAACGAAAAAAGGTACGGCTTTGAAACTTCATATATAAGTTTTGGGTACTATCTAGTTGCGACAACAAACTTTTGAAAAAAACTGCATAACCGGAAGTACGGTGTTTACTCTTGT
This sequence comes from Agriotes lineatus, assembly GCA_940337035.1. NCBI lineage: Eukaryota > Metazoa > Arthropoda > Insecta > Coleoptera > Elateridae > Agriotes > Agriotes lineatus. Next base: position 208,203,249 of record OW679194.1, read on the forward strand.
AATTTTTCAGTTTTTAAGAAATGTTTTCAAAAACGGCTCTAACGATTTTTTTCAAGCTTTCCATTTTTATTGCATTTTTAATGGGTATTGATGTGAGATAAGTGATTTTCAAGTTGAATACCTCTAAAATGGGTTTCTTTTGTTTTTACTTCCCTCGTCTGAAAGAATAATTAATGCTCTTTTGAGATTATATGTGAAAATTTCTCTTCAACTAACGATCTATTTTGCACGGTGTCTGTAGAATTTGTAATTTTTCAAAAATTTTTACAAATGCTTAAAAATTAAAAATAAAATTTTTGGCTAATTATAAGATCACTGTAAAAGAAAGGTGTGTGCGTGTATCACACCAGATTTTGTTATAAGTTTTCTTAAATGTTAACTTCTGCTAAATTCATTATCGCAATAATTATTGAGAACAAATTCAATAAACTCAGACTGATAACATGCCTAATAATAATGGATACTGATGGCGGTATAATAAAAATTCATCAAGTGTCAGATGTTTACAATTATAATACTAAGTTTGCATGTGTCGGATTGATATAATAGAGTAGCCCTGTGGCTACCAATTCCAGGATCCTCGGTTCGGATCCGAGGCCTGGCACTTTCATTTTTACTATTGTGGGAAGACTTTGGAACACACATGACCTACCACAGCTGTTTACCTGTTCCTGTGCCACCATTTCTACCTTCTACATGTCACCATTTAAATGCACTCACCTACCTTCAACTGTACACCTACATACCACTTAAATGCACTTACTTTTACTTGTATACCCGTACATTTGCATCACCTTTAATCTGTCCTAGAAGTCAGTTTGATATACTGCTTGTTAGCTTGCTTAGAGGTAGACTACCATTATAGAGTTTAAATGAAATTTATCCACCGTATCAGGCAAAGACTATGAAATATACGAGGGGCACTAGATAAATAATCTAACTAGATATGAAAATAAATGAGTATAACAGCAAGCGTCATTGTATTGTAATACACAACGTTTTACAGTTATTTTTCAAAATATCGTCCAGAGTCAAAGGTAGCAGATATCCCTGTGATCTTGAGGATATTCGAGTCTTACACATTTTGTTTGAAATGCTTGGGCTGCGCAAGATCTCAACCACATGGGTTTCAAGACCTTTGATTTCTGGAAAGAAAGATTGTGATCGAGATATTTCTTTAAGGAGTTTGGATTTATTGAAAATCGAGACACTGTGCAAAATAGTGACAGGAGATGAAACCTGGCCCCATATTAGAATTCGGAAACTAAACAATAATCAATGAAGTGGCCGATAAGGACTTAACGACTCCACAAAAGATCGAACACAAGTGTCTACAGGCAAGCTTACGGGGACGGCTTTTTTACCATTAGGGAATTATTTTAATTTATTACATGACGAAAGATAAAACAGTCACCGCCAGTGCCTATGCTATCACATTTGAGAAACTAGATCGTACTATACAGGAAAAGAGTTTAAATTTATAGAAGAAAGAGACCTGATTCTTCGAGACAATGTAAAAGTGCACAAAACCTAATCTGTTCAAAATTCCTTGATCTAGAGAGTATAGCTCTGATATGCCTGTGCGACTATTATTTATTCAGATTTAAACGGAAATCTACGAGGCCGTCGGTTTTCTTCTGACGAAGAACTTCAGCGGACTGTTTGCAGCTATTCTGCTGAGCAGGAAAAATACTTCTGAAATAGGAAAAATTGCAGGAAAAATGGAAAAAGTGTGTATAGTTGGGTGGTGACTATATTGAAAGTAAAAATAGAATTAGTGCTCTAAGTCTTTTCCTCCTACCCTAGAAAGATTATTAATCTAGTGTCCCTCGTATATTGTAACTACATAGTAAATACGTAGTAAATTGTAACATAAACTGTACGTTAACGATAACAGAATCGTTCGTTTCTCTGGTTTGTTATTATATACCGGCATAAAGTACAGTGTCGCTTTTATATAACATCGATTCAAGATAAAAGTCCTGGCCCATTTCCATTTCTGAAACAGGAAAGGCACAATGCATACATGTTTCTGTCGAGTCCTATCATATTAGTAGCTGAAATATAGGAGAGCAACCCGACTTTCAGAAGATTCATATATGTTGCTTGTCATTTCCCTCGGTTGGTTCTACAAACAACTATCACAGCGGAAATATAAATTCAATTGCAAGGAATGGATACAACGAAGTTCTGTGAGTGGTTGAAAAATAAGCTTTTCCTAACAAATGTAAGTTGGCTTCTTTACTAAGGGGAGAAACTGTCCCCTTTGAAGTTGCTGTAATAAATCTTGTTTGCTCAACCCTTAATTAAAGCGAACTCGAAGTAAATATAATAGCTGGTGTAATATTATGACCAGCTATGAAATTTCTAATCACTAAACTAGTGCTAAGTATTAGGTCTCATGTTGCTTTAAAGCTTACATTACAAATCGGTATATGTATAAACAACAAAGTCGAGGAATAAAAAGGGAACAACTAAAAGTTTAATTACTTTAATCGAAAAATTTACTATTCTGTTAATACGTTATTGTTGCAATGCACATTTCTTTAAAGGTATATAATAATCATTATTTTCTTCTGATTTAGTATTTGTTGTTTATATGTGTGCTACAAGGTATATAAATCAGTCCATAACGTTCTAGGGCGTAATGATTACGCCTGCTCATTATGCCCTCTCATAATGAGTGGGTGTAACGATTTACTGCCTAGGGCTTTATAGGTAGCTTTTCAATTCATTTACGTATTCAAAACAAAAAAGTACCTACGGTAAAATTATTTTAAACCCGCTTGAGTTATCTTTTTAAGGCAGTGCCGGAGATTTGTAAAAATTCAAAATTGACGCAAAATCTGCAATGTTGGTCAGAGAATTGGAAAGACACATTTATTATCAAAGCGGTTAAGGCTTAAGGCTGCTGATGTTCCGAGCTTTGCGATCTTCAGGGCAGAGCGTCTCTAACGTCTGATGCAGAAAGAATCGTACCTGGAAAAAGCAGCTTCCTTCAGTTGTATCAACGGTAACTTTAAGAGGTCGTGGCTGTTGCTCGTCGTTTTACCAAAGATAAACTTTTTAAAATTAAAAGCTATATTAGATTTCAAGGAGAAAAGGAAATGTATGCTCTTATAAGATGGGACGTAAGTCTGTGTCAGCGGATCACAAAGTTTGTTAGTTAATATGTAACAGTACGAGTATTTACTTTATTAAATGATTTTATATTCTTTTCATCATTCATGAATTTGCATACTTTTTTAAATTTGAATGAATTTTTATTTAATGGTTTTTTTGGTCCTTAGAAAATTTATATGTGCACTAGAACTCTTTTTCTGTATTGTTTGCTATGCGTCAAGATGGAGAAACTTTTCATTGTTGAATATTGCCTACAATGTTTCACTTGGCGTTAGCTATTTTTTAATTGTAGTAAATCAATCAATTCTGCATTTCAGATATAAGCACGACAAAAATGCTTTAATAGTCTCGGTGGTTCGTTGCCGAGATCTTCCAGCCAAGGACCCCAATCTGGGCTCGAGCGACCCATACGTCAAGCTCCAGCTTCTCCCCGATAAGCAGCATAAAGTGAAGACTCGTGTTTTGCGTAAGACCAGGAACCCAGTCTACGACGAAGATTTTACATTCTACGGCATTAACTTCAATCAACTCCCCAGCATCACCCTTCACTTCGTAGTCCTCAGTTTTGACCGCTACTCCAGAGACGATATTATCGGGGAAGTTTTCTGTGCCCTGAATACCGTGGATATTAATCAAGCTGAAAATCAACAGATCGCGCTCTGTAGAGAAATCCAACCCAGAAGCCTCAAGGTATGTATCTGTTTACGTAGGACCACGTAGCTGATCGGCCAGAGGGTTTGAACTAACAGTGAATTATCTGAAAAAGATTTTCTATAAAAGGGTAGTAATTTAATCATCTCTCACAACTATTTTATAACATGCATCGCTGATCTTGCGGCTGAATGTATGACGTTCTTTTAAACCAAGATCGTTTATTAACTTATTTCAGCTATAACAGCCCAGTCAGAGCGCTGGTTAATGTGGGTCGTAAGAAAGAGAAAAAATTCAAATAACAAGAAATTAAGTACAATTAATTTCTAAGCAATATTGCAATATGCTGTTACATTAAATATAAGGAAGTTGCTTACAATAAAAGTTAGTAAAACAGAAAAATTACTCCAGCATAAGAAAAATGTATTCAATAAGTCTTCTGCCAGAAAATGTAGATACTTGTGTTATTTTCTGCAGTTATGACTATCTCTAAATGTAATTCGCGCTTATTAAAAACGAATATATAAGCTTGTAATGGAACTATGTACATATCTGAGGCGTTTACATGTTTTTATACAATACAGCCTGAGCTATATGCCATGCAGGTTTATAGAAGCTTTTCAAATTGTATATAATTCTAGAAATGCCAACTTGTATAAGAACCAGACGAATTAGTTCCAATTTTCTTTGAAATCTATATGAAAGTTATTTAGCGTGGTGTTAATTTTTTTCAGTGTAATTTATTAATATTTTTTTAAAGATGAAAATGTAACTGTACTTGTGACATTTAAACGATATTTCTTAGTCTAGAACTAGATCGGCTGAGACTAGTTGATAGAACTGGGTTTTAACAAAATGGTGCGGCAGCTATACAGCAAGAAACTAGATAGCGGCGTGGCACTGCGAATATTATTCACTGATCTTAATCGTTTTAAATTCCACATTCCTCTAAAAACAGCAGCTTAGAGATATATTTTTACGATAAAAATGCCAAATTACAGTAAATACAAAACTCTTGGTTTGACAATTTGAGGAGGTTGAGTCTTAATGGTAGTAGTAGGCAACACAATTACATCGTACCAAAAGTATTCTCCTTTGTCTTCTTTGAATCCGCGCTTTAATTTTTAAAATAATTATGGTAATTATAAATGTTGCTGTTTTATTGTTTAATTAACTCGATTATTCCATAATGGTTGCTACATTTTCTAACGAAGCACTGTGAAATTAATGTGGTCCTTATATTAGTATTTGTTATAATATTTGTACCTATACACTAAAATATGAAAGAGAGTAATTATGCCATTACATTGTATTCTTATGAAGCAGATACTAAACAGGAGAACTAAGGAATAATATTTCACGCTAATGTACTATTTAGTGAATTTTGCTATTATTTTGTTAATTATTTAATTTCAAGAACGACTTCTACAGTATTATCATTTATCACATTTATCGTTTTTCTTGATTTGGTTTGACTCGCATTTATTTATACATATGTAAAAATATTGCATCATGTTGAATGATAAGTGATGTTTGTCTTTAGTTACCTATGTGAAGTATTTAGTTTTTAAGCGTATTCTTCTTAATATCATTTATCAAAAATCATTTTAAATTGAAAATACTTAATGATATTTTCAATTAAAAAATTCTTAAAAGTGATCTTAAAATGGAATCTAAAATTGAGATAAAAAATTTTCTTTTCGAACTTAAAATTGAGCTAACAATTAAAAAATCAAAAGTTACACTTCACCGAATTTTCAACTACGAACTAAACTTGGTCCTCTTCGCCGTAATATTTTTAGACCGTTCAATACCACTACACTGTAATGAAAACTTTCTTGAGGTAAAAATACTATAAACCTCTTAATAAGTTAAAAGTTAGATAAATTAATAATGATCATTTAAAAAAGAATTACGAAAATAACAAAAAAGAAACGTTTTCTAACTATTATAGCAGTTCTCACATATTTATAAGAAGTATTTTTCTTATAAATGATCCGACTATTTTAATAGCCAATTTTTACGAGTAATTTCTTTGAACATTACAAACATCCTCTAGCTATTAAATGCAAATTGTCAGCTTACGAAAAGCTCTCAATAAAAGTGATAAACAATGCCGTTTATACCTTTTTCTTCACATGAAAACCTGCTGACGCAGTGTCATTTACTGTTTCTGGAAATTCGTAGTGAAAGGAGGCACTCAGATAGATGGAAATCGTTATTCAGCTCGTATTCTGATTAAAAGGGCTCAGCTGGCCGTGGTTTGACGTGTAGGATGTAAAAAGCATGCAAATGCTTCAACGTTTTGAACCTCCTACATATTTATCTCGATTTTCGTTTGTTTGCCGAATTATACGTTGCCATCTATATTTGCTTAATTGCTTTTTATCTGCTTTTACACACTCTTTAAAGTAGCGTTAATACGTTAATGCTTTGTGAAATGAAAATGTACTTCAATATTCTCCATACTAGGACAACTATGACGTATATATACGTCACTATTTATTAATGAAGTCAATATAATAGTAATTTACGATACAAGTGCGTAAAGCTAGTCTTAAGTCAGCAGTGGGGCAGAGTTACAACGCGTGTGAGCGAGCGTTGTAAGCCCCGCGAGGAACTAAAGATGCTTTACGCATGTGTATCGTACAATATTTTTTCTACTCCTGTAACTAAAATGCCATTTAACATACTAACATACACGTCGCTAAGTGACCTTTTAATCATGCCTTCATAACCTATGACTAAAGAGCCTCTTAGTCATCAGCTGAAAATGGCAACGATGTTTTAGTCATGGGGTGAAGTAAGGTTCAAATAGTATTTGCTTTATTAGCCACAGCCAAAACTAAAATCAAGTTAGTTTTCAACCGTCACTTTGACGTTTGTCAAGCATAATTTAACCTAATATAATAAATGTCAAAATTTTAATGAAATAATAAATGATGTTATATTCTCTAAATTTGTGGTCGTAGAAAAAGTATAGTACGCAACTCGTTTTATAAACTTATTAGTCACTCATGTGACTCGTGACTAAAATGACGTTTATAAAACTTGATACATAATATACTATTATCTACGATAGAATCTAGAAAACACGGTAAATATAAAAAAAATAAATGTAAATTATGAATACTAACAACCAGTCGTAATTTTGCATGGTTAAAAATTTTAAAATACGTTGCTACTGACGATGTGAACTAATGAAAACATGTTATTAAACAGTCGTTTTACAAACTTAAACTGCCAACTAATAGATAATTTTACACACTGTCGTAGATAAAAGTATATTATGTATCAAGTTTGATAAACGTCATTTTAGTCACGAGTTTTATTAATCACGAGCGAAGCGCAGCGGAGCGAGTGTTTAATGAAATGAGTGACTAATAAGTTTTATAAAACGAGTTGCATACTATACTTTTTCTACGACCCAAAATTTAGAAAATATAACATCATATTATTTCATTAAAATTTTGACATTTATTATATTAGGTTAAATTATGCTTGACAAACGTAAAAGTGACGGTTGAAAACTAACTTGATTTTGGTTTTGGCTGTGGCTAATAAAGCAAATACTATTTGAACCTAACTTCACCCCATGACTAAAACATCGTTGCCAACTTCAGCTCATGACTAAGAGGCTCTTTAGTCATAGGTTATGAAGGCATGATTAAAAGGTCACTTAGCGACGTGTATGTTAGTATGTTAAATGGCATTTTAGTTACAGGAGTAGAAAATAGTATATTATGTATCAAGTTTTATAAACGTCATTTTAGTCACGAACTTATTAATCACGAGCGAAGCGCAGCGGAGCGAGTGTTTAATAAAATGAGTGACTAATAAGTTTATAAAACGAGTTGCATACTATACTTTTTCTACGAGCACAAATTTAGAGAATATAACATCTTAGTATTTCATTAAAATTTTGACATTTATTATATTAGGTTAAATTATGCTTGACAAACGTCAAAGTGACGGTTGAAAACTAACTTGATTTTAGTTTTAGCTGTGGCTAATAAAGCAAATACTATTTGAACCTAACTTCACCCCATGACTAAAACATCGTTGCCAACTTCAGCTCATGACTAAGGGGCTCTTTAGTCATAGGTTATAAAGGCATGATTAAAAGGTCACTTAGCGACGTGTTTGTTAGTATGTTAAATGGCATTTTAGTTACAGGAGTAGAAAAAAATATTTAGCCTTCTCTTCAAATTGACAAAAAAAACTGTTGGTGCATTTCTTCTTAAGTATTCAGAAAACCTTGCCTGTTCTTGTTGAAAAATGATTAAAATTTTGTTCTATATCATCTTTACTGGTACTTCGGAATACATATTACTGAACGTTTGACATTTGAAGTAATTGGTGAGCGACTAAGCAGTATGCTAATTTAAATTACTTATCAACAATTAATTCGAATGTTTTTCTGCAGCAAATACGGTAATTACTGAATTTGTTTGCGTGACAGCATTACATCAATAACAACAGTTGACTTTAAATCTAAATCATCTTAAAATTTATTACTATTAATAAAATTTTCAGAATAATTCTGTAAATAACGTAGGTAACGTAACTGCCGTATCAGAGAAGAATATAGATAAAATAAAATAACGAAGTCCTAAATACAATAGGGTAGCTTTTTAGAGATTAAATTTGATATTGATTTGAAACTCAACAATTCCTTCATCCATTTCCTATGACAATTTTCCTTTGTAACACTTAGTGGAACATTTGTTTAACGAAACATAATTTTATGTACAAACAATTTTATTTTAGCTTCCCTTAATTAAAAGTATAATTGAAAATTTTAAAACAAGAATGCGTTGCTTATAAATTAGTATAAGAAAGAAAATTCAAAATATATAATTAAAAATCTGGTGTGATACACGCACACAACTTCCTTTTACAGTGATCTTATAATTAGCCAAAAATTTGATTTTAAATTTATAAGCATTTGTTAAAAAATTTCAAAAATTACAAATTCTGCAAAAACGGTACAAACTACAGCGTTAGTTGAAGAGATAAATTTTCTCTAGAATTTTAAGCTGAATTCAAAAATGTAATAATATACCGGGTGTTCTATTTAAATAGGAGTTAATACAAAACTAGAAAAAAAAACAAAAGAAACCCATTTTAGAAGTATTCAACTGGAAAATCACCTATCTCACATTAATACACATTCAAAGTGGAATAAAAATGTGAAGTTTGAAAAAAATCGTTAGAGCCATTTTTGAAAAAATAAAAAAAAAACTGAAAAACACCTACTTCCGGTTATACGATTTTTTTCAAAAGCTTGCTGTCACATCTACATAGTACACAAAACTTATATATGAAGTTTCAACGCCATACCTCTTTCCGTTTTTGAGATATTCTGTTCACAGACACACACACAGACAGACACACGCAGACAGACACACAGACAGACCAATGAAAAAAAATATGTTTTTTGGGTTCAGAGGACTCTAAAACGTGAAGATCTGTTAAAAACTCAATTTCGAATTTTTGGGGTGAATCCAATACTTCCTTTATTGTAAAAGGAAGTAATAAGAGTGAACGCTACAAAAACAAAGGAATCTGAATTTCCATAATTTCTTCAAGGTATTACCATGTTTGCAAATTCGTACAGTATTTCTAGCACCGTAAATAATATAAATTATTTTACTTATATTATTTTAGTATGGAGTTCTTAGAGAAATGGCTTTAGCTTCACAAAAATGTACATAATGGCCCTGCCAAGATATACGTATGTTCGTGAGAAGAATACTAATTTGTACAATTCAGCAATTCTCAAATTTATTTTTGGGAGCTGCAAGGATTTATTAGCGTTTCATTTAAGATTTATAAATATAAAATAGAAACGAGAGCGTGTGTTACATTATTCACTACCACTCCTGCCTGACCTGGAAAATATAAAATTCTTAGAAAATGGAAAATTTATTGTGTAAAGTTAGATTTCATTTCTCATAATGGAAAACCAATTATAGAAGCTATCTAAGCTATAAGCACGTTGTGATTGCTGCAGAAATGTTCGATTTATTGTGTAAAAAATTGCTTTTCAGCATGATTGTGATTTCTGGAAAAGGGAGCTCTCAACAATATCTAATCAGATCGAAAGGTATAAATTTAGGTTATCAACTTTACTAAGAAATTAATATTATTATTCGAATTGCCAATTAAAGTATCTGTTGAATTGTAATCTAACCATAAGGTACATGTTAATTCTCAGATATAACAGCTCAATAAAGCGTCAAGTAAGAGTTGTTTGTAACAGTTTTCCTATATTATATTAAAATTTTTAAATTGTTTATTACAAAAGTAATAATTGGATTTCTTTGATATGGAATAGACTAGGGTGCCTTAATGTCAATTTGACGCATTTGCTCTTTACCAGGGTACGGACTGATCGTTATCCCCTCTCACTATAAAGTACTTTTGAATAAGACTTTTCTCTTTACTCAATTTTAGTAACAATAACTAACTACCTGACTTGAATTAGCATTCTAATTATGGGATATGTTTCATCATGATACGCGTACATTGGTGTAACATCGCTAATTTAACTTGATCATAGATTAAATAAATAACAATCTCGCCGAATTTATTTGTACACAGTAATACCCAGCACTTTTCCATTATGCAGATTCGAAAATACAGGGCATAGGAAATAGTTTTCATAAATATAGTACAATAAAACACCTTTTTTCTAGAGCAAATGTTAAAGTGTGCTTTAATCGACTCAAAACAAAAGGTCAAGTGTTACTTTAACAGCAAGGGTAGATAAAGTAGCACTTTAACATCAAGGGTAGATAAAGTAATTTTTCTACACACTGTATAGAAAGTCGGCTTTTGCGCCCTAGTTTTAGGAAGCAAAACTGTCAATTTCCCACCAGCGGGAGCCAATTTTTATTTGCTCCCGGCGGGAGCCAATATTTATTTGCTCCGGCATTTGTGTTTATGTCACCATGGATATCACACCAAAGCTTTACAACGTTATGCTGATTTGGAAATTAGACAAAATGTCACTACAGAAATCTAGAATCACGGTAATGATTTACTAAAGCAAAATTTTTGAAATTCCGCGCAATAGAACATGCGTTCGAAGAAAAAATCATATATACATCACTGGAGCAAAGGTTCATTTCCTCCCTTGTGTGTTTAATGCCCTCCGCTAACGCGTCGGGCATTAAATTCACACGCTGGAGGAAATGAATACCTTTGCTCCCTAGATATATAAATAGCTATTTTCTACTCACCGTATAGAAAGTCGGCTTTTGCGCCCTAGTTTTAGGAAACAAAACTGTCAATTTCCAAGCAGCGGGAGCCAATTTTTATTTGCTCCCGGCGGGAGCCAATATTTATTTGCTCCCGCATTTGTGTTTATGTCACCATGGATATCACACCAAAGCTTTACAACGTTATGCTGATTTGGAAATTAGACAAAATGTAACTACAGAAATCTAGAGTCACTGTAATGATTTGCTAAAGCAAAATTTTTGAAATTTCGCGCATTTGAACATGCGTTCGAAGAAAAAATCATATATATATCACTGGAGCAAAGGTTCATTTCCTCCCTTGTGTATTTAATGCCCTCCTCTAACGCGCCGGGCATTAAATTCACACGCAGGAGGAAATGAATACCTTTGCTCCCTAGATATATAAATAGCTATTAATTTTCTAACTTTTATTTAAATTAAATATTACAGCTTCGTATTTTCCTAGCAACCCAATCTAGCTACTGAGATTTTAAAATGTGATTGACTTTCCTTATTTTCTTTTGAAATTGTTAAAGTTCTTGCTATAGAAAACATTTTGTATTATAGACGACGATAAAGTTATTACTATCCACTCTTGAATCATTAACGTCTCGACGTAAACGATTCACTCGTGGATAAAATTTAACTTTATCGTCTTGTATAATAAATTACTATATTCTACAACCGTGTCTAGAATAGATACTTTAAACACTTTAGTTTGTAAAGTATCACTGTTTAAAAATCAGTGCATAAAAGTAAAAAATGTATTTATACAACCCAAAATACATTTAACTTTTTATGCACTAGGGTTTGTAAAGAACTTTTATTCACAACCACATATGTAATAAGATCATTACTGACTTTTAAAAAGTTGGAAAATGAGCTATTTCCAACTTGTAACTTTCCAACCGGTCGGAAAAGCTATTGCCATCGAAGCGGTTGGAAAATAATCCATTGCCGACCGCTGTGTAGGTAGGGACACTGGGAATCTCGTTCATCCATTCATGCACGTCACAATCTGTCCTATCATAATATAATAATTTTTCCAATTATTGTTTAGAATAAAGTGGTTGCGAATAAAATAGTATACATACCACGGTAAAAATGTTCATTCCTTCCTCGAGATAAAGTGGACCTCGAAGCTACGCGTCTCGGTGAACTACTTAATCTCTCGACAGGAATGAACCATCTCGGTATAATATACCTACTATTTCCCGCTGCTGATCATGTAAATCAGTGATACAGCCTTAGTAACAAAACGTGAAAGTCGGTGATTATATTTGTTTGCTGCTTTCCCTTGGCAACGGAACTTAATATTATTATTAAGTTCCTAGGATAATAAAATTAACAACGCAAGATGCAGACTTAGACGTTTTGTGAGACATGTGACAAAATTCTAGGAAAATTTCGATGAGCAGCCGGAAAAAATATAATAAGATAACTCGGAATGTATCGCCTATTAACATTTTCGGCAGACAACAAGCCGCCGCTTTGCCTTGGCTTGTACTTATCTACCTCAAATGTTAATAGGTTCTTACATTCCTTGTTACTTAAATAGCTATTTATGCACTGATTTTTCAACAGTGATACTTTACAAACTAACTAACGTGTTTAAGGTATCTACTTTAGACATGATTGCAGAACGATCACGATTAGTGGCGCCAAATTAAAACTAATTTCATCAACCAACCAGTTCTGTACCAAAATAAATAAAGCAATTAATAAAAAATGTGAAATGTTCGTTTGTAGAAAAAGTCTATTATATAACACTTGTGTAAAAGGTCTTTTTTAATCTCGGCTAGCGTCAAATTACACACACTGCACTCGCGGGAGGGGATGGGACAATTGGCCGTAACCGATTGCCCGTTACCAATTTGCCGTCGCCGATTCGCCGTAGTTCAAATTCACCTAGCCGATTCGCCGCGCGCCCTCCTGAATATTAAATAAAAGTTCTCTGATGAATTGTCGTGTCCACAGTTGATTCCTGTGTTGAATTTTAATTTTTTTTTAACTTTTCTAATTATTACTAAACCATACAATTGTTGCTTAAAGAATTTCTGGAACTTATTGTGTTTATTTCTTTATTTAAAATAAAGTAATTACAGTTAGGCCATTGTAAAAAATCAACCCTAACAAGCGTATTAGTGATAGCTTGTGAAATATTTTTTAAGTTTTTACTTAAGTGACTGAAGTATTGTAATCATGAAAATCACAATCACCTTCCAACGTTTCTTCAGATCTTCACGTTTCAGGGTCCCTAGATGACAAAAAACATGTTTTCTCAATTCCGTCTCGTTGTCTGCCTGTTTGCGGAACAGCTCAAAAACTAATTGTTGCAGAAAGACGATATTTTGCATGCGAATTATATGTCTAACTGACTCGAAACCGAATATACTTTCCGTCAAATATATACAGGGTGAGCAGCTTATAAAATACAATTCTGTTTATATCTGCTTTAACTCGAGAACTATTAGTTAAATAAAAGTTATATTTTTCAAATAGCTTAGGTGTTTACCCTTAACGAAAGTATGCATATTTTAGACCCCACAGATAAAGGATGAATTCAAAACTTCACTTACGGGGATTATTGTTTTGTATTTTATTTATTCTGAATCGAGAGTTGCATATTTCTTAACTGAAAATTTTATCTGCCGACGGCGAATTTTCCGACGGCGAATTGTACCTACGGGTAATCAACGACAACGAATCAGCGACGGCGAATTGTCTTAAACCCCCGCGGAATGTGCTTCTTTACCTTCTTTGGCTGAGTGTATGTTCGCATGCCAACTTCAACAGTACCGCAAAACCGGCATGGAAAGATGCTGCGGTTTTGTAAGTGCTCAAGCAGCACTAAATTGTGCCTTCCGAAGAGACATAGTTTCTTTACTTTCAGCTCGTATTGGTGTTTGATCTTAAGAGTCACGTTATTACGCAGATTTAGCCGGGCTCCATAGCTCAGTAGTTAATCATTCTGGCTACTGATCTCAGGGTCGACAGTTCGATCACCGATCTTGGTGAGGTTTCTAAAAAATTAAAAAATGCGAATGAAAACCTCTACAGAATGCCATCATTCGGAACTGATGTAAAGCCGTGGGTCCCATGTTACGTCGATGTGTAGCATGTAAAATATCCCTTGGTAGGGTTGAAACTCTTTAGTCTCGGCAAAATTCTAAGTAGGACTAGATACCTACTCTGCATGCCTAGATCTTTTCCACGAGGTTGGAAAAAAGGGCCTATAAAGCCCCACTTGCTTGACATCAGTCTCCCACAAATACTACTACTACAACTATTATGTTGACACTCGACCATTTTATGATTACGCTTGCTTTAACAAATTAACGATAGATTTTTATAAACTTAGTTCAGAGCTGTCTTGGATTATATCTAAATCGAATAAAGAAACGAATAAAAATTACAACATGAATATTGGACCTCCCAAACTATAGAAGTTAAATTCAGCTAGAAAGTCGTGATTCTGTATTGGTACTTTTCCGTTGTCGTGAGTTATACTTATACTCATACAGTTATAATATAACTTTTCGTTTTTATCGTTTAAAGAAAACGTTCTTTCTAGCAATTTTCTAGCTGATTTTGATTAAGTATAAGGTGTCTCAGAATGAATTTCGATTTTGTTTAACATTTAGGGGAAACTGTCAGTGTCAGAAATGTTTTAAACGTCGGAGGATTAACGTCTTTTGGAGTTTCTGTCCAAATGGAGCGTTTTAGTGGAGAACAGCGTGCTTTTTCTATACGAGCATTTTATGAAAATGCTCATTCTTATATGCAAGTGCAGAGAATGTTTCGGAACCAGCACAATTTACGATATGTTCATCAAAGCCCATCCGCCAATTTGATATCTTCTTGTGGGGCTATCTTAAAAGTAAGGTGTACCAAAATCATCCAATGAATTTGCAACCACTTAAGGATCAAATACGGGAACAAATCACAGCAATTCCAGAAGCACTGTCTGTTCTAATAAATGCAAGAGACCGTTTGGGGGAGTGCATAAGACGCCAAGGACAACATTAGGATGATATTATTTTAAAGCTTTAATTTCTAAGAGTTAGTAATTGTATTCCTGAGTTTAATTGATTAAAAGTTTTAATAACAAGCAAGCTATATATTTTTTAAAAACGCAATTCATTCTGAGACACCCATTATAAGAACAGATTTTGCTCAGCTTCGCCTTAATTCAACCATTTTGTAAAAATTCTGAATGAAAGAACTTCAGTCAGTTCTTACTACTACGTACTAATTAAATATGTTCGTGTTTCACTCATGAGTGCTATTATAGTGCCATGCTATCTAACGAAAAGTTGCAGTATGAATGTGCGTGCAAACTAATGAAAGATGTTATCGATGGTAACTTAGGAGGAAGTCATTAGAACGCCTTGGTGGTCTAATATGAGTTAGATAAATTGAAGCCCATTACCGTTATAGCCCTATTAAAAGAATTTAGAATTGATACAGAAATTACCAAATGTATAAAGTGATTTATTCTATATACGCATTGTGCGCGAAAAATATGATTGCTTTTTCTAATTTATGCTTGTGACCAAGCAGAATTGTAATGTTACGATATGGTATACATATATGAAATTATGAACTGCAGTAGCTTCTGTGGTTAGTAATCAGAAGCTTTGAAACATTTAACTGTTTATTTTCCACTATAAATGAATGCCGTTGTAAACTCTTCTTATGCAATGCTGTCTATTGTCTGTTCTTTCGGAATTTGTTAAGCTTTTATCTGCTTAGTTTTTCAGACAAAAAGCAATCCCAGATGTCAACATTCGTTGGGGGATTACGATACCCGTAAGCAGTTTATAAGGCTTTTGCTGCACTATTTTCAGCATAATAGACAGTTAAATTAACTATGTATTGGCTGAACTTGAGGGCGCTACTAAACGCATATTTGTAATAAGTTAGTAGTTCATTTGATAGCGAATAGACATGATTAACTACCGGACAAAATTCTCTTTCCATATACAAATATAATCACAACCAAACTAAATATTCTAAATCAAGAACAAAAATTTATCTATTTTCATATTGTTTTTAGTTGAATTCTTTTGGAGTAGTACTCGAAACCATAAGTAAGGCTAACATATTCAATCATCAACAGACGTCGACCTATACTTCCATAGTTCAAACCCATAGCTGGCCATCGCCTACATCGAAAGTCACTTTCCTTTATTTTATTTATTGATATGTACGATAACTTGGTACACCAACAGATTCGATCACAGGGACGCGGAGAACTTCTAGTTTCCCTTTGCTGGCAGCCTGCAGCCAACAGATTAACGGTGGTGGTACTGAAGGCCCGCAACCTCCCCAAAATGGACGTCACTGGTCTCGCGGATCCGTACGTCAAGATGTACCTACTTTACAACGGTCAACGCATCGCTAAAAAGAAGACTCATGTGAAGAAGAGGACCCTCAGTCCTGTCTTCAACGAGAGCTTCGTGTTTGATATTCCAGCAGGAGGGGAGGGTCTAGACAACGTCAACCTAGAATTCCTTTTATTAGACTGGGATCGTGTCACTAAAAATGAGGTAATTTTAGTGTTTGCGTAGTTTTAATTTAGGTCCAAACATAATAATAGTCAAACTTAGTTGTTATACTTTGAAAATGTGAATTTAGTATATATATATTTTTTTATTTTTGGGCGATGTCGTTCACATTGATACACTTTGATATTCTTGTCTGCTATACGGTCCACTTAGCTTGTTATCAATGTTTTATATAAGAAATACTTTCAAAAATGGGCTTTAATACTTCAAATTGTGTCAAGAAGATAAAAGGTAGCAGGGGGAGATATTTAACGAATATTGTAAAGCATTGAAGCACAATGTTTTAACTAGAAGACTTTATAATGATATTGATACGTATTGTTAACGGTTTCAGCTTCTGCGTAAATGTAAGGCTAGAACAGTTCAAACGATTTCACATTAGTGTCTTTGTTACATCTAGACTTCGGAGTTACTTTTATTGAACTCGATATTGTGCTAAAATATATGTTTGAAGGTAGGAGATAATAGTATATTATACATCAAGGTAGTGAAGCGCAGTATTATAACCTGAGCGCATAGTAACTGAGCGCGAAGGTTATAAGACGATTCGCTACCGTGGTGTATATACTATTTTTTGCACTACCAAACGGCTTAATACCTAAATTCCCAACAAATTTCGAAAATATTTTAACTGTCAATCTGATAATACAGCTCTTTAAAACGTCAAAATTAAAGTAGTCATATTTGGTAACTTAGAAATTTATTAGTTACCACGGCGAAAATTGTTTATTTTACTTTCTCTCCCTTGGTGGAGAAAATCAACTTCACGATCTAAAGATATGCCAATAACGGTGCGTTCTGAGACTAGTAGTGCAAAAAAACTCTTATTTGAGTAGTAATTGCTGTCCAGTATTTTTCTAGATTTCTTAACAAGAAATTGATCAACATACCACGATCATCCTAGGATGCATTTGTTATTATTTTGCGGAGGAACAAGAAGCTCGACTCTATTGCAAAACCTTTCCCTTAAAATTGTTGATATAATAAATCATCGCCAGGTATTCATGGTGACTCGAGTGTGGATTCTAGGGCAATTGCCTAATTGTCATTTTTTAGGCCCATGTCTAGGACAGACATTTCTTTCATACAAAAACAAGTTTTTTAATATATATGTGTTAAAGCCTAAATGCCTTAAATGTGAAATAAACGCCTAAGCACCTTTTTATACTACCTAAAATAGGCTTTGGTTGTCTTTCGAATTTCAGTGGTTCAGAAATAAAACCTTGGCCACTTTCGTGAGAGTGCTTTTTGTTTGAGCGATGTGACTTTTTTTTAATGGCAAAGCCGTGCCCGAGCATCAAGAATTTTTGAAACGAGGTTTATGAACCTCACCTTTAAGTAGTTTTTTTGTTAAAATGCGTTTATGAACGGTTTTGAGTGAATCATTACAAGAGGCTACATAACCATAACACTTAAGTGAAGTTTCTAAACGTACCTTGCCGTGATTTGTCAACCATACCGACATTTCCTACCCAACAACATAAAACCTAACCTCAAATCTGACCAATCCCGAATCCCACACCGCGCTTTTTGTGCTGTTTATGTCTTGGGTTGAGCATTGTCTGCAATTTGTGGGCATTTCTTGGTTAATTAATAGTAATTTTACGAGACCGGTACGTGGTACTTTACGGGCGAGCACGGTAGTTAACAAGCGAGCGAAGCGAGCATGTTATCCGTGCGAGCCAGTTTTAGTAACGGTCGAGTATTATACAATGTTTCATGGTATTTTGATACGAGTTTTATAAGAAGCATTTTGCAGCACGCACGGGTTTAGGGTACGACGAGCGAAGCAAGGAGTGCACTAAAGGAGTAAGTGCGACAAAATGCTTTATAAACGAGGTATCATACAGTATTTTATATACTTTGCCACTTTGTTTTTAGTATTTTTATTATAACATCGCTTCTTGTCTATTACGATACGCAAACGCGTATCGTAATACCCTCAGTACGAATGCAAAGTAGATTAAAACACCTTTTTTTTTTAAACATTGTTTCCATTGATAAAGCATCTCTTTGCCGATCTTGTCCGGAAAATGGCTTTTTATCTGTAGAAACAGAGCTCAGTAAACTGCCGTTTACAATTCAGAATGCTGTAATAGTAATTTACGATGCAAGTAACGTTATCAAGCTTTTTACATTACGAAGGAATAGTTTGAATGAACCAGCGACGTTAGGAGCGAGTTCTTTAAAATTCTCGAGTAGGCCTTTTAGCACTAGCTTGTGTCACTAAAAATCACGTTTTATAAATCAGCGTGTTAAAAGTAAAATCAGCTATTTACTTTTAGACCATGTGCTAAAAGTAAACAGCTCGTGTTGAATTTAGAATTTTGAACTAAAAGTGAGGTTATAAAGTTATCCTAGTTACTTCTTTCGTTAGAGGTAAAGTGTTTTTTTAATAACTAAAGCATTATCAAATGAATAAAGTCAAATGTGTACTATTATAATTACTTTTGATAACTAACTTTGACAGCTACCGGCTGCAGAAACAGTCACCTGCACCGTCATTGCCTTCTCTTTACTATGACATAAATTATAACTGTCATAAATGCAAACCTTTGTTAAATCGACATTTCTGGATTAATAACAGTAAATTTGAGGGGGTAGAAAAAATATTGTGTGCAAACTCGTGCACAAACATTCACTTTTAGCACTTGTTGCACAAATAGCTATTACCTGTTTACTTTCGTTTTGAAGGTAATTTAGTATATATTGTGCTTTCTTAGTTTAATTTTATTAATTTAATGAACGTAATCAATCCTTACTTGGTATGGTTAAAATCTAGTTTCATAATCTTAATATTGATCATTTAATACAGTATAATGCTGTACACCATATATAGCCTTATAGATCGTTATTTCAAATCTTCAATCCGTATTTTGGTCACGGTTATTTGTATATTTTTGTTTCCGTTGTTTTCAGTGTTGGGCTAAGCTGCAACATAAGTAATATTAATCATTTTCTGAATTTTTCGTTAACATATTTAAATAATTTGCCTATATATACAGTGTGTCCAAGATAAGGAGGGCCAGTATGGGGATCTCGGTAATGGTAAGAGATACAAATTTGGTTAAATGGGAAGAAAGTTGCGCAATTAAAGGACTAACAAAATAACGTCTAGAAATCCTTGATATGATTTTTCGTTTTTGAATTATCTCAAAAAAACCGAATTTTTGGATTTTCTTTTTTATTTTTTTCTGGCGTTAATATTAAAGTTAGAGCGAAACTGATTAAACTTCTTTATAGCAACTTTTAGTGGACTTAATGATTACGTTATCAATTTTTTTATCCGACGTTTCGTCTTCGAGAAACCATCATCAACTTCATTTTTTTAAATACGGTCCTGGTTTTTTGATGCCAAATTTGTGAAGCCCTTTTTATTCTAAATTCAACAATGTGCCACATATTATGGTTTAATTACGTTTCGAGCTTTTTTTTTATCATCATCAGAAATTGTTTTAGATACGGACCTGCATTTCTCATAATTTTGTAAAAATAAGTTCATACAGTAAGTTAGGCCTTTTTACATGCCGTTAAAATATTAAAATGCACATCATAATGTCATAATTCTGATACATTAATTTAATAAGCAACCAATAACTATTAACAATAAACCACAAATAAATGAACAAAAGATAGGCAGAAAGAATAACAAAACGAGCCTTGAAACAATGTAATAGGCATGGAGGTTAGAGAGGAGGAGATGGAACGAAATGCGCCGATGTCATATTGAAATGGCACTATTTTGTGTTGTCTAGTTCTTAGTGACCAAATTCCCCACTAGAGGCGCAAGTGTTGCAGTCTGGGCTTCTTTTTGCCGCGAATTCAATGGGAACAGATGCAATTTTGATTAATTCATAGAGGAAACGCTAAAATTTGTCAGCTAAACGTTTATATTTACCATTCATATTTATCATAAGCCCAGTTTTATGCATTATAAACATTGCTGACTTGTTTACTTCTTGTAAACAGAGTTTCCTGATAATATACAAACTGATTAAAAAAGAGCTGCATCTAGTTGCATTGCATTCAAGGAACTAATTTCTTTTATGTAATTTCAGTTATGAAGGTGGCGTTTGATGAGTACAACTCAGAATTATGTACAAAATGTGTAAGATTCTGATTCACATATAACCATTTTTGTCACAGCTGCTGAATTTCTTCTAATCAAATTTCTCCAGGTTAACAGTTTAAATGATTTGAATGCATTTTTGAGAATAGTGGATACGTTGTAGCTAGCAACACTATTAAAGTAATTTAATTTGTGCTACTATTATATAATAGAAAATAAATGTACATACGTATACGTTACAATGCATTTATAAAAACTTGTTACACAAAGAGTATAGATAAAAGTTACACATTAAAATTGCAAACGTTTAAATATCTTAGGTATTCTCGCATTGTCTGTAACTCGTCAGTAAACCAATTTACAGAATTTGGTCTATTTAGTATCTTAATCGTTTTACTTTTGAAGGGAGCTAGATATGCTTCGTGTAGCAAATTTGTAAATTTTAATTTATCAAATTTTACATCAAGAATCAAAACTTTATAACAAAATCCCAATTTACTTAACTCATATATTTATAGAATTTATTTAGTCCCACTTCTATTATTGGTTTAACTGTTACAGTTTTTTGTTTGTTTGAGTATAACTCTTTTTAAAAATATGTATAATTTCTCCACGATTGTAGTCTGCTAAATGAATATTAGGTCTGCGGTGTGTACCAAAGTACTAAGATTGGTTACACTATTGTCGATACAATTTTTACTTCTTGTAGGACCCCTCAGTGGGATGTGCATATTATACGATAAAAGCAGGTCATTAAACTTGTTGTAGGAACTATCTGGTTTGTTAAAATTAATATTGAAACCTCTTAGAACCACGTCTTTATTTTTTGACCAAAGCATTTTTAGTGTTGTCGAAAACTTCTGTAAGAAAGTCTCATATGCTACCCCTCATGCAAAATTTTAATATTGGAAAACTAGGGTTTTCCAATCCATTTTTCCTATTACACGCTTTCATACTTCCATTACCAGTTTTGCAACCCGGCACAAAACAATTGGACGACATTACAACACGTTTGATAATCGTAATACAGAAAAATTGTTAAATTTAAACGTAGTAAACACGGTAAGCATACGATTTTCAGCCACAAGCGGAACACTCACGCCGCGGTGACGTATAGCTGTACTAGAGAACTTACGACACGAAAAGCGGCCACTTTCGCAACAAATCGTTCCATCTCCTCCTCTCTAACCTCCATGGTAATAGGTATTTAACGTTTTGAAATAGAAAAAGAACTTAGAAGATTGGTTCTTGAAGCCTTTCAAAGTAGATATAACGCCAGTATTGCTGAATAATGTTTTAGATTCTACAGTTAGATGTTATTTATGCATAGAGAATGATGGCAACCTTTTTGAATACCTTCTGTAAATTTAATACCTATTAAATGGTTTCGATGTTCGTTTTGTTATTCTTTCTGTCTATCTTTTGTTCATTTCTTTTTTGTTTATTGTTAATAGTTATTGGTTGGTTATTAAATTATAGTATCAGAATTATGACATTATAATGTGCATTTTAATATTTTAACGGCATGTAAAAAGGCCTAACTTACTGTATGAACTCATTTTTACAAAATTATGAGAAATGCAGGTCCGCATCTAAAAAATTTTCTGATAATAATCTGAAAAAAGCTCGAAACGTAATTAAACCATAATATGTGGCACATTGTTGAATTCAGAGTAAAAAGGGCTTTGCAAATTTGGCATCAAAAAACCAGGACCGTATTTAAAAAAATGAAGTTGATGATGGTTTCTCGAAGACGAAACGTGGGATACAAAAATTGATAACGTAATCATTAAGTCCACTAAAAGTTGCTATAAAGAAGTTTAATCAGTTTCGCTCTAACTTTAATATTAACGCCAGAAAAAAATAAAAAAGAAAATCCAAAAATTCGGTTTTTTTGAGATAATTCAAAAACGAAAAATCATATCAAAAATTTCTAAACGTCATTTTTTTAGTCCTTCAATTGCTCAACTTTCTTTCCATTTAACCAAATTTGTATCTCTTACCATTACCGAGATCCCCATACTGGCCCTCCTTATCTTGGACACACTGTATATTCAATTATGAGCTATTATATATACATATTTCGTAAAAGAGGCGTTACTAATTTCGATGCTATTTTTATTTGGCTTTAAATGAATGCTGTATTCAATGTCAAGATATTATTTCTAATTGTAACAAACATACCTCCCACAGTTACTTACTTCAAAAATGTAATGTATGTCCTCGAAGGTTAAGACAACACGATGTACTAAAACTTCGTAAAAAAAAATTCATTATCTTCATTATTATTACTGTCAAAAAACTATAGTACAATAATAATCTGAAAGCAATATATCGATGTTTTCCATATTCTTCCACTATATACCAACATTTGTTTATATACGCATATTCAGCATTGGAAAGCTATTTTCATGAGTAAATATTATTTTAGGTAATCGGAAGATTGGAACTAGGTGGACCTAAATGTACAGGGTCGGCTTTGCATCACTGGAACGAAGTGTGCAACTCACCACGTCGTCAAATTGCAGACTGGCACAAGCTTCGTGAGTAACCGCAATTGTAGAATTTTCCTTAGCAAACATCTTAATATCGGTCCGATATTTGTATTTCTATTATACAGCAAACTATCAGCAACACTAAATTGTCTAAGTTTCTGCACACAAGCCTGAAACAAAAAAAACTTTCCATTATATATGTACAAGGACCGATGGAATACTCATAGTTAGATGAAACAATTAGACTGTTTGTTATATGTAACAC
The DNA here is from genome assembly GCA_940337035.1 of Agriotes lineatus. NCBI lineage: Eukaryota > Metazoa > Arthropoda > Insecta > Coleoptera > Elateridae > Agriotes > Agriotes lineatus. The sequence goes on from OW679194.1 coordinate 208,226,669, forward strand.
AATTATAGATAAACAGTAGTTCTTAATGCAAAAGTAAATATTGCTTCACATATTTTTCTGTTATCAATAATAGTAGCTGGATGTAAATATAAAATAAATGTTCATAAGTACAATTTAGGTAAGGATAAGTTTGTGTATGGGCTTAAGCTTGATTGTAACTTCTACACTAAGTTGATATTATGTTTTAAAATCTTGCTACGAGTGTTAATTGTATGTCATAGGTAAGATTATGATAATTTTCACGCTATAATACAACAAACTGATACCATTCCACTTTCCTACGAACCACAACCAAGTTTTAACAGTGATAATGGATATTATATATTTCAATTGCAGTTTATTGAAGTTGGACGTTTGAATTTACAACTATGACTTTTACACTAGGAATGATTTCGGCTACCGTAGTTGTAAATGTCATATAGTTAATACGAAACGTTTAGCCTCAACAGACTACGCTTTCAGTTTATTGTACATATTATAAAAATATATTAGTGTATTTGCTTTGTACATACCAAGGGAAGGATGCGCGCTTTACTTTGGTTGGTGCTCTTTTATGGTAAATATTGTTTGGTACAAAGTGGTAAATATTCGTCGAAATTATTCAAAAATATTTGTGCTTTAAAATGTCTGCTGATAAACATCTACTACAATGAAGTCGGTACCATAGCATTCACACAGGTTAAAATTTGTTGAAATAAAGATAATAATAATTACTTAAACTTAATTGGATGCCAGTAATAAAACCTGTTAATATCTAAGAAGACAATTGAATTATTTATATGGTAAAACAGAGCTTCAAACCGCCACGCCAAGCAGGTAAATCAGTGGAAAAAGATAATGTCCTAAGTGCACCCAGAAGAAAACACTAGAATCAGCTTAGTTACATGTGAAAAATAGTTTGGCTGTAATAGTAATACATCGAAACTATAGTTAAATCCCTGTAAAATATTTTATTGCTTCCCTATAATTAATCATTACAAAAATCAGTATAATCAATAAATTACAAATTTCAGCATATTTTAAATAAACGTGTATGTATATATTCTATTTTTATTTATACCAGCTAGAACTCAGTTTGAAAGAACAAGGGGCTACATCCAAGAAGAGAGAATTCGACCAATGTTAAAGATGATAATGTGATATATACGAAATAACAATTATAGCAAGGAATATATTTGCTAGAATTTTCTGAAAAAGTATTGACTTGTTTATTTGAATGTTAGCTAAGATTTGATGCTAAAAGTTGGTCAAGTGAGTGATCATTATTCGTCTAAAAATTACATCATGTACTGCATGGATCACTAAGAGATAGTCACATTAATACTCCGAAACAAAAGTAACCACAAAGAATATTACTTTTTCCATCCTGCATAAATAAGTAAATTAAAAGAGCACCAACCAAACCAGGTTATGCTATTAGCTAAAAGCAGAGAGCTACTCTGTCTAAGGGTTTGTGATATAGGCTAAGCAACAAAGTACTAAGTACTAAGTAATTATTTATGTGCTAACTTGCTGAACACACAAATGCATTATTTTGCACGCTAATTGTGAGATATGGCTTGCCCATTAAGACGCAAATAAACCTCGGCCCAACCGAACAAAAATGCATTAAGCAAATTCTAATACTGTAATCAGTGTAATCTTTTGCTATAAGGACATTTTCATTAATTCGTGTTACTATGCACTTTGTAAGTAAATATTCGGTATTTATGTAAGTACTAAATAATGGAAATGTTTATAAATTTGTAATTCACTGCTGTATACATGAACTACTTGGTTTATCATTAACTTTCAACACCAACCATTATGCCCACAATCATCCGAATTGTTACAGCAATTATGTGAAATAGGTAACATTTTTAAACAATGAACATATTATTTGCAATTAGTAATACCTATATCAAAGAATCATTTTAATTTAAAACTCATTCAATTCGGTGGATATCAAAATAGTTTTTATTTGAAAATCAAATTAAAACGTTGAATTCTACAAAACCATGCAAACTTGCTCAATGAATTTCTAATATCTATGCTTGCTTCAGTTGAATTTCAAAACCACGAAAGTGGCCATAAATGATGTAACACTTCATCCATTGCCCCTCATGTATTAAATTTGGATCTATTGTATAACAATGCGTTAAACTACTTCAGAGTATTCCTTAGATAGACGCATGTTTCGATATTACTTCTATATTATAATTTTATTTTCAAAACCTAGATTTCTTAGGGTTGCAACGTGGAAATATCGATATTTATAAATTCAAAGAAATTATATTGTTTGCTTACTGACAGAGATCATGCTTTACACGTTACCCTTTTCGTTTCATATAGGTGAATTTTAAAAATTTGACATTTTTAAGAATACGCAACCCTATCTTTAGCTTAAATCTAGAAAGCTAATGCAAGACTGTCCTTAGAAATTTATCAATAATATTCCAACACCGATGTTAAAATAAATTGGTGTCAGTAGTTAAACGTAGTTTTCGACACAACCCAGTTAAATCTCATACTTTACAGAACATACTAGTTTTCCTGTTACGCAAATTCAGTAGGTACAATAATTTTAAAGATAAATTGTAGGATAGGTAATGAATTGTAATTTATAATTTAATAATAATAGTCAATAAGTATTACTGTAACTTCTGTATCAAAGCCAACTCAAGCTTTGACAAAGTTCAATTCATTTTGCGCATAGTATTACTGTTTTACAAAAACTTCTTGTGTATATTACGTTTGTCTTGTATTTATGTATTTAACGCATAGAAGTGGACAATTTTAGCACAGTTTTAATCCGTTACCAATTAATTGTACATTTCGCTAATGTGTGTAATGTTGTTGCTTCTTTTAAATCTGCATGAAACAACGAACAATATCACTTATAGATCCATAAAAACTTCACATCGAGGCACATATCCGTTAGCTTGACATTATTATTGTTATTACAAGGCAGGTGTAATATATACTTTATTTATTTTCCCTTCCAAATAGTGGTAAAATAGCATAAGCCGCGACCACACTAAATAATGGAGACAAATAACTTGTACATCAATTGACGTGTGTTATTCAATAAATTCCTTAAAAGTAAAACTAGCTTTATTAATACTGTTTTCAATTTATTGCAGATATGTGGTAGTATATCTAATATAAAATTGGGAAATTGTTGATATCAAATATACAATGCGTCGCCCCGGAAAAGCGGTAATATAGGTGTAAATGACGCACAATTTTTGAATTCCAATATCATATTTAGGAATTACGCACTGCTTTGATTGAAGCTAATTTTAAGTATATTTTCGATGTATTCAAGCAAAAGTGGCCTTGCCGGTAGCTAAAAAAAAATGTTGTATTCAGGCAAAATACTTCTGTTCTAATTACGGTAAAATATGATTAGGAACATTGTATTTCTCAAATAAACTACAATGACAAACAATGTATTCAATGTAATTGCCACCATTTTAAATTTGTAATTTCATTCATCAATGGGTTTCAACTAATCAATTTATATAGAACGTATAATTCAGCATTATGAATAACTTTTTCTGATGAAACAATTTCTTCTTGAGGAAAATTTATCTGAAAAATAGCTGGTACGTCAGAGTACTAAAATCTTCCAGAAATTTTGCAGAGGGTCATAATTTTACATTCTCAACAACTTTTCTTGATACTATTTTGCCGTATTTGGGATATAAAACATATTTTACCAGAATACAAAACGTTTATTATCTACCCAAATCGAAAATATACTCAAAATTAGTTTCAAGCCAAGCAAGGCTTAATCCCTTAGTGCGAATCTAGAATGTTTTGTCATTTACACTTAAAATATAGTTTTCCGTGGACACAATGTAAAAGCGAGTAAAGCATCACCACCGATCGGATTTGCAACGGCCACGATAGAGCTGGCTTACTTACGTATTTACCTTTCCCTTCATGATACAACGATAAGCCTATATGTTACGCAGCCTTCCTGGCCGAGTGGTTAAAGCATCTAACTAAAAGTCAGATTCGCGTTTTCTCTTTGCGAATTAATATAATTTCGCTTGACTATCATGAACACTTCGTCTCCGATCGGACTTACTGCGTCCCCGATTGGGCTTCAGCGCATATAACGGCAATGACAAGCTACACTGATAGAGAATGCTGTCTCATTATATAATGTCAACGTATTCAGTTTTATACGTACACTGATCGAAATAATCAGTAGAAAAAATTTGAAGAATTTGTCTACAAAGGATGATGGATAAGGAAGACTGGAAAAGGGCCCAAACAGTAGGTACACCATCCAGCCTAGAAGATGAGCTTAAAGTAGTAGAAGAAGAACAGCTATAAAGGTGGTAGAAGAAAAAAGACTGAAGATTCATCTTATGACGAGCTTGCTCTAACTACTTAAATACTTCTCTAAGGGCCGGTTGCAGAAAGCAATGTTAAGTCTGGTGTTAGCTAACATCGCGTCAAAGTGAACAAAAACGAATCAAATCTCAAATGCTTAGGGTAACTAATACATTAGTAAACAAAATTTGATGCGATTTTGTTCACTTTGACGCGATGTTAACTAACACCAGACTTAACATTGCTTTCTGCAACCGGCCCTAAGATGCTCAACTACTGTCTCGCACAGAAAGAGCAATTTCTATCATCATTTTCCAAAAATAATGGAGGTGTGAACGTAGCAATGGTAGGACGTATTTACCAGTGAGCATTTAGCGTCTGGCATTTGTGTGAATGTCTAATTGTCTTGGTTTGCTTTTTATTTTTGTGTATTTTACTTTTCTGAATGTTAAATTGTGTAGTATGTTTTATTTGATCAGATTAAGGAAACGAATTTGTATTTAAAGCTCACAATTTTGTAATAGTTAATAAAATATGAACGCTACTTTAATGAAACAGTATCACAAAAAGCAGTTTAATACATGGTTTCATAAAATTAAGCTGATATTTCTAAAATCTTGCATGCAATTATAAATTTACATTTTGAACAACTCCATTTAATGATATTTCGAACAGAAAACAGTACTTTACCAAAAAGTGTGTTCTTTATCTACCGTTCACGAGGGTGCATAGAGACTAGTCTAACATTTTAGAATTAAAACTTCAACTCAGAATTTTACCGAGAATATTTCCACGTGGAGCTTTGTTGCCAATTTATTTACACCCTGTATATATTATTGCATGTATTGGCAAATTTTGGCATCGCTTTGTGTTGCGCTCGGTAAAAATTCGCCGCGAGACCGATTGCTGCCTAAAACTGTGCAAACTATGAAATCAAGCTTGGCTTTGAAGTTGAGACATATGCCGATTATTAATTCACATTATGTTAATGTTTTTAGAATGAAATGCACAAACATAACCTAAACCATCGCACAACTGGCCCCGACTGTAGTATCAAAATTTTATTTGAAAATTAACATAAATTCCAACACTTAATAATATATTATTATATGAGGGATTATGACAGCCATTATTCACCATGATGACATTTGAGCCACAAGCCGAAGGCGCGTGGCGCAAGTCATCTGAATGAATAATGGCCATAATCGCGAATGTAATACGATATTTTATCTACTCCTATGCAATAGGAGTTTTGTGTTCATATTTCCGAATTATGACATTTGTGACAGCTGTTAACTTCAAAAGTCAGTTAATAATAAGAATAAATTTTGTAATTGGCTACTACCTATTGAATAATGAAAATAAAATTTTATAATTAGCAAACCATGAATTATGAATCATAATTCATGGCCATTGTACAGTAAGAGTAGATAATAGTATATTACATACCGAGGTGGGAAGTGTTTCATTACTGTCGAGAGATTAGGGGCCGGTTGCAGAAAGCAATGTTAAGTCTGGTGTTAGCTAACATCGCGTCAAAGTGAACAAAAACGAATCAAATCTCAAATGCTTATGGTAACTAATACATTAGTAAACAAAATTTGATGCGATTTTGTTCACTTTGACGCGATGTTAGCTAACACCAGACTTAACATTGCTTTCTGCAACCGGCCCTAGGTAGTTTACCGAGACGCGTAGCGTCGAGGTTAACTTTATCTCGAGACAGGGATGAAACTTTCCACCGTGGTATGTATACTATTTTATTTGCAATCATCTAATTTTAAAAATAACTACAATTGAATTCTGAATAATAGATATCTTGATGTAGCTAATATTTTTGTTACCATGAAAACAACCCACTCAATGTTTTGTTACCATGGAAACACCCCACTCTTCAGGTATGTAATATTTTTCGGGGTATGTAATAATTTCCTGGCTAGTTTCAAGTAATCATCTAGTTCCCAGCTGTTGTCATGTCATGAAATTGACACATTACAATGTGATTGCGAATAATAGTATATTACATACCGAGGTGGGAAGTGTTTCATTACTGTCGAGAGATTAGGTAGTTTACCGAGACGCGTAGCGTCGAGGTTAACTTTATCTCGAGACAGGGATGAAACTTTCCACCGTGGTATGTATACTATTTTATTTGCAATCATCTAATTTTAAAAATAACTACAATTGAATTCTGAATAATAGATATCTTGATGTAGCTAATATTTTTGTTACCATGAAAACAACCCACTCAATGTTTTGTTACCATGGAAACACCCCACTCTTCAGGTATGTAATATTTTTCGGGGTATGTAATAATTTCCTGGCTAGTTTCAAGTAATCATCTAGTTCCCAGCTATTGTCATGTCATGAAATTGACACATTACAATGTGATTGCGAATAAACGTAATTACTGACTCTCATTAAATATTTAGGCATGTGTTATTGGTTTCTTGACGCAAACTAAAGTTGATAACTAACTAACGGC
>OW679194.1:208233579-208337746 GCA_940337035.1 Agriotes lineatus
GCTCGGCAGTCCATGATTGTGATCTGATGACATTACTACACTATTACGGGTAACGCGGATACAAAACGACATATACATAATAAGAAAAAAACTACATTTTTCTTTCAAAAGCTTTTGAGTTCGTTCACAATTCTTATTTTCATGAAAATTTTCCGTAAAACGGAGTCGTATTTGATTTCGTTAATTGCATTTGTATGTTTTTTCACATTTATTCTATTTTGATTTCAGATTCAGATAGAAACTGAAAAAGTAGAATAGGAATGTGAAGAACCGACTTCATATTTCGTAAGGAACATAGACAGAATGTCGGACAAATGTGAGAATTTGTTATTTTAAGCAAAATTTTAAATGCTGTTAGGAGTTCGTCTGGTAACGTTAAAGTTAGCATTTTCAACTGGTTGATTCTATACAATGTAGCACATGTACTATTACTGATTGTGTTCATTGGGATTGTTAATATACTACACAGTTAAATTATATTTCATGTTTTAGATAATTTCAAAATTATTTGAGGAAAGTATTTCTAGCAGCTCAAAATTGCTAAAAACTAGTAACATTTACACAATTTCCTTACCATCTTTTATAGGTATGAGTATCACAAGTATCACAAACAGTATCTGTGTCTTCTGTCATGAGCGCAACGAAAACGATGCGAAAGCACTGAAAATCGCGAAATATCTAATATATCGGAATGCATAAGCACCTGCGGTTGTTGGCACTGAAAATGTTCCGTTAGCATCACAGCTACGTTGCTTATTGTATTGATGGCTGCTCTTACTTCTACTGTAGTTGCCTATTTTGAAAAACACCATTGGTTATTTTAGCAACATCGGCTCAGTAAATATTCTGATGCAATTAGTATTTTTACCTTGCCTAGCATCTCATTATACATGTAGCTCTTAACGTATCCTGTTTTATTTCTAATCATACCTTAACCATTTAGTAAGTTTCGATAGTTGCTATTTTTAATAACATTCTAATTTAGATGTTGGAGCATCAGGTGTTTTTTTGTACGTAGGTATATCATGGGCGTAGAGAAATGATTTTTTTTCCAGAGTGCGCCAGGTTTCCTTACGAATCCGCCACTCTTGAATTTCTTTGTTCTCCCACCCTCTCTCCTAATCTAGAAACTAGAAGAAATCAAAGTTTCCAATTCAATGAAAACAATTTCATTCAGAGTAGGAACAGTAGATATATTTTAAGAATAGAATGTGTGCCGGGGTATTAGTATAGTGTTAATTTATTTCAATTTTCTATTTTTGTCGGCGAATTTCTACAAAACCTGGGTTGTTGCTATAATTTTTTATCATTTTTATTTTATTCATTTATTTTGGACTAAATTGTAGGGTGGACCAGGTTTTTGTTTTCCAGGGTGGGCCGGGCCCAGCTAGCTACTCAATTTTCTAGGCCCATGAGGTTTCTTGTAGTAGAAGTTTAGATTGTCTGTAGGTACTAGGTACACACAGTAACTAGATACAGAGACGGCTAGTGCTGTGAGACAAATAAACCGTCTCTGTATCTAGTTATCGTATGTACCTAGTACCTGCAGACAATCTAAACTTCTACAAGAAAATTATTTTGCTGCTTTGCACGAACGTCCAACAAAAACAACCCGTGGAAATGTATCAGACCATCTCACATTTTCTCAATTGGGGAATGTGGAGCTATCATTTTCTGATTTTAGCCTTTCACCATCAATTACAGTGATTAATCTGCCTTCCTGAAATTTGCAGCGGACATTGGAACAATCGTGCAGCAAACAACCGCTAAACAGACATTAACAGAGGAAAATTCGGCCATTAATAATTGAAATGACACAAGTCGAAGATTAATTTCACACGCAATCGCTACACTACTACTAAGTTCTATTTTTGACGAATTGTTGTTCATTATATTGATGTAAGGTATAAATAGACAGCTGAACTACTTCGTTTACATTTCTGACGTCATCTAACTTTCATGCTGCTTCTCATTGGGGAAAACTGATTGCAACCTCTCGTAAATGAAGAGAAAACTATTTTGGTATGGGATTGAAACAATTAATTACTGCGCATTGTGTAACTGCTACATTATAATAATTTAGGATCCATATATTCTCATTTAAATTTAATTTTATTAGATTATAGAACATTTAGAAGTATCGCATAATCGATAGCATTTTATCAGTAGGTACTGACTTTAAGCCTGTCGTCTCAGTACCTTACGGTTTGAAGGACGTCTCACTCATGTAAGTAAAACAAATTTTAATAGAGACAAAATCTGAAAAACAAAATAATTATGACTGACTTGTATATGCGCATACTTCATTTCCAATCGAAAAGAAATTATTAACAATAATTTCAAAATATTTGCCTTCATTGAATTATGTTCATGTTTGCAATGTGTATGCATTTTTACTTCCTTCTAGGGTTTCCAGTCCCGGGATCACGTCCCGGGACAGTCCCGGAATTCTACCACATAAACCGAGTCCCGGACCACAGCCAGCCCAGGCGAAGTCCCGGGACCATGTCAACATGCGTGCATATACTCGATATCAGAGAATTAGGACGGGTATTCATCGGCGTCCGACGTATTACTCATACCTCTTGCACATTCTAAATTATTTGCGTTTTGCGTAGGCAGGAGAGGTATTGTTTTCGGTAGGTTAGAATTAAACCTGTGTGTTGTTTCAGCCACATTTGCATATCTTCTTCTATTTATGTATTCGTCTGTTTCTTTTGTTGGATTTAGATATATTTTACGCGTAGTCGTGTGCGTATTTAGTAACAGTAAGGTAACTACATTTGTAGACTTTTAAAATCATGTGCGAAGAAGCTGAATAATTTATATTTTTGAGTTTTAAATGTGTTCGTCTGCTAAAGCGTGACAATTAGAATGAATTCTGATTTGCAACCTACCTTCACTCTACATTAAAAAATAACGATTTGTAGTCAATATAGCAACAATATTATATATTGAAGATATAAACAATTGGCGAAATGTAAAGTTTGTTCCTGTAAAATTATCATAGTCAGAAGCAGCTTGACAAAAGGATTACACAAGGACTTTGCAGTTCAAACAAAATCAAAGATGAAGAGCGACAGACATTTTTAGTACCAGAAGAAAGCAATGAAGTTATAGATGAGTCCCAACGCAGATTATCAGCACAGAAATACTTTATTTAACATTTAACTTAAAACACTTGTTTTCTTTGGAAATGGCATTCGGAAATTTCACCTGAACACTATTTCCCTGTCGGGGCCCTTTTCGGGATCTTCGGGACTAGTCCCGGGACTTGAAATTTAACTCGTAAGTCCCGAAAACACTTTTGGACTTGGAAACCCTACTTCCCTCCTCTAAAAGACAAAGAAAGTATTGTAATAGCGAAAAAATCACCTTCCGAGATTTCTTCAGATCTTTACGTTTCCGAGTCTCTAGATGACGAAAAACAGGTTTTCTCATTCCGTCTGTCTGTCTGTGTGTCTCTCTGTCTGTCTGCGACATAATTCAAAAACTATTTGTTGGAGGATGACGATATTTTGCATGCAAAGTATATTTTTACCTGGCATGAAACCGAGACAATTTCAGACAAATATGTACAGGGTAAGCACCAAAAATAAGTTTTATTTATTTTTGCGTTAACTTTGAAATAGATGGAAGTAATAACTTTCACATAGGTCAGGCTTTACACTTGCCGAAAATAGGACTCAACAGATACAGGATAATGCCACAAGAGAGTCGAAACGTTTCAACAATAAAACCATTCCGTTAAGTAGAGGCGCGCGCCGCACTCATTTCAATAAGGCTGGATGGCGCAGTACGACTTATCGATGCGGTTACAATCGCTATGCAGAAGCGGTGGAGTTCAAACCCCAGCGGAATACAATTTTTTTAAATTTGCAAGTTGATCTAATTCGCGCGAGGGGAGTTCCGTGTAAACCCCTTTACATATTTTTTTTTTTGTAGCAAACCAGAGTTAGGCATTAGTTTAGTCATTTTCCGAACACAGCCTCAACAATGTGTAATCCAGTTCACGCACGTATACTATGAATCATAGGAGCTCGTGGTTGCTAGGTATGTACCCCATTTTGTATCTCGTGAGTTTTAAATAGCCAATAAGAAGAAATCTTATTTTGAATCGTACCATGGTATCCTGGGGCTGCAATCACAGTAGCGCAAGTTGAAGTTTCAGTTTCGGATTGTATGTATAGACATTTGTAGACTAACTATCAACACATTTATTTTTTTTTTGCTTATTAAGATAAAATCTATTATGCTTAATATACGAGTATAATTTCAAATAAATAATACTCGCTCATGTGCCATTCGTTCTTAATAAAACTGCCTAACAAACAAGTATATGAGATACAATTGCTTAAACAGCTAGAAAAGAAGTATATGGAAAAGTATATATTTTCATTTCAAGATATACAGGGTGTTTCAAAATTGCATAGTATTATTCTAGAAACGTCTTTTTTAAGACCAAATAAACAAAAAAGTTTCTATAAATGTTGGTACGAAATTTCATCTTATGAGAGCTACAGCTACTGGGTGATAGAAAACAATGTTGCTAAACCACCCCGTCTGAACCTTATATCACTTTTAAGGTCATTTAATTCGGCATTAAAAGCGGTGTAGATATATGCGAAATTACACCAAGTTTGCGTTATTTATGTTATTACTCATCTCAGAGCCGTAGCTTCTTTAAGACACAATTTAGAACCAATATTTATAGAAACTGCTTTGCCTATTGTTACCTAGAGAGCTCGTTCCTAGAATAGTTCCCCGAAATTTGAAACGCCGTCTATAAACTCAAATTAAATTTATAGGATTACTGAACCATAAACTAGATTAATCATGGGGTGGTGAAAATTGCAAACTCCGATTATTCATTACAAGAAGGAAAATTAAAATAATTATTACATGGAAATGCCCTTGCGGACAATAGAAGTCACAAAGAAAAATAGGATCACGAAATTACAACGAAGAGAGTGGGAGACTGGAGAAATATGATAAAAGGATTGAAATAGATGTAGGGAAAGCGCAAAGGAGCAAGAAAATTAGTAAGTGATGTTACTATTAAGGCTTAAAGCAAAATAAGATAGAAAAAATTGTTTGTACAGTGTATAACAGTAAGGTTGTAAACATTGAAAGTGGAAACGATATATTCTCAATACAAAGATAGATACCCAGAAACAATATATAACAAAAATTGTTCGTAACATATTACAGGGGCAAGGAATTTCAAATTTTATACCACGAATTTATGTCCTAAAGATGAAGATAGACATTTGCTAGGTAGGCACTTTTAAATAATGGAAAAGTGAGCACAGTATTTTGAGGCGATATTAAGGGAAAAGGAAGGAGATTCGGTGCAAATATAGAAGAATATTAAAGAAGGACACCACCAGTTGCAGAACACTATAAATAGAGAAAAGATTCTTGAGTTAAATAACATTTCAAAAGTAATGAAATTGGAAAAAATAACAGAAGCGGAGAGAGTGACAGTGCAGGCAGAAATAAACACCATGGCAAGAATGGCAAAATAAGGTGGATACTATTAATACACGAAAATAAATGTATACGCAAAAATATAAGTAGGTTCGAAAATTGTAGGAAATGCAAAGACTTAAATTAGGGAAATGATGCGTATTTTAATGCTTAATAATATTAACAAAATTAAGACAACCAAAAAGAGTTTGATTTTCGATTTTTCGGTATAAATTGCTTGTTATATTTTTTAGAGCAAAGCTTGTTTGAAATTATTAAAAAATTTTTTAGATTCAAATCTATTTTTAGATTATCGCATGTATTCATAATTTGCGAGATATTGATACTAAGTTTCTTATTTTTAATGCACGTCAAGGTTGGCTATAGCACCGTTGAAAAAAGCTTTATCCTTTCACTGACATACGATATTCTGCACTAATTTCATAAATGGGTGATATACTCGTAAAAAATTTTTTTACTGATCAAGCGTCAATTTGAACTTCTATTTAGTAGTGTAGTCGTTCTATGAAAATTGTTTTTGCATTTGTTATTTGATTCAGTAAAACGATAGGCTGTAATTTATAATAATCATAAATATTTATTATTTTTTTACGAAAAAGATGCATTTATTATGAAACAATCGTTTGCCTATTAAATTACATTACATTCAATATTATGACATGCATAGTTTTTAGATAATGCTCATCTCCATAGTGCATAAAATCTACGTCTCATAAAATACTTTCAATGCCAGCATGGATTTAATTGTTAAGGTTTTGTGGTTGAGAAATTTCCCAGTACAAATTAATTGATGTAATTATAGCCCAGTTACATTAGACGGAAAAACGCAGCATCTGCCGAAAAAATCCAAGTGAGCTGATATTTTGCATACACCTTTATTTTGACAAATAATGTCTCAAAAGTCCCCATCGATATCGCTTTTGCGTTTTTGAGTTATACAAGGTCAAAGGTCACAGAAATAAGTTTTTCGCAAATATCTCTCTTTCTATGGGTCTTATGACGTTTTTAGTTATTACAAAAATAAAGGCTAGGAAATTCTCTTCAAAAAAGATTATACAGGTTTTTAACGTACAACTCACCATTCAGTAAATAATACACTGTTAAGTTTTGCAGACAGGTTTTACTTCCTTTACGATAAAGGAAGTATTGGATTCACCCCAAAAATTCGAAATTGAGTTTTCAACAGATATTCACGTTTTAGAGTCTCCTAACCCAAAAAAACATGTTTTTGCTCAATGGTCTGTGTGCCTGTCTGTGTATCTGTCTGTCTGTGAACAGAATATCTCAAAAACGAAAAGAGGTATGGCGTTGAAACTTCATATATATGTTTTTTGTATTATCTAAATGCGACAGTAAGTTTTTGAAGAAAATCGCATAACCGGAGTATGGTGTTTACTCTTGCGATTTTTCAGTTTCTTTCGATTTTTTCAAAAACGGCTCTAAAGATTTTCTTCAAACATTACATTTTTATTACATTTTGAATGTGTATTGATGTGATATAGGTAATTTTTCAGTTTAATACCTCTAAAATGGGTTTTTTTTTTTTTATTAACTCCTATTTTAAATATATTTTAAAACTGAAACATCGCAAGAGTAAACATAATACTTCTGCTTATGTGATTTTCTTCGAAAACTTACTGTCGCATTTAGATAGTACACAAAACTTATACATGAAGTTTAAACGCCATACTTTTCGTTTTTGAGATATTCTGTTCACAGATAGACAGACGCACAGGCACACAGACACACGGACCAATGAGTAAAAACATGTTTTTGGGTTCAAGGGACTCAAAAACGTGAAGATCTGTTGAAAACTCAATTTCGAATTTTTGAGGTGAATCCAATACTTCCTTTATCGTAAAAGGAAGTAAAACCCGTCTGCAAAACTTAACAGTGTATTATTTACTGAATAGTTAGTTGTACGTTAAAAACCTGTATAATCTTTTTTGTAGAGAATTGCTTAGCCTTCATTTCTTGTAATAATTAAAAAGGTCATACGACCCATAGAAAGCGAGATATTTGCGAAAAACTTATTTCTGTGACATTTGACCTTGAATAACTCAAAACGCAAGCGCGATATCGATGGGGACTTTTGAGACATTGTTTGTAATGTCAAAATAAAGGTGTATGCAAAATTTCAGCTCACTTGGATTTTTTCGGGAGACGGATTCTAATGTAACTGGTCTATTACTTATAGACCAAGAGCCCATAACACCTAAATTACTAGTCATAGCGGCAAGCTCGGTAGGTAGTAAACCTTTTTATATTGCCCAAGTACGTTGCAAAAAACGCAAGTACGGCAGCCGAACTGCGGTTAGAAATATTAACGGCGGCTTTGGAAAATTGTTAATAAATTTAGAGATATTTTTTTTAAAGCGGCAATGCTAATTTTCGTTGTAATCGATAGACAAGGTCCCTAAACCCAGACGAAAATTATGTGCCACACTGATAAGAAGGGTATAAAGAGCCGCCATACTAGGTCAAACTGGTAAGTTTTTCATTGCAAAAAAAAATAATAGCGGCAAGCTTCAATTTTTGTTTACTACTTCATTTAAACACCAATTATCCAAAAATATAATTGCCATACCGCTTGGATGGTTATGTGGGTAGCCATACTGGTACACACAAGTACGATTTTATTAGCTATGCTGCTATCACAAATTTTCGCCAAAAAATTGTACATGTAGTATGGCTACTCACATAACAATCCAAGCGGTATGGCAATTATATATTTGGATAATTGGTGTTTAAATGAAGTAGTAAACAAAAATTGAAGCTTGCAGCTATTATTTTTTTTGCAATGAAAAAATTACCAGTTTGACCTAGTATGGCGGCTCTTTATACCCTTCTTATCAGTATGGCACATAATTTTCGTCTGGGTTTAGAGACCTTGTCTATCGATTACAACGAAAATTAGCCTTGTCGCTTTTTAAAATATATTTAAATTTATTAACAATTTTTCAAAGCCGCCGTTAATATTTCTAACCGCAGTTCGGCTGCCATACTTGCGTTTTTTGCAACGTACTTGGGCAATATAAAAAGGTTTACTACCTACCGAGCTTGCCGCTATGACTAGTAATTCAGGTGTTATGGGCTCTTGGTCACAAATACTTTAATTTTAATTTAAATACTTAATGTAACTAAAGTTACTTTTTATAACATGATAAGAATTGAATGCATTTGCAAGTCAAAGTTTTCGTTTGCTTTCTGATTAAGCAATCACGGCCTACTATCAAAAAATATATTATATTCGTATTTCCGAAATTTGTGAACATAAGAGTCACAAACCTTATATTCATCTCAAAAATTATGCTAATAAATAATCTGAAAACAGATCTAAATCCCTTTAGAAAGTGTTCTAATAATAATGTTTAGAGTATAGTGATGTACTAATGAATTTGTTGCTTGACATTTTTCAAAAGTGTAATTAAAAGTGTTTCAAAAAGATAATACAATTTGTATGACCAAATCATACCACCGGAATATAATTTATGGTGAAAAAGCTGTTTGTTCTTTAAAAATTTCGTTTTATTACAATTTTGACAGATCTCAATGTCAAAAAAATAATAGAAGTAAACGATTTTATAGATGACTTTCAATTTCCACAGCAACCGCGATTCCATCACTTCTGAACCATACTACTAACGCCGTAATGGACGAGAAACGGGAAATCAAACATTGCTATTTTTATTCCGAAGAGCGATAACTAAGGTTAGATTCAATTTCTTTTTAAAATGTTGTTTAGCAGAATGCGCAACTTTTCTTTTATTTAATGGCCTTCGAATTGCTTATGGTTTTGAATTAGCGATGAGCCTTGAAATTGAATAGCTTTGTATATTTCAAAATTCCCGATTAAATTATGTTACATGCATACGTATTCACGTGAGATGCAATTTTCGTTTCGTTCACCTGCTTAGCTTGAGTAAATACAAAAGTGAATCTAAAGTATGATCAAAAACTATTTTCATCTAGTATAGCTATGGTATAGTTTCTAATTTATGAACGCAACTACGTTTTTTGCATAGTGATCATGAAAGTGGTCTTTTTTAACGAAAAATCGTTTTGAAAGTACCACTTCTTTTAACGCAAAATCGTGAAAAAAGTATACTATTTTATTGAAATGCCAATTTGACAGTTGTAATTTCCGAAGTCCTTTACGACTAAATTTCGAGTTACAACAGATCACTACGCAAAAAAATTACATGTACAACACGTTTTGAAAGTTCTATTTTTTCATTCATTTGCTTTGAAATTCATGACAAAAAGTATGACCTTCAAAACTAATTGTACAAATTGCTATTACACACTGTCAAACTTGACATTTTAGATGTTTAAGTGTGTTATAGTTGTAGTCATAAATTAGGAACTATTTAATAGCCATACTACATGAAAATCATGTTTGATCATTTTGTACTATACTTTAGCTTTAAAAGTTTTGGTCATTCCTTAGATTTAGTTTAGTTCCCTCACTATGGATAACAATACTTCTAGAACTTATATTTCAGACAAATACTGTATTTTGTAGAAAATAAACAGGCGCAGAATGGCATGAGACGTTTGTAATATGTACTATTACTACAAAAAAAAAACTAGGACAAGTTCTAAATCTAGAAGCCATGAATTTTTATTATTTTAGTTGATAAAATGACTTTAACTGTCATGTGAAGAATACCAACCTGTGATATGTCATATCAAATTTTAATATCAACAGCTACAATACAAAACAACTAAAAACTAGATAAATGTGAAATTTTCTGAATAGTTATGCCATTTTCTAAGCAAGAAATAATTCCAGCTTTTGAAACTAAACTCATTCTAGGCATTATTGACAGTGACGTTTTCAAACAATTTCATATTTATTCACATCTCAGTTGCCAGTTAAAATGTCAGATTCATACAGCTAAAAAATTTTGTCTTATTTTTTTGGTAGAAATAGTACGTGGTACTCCAGTTAAGAATAGAATAGATGAGAATATTTCGAGAGAAAAATTATTAGAGACTACCTCGGCAATATGTGGGACTGTCGCTTCCAAGTAATGAAAATGTAAGAAAAGAAGTTGTAAGAAATAAATACAGCATTAATTGAATTGCAGAAAAATATATAATAGTGTTCATGGGAGGGGGGGGGGGGTTGAAAGAAAATTAAACTAAAAAGAAAATAAACACAAAAAATTATTTTGTAAAAATATTGAAAAATACAAGAAAATGTTCCTTTAAAAAGTATACAGTGTGTTCAAGATAACGAATTTAAGAAATTTAATTAAATGAAACAATAATTGGGTAATTAAAGGGCTAACAAAATGATTTTAATTTTTTTGAGTAAAAGCGAATTTTTGGATTTTCAATTCCATTTTCTGCGTTAATATTAAAGTTAAAGCGAAACTGACAATACTTCTTTATAGCAACTTTTCATTACGTTTCGAGTCTTTTTGACCATCATCAAGAAATTTTCCGATACGAACCTGTGTCCTACAGCATTTTATGTTTATAATTTAAAGAAGCAAGTAATGAGGTACACAGGATGGTTTTCATCTTTAATAATCACTTATGATCTTGGAATACAAATATTTTTCAATAGTCAGTAATTAATTGATTGATTATTTTTCTTACTTATAAACAATAATTAAAATTAGAAACAAAGATTGAGTGTGGCTCTTTACTTTCTTCTTTAAATTACAAAAGCTGAAATAACGTATAAAATGCTAAATACTATTTCTTCTTTTGGCGGGCGTGTTAAACTAGTCATAGAACCTGTGCCCAAAACTTTCGATATCGAGCAGCCACTGAAATGAAAAACGTATAGATCCTAATTTACGAATACGTTTATACTTGTTGTCAAAATTTGCATTAGTTTTATAACTTATAGTTGTGTTTAGAAATTAGAAACTATACTTTCTTAATTTCAGTGTCTGCTCTATAATGAGACTTTTAGGACACACGTTATACAGGGACCGGCAGAACCATATTAAACATTTTATTTACAATTTTTTCTTTATGCAGTGTAATAACAAAAAAACGAAAACATGAGTATGTTCACAAAACTTGGGAGTTTATTTATTTAAATATCGAGTGCCGGAGATGTCCACCTTCTTCTTCAGAACATTCATTAATACGTCGAACAAAATCTTGCATAACTTTTTCTGGTATATGGCCTAATACCGTTAATTTCGTGGAGCTCCCGGTGGCTTTTTATTACAAAGTGAACCAAATTCTCTAAACTTCTGAACCCATCGTCTTATTGTCAAGTACGATGCAACATCCTGCCGCCTGTTGAATTGTCTTGTGAACGCACATTGCACAATTATTATTGATTCGGTCCTAATAAATAACTCAACACAATAAGCTCGCTCTTGCACATTAAAACGCATTTTGATATTTACTTAAACATTAAAACAAAACTCCTGATCATACTTAATATAATGATATTCGTCACATTTGTATGGATAAAAACTGTACTGGGATATTGCACGTTAAAATGTTTAATATGTTTCTGCCGGTCCCTGTATAAAAGGCAGCGAAGCTGCGTACGTGAGTGCGTTATGCTGCATCGTAACGGATCGGACTTGCTTCGTACCCTATCAGGCTTGTTTCCTTCAGTTCTATGTAACGGTAATGACGCCAACATTATTGACACATGATGCTGTGCTAAGGTCTCTAAATCATGTTAGCTACGCTAACACAGGTAGGGAAGCAGCATTTGACAAATTCAAAAAACGAGTTAATGTCAAATTTGCCATAGGCGCTATTAGTAGGTGCATAAATAATTTTTCTCATTATAGATTCATTGTTCGAATGTGATACCACAACGGTTTCTCTCGGTTCATCGTATTTTAGCTGTTGTTTAAAATGTCTAGTAATACTTTCGGACATCTAAAGTGAACATGTTTATATAAAAATCTGTAAAGAGCTTTACTCAGAACTTTCCTTGCAAGTGGACGTTGTGACAATAAACATTTTGGCAAAGGAATTTCACAGAATCTCGGCGAAGAATCAAAATACAAGCTCGCGTTGTGATATCCGAAGTGTTGGAATGCGGCAAGCATTATAAAATGCTCCATAAAGGTTTATATTTGCAATAATTAGTTTTTTAAGCACGAAAACACTTTAAAATATTTTTTATGTAATATCTATTTATTGCGTTCACATTACAGACTCTTAAATTAATTTCTATTATAACCTATAAACTGTTTGTGTACGCCACTGAAAAATCGAATTTGTTTTGACATAAATAACACCGAGTTTCTCTACCTATGTTAGTGACCTTTTGCATTGTTAGAGTCCCTGTATATAACTATTATATACAGGGTCTCCGTGCCTTGTTAGAGTAACCGTATAATAGGAGAGTAAAGCAAACTCGGTAACAGCATATGATTGGTTGGATCCCATTCTGGAACGTAAGATCGCATTGGATCTCAGAAGTGCGCCGCGGAATTGGATTTTTGAAGTCAATGTGTGACATTAATGTGTCAAAATTATTCAAAACTCGATTTTCGTATGTGAAACGTAAAAAATATATTTCATTTTGTTATGACGGGCTGTTCTGTGTGTGTGTGTGTGTGTGTGTCACAATCGTTTAGAAAATGGATTTTGTTTAGTTAGTATCCCAAAAAATATAGAGGAAAAAATTTGGTTAAGAAATATTGGACAAAAAGTTGTAAAAGACCAAGAATATGCGAATAGCGTTTTGATGAAAATCGATTATAATTTAGAAAAAGTATAAAATACTAAAAAAACTGCTATACCAACAATACTGAATAAAATTCCAAATACTGAAAATGATGTAGAAATTTCACCATCTGAACCTGCGTCATTTTAATTTTCAGTCCGGTATTTTAACAGACGGTTTTACATTATTGGAGACTAAATTTTCTAATTATAAAACCAAATTTGAAAAAGATTGTATGCTGACTTTAGATGAGATGGAATTAACAAAAGTATGTTTTTTGTGTAACGACAAAGGCTTTATTTTGTAAGACTTGTACATCAGTACCTACCTATTCCAGCAGGAGCTATAAAGAGAACGGTTGAACGATAGAGATAATGAGGGAGAACTATTGTCCTAAATATAATATTTAACGTTTGAGAACTCAGTATGTTATTAATAACACGAAATAGGTACCTATCCAATTTTACTGGATATTTTTCCAGTACTGTTTTTAAAATGAATGTACCTATACAAGTAGTGAAATGTGAGTGTTATGCCTTAGTACTTAAAGTTTTCGACCAGTTACAATTTCTTTTTGGTTTATTTGACTGGGATTATTAACTATAATGTGTGCCTCAATTATCATTTGTAAAATGCAGAGAAGAATTTAAAAGAAAAAGTGTATATACAAAATTTTTATGTTTGAACGTCCTCTATAACCCTCAGAAGTTGGTCGGTCGAGTTACAGGACAGCATGTATACCGAGTTTCCACATTATCAGTTATATATTGTTTAGTGTATCATCATCATTAATATTATTGTTAGTTTCAATGTATTTATTAATACTAATATTATTGGTTCTATTTAATTGTTTAGTTTTGTGGGTTAGATACCTATTAAAACTACCTACTCTTATATCATGGAACATAAGCGTAGCTATAATAGGTCCCTTGGGGTCAAAACTAAGTAACTAATAATATTAAACCTATTTATGTAAGCATGTAAATGTGTAGATTTTTTTCATTTACCAATAAAATACTTTATTACTCTGTCGGACACTGAACTTGCTTCATTGGAAGTTCGTGCATTCTTTTATTATCTATTTCGGTTTCGTTTGCAATCCCAGTGTCAAAATACACATGTTTTTTGCGGGAATTACAATATAATACTTAACAGATCTTAGAAAACAAGAATTTAATAATAAATCTGTACCTACATTATTATTTCAACTATACAAAATGTCGATTATTTCATCTAAATAGAACTACATATAGCCAAATAAACACTCAAGTTCAAACACGCACCCACAATACTAAATTGATTTAATCGACTATGAACATTATGACTAACTTCACAGTATGGATCCCTAAATGTCATCGTTTGCTCTACTCCTTTGCACCTCTGCACCTTTGAAGTCGTGGCTGCCGATTTCGTGACTGTCGGCCATTACTTTGGCGTTAGATTGGCGCCTATTTTGAATTTTAAAATCATAACTCTACTTGCTCGCACACACAATACTAAACTTTAGCAATTTATTAAGAAATATTTTTTCACTTATTGATTCTTATTATTGTACGTTTAAACTTAGGCAAAATCAGGTGTTTCCAAGAACACATTCTTAACAAAAAGGCAATAGGTATTTGTTTATACGCCAAAAATTTTTACTTTTACTAATGTACCTATCTAAATGATATGACTGTTTTGTTGTTAATAGGATTTCGATTAGTGAACAAGATCCATTAATTATTCCTGTAATTTAGGTAAAAAATAAGGTGTATGTGCATTTACATTTGATACTTAACTCTAGCAGAATTTTGCATTAAAACTGTTCGAGTAAATTTATTATTAAATATATACATATACTATTTATAAATACACAAAAAAAATCCCGAGATTTTTAATTCTTTATTACAATTAATTAGCCAAGATTTGCAATCAAATAGTTATATAAATAAATATAACACACAAATTATAACTGATATTAAAAATATATTTATCTACGATCATGTAAAGAGTGCGTACTTTCGACAATGACTTTAGTGCAAAAAGTGTTATAAAAATTTTATTGCACGCTTTGAAAAGTATGTTAAAAAAGATGTTGCTCCAAAATGGAATGCATATTTTTGCTAACATTACTACCTCGCATCAATTTGTCAATATGCTTCATAAATTTGTTCTCTACAGTATTGATGAAATTTCTAAATTCTTCTTGGACATTTTTAGATTTCTAAAAATGTCATAATGTTTAATTGCATATGCTTTAAAGCAGCAAAAGAAATTATTTGCTTGCAGAATATGTTTCCTTGGAGAAATCCTCACATATTTGGCATGTGTGAATTTTCAATCATTTCTTGATTAAATATCCACAGACATAATTTAGTGCATTCACCGGAGGCAAGTTATTTCGATAATCTAAGGTATTTACCTGTAATGCCTTTAAGGCATTGAAACTATTGTCATTAGACAATAGTATTTCGCTTCTCTTATTTGTTACACAAATATAATTTATTGTCATCATTAGTTAGTCATAATCATCAACACAATTTGCATTAGATGAGTGGTGAAAGTAATGTAGACAGTACACATTTCCGTCTTTCTTTACTATATCCATTATCTTGGCATTTATATGAAAAATTTCGCAAGATTTATACTTGAGTAAACGGATTGAAATTCCAAGATACTCTCCAGAAGGCGGGACCGACGTGAAAATTTTCACGCCGGCGCAAAGAAAATCTGCCTCTCGAAACTGCCCGAGTGTCGCTTCTGGTTCGTTAGCTCTGTTCCGTGTTTATATTATACAGTTACTCTATGCCTTGTTACAGTTTTTTGATAGAGACAGTGGCGACAATAGGCATAATTTGCCTCAAAATGGCGGCCTATAGCCTACTAACTTTAATAAATTAAGGTTGTTTAACGAACGTTTACAGGTATAAGCCGTTCACGATCTTTTTGGGTCAGGCGAGGCTATGACCATCTAGTAATTTTGTTGGCAGTACCTCTGTGGCAACTAAACTCCCTAATGGAAATTGACACTTTTTGTGTTAGGTTAGGTTGTTTTCAGTATAAGGTTATGTTTTCTGAATAGGTACATTGTTGCCGGATCTCTCTCTAGTCTCGACATCAACTCGTGTTCTTTTAGATCTGGTCTGTCCTTTTTAAATTGGAAGTAGCATCGTTTAATGGAAATTTTTGTTGTAACAAAATTTTATTGGGCATTTTGACTTTTCCTTTGACGAAAATTAAAATTATTTTTACACACTTGATAAAGCATTTATTTTCTTACGAATATTAAAATAATAAATCTGGCAATGTGGTGGCAAGAAAATGTCGAACAGACACTGACAGAAAAAAAAGTTGCATCCGTTACATCACCGAATCAGTTCTTCCAACACGAAAAGAAAAAATCATAGCCAACTCTGTCCCAAAAAGGTCGTGAACGGATTATACAGCAGAATCATTCTAGCCTTGCGAGCGACAAAAAGCAGAACTAACATTAGAATCTAGTAATTTCTAAGCTTCATATTTGTAACAACTTTTGACATCTATCAAACAAAACGGCCACTATTGCAGCGTGAGAAACTAGCTATATTAAGTTACTGCGGTGACAAAAATATGGAAAACCCAAATATGTTAATGAAATCTACGATACAGCTTTTCGTATACCTATTTGGCGTAGACTTGTTTTTTAAATTCAAAAAATGCTCATAGCTCATTTTTAGGTTCGTTTGCAATCGCGTTTAAAATCATGAACGAATTGAATGATCCTAATATGCTTAAAGCTCCAAAAAGGAAAGAATGGCATAAAATTAGTTACAAGGCAAATCTGAATGTTTATTACAAGAAGACTGTACTAAGGAGATGTAACTTGCTATGACGGCTGTATATAAAAGCGGCCCCAATGCCGGGGATAGCCGTCGCGGCGCTGTCGACAGCGTGTACTATCTTTGGTCATTTTCGTTCGCTTTTGCTGCCTTTCGAGAGTCGGAAGCGAGCTAAATTAACCTGTAATCGCTGTTAAAAGTCAGTTTACGGTTGTTAATCAAATGGAGTGTATTTCAAGTGTGTTATTAATTGTTAAAACATGGTCCGAATTTCCAGTTACACTCAGCAAATATTTGACATTGACAGTTCACGAGTTTTTGTGAATGGATAACAGTACACGACGACCGCCATATTTGCCAACTTTTAGCGGTCCGCTTCGAAACGCGAGTTATTTCTCCTTAGTACAGTCTTCTTGCTTTATTATACATACATAAAAGGGGAATAGATAGATGACCTGCATAAGTACTTAAAGATGTGCGAGTTTATTTGTATTAAATCAAAACTATACGTATAAAACATTGAAATTCATGAGGTACCATCACAATATAGCACACCCTTGTCTTTGCAATCTTTCGTTTTTATTTAATAATTTACACTGATTACTGATATCACATCTATCATGATTAGGGGTGGGCGATATTAAAATTTACATATCGATATTCGATATCCGAATTATATCGATATTTATCGATATATCGATATTTATGAATATATCGATAAATATCTTAAAAATACCGATATATCGATAAATATCGATATTCGATAAATATCGATATTCGATATATCGGTATATCGACATATCGATATGTCGATATCAGATATATCCATATATCGATATAACGATATGGAAATAATATCGATATTTATCGATATATCGCCCAGCCCTACTGCTGAGTGCTGACTATCAAATATTATGTAGAATTCCCCGATGTGAAAAAAGTGTAGCATAAACAAAGAAAAAAGCCCGAAAAGGATTTATCCACGCAAATTAAATCTGCAGACTTGCACAATATTTTTAAATTTATGAACTTTACAAGAAGTCCTTATTTAAAAGTTGCAAATGCAATACGTTTTAAATTCGGAGTACGGACATACAGAGTACGAATATACTTTATATCGTTATCAATGTTATTATATTGTATTGCATTATTTTAAGAAAATAAATTGTACTTATTAAAATATGTGTTAAAAAATGAGAATAATTAAAGTATATTTCTATCTTGCTAATTATATGTGTTACAAAAGTAAAGAATTAACAAATATTAGATATTTATTTTACTGTAACATGAGACGTGTATGTATGTACAACTGTACACCACAATTAATGCATAATTATAACTTTAGTTTCTGAATAGACAAATTCAGTTTAGAAATAGTGGAAACGCAAAACTTAGGTTCGAAAATGGCTATACAGCACTCGAATGTTTTAAAGATTACCTAACAGTTAACAGAAACGTCGTTTTTAGTGCACCCATATTCATATCGATTTTTGAAAAGACAATTTATAATTGCAAAATCTTGTTCTGCGTGGTTACAATAGGCCAATATGTAAAATAACATAGTAGATCATTTTAGATCATGAAGTATTATTATTAGGATTATTAGAACACATTGAATTTATGGCACTTCAAACTAAGCGAATGTTGTACATGTAAACCAATCTGAACATTTACATGGTGACCAGTTTCTGACAACAGTTGGATTAGACAAGTGGAAACTACTAATTTGACAGCTATTCCATAAATCTCGATATATATGTATTTATCGATAATATGGAGATATCGATAATTATGGCGATATCAATAATTATGGGGATAGCGATAAATAACGATATTCGATAAATATCGATATCAGATATTTCCATATTAGTTACATATGGATATTCGATACTTCGACACATCGATATTCGATAAATATCGATATATTGATATTCAATAAATATCGATATTCGATATTTCGATATAACGATATTCGATAAATTTCGATATTTCGACTATTTATTCATTTTAATATAGGAACTGATCCAAATAATCAATAAAGGTAGACTGAAGAATTTGTGTACGATGAGTGGCGCAAAGAGGAGACTTAAAAATGACCTCCAACATAGAAGAAATGCTTCAAGTGGTAGAATAAGAAAGGCTAAAGGTGGTAGAAACTAGAAAGGAAAGATTGAAGACCCGTCGTACGGCGGGCGTATTATGCTAGTCGAATGTAAATGTTGTCTATATTTTCGAACTATTATTTACAACAACAAAATTTTAATTAATTTTACGAAGAACTAATTCTAAAAGAACCTTTTAAGACATTCAGATGTAAAATCCAGTAACATGTTCATAGTTTTAGATACATATGCTCAACATGTGCCCAATAACTAACAATTACCAGATCATTTGATGCAAAAAAATGTATGTGCAATAAAAAAAAGATTCGGATGTAGTCTATACTGGGTGTAATTGTTTGAGTGTAAAAAAGCACACTACTGAATATTGAGGCTTCAGGGAAGTCAGTATCACAGCTAAAACTAGATTCTGCTGTCTAAATTATTCAGCAGACGAAATTCAACTTTTGCTAAAAATTTGTTAAATCGGGGAAATCCTAAATTTGGAGGTTTTGTATTAATTTTGTACCAAAACTTCGTTCTTTATTGATTTGCAGATCATTCTGAGCTTCTAATTTCATCTAAATATTTTTTTTCGTATGAAATTAGTCACTAGATTATGTTCACAATATGACAACAGTGTCAGCAATCTAGATAGTGACTTGGCTTCTGTTGTATATTGGGTTTATTTGTAGGTTTTCAGTTTTTATGGTATATCTCCCTTACAATGTCGCCTGTTTTAAAACTCTTAAATTGCTTATAATTTTAAAACAGGTAATTGGTTAAAGAAGTATCTGACTTTTTCAGAGATAGAATTGTGTTTCTATTGCAGCAACAACTACAATACAATACCGAGAATATAATATATATCTTAATATGCCATATGCAACAATGTAAAATCATTGTTTTTTTTTATTAATGTGTGATAAAACAACTGTTGTATTGTCACTGTAGTGCAGGCATTTCTATAACTACTTAAAATACAAACAAACATCTGTCACATTTTTGGTCGATTTGTATCAATACATGTACGTAAATGTACTTATTATATTTCTTTCTAAATATAATTCGTGATACCCTTAAGAATTGATGTTTTTTGAAGTGCCAGCTTATGCCAATCGTGCTCCGCACTGGCAGTATTTTCATAGTGGAACTGCCATTCGTGACGTTTCAAAAAAATATTGATAATTACATTAGTTTTGAATATAGTAATGATGCTTGCTAGCCTAGCAGTTTTGAAATCGATGCATTTGTCAAGAGCGAATTACAACGCGCTTACGTTTTAGCTGTGAAATGAAATTATTGTAATTATTTTCATATACGATATATTTTGAGCTGCACTGTGTAATCAGTATTTTTTATTATGGAGTTTTATAAGCACTATTTATCTTAATAATATCGGTAATGCCATTTTACTGCTGATATTCTTAGACTGTGGTTCAAGGATTATTTCAAGTCTGAGAATGCCTTTTTTAAGTTGCATTAATTATCTACCTTACTTTACTAATGACAACACTTTAAAAAATACGGCTTTTAAATTTGTGTCAACAAAAAATGAGAATTGTTAAATGAACCACAGTATAAACGACTTTGTCACATAAATCATTCAGGTAAAGATTTTATCATCGAAGAGTTTGAATAATGCTCCCGTATGTAGTATATATCTTTCCGCATGAAAAAGTGCAGCCATACTTTATAGCCTTTGTTTTATACTAAAGGCCATTGTAACAACATTAATTCTACTCGTAATAATTCTAAAGTAATCTGTTTTTTACAGAATAGAAAAATTGCGTTCTATTTCCTGGGAATAATTAAAATCGGATTTTTGATTATGCGTCAAATGTTTAGGAATTTATAAAAATAAACGCTAATTCAATGTCTCAATTATGTTTTTCGGCAGCAACTGTTATTAGCTAACAACTATGGCACAATTAGCAGTTAAGCGGTTATTGTCATTAAATTCCGTATTATAAAGGTATATTAAGGTTTCAGTATGCTATAAAACACCAACTTACAAAACGAACTAATTTGATATGCAACAGTGAAGTGTATAGACTTTGTTTCTGGAAAAAGATTAATGCATTTAACAGGTTATAAACAGCGTATATAGAATAAAATAAAAATTATATATTTTCGAGTACTTGCAATGCTATATTCAAGAATACGTATTATTTATACAAGGTGATCTAACTCTTGGACTTGATTCTCTCTGCCTTGTAAGGTTGTAAGTACGCCACTGTTATCCACCATAAATAAAACAAGCAAATTTAAACATAATTGCATTAATGTTTAACAAGTGATTGGTAACCGTACTTTAATTTATTGCAAGTCGTTTGGATGGCAAAGAATTTTCAAAAGAGCTTAAACCTATTTTCTGTAGAGGTAAAAAGGTCACACTGACTTGTGCAGTATTAAGGTGTATCTCAATGCCCTATTATATTGGGAATATGTTTGCACTATAAAGCACACATGGTAGTGAATATGACAGGAAAAATTTAGTATTCGTTTTAGTGTAAAACTCGCTGTTGCTGTAAGCACGTAATCGAATAGAATCGAATTGGTATCGTCTAGAGGACTTTTAAATTTTAAACATGAAATTGCTACATTTATTATTATCTATACTAATGAAGTGTGGCTATTTAAATTGTTATCATTTTATATTGTTACCAAACATTTATAGTCGCTTTTGACTTTGATTAGAGAATTTCTTGTCCACAAAAATAGTACATTATGTTATTAGGAGCAAAAGTTTTATGTGGCGTGGCTGGAAGCGAGACAGATAAGTACAGCCGAGCCACATAAAGATACTTTTGCTCCGAATAACATATAGCATTTTTTCTGCAAACGGTTATAAGAAAATTACTCTATCCAGTCAGCGGCAGATAATATTATCTGCCGCATGGCAATACAGTGACAGTTTAGCATCATCAATCCGGCAGTATAGTTAATGCCACATTTTACTGCCGTTTGAAGAAAAATAATATTATGTCACAAAAACTTTTAATAAATAATTTTTCCGGTATTTCTCGCTCTAAAAGTATGCGCCAACACATTTTGGTCTTTTGAACCTTTCCAGCAGTAGAATAATAAAAGCCTTCTCACCACAATATACTTTAATTACCGTATTGTTGTAGCCATTGTTCAGAAATGTTTTTGCCAGAAAGTTTACTGAGAAAATTTTTATGAAATAATGCAGTGAATGTCGCAAAATTTGAAGGAATTTCTTGAACTACGACAAATAAATAAAGTTCAAGTAGGTAGCCGCAAAATAAAATAAATTGACGTGGAGATTTTGAATTACCCACAATAAGAAAGAATTAAAAATAGGACCAAATCGTCATTCATTTAAAACCATTATGAAACAGTGTACGTCTGCTACTGGAGCAATGACGGAAGTCGTCAAATATTTTTTCTTGATAAATGCTCTTCAAAATCAAATGACGGAAATAGGAACACATTTACGAAAATAATGGGAAAAAGTTATCAACATTTGGTGGAAACGTAGAGGACTGGTCAGTATTTATTTATTTATTTATTTTTGATTTTATTTTATTTTATTTTATTTCGCACCCTGCCAACAGCCGTTAAGCCAATTATAGGCGTCACTGTACATTTTATGGGGACTTCCAACCCCACTAACGACTGTCATGATGTTATTATGACATCCGGGACCAACTATTTTTCGTGGCTGCCGTACCACGAGACGCCGGGAGAAGCAGCCGTGAAACTCCCATCCAAGTACTGACCAGAAAGAGCGTTGCTTAACTCTGCCGATCGTACGTGGACGCTTGTTTAAGCTACACCACGCGGGACCCCTTATAGCTCTTTACAGAAAATCGTCAGAATTATGTCAGTTTACTTATGAAGAAAACACAATTCGTTTGGAAAAGTTTTAGACAGTGTCAAATCGTTATTCATTTCACCCAAAAATTTACCAACAGTACTTCAAATCTTTGAAACAAGTTTTTGCAAACCGGAATTTATTATAAAATCGATAATAAACAAAAAGAGAATCCATAGGCCAAGTAAATAATCATAATGCACTGTCAATAATCAAATTTTCAAACATCATTCAAAATCTGACCGCCATAGCATCACCTTTGGAAATGGGTACATCTATTATCAACCAAAACTCCTTAATCAACTCGTTTCTACACTCCCTATGAATCTCCAGCACCAGTGGGAAAGAGAAGTTCTGCAGCAGAAATGTACGCCATCCTGTTGCAATTTTCAGACCCGCTTCAAGGGGAATCAGCCGTTGCACATCTTCTATGGAAGCCACCAACCACGAGAGTTGATCAAGACAGCTCCAGAAGACAAAAATATCCTGTTTTTACTAGCAGAGAAAAATAAAATGAAGTGAAAGAATGTGCCTTCTATCAAGAACCAAATCAACAAATTCTCAAGGAATTCACAACTATCAACGTAATAAAAAGGTGGGAGTTGGCAAAAGGAAATAACAAATGCTTCTATTTGCACATCGTATTATTTTTTGTAAGAAAAAGAAGAAATGTGAAATTCAGCATTGCCAGAGCTTCCATAACAAGCTGTTGCATCCAACAAGTATAAACACATTTCAAATAGAAAATGCTCATAAAGAGTAAGCAACGTCATCGACATGGTCAGGACATTTTCAAATTCTACGAATGTGCGACTTTTGAGAGTATTTCTGTTCCAAAATTACGAATCCACTTATATATAGCTTTCTTGTCTTATTTTTACGCTCAATATTTCATCGAATTGTGTGCAGGTAGCTAATGATTCGTAACTTTAAACAGCTGTACCGTTGTAAAATCTGTAAGGCACTCGTGTTGGTAACCTCGCTCATAATTATTTTCTTGGCTTATTTAAAACCCTATCGATTTAGCAAGCAGCTTTTTCTAGAATTTTCTGCGGACTGGATTGCTGACGGTGCCGTGTTCGCCTCGTGATTGGTTGCAGGTATAAAGAACGCGCGACAAACTCTTTCCCCGCACGCCGCGTTCCGGAGCGTGTCTGGTGAGAGACGGCGTTGCTTTGTTTCGGGAGAGCGTTTTTAGCCGTTGAAGCGGTCAGTCGTGTGTGTGGTTTTTGGTGCTGCTCCGTTTGTCGACCAACGTCCCATAGTTTCGAATGCTATAAAGGCAATTTTCCACTAATTAGGTGGGATCATATCCACGAGGGCGTGCAAAAGGTCTCCCTGTCTTCTTTTTCCCATGCGGGTCCCGCCGCATCGACCCCTGTGAAAGGTATCCCGGAGTATGCGTCCTTCACAAGTACAGCTGCGGCTTCGCGACATTCCGATACTGTGAGGCGAGTTCTTGTCACCGACCTTGAGGACCAGGCAAAACTGCAATAAATAAGGTAGCGTGTATATAAGTTAGCCGTTAGATAACTGCCAAGTGCATGTAATATTTGTCCTTTTTGCTTTGTGCGCTAGCCTACGTTAATAACTGTCCACTATGATGATGCACGCACTAAATTAATGATAGCAACCCATTCTGGGCTCGTATGTATAGTCATATTGGTTCTTCTTGCTTTGTGCGCTAGCCTACGTTAATAACTGTCCGCTATGAGGATTCACGCACTAAATTAATGATAGCAAGCCATTCTGGGCCCGTATGTATAGTCATATTTGTCCTTTTTGCTTTGCGCGCTAGCCTAATTTAATAACTGTCCGCTCTGATGATGCACGCACTAAATTAATGATAGCAACCCATTCTGGGCTCGTATGTATAGTCATATTGGTTCTTCTTGCTTTGTGCGCTAGCCTACGTTAATAACTGTCCGCTATGAGGATTCACGCACTAAATTAATGATAGCAAGCCATTCTGGGCCCGTATGTATAGTCATATTTGTCCTTTTTGCTTTGCGCGCTAGCCTACTTTAATAACTGTCCGCTCTCATGATGCACGCACTAAATTAATGATAGCAACCCATTCTGGGCTCGTATGTATAGTCATATTGGTTTTTCTTGCTTTGTGCGCTAGCCTACGTTAATAACTGTCCGCTATCAGGATTCACGCACTAAATTAATGATAGCAAGCCATTCTGGGCCCGTATGTATAGTCATATTTGTCCTTTTTGCTTTGCGCGCTAGCCTACTTTAATAACTGTCCGCTCTGATGATGCACGCACTCAATTAATGATAGCAACCCATTCTGGGCTCGTATGTATAGTCATATTGGTTCTTCTTGCTTTGTGCGCTAGCCTACGTTAATAACTGTCCGCTATCAGGATTCACGCACTAAATTAATGATAGTAACCCATTCTGGGCCCGTATTTATAATCATATTCACGCACTAAATTAATGATGGTAACCCCTTGTGGGCCCGTATTTATCGTCATGTTCACGCATTGAATGAATGATAGTAACCCATTCTGTGCCCGTATTTATAGTCATATTCACGCACTAAATTAATGCTAGTAACCCATTCTGGGCCCGAATGTATACTCCTATTTGCCTTTTTTTTTTACTTTGTATGGTGACGAACGTCAGTAACTGTGTATATATTTATGTGACCAATATATCGGTTTGTTATATGTTGTCTTGTGATTTCTCCGCGCATGTTGCATGCTTATTTTTATGCTGAGTTATTCGCAGTGTAAAATCAATGTAAGGTGGAGCCTGGAGGAAGATCTAAGCGTCACAGGTAGGTCAGGGCGCTCCGTCGTCGCAGTACGGGGAATCGCGAGGCTGTACATATATCCTGCCCCGTTTGTCTTTCGGTGTTCTGCCAAACGTGGGATCCAAAGTCTGAATCCCTTGGCGCCCTATTACTTTGCAACACCCTATACATATCGTCAAGCTTGCCCCTATGGTGTACCCTTTCTAGGATCACGCCCATCTCCCTGAGCGTATTAAGCCGTGGCTATTGGCCTGTTTTCGAGGATTTCAGGGCAAATGGTGGCATTTCTCGGACATGATAAAACAAGTGGCACTCCCGTACCAAGTGTCGTTAAGACCATTTGATACCGGAACAACATGTTCTCAAGAAAATGCAAGTACTCTACACGTGGATTTAAAAATTTAAAATAGTAATTCTTCGAGTAGCACCAATTACTGTTACTGCCAAGAATACAAATGATGAAAAGTATGCATTGTTCGACGAAGGAAGCATCGTTCCACCGTTAGAGGTGAGGTTGGAGCAAAAGGGAAAGTTTATACGTTCACCATGTATTGGACTAATTCCAGCAGTTACTCCCAAATTTCAAGGTACCTTCAACGATAATATTTACGAACTATCCAATATGCGAACTTTATCAAATTCCCGAATACCTCGACAAAGTGTGAACATGTAAAAGTGTAAGCATTTAAGGAATATTCCAGTCCAAGAACTGCCGAAACTTCTGCACTGCTTATCAAGATAGTCGTTTCAAACGGACCAAATACTCCAATAGCTTCTTGGACTAAACTAGGTTGAGTAATTCATGAAAATTCAACAATACTCAGAGATTATATGGATTCCAAATGCACACTTTTTACTATCGTAGATAATGAACTGCAGAACTTGAAAAATTGGTACGAGATATTGTATTTATGAAAAATATGGGTGTTAAGATTCACACGAGAAAGAATTAACATCGCCCGATCTAGAAAAATCAACAATTGACGGAATATTAGAGCTCCTGAGGAATCGTAAAGATGACATTCTTACACTTACTTCACATGTTTCAGTACCTACGAAAACAGAAGTTTTAAAAATTGTTATGAGTATATATGAATGTTAGTTACTTTCACAATCCAAGGAAGAATTTTGCTTCACTGGACTGGGATGAAAAACTTCGAAAGCTGATATGAAGAAATTGACTGGCCATTACGTACTTGGATGATATGACCTGACCACCGGTACACTTGAGGTGCAATTGTACGTTTTTTATGATGGTACTCAGAATCAGTATGCGGCTGCTGCATATTCTGGAGTGAAAATGGCTGCGATTCTGGTTATGGTCAAATCTAGAGTTAGATAGTTGAAACGCATGACTGTACCATAGATTAAATTAAAAGCTGCTCTTGTAGGTGCAAAATTGGCAAGAAGTATCATAGCAGGTTAAAAAATTGATATTAGTTAAATATTTTTATGGTTCAATTAAAAAATTGTTCTAAGCTGTATATCAAACTCTAAAACATTCAATATTTTTGTTGCAAACAATAATCCAAATTTTTGAATTTCTGCTGAAAATTGGTATTGGTTATCTATTGAGTTCAATATTGTTGATAAGGCCGCTGGGGGATTATGGAATACGATAGGTGTGGAAAATGGTTTAAAGGAGTAGGATTTCTACGAGAAAATGGATAAAATTGGTCAATTTAAAGCACGTTGGAAAAGTTTTAAGATGAGAAGAAATAGTCTATCTTGCTGGCGTTGTTACAACATACCAAAATGTGTTTAGTTTTTCCAAGATTTCGAAATTTATCAAATGTATACGTGCAGTTTTTCAAATCAGTTGAAATCTTCAAGAGAAAAAAATGGGCATTGAACATCTCCATTTTCAGTCACAAGAGTTTAATGTCAAAGAAATAGAAAAAGCTGAAATGAATTTGTTTCGTGCTCAAGATGAAAGTTTTCTTGAAGAAACTAGCAGACTTGCAGGGCAAAAATTGAAAAGAAAAAGCAAATTACATTTAATTCCAGTCTTATTCTTGGGAAAGATGGAATTCTAAAAGTACTAGGAAGACTGAATAATGCTCATAACTGGAGTCTCTTCGCAAAATCTCCAATTATTCTAGACTGTAAGCACATAGTGACATGCCTGTATTGAACAATCATTAGGGAAGAGAAGTAGTCTTAGAGCAAATAAGGCAGACATTTTAGAAATGCGAGCTATATGAAATTTTCAAACTCTCAAACTATGGGGGCTTTACCACAAGCGTGAGTTACATCTTAAGTTCCAGCACTCATAGTCCAGGATGGATTATTTTGATCTTACGAACGTCATAATTATTCGAAGACGGAATGATACGGGGTATTATTTATATATATTATTTACGCGAGCGTGCCTCTGGAAATAATTTCATCCCTCACAAAAGATTCAGCAATTGTGGCCAACAGACGATTTATTTACAGAAGAGAATTTCCAACCGAAATTTGTCCTGACAATTGTACAAATCTACGGGGTGCAGAGAAGAAACTACGTATAGCATTGCAGGAGCAGTTGAATGTTTAAGAAATTCGAAACTTTTGTTCTGTTCGTAAGTTACAACTATACTTTAATTCACCAGCGGCAGCACATATGGAAGGTGTATGGGAGAGAATGTTGCAATCAGCCAAAGAAAATTAAAAAATATTTTGAAGAAACAATTTCCAAAAGAAGTCTTATAAATTTTTTTAGCAGAGGTAAAATATTTCGCCAACTGCCATTTTATAACTTATATTTCCAGCGATAGTCATGATGTACTAAGTTAGACTTCTAATCGTTTCTTGATGAGAAGGTCATGTGAAGTTCTTAGCTTTCGAGGGTTTTCTGACAGTAACTTCATTCAATAAAAACAATGGCGAATTTCACAGCGCTTAACAAGGAAGCATTTTGGAAAGAGACAGCTGCATGGCTATGTGCCAACCCAGAAGAGGAAAATGGTAAAACAGAATAAAATACCTATCAGAAGTAGATGTAGTTCTCTTAGCAGATGCAAGAAGCCCTAGAAATTCGTGACCTATAGGCAGAGTAATACGAACTCATCCTGGAAAAGAAGAATATATCCAAGTTGGATCTTCAACCAGAATTTGGAGTTTATAGAAGGCCTGTTTCAAAAGTAATATTATTGTAAGATTTTGAATGAAAAGAGTTATTTCCTTTATTGTGAAGGCTGGGAGAATGTTGTGGATTTTTATCATTTTATAGATTATATATTGTTAGAAAAAAGTTATAGTTGCTTTTGACTTTGATTAGAAGTTTTTTTGGCAACAAACCAAAAAAAACTTCACATAAAGTTTTGCTAAAGAATTTTGTCTACTCTCGTTATCGTAAGTACATTATTACAACATTGTTTGTAGGAAGCTAAGTTAATTTTACCGAAAAGATGTTAGTTGCTGAAATGAGACAAGTGGGCTCAGCCAAATAGGCGCGAGACAGCTGGACGCAGGAACAACTGGACGCGGGACAAGAGGACGCGGGACAAGTGGGCCCGAAATCTAAGTATAACATTTCTTATACAAAACTGGTAAATACGAAGATGGTGGTTAAAAGATGTGGCGAAAATAATTATTACCTGTATCCGTTTAATCGACATAAATTCATGTTAGGCGAATTAATATACTAGATATAAACATACAGTACATGGTGTCCTATTGTCGATTAGATTAAATAGAAATCAACACGATAGTGAAAGCAGAATTTGTATACAGTGTCCGCAAAAAAGTCGGCATAATATGGGAAATTTTTTTATTTCTGAGTTTTCAAAAAAACCTTTTACGTCAATAATTTGTGCTAGTCTGAAAACCTGTTTAGCCCTTATCATATACAGTCTGTTCAACAAAGAACCGAGTGATTTTAACTTATTTAGAAAATGGAGTTTTTCGAAATTGTCAAAATTCGAAAAGTGCTATTTTTCGGAAATTATGTAAGATTTTAATCATATTTTTTTAGGGTGTGTTATTTTTAGCTAACTGAACAATCTCAACGCCAGAAAACCCCTAATTTTTTTCAACTTTAGCTAAAAATAAATTTTTCGAAATTTTACATACCAAGACTTAATATTAAAATTATTTTTTTTATGTGAACATTTTAAAGATTTATAATTGGGAAAAATAATATAAAATGTTATTTACTTCTTTAGATTTTTTATTATTTAGCGAAAATTAATATGTTTGCATAATTTTTACGTTTTTTAGGAGAAATATTTTTCAATTCTAATTAAAATCTATTTAAATGGCTTAGAGAAACACAGGGACAGCGGAAGTGGGGGGCAAAGGGGACCAAATGCCCCCTCTAAAATAAAACGGGGAGGGGGGGAGGGCGCCCCCTCCAATTTTACTACCTGGTAAAGAAGGTTTCTCTGTGCTATCCTTCACATCGCTTTGTTTTTTGTTAAATGAAAAAGCGCTTGTACCCAAGAAAAATTGTCGGAGAGAGCAAAGCATAAGAATATTTTTAACACGCTTTTATCACTTTCACCTGTATGTATGTTTGTATGTTTGTTTGTAACGGAATCTTTAAACGCGATTTTCACCCACTTCAAAACTTCAGATTCTCCTCACCGTGCCAGCTACGTTTACTTCGTGTGAAAGATCGCTGAGTGCCCTCCGACTCATCGGAACATTCCTCGGACTATATATCAATGAAGCAAAGAAGACCAACCTATCTAGCAATACTGCACGTGCATAGGATAGAAACATTTGGTTTAGATTTAAATGACATTCTTAGGGAATTCGCTTCAAAGACGGCTGAGAGGCGCAATGTCTTTGGTATCGTCCAGTGAATTGCACGCCTCATAAAGCGAAGCGTTTGAGGTTGTGCATTATCTTTGCAATATAAGTAATAAATAAAATATTTTTATAATTTGACTGATAATTTGATTGACCTAGCCATCTCTGTTTCGTCTTATAACTGCAGTAAATTGACCGGAGGAAGCCGGGGCCGGAGATTGAAAGAAGGGGGTGACCAAAGAAGTTTGCCCCCCCCCCCCCTCATGGAGTACTTCCGCGGTCGCTGGAGAAACTCTAATCTAGCCGTGTTAATGAATTACTGTTACAAAAATCCTGTAAATGGTGTTCTACAGTTTTCTAAATGAGGAGATTTTTCTTTATCCAATTTACATGTTCTAAAAAATCTCTTCATTTAGACAACTGTAAAAGAACATTTCAGGATTTTTGTAACACGCTCGAATGCTGATTCGGTAAGAAAATCGTAACGACACAAATCCTAAAAAGAAGTAATGTCTACCTAAAAAAAAATCCAAGAAATTTTGTTGTTGTCTTGGTTACGGCTCGTGAACTAATTTTTCTATTGGCGTACGATTTGCTTAAAAAATAATATCGACCAGTAGAAAGTCTCAGCGCATTTCACACAAATATTCATTTTACAATTTTTCTGATAATTATAACGGTTTCCTCATTTTGCAACCCCTAAATCCACCTGAGCCGCACAATTCTTAAAAACCCACTGCCAAAAACAAAATTGGACATTTTTTTCTTTCCTCCTATTTATGCGAACATCCAATTTGCTACAAATGCACCTCAGCTTTCTACCCCTGTAACTTCGCCCCGTGCATCGCAGACCCCAAAAACCAGCCAGTAGATGAGCGTTGGTTCATTCTCTTTCCAACTAGCCTCAAATCACATTTGAATCATTCAAAAAGTATGCGATGTAACAGCACCGAACGCTTTCGTGTCCAAAAAATCGTTTTAACCTCCGTATTTTCGCTTCCTCGAATCTTACATTTTAATAACCTTCCCAGAAAGTTCGCGCTTGACGAGATCTTCAAAATGACACCAATAGCATTCACCTGCAAT
Source organism: Agriotes lineatus (assembly GCA_940337035.1). Taxonomy (NCBI): domain Eukaryota; kingdom Metazoa; phylum Arthropoda; class Insecta; order Coleoptera; family Elateridae; genus Agriotes; species Agriotes lineatus. The sequence continues at coordinate 208,265,066 of OW679194.1, forward strand.
ACGTACAACTTGCGAATAGTCGCGAAAACTGCGCATTTTCCAAGCATCACACAAATCGCTAGAAGAGCCCCGTACTAGTGTCACATCTCCAATTCGTTAAACATTTTCAATGTTAAAATGTCACGTCGTAACTTCATGCAGATAATATTGAACGTCAAACATCAGCTTTCAATAACATTGTGTAGCTTCTGCCAAGAATAGAATTTGAGATTATAATGATAACAGTGAGGACAAATTGTTAAATTCCGAGGCACACCTTGAGGAGAACTTTTTCGATCACTTTTTATATATGTATACTTTATCATAGTTAATTATGCCATTTTTGTTATTTTAATGCATATCCTATATCCGGTAGGCCATGAAATTAAAAAACTATGTAATTTAGTCGTTTTATAAATTAGTTAAGGAGAAAATTTTGAAATGCGTAAACCACAAACTTATAAATACTACCCAAAATGTCCTCTATTATTTTACAATAATATAGGAGGCATTGGCAATCATTCTTGCTGAAGACACAATTATTCATCTAGATCCAAAAACACGAATAATATGTAGCCATTTAATTTAATTCATAAATAATACATATTAGTGTTAGGAGTATAAAATATACTAAAAGTTAAGAGAAAAGTAGAAGTTACCGTGTTAATGATCAAAACGGGAAAAGTGCGATATTCTGTCCAGGCACAAGTATGAGTTGGGGCAATTTAAAAATTGCATTTAAAGGATTTATACTTATGCATATTTTAAATACGAGGGATGCTCTGTTAATAGTTAGTAGCAAGCCATGGAAGCTCAATTGGCTAGAAACAATTGCAACAATTGAATGTCGCATTAGTTGACATTCGTTACCCACAATTGTCAAACCTTCCGATTTCCTTGTAAAACGTAGTTAATTTTGTAAGTTAAGTAGTTGTGCATTTTTAATTCAGTTAAAATGAGCATTCCGCGAACTGCCTTTAAAGCTATGATTTTCTATGACTATAAAAGACAGTTGGGATACCAGCAAAGCCATTAAAATTTTATAGCAGCTTTTGGCGATGCTGCCCCTTCATTATCCGCTGTTAGTCATTGGTTCCGCGAATTTCGACGAGGGCGAGAGCTACTAGAAGACGAAGCAAGACCTGGAAGACCCGCAGAAGCTGCCTGTTCAGAAAATGTTGATCGTGTGGCAAGCTTGATTCAGTCCAATTGAAATATTACTTATAGGGAGATTCAGGAGGAAGTGAAGATTGGATCCTCGGCGGTGAATACCATTTTGCATATAAACATCTTGGGGTAAGAAAGCTAGCAAGCCGTTGGATACCGCATTTGCTCTCAAGAAGTCAAAAACAGGGTCGAGTAGACTGGTGTAAATTTATATTGCAAAAATTTGACGGAGAAGCTTCCAAGCAAGTGGCATACATTGTAACAGGTCACGAATCTTGGGTATACAGTTTCGGCCCTGAAACTAAACAGCAGTCTAGTGTTTGGGTATTCGAAGATGAAGATTTGCCCACAAAAGTAATTCGTGGCAGAAGCGTCAATAAGAAAATGATTGCTGTTTTTTTTCCGACGAAGTGGTTCTGTTGCTGTTATTCCACTTGAAGATCGCAGAACTGTTAATTCTGAATGGTACTGCGAAGTGGATTTATCACAGATGTTTGGAAAATTACAGACAGGTCGCTAAAGGACCGGTTTGCGTAACATCTTAGTCCATCATGACAACGCATCCACCCACACTGCTGCCAGAACATTGGATTTTTTGAAAGATTCGAGAGTTCAATTGGTAACCATCCTCCGTATAGGCCAGACCTGGCGCGTGCGACTTTATTTTTGTTTCCAACTGTTAAAAAAATGATGCGAGGTAAAAGATTTTCCAGCGCAGATGCAGCAGTTACAGAATTTCAAAGAATTCTTGAAAACCTTTCAGAAAATTAATTTTCCGATTATTTTAAAAAGTGGTTTCAAAGAATGCACAATTGAATTAGTCTGAATAGAGAATATTTTGAAAAACAATAAAGATTTTTTGTTAATAAATGCAACGGTCTTTTAATAACTAACAATTTTCAGCGCAACCCGTACAGTAAATTTCACAAAAAAAATATGTGTAAAGCAAATAAATAATGGAGGAAGCTGAGAAACATTTAAAGTTTATTGTTTAAATTAAGTTTAAGTTAAGTAGTTAGTTCAAGTATTTGTTTGTTTGTTATGGACAAGGTCATATGGTCAAAGTTCTACTTAGAATTTTGCCGAGTCTACGCGGTGTCGACCCTAGCAAGAGATCTTTTACATGCTACACATCGTAGTAACATGAGACCCACAGTTTGACATCACTTTCAAATGATGGCATTCTGTACTGTAGAGGTTCTCAACCGAATTTGTTATTTTAAAAAACCTCTGCGGGACCAGGCATTGAACTCAAGACTAGGGTTTCCAAGTCCCGGGACCAAACGTGTTTTCGGGACTTACGAGATAAATTTCAAGTCCCGGGACTAGTCCCGAAGATCCCGAAAATGATAACGAAAAGGAAATAGTGTTCATGTGAAATCTCCGAATGCGAATTCCAAAGAAAAACAAGTGGTTTAAGTTAAATAAAGTTTTTCTGTGCTGACACTGAGCTGTGTTGGGGCTCGTCTATACCTTCATTACTTTCTTTTGGTACTAAAAAATGTCTGTCGCTCTTAATAGTTTGCTTTTGCGCGAACTGTAAGGTGCTTGTGTAATCCTTTCGCCGAGCCGCCTCTGGTTATGATAATTTTTATTGGGACAAACTTTACATTTCGCCAATTGTTTATCTTTCGATATATAAAAGTGTTATCATATCGACTTCAAATTGTCCTAATTCTCTGATATCAAGTATACGACGTAGAGGTGGGCGCGTGAGTGAATTTTCGCTCACGTCACGCACGTTTCACGCTTGCTTTAAACAGTCACGTTCACGCACGTTCACGCTCACGTTCACTCACGTTCACGGCGTGACACGCCACTCACGACGTGACACGCAGCTTTTATTTCAAAATTTAAATTCAGATAGAACAGAATGTTCAAATTTAAAACCAATGAAAAATCCCTAAAGAGAACTAAAAATATGTTTTGCACCTTAAATAATTTACGTGATATGTTGCAATCAGAATAGTTGACATAAAAAGAAAAAAAGAAAAATTGACTACAATAACTTCGACAAAGGATAAATACTGATTTGTCGCAAATATATTTCTTGCAGCTGTCTTCAAAGACATTACTTTTAATACCAAAAGCTGTCATTGGAATTGACGTTTCCCTTATTGGTATGAGTACAGAAGGTATATGTTGCTAGGCAACACTTTTAATTCGTAGGTTTAGCGTTAAGGCGAGTATAGAAAAAAAACATAATTTTTATCCGCAAACGTCACAAAAGTGACAACTTATGTGTCTTTATTGACAAAGTAAAAGTGTCACTTTATCTGCCTAAGCAGATAAAATAGCAACTTTTGCGTACTTTATCTGCCTAAGCACATAAAATCGTTGCTCTCTTTCTTTCTTTCTATGTTTGTTAGCTATCTCCTCCGAAGATACTGGACCGATTAAATTGTATGGTGGCTTCAAATTTTGCTAATTTTTAGACTTAGATCGTAGGCCAGTTTTTATTTTCAAAAAGAGTACGAAAAAGTTTTAATTTAAATAAACCTTTAAGCAGCGGATCGGAGCATCTGTCGCCGTGGGTTATGGTGTGACAGCTGCTGTGGCCGTGTGCTATTAGCACGGGTGATTCAGTATGTTCATATATCATTACAGTTGCGCGTTATCTGAACAACAGAGGTTGGCGCAGGGGTACAGTGCTTGCCTGTCACGCGGGTGGCCTGGGTTCGATTCCCGGCCGATGCATCCTTTTTTTGAAATTTATATTAATGAAATTTACCTGAATACGTTTGAGGATAAAAGTCACTTTATGTGGCTTAGCTGAATTATTTGCCTCATTAACGTTCGGCTAAATAAACTTCAGTTTCGCCACATAAAGTATCACTTTTACTCCTAATAACATAATCTACTATTATTAGAATAATAAGTTCATCTACACAAGTACATAATAAATGGGTTTAAAAATAAAACCTATTAATCAACATTTTCAGCGTTAAGTCGAGTATACAAAACAAAACATTAGGTACTTTTCTAAAAATAGGTTCATCTACACATTTACACAATATATTTTTGGTTTAATAATAAAACGTAATTAACATTTTCAGCGTTAGCCGAGTATAAAAAACAAACCATTACTTTTATTAGAATAATAAGTTCATCTACACATCTACACATTAAAATGTTGATTTAAAAATAATATGTAATCAACATTTTCAGCGTTAAGTCGAATTCTGCGCTCTTCTAAAATTCGCCCAGCTGTAGAAAATACTCGTTCGCTTGTAGCGGAACTTGCCGGTATGTTTGAAATTTCTCAAGTTTTTTTAAAAGTGGCGTAATTACACTGTTTTTCCAAAATTCTAAAATGTCATCTACATTTCCGAATTTTAATTTAACATACTAATTTAGTTCTGTTTCGACATCATCCTAATTACATGTGTCATCGTCAGAGCTATCTCTAAGTGTAGAAAGATAAGAATCTGATGCTGATGTAACAGTTTTGAGTCGTTTTCTATGTATTTCATCATTATCATCTATAGTTTTATTTGCATTATAATCTTCTCTTTTATGTGAAGGTATGAATTTTAAGGATTTATAATTAGGGTCCAAAAATAAAGCCACATAATGTAACTTGTTTGGCACAATTTGTGATTTAATGAATTTAAAAGTTGCTGCACCCTGCAGTTTTTTATTCGTTACTAAATATTTAACGTGAAATTAACGTGAAACGTGAATCACGCCTTGGAAATTTTCACTCACGTTCACTCACGTTCACGTCACGATTTTCAAATATTAATCACGTTCACGACGTGACACGCCGTGACACGACGTGACACGACTGTTTTCACGTCACGCGCCCATCCCTAATACGACGCATGTTAACATGGTCCTGGGACTTCGCCTGTGATGGCTGTGGTCCCGGGACCGGATCCCGGGACTGAAAACTCTACTCACGACCATTAGATCAGTAGTCACCACTGAACTACCGATCCCGGCTTTTCAGGTATTGTTATTAATTAACGCATAAAACAAGTGAATTTTTAAAACAACATCGTTTTGAAATTTCATGGCTTACTGGATGAGTATTAAGTAAGATTTGGAGACAACGTCAACTACGACTTGTATTTAAGAAAAAAAAATTTTTAATCGTCACTCAAAAACTATAGGCCACCATTAATTCTGACTAGATTACGTTAACCTACGTAAAAAAGTGCATTGAGAATCCGTAATTGATGTGTTGTGTGGAAATGCAGAGTGTTTCAGTTTTCGACTGTAGCTCGGAAACAAAAAGAGATATACGAATTATACTATCGTGTTGCCAGCTTAAAAGATTTGTGTGGAAGTGTTGATCATTTTAGTAGGGGTTCAACGTTAACCGTTTTGGAGATATTAACGACTACATGCAAAAAATATTGAATTTTAGGCAGCTGTTATGGGTAACAGAAAAACAATCAATTAAATAAAACATTAGGTACCAAAAAATATGTTTTTGGTGAATACCTTTCGTGTGCAAAATAGTGGCTCTGCGAATGAATACTATACAAGGCGCTCAAAATTTGCAAATTTAATAATTTTGGATCCTTTTCAATTGGAACACCTTGTATGTGTTTATATTTTAAAAAATCTATTTTAGCGAGCTTCTTCTGATATCTTACTTCAGCCATTTTTAAAATATTTGAGTTTTATTGAGATAATATGCAAACAACGTCAAAATGTTAATTTAAACATTTGAACTCTCGGAATATAACTTACCAGGCTTGTAGAATAAAAACAAGAAATACAAGCAGAAGTAAACATGAAAAACCAGAAATGCCTAAATAAATTGATTCCAGTGCCAAATGATTAAAAAAAACAAGAACGAATACAACAAAATGCTATACGTACTTTTTTAAGCTTTCTTCTGATATTGTTTTTCATACCCTTAAGTTCCGCCATTTTTTAGATTTAATTTTCTCCTGCTTCATTCTTTTTTTCGTGTTTGTTACTTCTTGTGCCAGCAGTGGTTGGAGTTTAATTTTTTAAACTCGGTTTATTCGTTGGTGAGTTTGTTTGTTTATTTGTTAATGGGCAAAGTCTAGGCATGCAGAGTACCAATTTTTAAAATAAAATTTTTAAAAATATTTGAAAAAAATCAAAAATTATTAAATTTAACAATTTTCAGTACCCTGTATAACATTCACACTAAGATCTACAATTTTACACTAAAAAGGTAATTCACAAGAAACATAATTGTTTGGTAACGTTTTCTTTCGCTCAATTGTTTTTTTACAGCAGCCGCCTGAAAAGCCGTATTTTTTGCATAAAAACAATTAACGTCGGACCAATATAACTTTATATTAAAATTATTAGCATCTCCAGACAAAATTTTGAAGCTACCCAAATATAGGGTACCCCATTAAAGAAAACCACACTTTTTAAAGCCATCTTGAATCTCCAACTTTTGTATAAGCAAATTTTACATAACTTTCATAGTTTTAAACATATCTACCACCCCGGCATCGTTGCCGAACCGTTTATACTGAAGTTTTGAGCTCACTTGTATCGCGTCCAGTTACCCCTACGCCTAGTTATTTCTGCGACCAGTTGTCTCGGGCCCACTTCGCCGAATCCAAATGTTCTCGCGTTCAGTTGGCCGCGCCCACTTGTCCTAGACCGTTGGTTGCTATTGACTCACTTACGTCCCTAGGGAAGGCAACTAGTTTACCGGCATATGATATACAGATTTACAGATCATAAGAATTTTGTTTAAATGTCAAAATTAAACTAATCAGTGGAGGGTAAGGGGTGGTGCCAACATCTAACCAACCAAGTGTCAACCTCACCTGCACGTGGTACCCTCTGCTAGATAACGAACGAGGCTCTGGCGACCGAATATTGGCGGTATAACCATAACTAATACCGGTTTATCCGAGGCATGTCTGGATGCTACAGATGGCAGCCCCATCCCCAGAATCGGCTGATGGGTTAATCACCCGTAAAGCTTAAACCAATTGATTAAAGAATCCGAAACAGTAGACAGCCGGACGGATCGAACGATGACGACCTTTAGCGCGAAGAAACGGACAATGGAGAGAATTAAAAACGCTCGCAAAAAATAGAACCCGCTGGAAAAGCACTGTGGAGGCCCTATGCTCCTAATAAGGAGTTTCAGGACACATATATATATATATAAACTAATCAGTCGTCAAAACTAAAAATCTATTTTTTTAAATTTATGGGCGTGAATAAAATCTAATATACAACTCTTAAGGTAAATATTTTTGACCAGTCTCGGATTCTATTGAAATCCTCGACTGGTAAAAGGTTTTTTCTTTCCTTGCTGGATAAGTAACTATTTTCCCCTATCACGTGTCAGTTGGCATCTATAATATACAAGTTTTTAAGTAATAATTTATTCAAACGTCAAATATAAATTGATGAAACGTTAAAATTAAAATCCAATTTTTGACTTTATTCGATTGTGGAAAAATCCAATATGCAACTCGGGAGGTAAATATCTTAGATCAGTCTCGGATTCCATTCACAACCTTCGACTGGTAAATGTTATTTACTTCCCTTGATGCATAAGTAACTATTTCCAGCAGTCTTGGCTAAAAGTGTGCGCCAATATAAATGGCTTGCAAAAAGGTTCTTATTTTAGAGAAAATCTAAGCAAGTAGTACAATTACTTTAAAATTTATAAAAATAGGCTTAGCTTGTTCTTTTTAAAAAATATCCAGGTAAGACAACTTTTTTAATTAGTTTAAGGCCTTACAAATATAAACTCATACAGAACTGTTTATCTGCCAAAGTGGTGTATTAAATTATTACATCAGAAGAACTAACAAATGTTTAAGTTTGTAGAGATTGGAAACTATCACAATTGACGAGATACGGGTAGTGAGTGTTGATTATTAAATTTAAATTCGTATAGTTTTTAAATACAATTTCAAAAAGATTCACTTGGGGAGTTAATAGGGATTGACCTAAAAATAGAGCACAAGCTTTCAGGGACTGATTTGGAGTGATTGCAAACAAACAATAAAGAGATTGTTAAAATATTATTTAGAATATACCAGACATGACCAACAACTCTTCTATTTTTTAGAAATATTTATAAATGCATAGGCTAATACACTAACAATAGGTATCAGTTTGCATTTATACAAACCTATAGATCTTTAAAATCAAAATATAAAATTATTAAGTTTACAGTTCTATATAGTTATTTGTTTTAGTGAAACGACTCTGTGTAGTATAGGTAACATTTTTAAACTTCTTAAATAATCATTGTGCTACTGTAATTATCTATGTGAAAGTACAGTTGTGCTCAAGTTTCACCATTAAATTTACTTTCTCAAAGGACTGTGGTATTTATTTAATGATACCCTTCTTCCAGAAAAATATGTTATTATTTCGGTTGCTAAAATTGAGTGGGTGTGCGGTACAACGCCATTCATTACTATTACCTTACAATTGTTCATTACATATCAACTTGACATTAGTTACATAACAGACAACTAAACAACTTACACTTTTTCATTCTAAACAATTCAATTTTAAATGTCTACAAGGAAACTCACCTGCGTATTTTATTTTGGTAGAACCTCAAAATGCAGTCTATGGTATTTCGAAGTGGTATAGTAACTCTATCCTATCAACACATCTTTTAAGTTTTTACACTTTAAAACCTACTCAAATTTGAGCCAAAACGGTAAACAAAGCAATTTTAAACAAGGAACACGATCACCATTTAGAAAAGTGAGCTAAAGAGGTGATAGAGCCGAACTAACGGTTATGTAATTGTTTTTCTGTGCGTTTACATGCCGCGGAACTTGGTACAAGGTTGCATGGAGTGGTATGTGATTTCACTCTCCCGGACCCGGACCCAGAGTTCTGGAGCTTTGGAACAGTGGTGGAGCTTCAGTCACGTTTCGCGCCGGATCGATTGGGAGTCATTCATGTTTTTAACGCTATGCAGTAAAGGCCAGCAATAAGACAACATTTATTACGACTCACGACATTGGAGGAATACTTGAAGTGCGAAGAAAAGAGTGACATGGAAAATCCATTGCCTCAAAATAAAAATGTTATAACAAAACTGTACATTTAAAAAAATATTTTGTTATTGTAAAAATTCTTAAATATTTCTTAAGCCATTCTTCGTTTGGTTTGGCTCCTAAAAGGCTTTATTACTAATATATACTCCTTTCTCAAATCATGATATATAAATGTAAATTTAAAGAAATACAAACGGAGATTAGAGCATCTCACCGAGTATTGAATTCCGTTTAAAGTTTAATCAGTCCCAAGGATAATCCTGGAAAGTCCGTGTTACGCCTATGTGCAAGGAGTTGCGACCGCGCAAGACTATTGATTCTCTGACGTTATGCACTAATGGCACTAACCCACTAACCGTCAACTATTACGTCTTCTAAAGATATCTGAAAGAAAAAGACCTACCCCAACATGTTAAATACATGTCCGGTAGCACCTCCAGTTCATGTTGATACCAAGATTACTCTTCATATTCAACCACTGTAAACAAGCTTTAAGCGATTTCATTGGAGGTCGATGTCTGCTACACTTTTCAATTTTCTTCTGTTTTAGATACTATATTCGACCTATTACTATTATGTCTTTAACACTAATAAAAATACTACCAACAAAAATTAGTTAAAATAAAAGTAGAGTAAAAAGGTCAGGGTCTGGTTTACCAGAGTAATCTTTATTTGAGGCCAGGGTCGTGCCAAGGCATAAAGCAATGGGGCGAGTGATTCTGACCGCAAAAACTGATGGGACCATCGTTTGAAAGGAAAACACAGTAGTTGTCAGTAGTTATCAGTCTATGTTTATGGCTTTCAAAAACAATAAAAGACCTAATGCAATTACCTGATATAATTACATACTTGTTATTGCAATCTAACTCTATTAATTTTTAAAACAAGGATTTTTTTCTATAGCAGTCTCTCTGCAAAATAGAATTTTTCGGAAGTTATATAAAACCAAGTTACTACAATGCTTAGCCTGTAAAGTATCTCGTGTTAGAACTTCAAAATGCGTACTTCCACCACGATGGTGTGACGTGCCATACAATGGAGAACTTGAATTATTATGGTCAATTTTGTAATAATGTACTGATCAGTTTGCGATGTGATCCAACAAAAATCTCAGGAGTTAACCACACTGGATTACTTTATGTTCTCTCACCTTGAAAATCCAGTTTTCCAAAAATACCATAAACAATCTGCAAGTACTAAGAAACAGAATTACGGAAGAATGTGATCGTCACTTCAAAAACTTTCCAGGATTTAATAACTTGAGAAAACGCCTTTGTTGATATCTTCAACAGGAAGATGGATATTGGCAGCAATTACTCTAGTTTTGTTTAAATTTTTTGTTAATTAGACTTTATTTTAACATACTATATAGCGTGTCTCATCAACTAGCAAACCAAATTAAAATTAGGAAATTGTGCAATTATTAGTGATTATTCGAATGAAAAATAACGGTTATCAGGTTATTGAAATAACCTATGTAACTCGGTTTTCGTTCCAAGTATTCGAATGAAAAATAACCTCATGCTGATACCTACTACGCTTTGAATATAAAACCTCTATTCAAAGGTACTACGTGCCATATCTCAGCGACCTACGCAGTGCTCATAATTCTGTAAATATAAATACGTCATAACTCATAAACAAAGCAGGTTGTACTGAAAACACCATTTGGTTATCGCGTACCTACCCCCTATCATAAAAAATATCAATGTTGCGACCCGAACCTTACGGGCACAACGAAATACCGGCGGAGAATCACGCAAGTCGTCGCGGTCGTGAATGATTGAACACAACGAATATAATTGTAATAACACTTTATTTACAATATATACACCAATGTAACACTAAAAGCGGACTGTATAATTACAAATTTAGACTTGCCGGTACTGATTATAGAGGAGATGTATATCTCTCGGTGTCTTAACGTGACTCTGGTCGTGTCTGTCTCTTCGAGCCCAAGAAAACTCGGACACTCGTTAAACCACCCCTTTAGGAGTAGGGGAAGGAATGGTCGACCATCGCAAGAGAGAGCTGCATTTCGCCGAAAGCTCTAACAATAAACTAATAACATCCGTTTTAAATTGCAGATGGTATTTACAAATGACATGCAAATCCAGGATTAGGATCTTAAGTATGATAGATTGCTGGACAGCGGGAGATGAGCAAGACTTAAATTAACCTGGCTGCAGCTCCTAATGCCACGAACAATTTCTAGGATTATTCTCAAGTAAATATTAAATATGATGCTTCAACAATGAAATTATAAAATTCTGGGGACCTGAAACCTGAACGCCTAAAAACTGCAAACGCATCAAGCTATAAAACAATTTTTTATTTGCTTACATTTCCAAAGGTTCAAAATAAGAGGCGGCGCATTTAACCCGCCCGATCGATAAAGATAAACGTTTTACGACTGTTTTTATTGCGATTAGGAAGCAGTCCCGCATATTTCTTTCTTTCTAGACTTCTTTTAAATACCTCTTAATTTCCAATACATAACACATGCATAATGTACGGTCGGCGCCTTATAAATCGGGCACTACACACTATTATGATACACTTTGCATGTATTTTTTAAGTGTATAAACTGGGTTTTTACAGTTATTATGGTTTTAATTGTTACTCCAAAGACTAGAAGACCATATTACGTGTCCCGATTTCTAAGGCGCCGACCGTACATATTATGTTTTGGTTCCTCTGCTATCTGCAAGTTACGATGTCGATGCAGATGACGGTGAACCGATGTCGATGCAGATGACGGTGAACCGCCTTAATCGAAACGAATTGAGAGCCAAAATTTATTCGAATGATTGATTCGGTTATTAATATCATTCGAATGCAAATAATTCGGTTATGAAAATTGTCCGGTTATGCCCATCACTAGCAATTATTGCTCTGTACGCAGCGAGACACGTGACTGGCCAGAAATATCAAGCATCAATTTTTTACTTCCCTTTTCTGAAAGACGAAGAATTTTCATGTTTTAAGCTCCCTAGATGACGAAAAAGAGGTTTTCTCAGTTGCGTCTGTCTGTCTGCCTGCCTGTTGCCAGTATAGCTCAAAAACTATTTGTCGAAGGAAGACTATATTTTGCATACATATTATATATCTACCTCGCATAAAACCGGTACAATTTCATACAAATATATATAGAGGGAGGACCTTAAATAAATAAAATTTTGTTTATTTTTGCGTTAATTTTGAAATAGAAGAAAGTAATAACTTTCACATAGGTTAGGCTTTACATTTGCCGAAAATAAGACTCAACCAGTAGAAGATAATGTCGCAAAAGAGTAAAAACATTTCAACAATAACAGCGTTCTGTTCAAGAGAGGCGCGCGCCGGACTTATTTGAAAGAGGCTCGGTAGCGTAGTTGGCTTTATCGCTGCAGATACGGTCTCTATGTAGTGGTTCGCTTACGATTGCTCTGCAGATGCGGCGGGTTCAAACACCAGCGGGATACTTTCTTTTTATTTGAAAATGTATATAATTTATTAGAAACCTGAAGATATTTTTACTCCTAACTTAATTTGATTTTTAAAATTATTTAGTGTCACAATGTCGACAAGGGAAGTTCTGGGTAAAGCCTTTTACAGAGTTTTAAAAAAAATTTCATTTCTGACCAATCATTTTTCTCGGCTTATACGTAGCAGTAGTTAATCATTCAATAATTTCAACACAGGTAAACTGCATGAAGTAAGCTAAGGTTGTTATTTGGTTTTTCATAGTCCCCTCTTAACGACGACTAAATTTTAATTATCATCATCAATAATTAAAAACACAGTTTGAAATTTAAATATAATTGATAGTCGCCGTTGACAGTAAACTCATCACTTCATTACTGATAAATACGACGTGACTGTTTTATGATTAGATTATTTTGAATTCACCTCGGTTGTTTAACCAAAGATTCATTGCCTCTCATTATAATCTTAGTTGATTGTCTTTCCTATAAATGCAATAAAAATTGGCTCGACAGTCGCAAGATTCTGATTATGAAATCCTGTTTTTTGTATGTGTTTGCTATCGACTATTTGACAATTACAAATTATATGTACTTAAACGTTTGCTTGTATAGTCTAATAAAAAAAGATTATCATTGGATGTTACTTTTTGGACACTCGCTTTATGTGGTATTTCAAATTTAATAGTAACAAGAAAAATCTGGTATGATACACGCACACAACTTCCTTTTACAATGATCTTATAATTAATTAAAAATATGATTTTTAATTTTTAAGCATCTGTCAAAAATTATTTAATTTTCAATTACAGCGTTTCTTGTGATTGTCAAATTATAAAATAGACGTATGAATTCTCGGAATTAGGAATACCCGAGGGTGTTCTACTTTCGTCACATTGATTATCTATCTTACATATTTAAAGATTAAAATCAGCTAATATAAAATTGTTTTCTTTTCAAACGTAAAATAAGAATTTTGTCGTTAAGTCCATACACGTAATTAAAAATTTATTTATTCAGAAAATCTAACGTGTCGCTAAATCTAGGTTAGCTTCATAAGAGGAAACATTGGTATAACAATGTAGGACAGAAGGACATTTACAATTTCGATCCTTACAAATGTTTTACTATCATGGTTGAAGTCTTTGAAATGTTGGAGTAAATTGTGTCCATAATTTTCTAAGATTATTGCTTGAAATTCTTGGGTTGTTATGTTCATTTTTGATGAGTTCTTTTCGGATCTTAGTGTTGTTTTCCTTTTCGATGTGTTGCCTGTTGATTGGATGGAGGGATAAGCTTCACTTTGTTATTTCTTTGTCCTTTGATTATAAAATATTTTGTAATCATTCCCTAGTGTGATTATGATTTATAACCAAAGAACAATCCAAGAATTTAAAGCAATAATTTTAGAAAATTATGGACACAATTTACTCCAACATTTCAAAGACTTCAACCACGATAGTAAAACATTTGTAAGGATCGAAATTGTAAATGTCCTTCTGTCTTACATTTTTATGACAATTTTTTCTCTGATGAAGCTCACCTAGATTTAGCCAAACGTTAGATTTTCTGAATAGATAAATTTTTAGTTACATGTATTGACTTAAATGACAAAATTGTTATTTTACGTTTGAAAAAAAAAAACAAATTTATATTAGCTGATTTTAATCTCTAAATATGTAAGATAGGTAATCTCTGTGAGGAAAGCAGAACACCCTCGGGTATTCCTAATTCCGAGTAGTCATATGTCTATTTTATAATTTTACAATCTGTCAAAAATTTTCAGTAATTACAAATTCTACAAAAACCGTACAAAATAGAGCGTTAGTTAAAGAGACAAGTTTTAAGCTGAATTCAAAAATGTAATAATATACCGGGTGTTCTTTTTAAAATAAGAGTTAATAAAAAAAATAGAAAAAAAAACAAAAAAACCCATTTTAGAAGTATTCAACTAGCAAATCACCTATCTCACATTAATACACATAAATGTAATAAAAATGTAAAGTGTGAAAAAAATTACAAGAGTAAACACCTACTTCCGGTTATGCGATTTTCTTCAAAAGCTTGCTGTCGCATGTACATAGTACATAAAACTTATATATGAGGTTTCAACGCCATACCTTATTTCGTTTTTAATATATTCTGTTCACAGACAGTCAGACACACACACATACATACAGACAGACCGGCTGAATTAAAAAATGTAATAATATACCGGGTTTCTATTTAAAATAGGAGTTAATAAAAAAAAATAGAAAAAAAACAAAAGAAACTCATTCTAGAAGTATTCAACTGGAAAATCACTTATCTCACATCAATACAAATTAAAAATGTAATAAAAATGTGAAGTTTGAAAAAAATCGGTAGAGCCGTTTTTGAAAAAATCGAAAAAAACTGAAAAATCACAAGAGTAAACACCTACTTCTGGTTATGCGATTTTCTTCAAAAGTTTGCTGTCACATCTACATAGTACGCAAAACTTATATATGAAGTTTCAACGCCATACCTCTTTTCGTTTTTGAGATATTTTGTTCACAGACACACAGACCAATGAACAAAAACATGTTTTTTGGGTTCAGGGGACTCTAAAACGTGAAGATCTGTTGAAAACTAAATTTCGAATTTTTGGGGTAAATCCAATACATCCGGCGTAACATACTTGACTTTGTTCTCTGAATGTCATTGTTTTGGCAGTGGTCTATTATGATATGTTTTTCGGACCTTTGTCCGAAAAACATATTTCCACTGTCTAGACAGTGGAAAAAGTCCGAAAAACATATCATACTTGACTTTTCTTACTTTTACGACATTTCTTTACCGTCAAAGCGGTTGCTGTTTTCAAAATTTGTGTAGTTTCACGAGGCATTTCCTATAAATTTGGGTTGGTAGCGATTGATTCAGATGCTGCCACAGAAATTGTAAATTTGTATAAAAATGATCGAATCCGAAAGCAATACTTCAGCAGTTGCTCCCAAAGTACACTGCAAAGAAAACAACGTTATGTTGTTGAATATACTAAAATTCAAGTATACGAAGTGATCTAAATATTATTGCAGTATTTTGCATACTGAATGAACTTGCTAAATTAAAATTTAAAAAAACAACAAATATTCAGAACGCTTCGTTAGGTACTATACATCCGGCGAAAGAAGAGCCCTGGTCATCGATGCTGTCTGTGTGGTGCTTAGAACAGAAAATAGACAGGAAGGCGCATTTCTCTTAACTTATCTGTAACATCTAGGCGACGGAAACGGCCATTTTGAAAACCCATGTATGACTAATGAGGTGTGATACCGGTTTGACAGTTGTGGGTTTTAGTTAGCTTGAGACTAATTTTGGCTGTTCTCAGACCCCAAATACCAGGACTGGGCATTACATTCCATCAGTAAGTATTAATATTACTTTTAACTTCAAATACAGAGATAATTTCTCTGAACATGTCACTTGTCATACGTACTTGTACACAACAATAGTCATGGGCATAGAAGGGAACGTATAATGGGGTCATTATTTGTAATCACACAATCTGAGGAAGCAATTTAAATTACAGACAGTGACTGAAGTCACACAAACTCGCATGTAGTCATAAATCACATAGTGTAAAGTGCACTTAATAAAACTGTTGAAATTGTTTGCTGCACATGCACCCTCTCGATATGATACGCCACTGCCAAAAGGAAACAACCATCCGCCATTTTGAAAACCCATCGCGGTCGCACGGATTTCTTACAAATGCGGCTTCCTGTCTATTTTCTGTTCTAAGGTGTGGTGTAAGATTTAAAAAATCCTAGTCAATTTAGCATCCATAGTTTGGCAATTATTTGAAGTTGACAGAGTTGTCATACAAGATGCCTTTTAGAGGTTAAATATGCGGTTCTAGCTTTTAATTAAAATAAAAGAAACAGCATTTTTCACAATACTTATTTCATTTTATTATAAAATATTGTTTAACATATAAAATGGTTTGGACACAGTAAGGATGGGTAAAGAAAGAATAGGAAAAAGGATTTGTCAAGCAAGATTACCTACAACCAAAAAGAACAAGACGCAGAGGGTCTCCGTATGGGTATACGGTAAGAATGAGGACTAACAGTTTACTTCAACCAATATTTATATCTGGATACCAAACAGAAGGAGAAAGAAATGACGCCCAAGAAAACTATGGTGACGATAAATTGAGGTTTGTCATATAACTTTTTAAAAACTGAAGATGCAAACTACCGATACTTGATTTTTCAACTAATGCTCTACGATTGTTGTCTTTGAGAAATTTAAATCTAAGGTCATGTAGAACAACGTTTAAACTGCTTCTGCCTATTAGAATGCGATACTATTGAAGATCATCATTTAAAGATTTGAGAGTAATGTGTTTTTCTGGGATAAATATAAAAATTTGAATCTATAAAATCAAATAAACTTTATAGGTATTTTTCATTACTAGCTATGAAAATCTCAAACCTGTATCTCTACTATACCGTGAGTTATCGAACCTCAAACAGAGGTCGTTTTTTTATCCACCCGTATAATGTCTTTACTTTTTATATATTTTATATTATATATTCATTTATTTGAGTGGAATTAATTAGTTCTATGTTTAACAAATGTTGTGATTATAAAGTAAATATTTAATAAATAAAGACAATCGTTTAAAAATTTATTTTTAATGACATATTATTTTTCCACGAAGGAGTAGAAATCAGTTTCTGGGCTACAAAAATTGTGGCAGAGATAATAAATTTTCTTCTCAGAGAGCAACTATTTGTATTTGCTCTCGAGGGAGTTTTCATTATAAATAATATAAGAGCAATGTAAGAACAATATAAGAAATGTATGATGTCGTGGTATTCATAACATTGTAATAGCTTTCACCTTTAAAGTATAATAATAGGGTTTTAAATAGAACATAATTAATTATGGCAAGGGATACTACACTTTATAATTGTTAAGTTCCAATAAAGAATTGCCTGTCAAACTCTGGCAACTTAGAAGAGTGTAATAGTAATTACTAGGGCGCGGATTTTAGGCCGTTAAAAAAGTTAAAATAGGCTCCTTATTCGGGCCACAAAAATGCCAGGTTTAGGCACTAAAAACCTAAAGTAAGCAATTTAGGCTGCATGGCCTAAATTAGGCAAAGAATACTGTTTTGATTTTCTGAACTTAAAATTATTGGCTAAAAATGTTGTAAGTATTCATTTTTATTAATTGTAAAGCTCAAAAATTCAAATAACAAATAATAGATGCTATGGAATAAACAAAAATTAAATTGTGGAAAAATAATATCTTACTTAATCATGCTAACTAATAAAATAATGATAATTTGATAATATATAATATGTATATGGTAGTTGATGATAATATAAGTGCAATATTAAATATAGTAAAAATACTGAGCATTTGCCTGACACACATAGGGCCGGTTGCAGAAAGCAATGTTAAGTCTGGTGTTAGCTAACATCGCGTCAAAGTGAACAAAATCGCATCAAATTTTGTTTACTAATGTATTAGTTACCATAAGCAGTTGAGATTTGATTCGTTTTTGTTCACTTTGACGCGATGTTAGCTAACACCAGACTTAACATTGCTTTCTGCAACCGGCCCTAAGTATTGCTTCAAAATTTCTGATGAAAATCCACTTCGCCTCTCAGCAACCACATTTTGGAGCATCGAAAATGACCGCTCTACATCGCAAAATGTAACAGGTGCGTATTTGTACATGCTCCAGCTTATATCAACATTTTCTATTTTTGCTTCTTCTCCGCTTAATACTTTCTTAAATTTGTGTACAGTATCATATCCAGAATTTTTAGAAAGTACATTCTTAAGTTTATTGCAAGCTGTGTTCCCTAACTGGTCTGGAGTTTGCTTTAATGCAATGCAATCTAGTTAACAACAAAATGCCCACAAATTGCAGGCAATGCTCAACCCAAGTCGAAAACAACGGGCTGCGAGATTCGGGATTAGGCAGATTTGAGGTTAGGTTAGAGATTGGTGGCATAGATAAAGAAAGCGTCTATGTGTAGTTCGGGGTTTCCCGGATGTTAGGAACTATGGTCACGTGGTTGGTGGGTCGGTAATGTCGGGATTGTTGACAAATAGCGGCATCGGCAGGGTGTGTTCAAAAACTTCGCTCGAGCATTGTGGTAAAGTAGAAACTCTTGTAAATATTCACTCAAAACCGTTCATAAACGCATTCTAACAAAAAATTCCTTAAAAACTCACGTTCATGGACTTTTTTTAAAATTCTTTATACTTGGACAGCGCTATGAGATAAAAATAAATTACGTCGCTTAAACAAAAAGCACTTTCATGAAAGTGGCCAAGGTTTCTGACCATTAAAAGTCGAAAAACAACCAAAGCCTCTTTTAGGCAGTATAAAAAGTTGCTTAGGCGTTTATTTCACATTTTAGGCATTTAGGCTTTAATACATATGCATTAAAAAACTTGTTTTTGTATGAAACAAATTTCTGCCGTAGTTCCATACCTGGGCCTAAAAAAATGGCAATTAGGCAATTGCCCTAGAATCCGCGCTCTAGACTAATTACCACAAATAAATGGTTTATTGTTCATTCCTTATTTTATCTATTTGCAATAAATTAGGGCTTAGCTCCGGTGAACATGAAATAAATCTTAACTCAGGGTGTCGGTTCATAAAATTAGGTAAAGAAAACTTTGTATGACAAATAATTCCTTGCATGACCATTATTCAATTATTAGGGCAAATGCACAATTTCCATCTGACAATTATAACTTCTAAATTTGACTACCACAACAAAATGATCTATGGTCGCAAGAAACAGCGTAAAATTGAATTATAAACATCAAAATGGCAAGAAAGCATCAGGTAAATACAATTAATTTTGTGACGTAGCAACTGCTACCCTCATTTTGTTTCTAGTGTGACGTCAAAACCTAGGCGCGATTGCTTTTTGTTCTGCATCCGGCAAAAAAAAAACTGAAAATTTCGCGTCATCTTGCATCTTCTAGAGACGCTATGTAATTTACTCGAAGCTGGACGGACCTGGGGTTCTGGAATGTGCCTCTCCACGTCGTAGACAGTCTGAAGTTAAAGATCCCCAAGAATTATGGGGTTGCTGCAAGAGCTTCCTGTAAAATCCTACCTTGATCGGATACCTTTCGGACACTGGATACACTTTCCAATGACGCCACGGGAACTACGCACTTGGGAAAGGCTTGTTGGTTAAAATTTCGACACCCACAGATTCCTGAAGGTCCTCTCTACACGTAGCAGACACTATTTTTGCTGGGCGATGCTGCTTACAATAATATATGTTGCCCAACAGGCATATGCCCAATTACAGAACAACTCAAATATAGTATTAATAATAATTTCTTATCAGAACTTAAATATTTTACTAAAAAGTATACAATAAACTAATAAATATAATTCAACATAGGCCATTTTTATGTATTTGTTTTCCCAAGTGCGTGTTGTAAATTTTTGTTAAACGTATTTAATGATATTCCAAATATATCTAATTTAAAGAAATCCTGAAGTTTATTAAATTCATTGCAGATTCTAATTATTGGAGAGTTTTTGCGGTAATTTGTCCTCACTGTTTCCGTTTTGAATGTTAATGGGTTTCTCAAGCCCACTACAGGTGCATGAATTTTTATTTTTTCAATTAGGTTTGAGTCATTTATTACACAATTTACTACTTTTTTGAACTTTTTCAATGGCCAGTTTTTGATATATGTAGTAGGGGTTCCAGATCGCTGAAGCATATTCCATCTTTGTTCTGATTAGTGCATTGTATATTTTTAAAATGCTTTCAACGCTCTGAAACTCCCTTGTAATTCTGAAAATAAATCCCAATATTTTAAAACAAGTATGAATTAGTTTATCTACATGATTATTGAATGTTAAAGAGTTATCAAACACTATGCCAAGATCTTTTATTTCCGTTTTCCTATCTAATGTGTTATTACCCATTACATAATTAAAATTTATAAATTCGCTTTTTCTTGTATATGATATTACTGAACATTTATTTATATTGAATGGTAGTTTGTTATTTAGTGACCAATCATATATGGAATCTATATCTTGTTGCATTTGTCTACAGTCTGTAAAAGATGTTATTTCAAGGAATAACTTAAAGTCATCAGCAAACATTAAAAACTTTGAATATTTTATTTGGTTTTCTATATCGTTTATAAAAATCAAAAACATTAAAGGACCTAAATTTGAACCCTGCGGAACACCTGATGTTGGTGTAAATCTTTCTGATCTGTAGCCCTGACATTCAACGTATTGCTTTCTATTTGTTAAGTAGGAGTAGAGCAATTTTAGCAGTCCGCTGGAGAAACCCATCCCATTCATTTTTTCTAACAATATTTCGTGATTAACTTTGTCGAAAGCTTTCGAAAAATCCGTGTATATTGTGTCTACTTGATTTCTATTTTCAAATTTATCATATATATACTGAGTAAAGTTACATAGATTTGTTACGGTTGACCTTCCCCTAAAGAAGCCATGCTGATGTATGCTAATTTTATTTTTTATTTGAAAGTAAATATTTTTGAAGAGAATCGATTCAAAAATTTTTGAAAATATATTTAACAGCGCTACCGGTCTGTAATTCTGAATTAAGCATTTTTGTCCACTTTTAAATATTGGGCATATCTTGGACTCCTTCCATACAGCTGGATATGTATATTGCTGTATAGACGAATTAAAAAGTTTGTACAGAGGCTTCACCAATAATTCTGAACAACCTTTTATTATATATACTGGTATTTCGTCCGGACCTACCGATTTTTTATTTTTCAATTCCTTAATTGCATTTAAAATTTCTTGTTCTGTGATATTCCGTACTATAAGATTATCAGTATTTATTGTGTTATCTTGCCTAATCTCCTCTAAATTAAATGGTTTACCTTTCTCATAAATATTTTTGAAATGATCAGCAAAACCTAAGAAATTTGTTTGCCTTCATTAAATGTACCCGCATCTGAGATCATTATCGATGGCATAGATGTTACCCCCATTTTACCTTTAACATATTCCCATAATTTTATGTTGTTATTGACTACTCCATTTTCCACATTTCTAATATAATTTTTATATTCAGTTTTTATTAATGTTTTTAGTTCTTTTCTAGTATGTTTATATTTTGCCACATTTTCAGGTGTATTGTGCTGTTTAATAGATTTCCTATTTTTAATCTTTTCCCTAATTAGTTTAATAATACTCCTGTTATACCATATTGGGTATTTTTGCTTTATAAATTTAACCCTAGGCACAGTCTGATCAAATATTTCATAAAGTTTGGTGTAAAATGTTTGAATCATCTCATCTATATTTGAATCCTTGATCAGGCTGTCCCAATCAGTATCTCTAATATTGATATATAGTGCATGAAAGTCTGCTTTCCTGAAGTTATATCTGTGTTCGTTTGTAATTCTGCATTGGTCATTTATTTTAGTGATTTGTAAGTTTATTTTTAATTGCAAAGCCGGATGGTGTTGGTCTTCATGTATTATTGGGTCATCTTCTTTATATACATGAACAATATTATTTGAAAGAACAATATCTAAGATACGCCCATTTTTGTTTACAATAAAGTTTCTTTGGTCATAGCTAAGTAGGTGTGCAAAATTGATAAAGTTTTTGGCTCTGTTAGAAACCTGCAATGTGCTTTCTTTATCTATATAATATTTGTATAAATCGGGTATGTTTAGATCTCCTATTATCAAACATTTAGCTTGAAAAATAAAGTTCAATCTACTTACAGTATCATACAACGCTTACTTATGGAAATGGGTCCCCAAAGTTACTCGCACTTGGACGAATCTTGCTGCTGGCTAAACAGCTACACTTCGAACTCTTAACACATGGAAAGCTATACCCAAAGATGTCCTGCACACTGGTGAATAACTTTACACACAACTGGTATTACAAAATACTTTTTATTTATAATTTTATGCGATAAAATGTGGAGCTCAATCTGCCCCCAACACAAATTTTTCAAGCTTGTTTGGTAATCATCAACAAAAGACTGTCTCGTAACTGAGAAACTAGATTTTCATGTTATAAAAGAAATTAGGATTGATAACATGTTTGACCTTATGGACTACAGTTTTGATGTCATGTCTTTGCCTAACTACTAAAATTGTCTTTTCCTTGGAATAAATGTCACTACACTTAGCTCTGCTTTTAAATCACTTTGGTTGATAATGCACTGATACACCTGAATTCTTTTAGCATCTCACTAATTGCCTTTCGATCGGTTGCCTTACATTTTTCCATTGCTCTATTGCAATAATTATCTTGCTAGCACTGTTTCGTTTACATTTCAGCTAATTTGCAGCTTCCTGGTTTATACACTTTTAATGCATAACGCTCATACACTTTCTGTACTTAACAAATAATTCTGTATCATTTTATTCACATTATGTTTGACGCAGCTAAGCTAAAATTCCTGAGATACAAATTAAATTGCATTTATCATCTCTGAAACTCTGAACGTAACCCTTCTGAAACCTGCTTTATTTCATGCGAACTTTTATCCCTCAAATTATTAGTTACTGCTGCTCAAATCAAGTGCATTTATTAATGTACTGATTATCTTGCAATAAATGAAATATTTAATTCTATGCTCATTTTGACCTTGTTCATTTAGTTGATTAGGCAATCAGAATTGCCGTGGACAGTAAACCATTACAATATATACAATTCAAAGGCTACTAAATATTGCAGTATAACTTTGATTGACTGTAATGCTTTATGAAAATATTTGTATCTTGTGTTTCTACTCCCGGCCACTGAAAAAATACTCATAGTGTACACACTGCAAGAAAAAACGATGTTTTTTCTAGATGTTTTTGTAGCTCGCGGGCTTCGCTTTTGCGCTTAAAAATTACATCTTGGAGAAAATCATGCTCTTCTCTCCCTTCATGTATAATATCCGAAAGGGTCATTATATATAAATTACATGTAAATATTTTCATGCACATCACGTGCTACATTTGTAAACATTTTATTTTCGTGCGATAAGTACTTTTAGACATTAATTTATGCATAATATTTACTGTCATAAGGGAACGTACTGTACAAATACCAATATATAAATAGGTATGTCAAATGGGAAACATGTATAACACGTATAATTGATTAAGTTTATTAAAGTCCTGACTTTGTTGCTAAATCTATTATCTATTTCCTAGTCATTGCAAAGCAAAATTACTAATTTACACAGATCAAATTATCTACTGTAGCTAAAAAATAAAATGTGAGTTTTTTACTGCCAAATTACGGCAAATTTTTAATTATTTACAAACTTTTATAAATTGTAAGATCTTGTTTTCTAAAGTATAACGACTATAAAAACGTTATTTGGTATAATATCATAAGAAAGTGTAACTAAATCAAATTTGTTAATCACAATACTTCTTATACAAACCATCGATTTACAACAGATATATCTGCTTTATTTATGGTGATTATTTATAACAAATAGTACTTACCTTAAATTGGATGAGCTGCTTTGGGAGCGCAAGCTTACATGTCTCTTCAGGGGAATACGTATTTCTTTCCCTTCTTCTATAGTTAAGGTTCTCACTAAAGTGAAATAAAATTGTTAATTAGTAGATCTTAAATTCTGCAATGTCCTGTCGGTGCACCACAAGTTTAACTAATATCTATAATATTAAGAAAGGACCAAAAAGTAAGGTGAATGTCGCCATATACCGCCATCTATCTGTTTGAGGCAAAGCTTAGGCGCTTTAATCGTGGGATATAATTTTTTTTACAAGATGTCATTTGTTTCAACCTGTTCAGCAAGTACTTAAGTGCTGAAATGCGGCTTTAAATTCGTCATAAAAATAGATCAATAATAATGGATTAAAATTCACATTTACATTAAATTCTAGAAAAGTGTTATAGGAAACTGCAAAAGATTTGTGTTCGTTTACGACGATGCTACAGTGTTCCTTAGAGCTTTCCCAAGTAGTTCGAATAACTTTCTAATTGTTGTGAGTTGGTGGGAGATGCGCAAGCAAGAAGACTGTCTTCGAACTCAAAAAACTACCGAAAGCATTTTAAAAGTGAAATGGATCGATTAAGCTGCTAGTTTTGACTGTAATTGTTTTCAAATCTATAGAACTTGCAGTAGCTCGTGATTTAACTAATGTTTAATAGTGTAAAACATTTCATTATAAACATGTCTAAATGACATTTTACATTTTCATTGATTAGAGATATTGCAATTTTATTTCACAAGCAAGCTAAGTTGACACATATTTATTTAGTAAATAATTATTTTTGAAACTTTCTATTTAATAAACAAATAAAATACAACGATAGTTAATGCGACCTATTTAAATAGGCGTCTGTCAAGAAAAAGTTAAGTCAAGGCTTACCGCAAGTCCTATAGAAATGAAATCAACTAACTTGTGAGTAAATGAAAAAGAAATCAGTTTGGCTTTGAAAAAATTAAGTCTTGTGCTCTATTACTTCTGATGTTTTTAATTTAAATACGACAGTTATTATAATAGTAGTAGTGTCAAGTTGTTTAAATGATCAAATTTTAAATTACATATGTTTAATCAAGAAAAAAATTTTTTATAACCGAAATAATTGATGTAGCAGATGTAACATGGTTTAAGTGTTGGTTTTTATGTTAATCCAACATAATAATTTTCATTGCTTGCTTGCTTGCTTGTTGGACGCCACTTTGAGAGCAAACTTTCTTTCTTTCTCTCTACAGTCCATTTAGGACCTTGGCCTGCTCAACCACGGCTTTCCACTCTTTTCTCTCTAGCGCTTTCGTCCTCCATCTCCTGACATTTAGTTTTCTGAGGTCTTCTTCCACTTCGTCACCCTATCTCTTCCTCGGCCTGCCTCTTCTTCGCCTTCCTCCCTCTACTCTCGATTGGTATGCTTTTTTGGGACTCTTCCTTCTCCCATGCGCATCACGTGACTTAGCCACCCTAATCTTTGGCTTTTTATGGTATTAATTATGCTGGGTTCGTTATATAAGTCTCTTATCTCCTGGTTTCTTCGTACTCTCCAAATTCCCCCTTCGTTGATTGGTCCGTATATCTTTCTTAGCACCTTTCTTTCGAATGTCTCCAGTTTACGTTTATCTTCTGCCGTAAGTACCCATGTTTCTGAGGCATACGTGACTGTGGGTTTTATTACGATCTTATATACTTTGACTTTTGCAGATCTAGATATATTTTTCGATTTTAAGACAGTCTGTAATGCGTAATAACTTCTGTTTCCTGTTGCTATTCTAACCTTTATATCTTTCTTGGTGTCATTTTGTTTGGTCAAGACACTGCATAGGTACTTAAAACTTTCTACTTCTTCAAATACATAGTTGTTTATTTGAATATTTCGTAACTGCTGTTCGCCATCTCTTCTCATGTACATGTATTTGGTTTTCTCTTTGTTTATTTTGAGACCAGCCTTTCCTGCTTCTTCTTCTAGCTCTAAGAAGGCTGTACTAAGTGATTCCCTTGTTCTTGATAGTATGGCTACGTCGTCAGCGTACGCCAAATACTGATAGGACCTATTGAGAAGGGTTCCACCCGGGTTTCCTGTAATTGCTCTCATGCACCTCTCTAGCACCAAATTAAATAAAGTAGAGGACAGAGGGTCTCCCTGTCTCACACCTTGCTTTACTTCAAAATCTTGCGATAGGTCTGTCCCTATTTTCACTTTGCTACGTGTATGTGTTAGTGTCATCATTACTAGTCTAATCAATTTTTCTGGTATATTAAGTTCTTTAAGTGTGTCTTCCAGATAATCTCTTTTGATGCTATCGTATGCTTGTTTAAAATCAATATATAATTGATGTACGTCTGTGTTGTATTCGTAGCACTTCTCTAGTATCATCCTTATACTGTAAATATGGTCGGTAGTTGATCTGTCTTTTCGGAAGCCGCTTTGGTACTCTCCTAGGGCATCCTCTGCATAGGGTTGTAACTTTTCGGCTATTATTGCTGCAAGTATTTTGTATGCTACATTTAATAATGATATGCCTCTGTAATTGCTGCATAAAAGTTTATTGCCCTTTTTGAACACCGGGCATATGATGGCTGTGCTCCATTCGGTTGGCATTGTTTCGTGGGTCCAAATTCCACTTATAAGTTCGTGCATTTTCGTTAGTAGCTGCTCTCCGCCGTTTTTCAATAGTTCTGAGCTTATTCTATCTTCTTCAGGTGCCTTGTAATTTTTTTGACTGTTAATTTGCGTCTCAACTTCTTCCTTTGTTGGGGGTTTAATAATTATATGGTGATCGTCGCGTTGTTCTGTATTCTCATTCTTAACTGTATTCTCCTCATCGCTTTCATGATCCCTACTGTCTCCTTGTATATTATCATTGTCGTTGAGTTGTTCTTTGAAATATTCGGCCCACCTTTCTAGGATCTCCTTTTCTCCGCCTATTAGGTTTCCCTCTTTATCTCTGACGGAGCTTGTTCTCGCTATAAAGCCTGTTTTGTTTGCTTTTATGTTTTGATAGAACCTTCTTAAGTTGTCGTTTCTATGTTCATTTTCTATTTCTTCTAGCTTCTTCTTCTCAAAGTTTCTTTTCTTCCTTCTGCAGAGATTATGAGCTTCTCTTTGTTTTTCCTCATATTGTTGAGTTGTGTAACGCGTCTTACGTTGTATCATTTTTACTCGGGCTTCATTTCTTAGTTTGAGGGCATACTTGCATTCCTCGTCATACCAGCCATTTCGCTCTCTTTTTCTTGTGTTGCCTAGTTTGTTTTCTACTGCGGTTTTTACCACTTCTTTTATAGCTCTCCATTGTTCTTCTACTGATATTATTTGTTGAATTGGTTCTATTTTTTTTCTCTTATTAGGTTGTTTACTTCTTCTTCGTATCTGTTTTTTATCTCTTCTATTTTTAAGGTCTCTAGGTTGTAAGTTTTTGGTGTTGTCCCTTTTGTTTCTTCTCGTTGCTTATTCTCTGCTTGTATTTTGCGCACACTAGGTAGTGGTCAGAGCTGATATCCGCCCCACGGCAACTTCTAATGTCTATAATATCTGTTTGATGGCGTTTATCTATCATGATGTGGTCGATTTGATTCTTCGTGATGCCATCTGGAGAAACCCAGGTTTCATTATGGATGTCTTTATGTTGAAAGCATGTGCTTTTTATAATCATATTACTTCCCATGGCGTAATCGATCAGTCTTTCACCATTATCGTTACTTTGATTGTGTTTGCTGTGTTTCCTAATTGTTGGTCGATACTGCTGTTCCTTTCCGACTTTGGCATTGAAATCGCCAAGCACTACCTTCACGTCGTGTTGTGGGACCTAGTTTTTCGTTCTCTCTAACTTTTCGTAGAGAGCAAACCCGTGGGTGGAATTGGCTGATTTTGGTGTCAATCGACCCAGGGCGACGCAAGTAAGCCAGTAGTAGGGTTTTCAAATTTTTATAAGTGGCTTTTTTTATGTGGATTTTCTAACCTCAAAATTAACTCGACACACAAAATAGATCACTCTTGTACAAATTGCATTAAACGAATTATTTCGCTCCCAATTTGGGTGCTGAACGCTAGTTTTTAAATATAATTTTGAAAAGACAGTCGGTGACAGTTATGCAATGGTTTAGGTTATGTATGCGTATTTCATTCTAGAACATCAACATAATGTGAGTTAATAATCGACATATGTTTCAATTTTCAAAGCCAAGCTTGATTTCATTTTCGTTTGCTGACATGTTATCTTATATTATAAGAGCCGATGCCGGCCGTCCAGGCGTAAGCAGGCGCGCGCACAAGTGGCGACGCGGCAAGCATTTGTATTGTTAACGCTGGCAGGGCCGGACGTAGGCTGGCTACCGCCTTGAGCAAGCGTTTTTATTGTTAACCGTTTCTTTACGCTGGCAGGGCCAGATGTAGGCTGGCCACGAGTTCTAGTATTTAGAGAATATCCAAGTATCTAGACCTCTTTTTTGGTTTGAATTCAATCATAACTTTAACATCTTGCCTGCTATCACTGCAAATTGGGCATTTTAGTGTAGGAAAAATAGGTTAGTACAAGCAAGATATTTGGTATAGACGTTGAAATTACTTTTACCATTGAATATACTAAAAGTCCCCTAAAATCAAAGTTGTGCTACAGCCTCTATACTGAAACATGGCGGTTCATTTTTGTTTTTCTTATATAATTGCAGCATAAAAAAAAATTAAACCATAATAAAATACAAAATTTCTTTTATAATCTTTCTTCTTCTAAACCTAATGGTTTTTGAAGCATGAGTTGTAGAATTCAATTGATTAAAAAAAAATCCAATTGCACTGTCAAATACCACTTACTATGTCTCCAGTTAGTTAGTCAAAACTAAATAGAGTTCAGCTAAGGAGAAAGGTAGTGAGAAGGCTTAATTGCCAACCTCATGGTCCTCAGGTTTCCTCCTCCTTCTCCTTAATCCTTAGCCCTTGAAAGGGATATAGTGGCTGCCACTACAATGGTTGTTTTCCATTCTTCTCGATTAGTCGCCATATAAATTGCCTCTTGGACAGGGGCTCAGTCATCTCTCGGACCTGGTCTGTCCATCGATGCGGAGAAGATGCTTTGGTTCTTCTGCCGCTGACTGTCTCTTCGATCTATGTAACTCTATGCCATTACTACCTATTGATGTGTGCCCGAAATATCGCGAGATACGGTCGTAAGTAACTGTATGAATTCTCTTTTTGACGCCTAGCGATTCTATGATGGATATGTTAGTTCGACTCGAAGTAGTCTCCGGTAACGCTAAATCTCAAAAGCGCACAGTTTCTTTCGGTTTTTAGCTTTGAGAGTCCAGGTTTATGAGGCATATAACAAAATTAAAATATGAAGGTGTTCAGGAAGCGCGTTTTTACTTCATTTTACAATAAAGGAAGTATTGAATTCACCCCAAAAATTCGAAATTGAGTTTTCAATAGATCTTCACGTTTTAGAGTCCACTGAACCCAAAAACATGTTTTTGTTCATTGGTCTGTTTGTCAGTCTGTGTGTGTGTCTGTATATGAACAGCATATCTCAAAAATAAAAAGAGGTATGACGTTGAAACTTCATATGTAAGTTTTGTGTACTATATAAATGCCACAGCATGCTTTTGAAAAAAATTGCATAACCGAAAGTATGGTGTTTACTCTTGTGATTTTTCGATGTTTTCAAAAGCGGCTCTAAAGGATCTTTTTCAAACTTTACATTTTAATTACATTTTTAATGTGTAGTGAGATAGGTGACTTTTCAGTTGAATACCTCAAAAAATTTTGTTTTTTCTTAATTACATTTTTGAATTCAGTTTAAAATTTTTGGAGAAAATTTGTTTCTTCAACTAACGCTCCATTTTGTATGGTTTCTGTAGAATTTGTATTTTTTGAATTTTTTTTACAAATGCTTAAAAATAAAAAAAAACAAATTTTTGAATAATTATAAGATCACTGTAAAAGGAAGTTGGGTGCGTGTACCACACCAGATTTTTATTGTTTTAGTCTTGGTCTCGGTCTCTCCATATTCTTGTTAGTTGAATAACCGCCCTCCTGGCAAATTTTGTGTTCAGAATTCCCATCATTTGTGATCACAGAACCTAGGTAGATATACTTTTGAAGTACTTCATATCTAAGGACTTTCTGGATTTCCGGTTTGTTGTTATATCGTAGTAGGCAGTCTCTAAATTATTACCCATCGACTGCTGGAGGCATGTGTGATATGCGTCATTGGCAGCTGCAGGTAAAACTGTGAAGTGAAGTTTAGAATGTAATAACTGCTGTTTACTAACCAAATAATTACAGTAAAAATATTTATACTCATCAAGCTTCTAGGACTTTGTTGTCCCTATTATAAGACAAGTAGAGTGGAACTTCTCTTTAAAGAAGTCGCTAAATACAAATAAAAATCGTTAAACCGAAATTTGAAAACACTATTTTATTTATAGAAGCAATTTATGCTCTATTTTTACATAACTAGTGTTTAGATTTGTGTAATTTGATAGAAAAAATCGCTAAATGGAATTTTATTGCGTAAAATAGAGCAAAACTTGTTAGATTATGTTCGACCTCGTTAATTTCTGAAGCCGGTTCTGCTCTAAAACCGGCCCTGCTTTAAAACCGATCGTGTAATTTAAAGTCATTCAAGCTGCGGCAGCGAATTCCCCGGGCTTGTTTGTATTGCATTGCTTCTCACGAGCCTATTTAGTTTCTTTGGGACCTTGCAATTCATTGTAAATCATTTATAATCTACATATCCGTCGAAATTTTGGTATCAGGTCAGGCTTATTTCTGTTCAGGGTGACGTAATCTATATTCGTACGCAGCTCAGCTGCTTTCTTTCGTAGAATTCTTAACGCAGTTAGGGACTTTTGATACTATTCGGTTTCGCGAACAAATTGTCAAAAGGAAGAAAATTTTAGTAGAGCTCTTGTTATTCTGTGCATTATATTTCTGACTTCAGATCTTAATACTGCTTTCCTTTTCAAAGACAGCTTTGTTTCAGTTTATCGATAAGGCACCTTAAGTGCCTGTCCTTCAGTAGCACACTGCAAGCTCTTTGGAAATTAGTTTTGATTAATCTGTTGTGCCCAAGTAATAGGGCCACGTCCTGTAAAGCCCAAACTTTCTTTTCGATTAATTTAACTTCTGAATTTAAGACATTTGATACCCCTGGATTTTCCTGACTTGGCAGTTCCAAGTATGTGAGGCTTTCTTTGTGCTCTGTTCGAATCGGGGTTTCCCCGAGTTCATGATGCAGTGTTTTCTTTCGTGTTGCAACAAGGAGACGAAAGATTCAGTTTGGATTGGTAAAAGTGAGATGGACTCTTCTTTGCCGCGGGGGCAAATCTTTAAGCCCGCGCGTTCGAATTTTAATTAGTAGCGAACCTTCGAATAAGATAGTTGTGTGGTGAAGTTCTCACCCCGGTCCTCGGAACCGGGGGGTTACGTTGTTTCGTGCTTAAGTAGTTCGGCGACAGCTTCGATAGCCGTAGGGGCAAAAAGAACTCCGGGGGCGCTCGTGAAGTTAAGGGGAAAGGCCGCGAATCGTTTTATTGGGGAAAACGTCGTTTATCGTATCGTTTTGTTGTCCGCTCTCAAGTACAGAGGGACGCAAAGTTTGCCTTGGTGCACATATAGTTCTAACGTCGTTTTATTAACCCCGCTTGTGTACTCGTGTTGTTCGAGCACAATTGCAGTTGCAAATTCTGATTACGTTCGCTGGGCCACCCCGGAAACTAAAGCCATCTTCGTCAGCTCCGTCGCCGACCCGTTATCTCTTTCAAGTTGGATCCCCCTGCAGCAGCTTCGCCAAGCTTCCGCCGAGGACGTCATCGCTACCCCAACATGCTTACAGCTCCAGGTATTTATTGTATGTGCGATATATCTTGTGTGCCGAGATAAGTGGCGTCTGTAATTTTTTTTACTGTGCAACCCCAGTGATCAAAACGTTGCGTACGCTCGCCGAATTTTAGAATTTGATTTGCTTGTTGACATCAGGGGCTTGACCCTGGATATCTTGTCTTGTATTTTGTAATAACATCGTTAGACGTTAAGGTAACTTTGCTTGGGTACCCTTTCATGTTCAGGTAGGGTGTGCTTTTCTTTTTTTATTAAACTTAAACTCGCCTCTGGGCGATTATTTCAGTGTAAACTTGTTTGTAAATTTAACTCATTCTATAATAAATTTGTTAAAGTCAGTCGGTTTATTTGTCGAGTTCTGAACCCCTTCTGGGTTCCTAAGTAATTTAGTTTGGGCAAAGGCCAGGTGTAACTGCAGTTGTAAAGCTAAAGCATGTCTTATGAGCAAGCAAGCCCCTAGAATTTGGGCCAGTATTAGTGTGCTTTGTTACCATTTAGCAAGGGTGGGCCTTAAGGTAAGTCATTTGTTTTTGGCCACTCTTGGTGTTCTATCTGAAGACTCGGTGGAGGCTTGGACAGCGCGGCGAGGACAACTTACACGGAGGACTTCTCCATAGGCTACGTGTGTGTTCTTGTTTCTAACACGTTTGCCATTCCCTATCTAGAAACAAGTGGCGTCCTTAGGCAATTCTTTTAAGCAATCTTTAGGGTAAGTGCCGCCGGTTTTTCTTTGAGCTTTCGAACCACGCCTTCCCGTCTGAGCTAAGTGCAGGTAACCGGAGCCTCAAAATCTGCTCCAGCACATTAAGATCTGTGTTATTTTTAGTGAAGCCGGCGAACCCTATAGTTTGTACCCGATTTTTGACAGTGCTCTTGATCAATGTCGATCTGAGCATTTAAAACTGTAACAGATCTAAGTGGCTGCCCGGCCGTGGGGCAAAGTTTAGTCGATAACGCCTTTAGGGCATTGTTTTTGTGTTTCTTTTCTTGTCACACAGCTTCATTTTAGTGTTTGGCATTAACGTCATATAGTTTTTTCCAGTATTTTTTATGAAAACTTGACTTTTTAGGACTTTGAAATTTGGAAACGTGTTTTTTTCATATCAGGACGCGTATCCTATATGTTTTCTTTTATTAAATGAGTTCCTTGCTATCCCTTTGATAGACCAAGCATTGTTTTTCCCGGGATTTTTCGCGGGATTTTTGTGTTTTTTCGTGTTTTTTTCGTGTTCAATATTTCAACATCTTCTTTTTCATGCTAGGGCATATTTTGGAGCCATTCTTTTTGGTGCTATCGTTTGCTTTTAGCAATAACTATTAGGAATTTGTTTTTGTAATTTACTGATAGTTTTTTTTTTTGAAAATTCGGAAATTTTTGAAAGTTTGAAAATTTAAATTGTTTCTTGCAAAGCTGAAACGTTCTGAAAGGATAACTGTTCGTGTCGAAAGGCTTCAAGTCAACCCCAAGTAGGGAACGAGTATTGTTTTTTCTAGTATTTTGCATTTTTAATATTCTTAAATAACACAATGGTACTGAAATGGCATATCGACCGCCTACTCAAGGCAGATCTGGAATACGAATTAAACATTAGAGGAATAGATAGCACCGGTGTTGTATCGGTTTTGCGTACACGCTTACGAGACGCGTTAAGGGATGAGGGTCGTGAGGGGGCGACAGCGCGCCCAGCGCACCCATATTCTTTTGAAGAAGACTATAATGCGGTTTCTGATTTGGTCGCCGCTATTGTGCAAAAAACTGACGAATACGCTCTAGAACCCGATAGGGATCGTGCTGCGGCAATAGAAACAAAATTTTATTGCGCTTTAAGTAGGATTAGCAATAGTAAACCGGCTAATGAGGAAGAGGGAAATAAACGAGCGGAGTTATTCGCGAAGGTAGCAGTCATGCGTTCTACCTTCGAGGTTACGCAGTTAATGGTAGCATCAACCACTGAGGCACCTGAGACTCACCAGGCACCTTCGACTCCGGTGTCAACCATAGCTCCGAGCGGTGTTTCATCGGCAGTTACGACCCCAACTACGAGTTTAAGCGCTAGCACACCAGCCATGAGGACGATTTCGTTTAAAGCTATACCTGTAGCACAATGGAGTTTGCAATTTTCAGGAGATCCTAGAGGACTTTCGGTTAATGCTTTTATCGAACGCGTCAATGAATTACGAATAGCGAGAAACTTGCCTGAGGATGAATTATTCGCGCAAGCTATCGATTTATTTACCGGTAACGCACTACTATGGTACCGCGCTAATAGAGCTAAGCCTATTAATTGGCAACAATTAGTTTCCCTTTTACGTCAACAATTCCAACCAGCGGATTACGATGAGCGTCTTCTGGAGGAAATTAAGAGGAGAACTCAAGGACCTTCGGAGTCCATGGGCATTTACATTGCAATTTTGCAAAATATGTTCGCGAGATTGGTCGAACCTTTGACTGAAGCGAAGCAGTTAAGAATTATTTTGCGTAACGTCGCACCGATGTACCAAACCCAGTTGGGACTGGTAGAGATTCGTTCAATCGAGGAACTACTTCAATATGGACGCAAGATTGAGGAACGCTATTACGCCGTCGAGACTTATGTACCGCCATCAAGACGCCGAACTGACTTGGAAACGGACTTAGCTTATGTTGAGACCGTATCCTTAGAGGAAACACCTGTCGTGAATACCGTACGAACATCGGTCGCAACCGCTCAAGCGCCGGCAATGCCAAGCGCTTCGAAAACTGTTAAAAATTCAGCTTCGGGTTCGGGAATTAAATGCTGGAACTGTCAAGAAGTAGGCCATAGGGCCGTCGCGTGCAAACGCCCGCGTGACAAGAAATTTTGCTATCGTTGCGGTAAGCCCGATGTAATTGTCAAGAATTGTCCAAATTGTGGTCGCGGAAACCGAGGTTCGGGAAATGGCCAGGCGAAACACTGAAGGGTCGAGCGGTGTCTTCGCAAACATTTGTTAATTCGACTAGGTATATTAAACAACTTATTAACGAACGGGAGGAAACATTTGAAAGAAATAAAGTCATTTTAGATTACGTCTTAGAAAGATCGTCGGACGATCGTCGTCCTTATGTTACTATTGAGGTAATGGGTCTTAAAATTTTAGCTTTGCTGGACTCTGGTGCCAACCGCACTATTATTGGAGGTAAGGGATGGGAAGTTTTGGAAACGTTAGGCCTTCGTGTCAATAAGAAATTACGACCAGTGTGCGCAGTAGCTAACGGACAAACAGTAGAAAGTCTAGGCACCGTGTTTTTGCCGATAAATTTAAATAACAAAGTCGCTACTCTTGACGTCTTAATCGTACCTGACGTACCCCATACTATGATTTTGGGAATAGACTTCTGGAAAATGGTGGGCATAGTCCCTGATGTGTTTCGAGGCGAGTGGGAGTTTTCTAAACCCGACTTAGCCACCATCAGTACTCCTACAGGCACTTTGCAATCTGAATTTGATTTGACCATGACCCAACGAAACCAATTGAAGGAAGTACTTGACCAACATTTCTCTGACAGTAGCAATGAGCTTGGCTGTGCCAAGCATATTGAACATCGCATTGTAACCAACTCTACACCCATCAAGCAAAGGTATTATCCAGTTTCACCTGCCATGCAAACGCATATTGACACCGAGTTAGACAAAATGCTCAAAGCTGGGGTCATCCAACGATCACGATCAGCATGGTCCAGCCCAATTCTATTGGTTAAGAAGAAAGACGGATCTTACCGATTCTGCGTGGACTTCCGCAAGGTAAACAGTGTTACTGAAAAAGACGCTTACCCCCTACCATATGTATCATCAATTTTAGACCGCTTACGCGACGCGCGCTTTATCACATCATTAGATATTAAGTCGGCCTACTGGCAAATCAAGATGAGTGAAGAGTCTAAGGAACTGACAGCCTTTACAGTCCCAGGACGTGGCTTGTATGAGTTTAATCGTATGCCGTTCGGGCTCCATAACGCGTCTGCCACGTGGCAGCGTTTTGTTGACCAGGTCTTAGGCCCAGAATTGGAACCCTACGTTTTCGTGTACTTAGATGACGTGATAATTTGCGCTCCAACTTTCGAAAAACATTTAGAGGTCTTGGGAGAGGTTTTGAGACGCCTACGAGAAGCAGGTTTGACACTAGGACGAGACAAGTGCCATTTTTGCCAACCCGAGTTAAAATATCTTGGATATGTTGTCAACGCACAAGGTCTACTGGTGGACCCTGAAAAGGTAACCGCCATCATGAATTTACCCCAACCCACAAATGTCGCCGAGATCAGACGAATAATAGGCATGGCCTCTTGGTATCGACGGTTTATACCTAATTTTTCATCAATCATCGCACCAATGACGTCATTGCTAAGGAAATCAAAACGGTTCGAGTGGGATAACAACTGCGAAGAATCATTCTCAACCATCAAGAACTGTCTGGTGTCCGCACCTATTTTGACTTGCCCCGATTTTTCAGTACCTTTTACAGTACAAACAGACGCCTCCAATGTGGGAGTAGGCGCAGTACTTACCCAAACCATCGATGGGGAGGAACGTGTTATTTGCTACATCAGCCGAACACTATCCAAGGCCGAGAGAAATTACTCAGTCACCGAACGAGAGTGTTTAGCAGTCTTATGGGCCATAGAAAAGCTCAGACCGTACCTTGAGGGTACTCACTTCACGATCATAACCTACCACCATTCGCTATTATGGCTTAATAACTTGAAGGAACCTACGGGCCGACTTGCCCGTTGGGCTGTTCGCGTACAACAGTACGATTTCACTATTCAGCACCGTAAGGGAAAGGATCACGTGGTCCCGGACGCGCTATCTCGCGCTATACCTGTAACGGACGTTGTCGAGGCCCTTGAGACGGATCAAGTGGACCCTGCTAATGTTACTAATGACCAGGAGAAGACCGATCGTTGGTATGAACTGATGCGCCGACGCATCACTGAGAAACCTTTAGCTTATCCAAGTTGGAGGATCGTTGGCGGACAGCTGTTCAAACATGTTTGAAGCAAGTATCCAGAATTGAATGACGAAGACAATTGGAGAAAAGTAGTGCCAACCTGTCAACGTAGCGAAATTTTACGCAAGGCTCATGATGAAGCTACCGCGGGTCACTTAGGAATTTTCAAAACGTACGGTCGAGTCGCGCAAAAATATTATTGGCCAAAAATGAAGGCATACGTCGTGCGCTATGTAAATCGTTGTACAACTTGCGTTTCACATAAGCCGGAACAAAAACGTCCCGCCGGATTGATGGCCCGCCATCCAATAGTAAACAAACCTTGGCAAATGATCTCCATTGATATAGTAGGCCCGTTGCCACGCTCTAAGCAGGGCTATATCTACATTCTCTCTGTCTCTGATTGCTTTACTAAATTTACCCTTTTCTTTCCGTTACGAGCAGCTACCGCCGCCGCGGTTTCCCAAAGGATCGAGAATGACGTCATCTTGCTCTTTGGAGCACCCCAATATATTTTAGTGGACAATGGTGTCCAATTTCGTAGTAAAGAATTCCGCACCTTGGCGAATAACTATAAATCCAAGATCATCTTCAACGCATATTACCATGCGCAAGCAAATCCCGTTGAAAGGGTGAATAGGGTTCTAAAGACGATGTTGGCTTCTTACGTTAAAGACAATCACCGTGACTGGGACAAGTATCTATCCAAGGTCGCATGTGCAGTACGGACTGCCATTCATGAAGTCATTGGAATGTCCCCGTATTTTGCTAATTTTGGAAGGGAAATTCAGCTGGAAGGAAATGAAGCTGAGGCTCCCGATGAGGAAATAGATGTAGGAAATGTCCAGATAGCTAACCGTGATCATCTTTTGCGTCGTGCACCTGCCTTTAAGCCTCTTTATGAAGATATTGTGAAGCGGTTAGAAGCCGCATATAGGACCTCTAAGGTCGCGTATGATTTGAGGCGACGCCCCGCTCTTTTTGCTGTCGGTGACACTGTGTGGCGCCGGAATTATGTCCTCTCTGATGCAGCCAAGCATTTCAATGCAAAGCTTGCACCTAAGTTTGTAGGCCCCTTTTACATCTCGAGAAAAGTCTCGCTGGCCACCTATGAGTTATCAGATCAAAGTGGAGCTTCAAAGGGCTTTTGGCACGCAAAGGACTTGAAACCCGGTCCAGATGACAATTAAGTCGTTTGTCTTCAATAATCCCCAGGTCACCATGGGTTAACCATGAGTGACTTACTGCTGTATATAATTGTTCCCGTCGTTAGCATAGGATAGAATAGGATAGGTTAGTTTAGGCTAGGCGGCCTTCAAGGCCTTCGAGACTCCTGTCGTTCGTGGCTACTCCTTTCTTTGATCATTTGTTGCTGTGGGACAAACACAAGAGGCTGATCCCGTGACGCCTCGCGTGCCCTCTTCAACGGGTCTTCGAGAGTTAGGTTGCGAACCTTGGGGCTTCGTACCCTGTGTTCGATTGGTAGGTTGGACGGAAGAGTGCACAGTGATGACTTATACCCTATTGCGACAAGCTCTTTCAAGAGCAAAACCCAAATCCCAGGTGGGATATCAACTCTTCTCTCTCATCTTTCTTCTTTCGTTCTATTCTCCCTTTACCGTGTGTCCGGCGACACCTGTCATTGTCCTCACCCGTTTTGCCTTTGGCACTTTTCCCTTTAAACCGTGTCATGGGGCCGGATAGTGAGTAGGCAGTGGGTCCGGTCGCCTTGCTTACCCGTCACCCCATAGGCGCGTGCCATGGTCGCTCGGCCATGGTCGGTATTATTTTGAGATGTGGGCACCACCCTTTACCGGGGTGGAGTGGTCCGTGTTTGATGTTTTTGAGACGTTGATTTTCGATCGCCAAGTCGAATGGGACCCCTGGCGGAGTACCCTCCTGTTGGGACATTTATGTTTTGCATTTGTCGCCCGATTCCCTGGTCCGGGGAGGGGTGTTCTAGGCTTCACCGAACCGTCAGTGCCTGATTGGGGCTTTCCGTAGTTTCCACCGGCGTAACCGGTCTTTTTGGCAAACTCTTCTTCCTTCTCACTCTGTCTTTGACGCTATCCGTCGTAGTGTGGTTGGGATCCTGAGTAGTGACGGCTATCTCAATCCGCACCTTAAGTTAAGCGAATCTTCTAGCAACTCTCTCGGTCGCCTTAAGGATCAATTTGAGAAATTGACCTCTAGTGGAGGGGGTGTTAGATTATGTTCGACCTCGTTAATTTCTGAAGCCGGTTCTGCTCTAAAACCGGCCCTGCTTTAAAACCGATCGTGTAATTTAAAGTCATTCAAGCTGCGGCAGCGAATTCCCCGGGCTTGTTTGTATTGCATTGCTTCTCACGAGCCTATTTAGTTTCTTTGGGACCTTGCAATTCATTGTAAATCATTTATAATCTACATATCCGTCGAAATTTTGGTATCAGGTCAGGCTTATTTCTGTTCAGGGTGACGTAATCTATATTCGTACGCAGCTCAGCTGCTTTCTTTCGTAGAATTCTTAACGCAGTTAGGGACTTTTGATACTATTCGGTTTCGCGAACAAATTGTCAAAAGGAAGAAAATTTTAGTAGAGCTCTTGTTATTCTGTGCATTATATTTCTGACTTCAGATCTTAATACTGCTTTCCTTTTCAAAGACAGCTTTGTTTCAGTTTATCGATAAGGCACCTTAAGTGCCTGTCCTTCAGTAGCACACTGCAAGCTCTTTGGAAATTAGTTTTGATTAATCTGTTGTGCCCAAGTAATAGGGCCACGTTCTGTAAAGCCCAAACTTTCTTTTCGATTAATTTAACTTCTGAATTTAAGACATTTGATACCCCTGGATTTTCCTGACTTGGCAGTTCCAAGTATGTGAGGCTTTCTTTGTGCTCTGTTCGAATCGGGGTTTCCCCGAGTTCATGATGCAGTGTTTTCTTTCGTGTTGCAACAAGGAGACGAAAGATTCAGTTTGGATTGGTAAAAGTGAGATGGACTCTTCTTTGCCGCGGGGGCAAATCTTTAAGCCCGCGCGTTCGAATTTTAATTAGTAGCGAACCTTCGAATAAGATAGTTGTGTGGTGAAGTTCTCACCCCGGTCCTCGGAACCGGGGGGTTACGTTGTTTCGTGCTTAAGTAGTTCGGCGACAGCTTCGATAGCCGTAGGGGCAAAAAGAACTCCGGGGGCGCTCGTGAAGTTAAGGGGAAAGGCCGCGAATCGTTTTATTGGGGAAAACGTCGTTTATCGTATCGTTTTGTTGTCCGCTCTCAAGTACAGAGGGACGCAAAGTTTGCCTTGGTGCACATATAGTTCTAACGTCGTTTTATTAACCCCGCTTGTGTACTCGTGTTGTTCGAGCACAATTGCAGTTGCAAATTCTGATTACGTTCGCTGGGCCACCCCGGAAACTAAAGCCATCTTCGTCAGCTCCGTCGCCGACCCGTTATCTCTTTCAAGTTGGATCCCCCTGCAGCAGCTTCGCCAAGCTTCCGCCGAGGACGTCATCGCTACCCCAACATGCTTACAGCTCCAGGTATTTATTGTATGTGCGATATATCTTGTGTGCCGAGATAAGTGGCGTCTGTAATTTTTTTTACTGTGCAACCCCAGTGATCAAAACGTTGCGTACGCTCGCCGAATTTTAGAATTTGATTTGCTTGTTGACATCAGGGGCTTGACCCTGGATATCTTGTCTTGTATTTTGTAATAACATCGTTAGACGTTAAGGTAACTTTGCTTGGGTACCCTTTCATGTTCAGGTAGGGTGTGCTTTTCTTTTTTTATTAAACTTAAACTCGCCTCTGGGCGATTATTTCAGTGTAAACTTGTTTGTAAATTTAACTCATTCTATAATAAATTTGTTAAAGTCAGTCGGTTTATTTGTCGAGTTCTGAACCCCTTCTGGGTTCCTAAGTAATTTAGTTTGGGCAAAGGCCAGGTGTAACTGCAGTTGTAAAGCTAAAGCATGTCTTATGAGCAAGCAAGCCCCTAGAATTTGGGCCAGTATTAGTGTGCTTTGTTACCATTTAGCAAGGGTGGGCCTTAAGGTAAGTCATTTGTTTTTGGCCACTCTTGGTGTTCTATCTGAAGACTCGGTGGAGGCTTGGACAGCGCGGCGAGGACAACTTACACGGAGGACTTCTCCATAGGCTACGTGTGTGTTCTTGTTTCTAACACGTTTGCCATTCCCTATCTAGAAACAAGTGGCGTCCTTAGGCAATTCTTTTAAGCAATCTTTAGGGTAAGTGCCGCCGGTTTTTCTTTGAGCTTTCGAACCACGCCTTCCCGTCTGAGCTAAGTGCAGGTAACCGGAGCCTCAAAATCTGCTCCAGCACATTAAGATCTGTGTTATTTTTAGTGAAGCCGGCGAACCCTATAGTTTGTACCCGATTTTTGACAGTGCTCTTGATCAATGTCGATCTGAGCATTTAAAACTGTAACAAACTCATATGTAAATTATTCGAACGGCACAATTCCTACAAAACATTCGTTATATAGAGAATTTCGTAAAATGGATATTCGTTAAGAAGAAGTTCCACTGTAACAATTTCACCCCTGCAGATGAGATGTCATCGTAGAAAGAGTATCCTCAGTAAGTAATGCAAGTCTGTCGCAGCTTCAGAGTTTATTTATATAAGGCATACATCTTTAATCTTTATTCTTTCCAAAGTGCTAAAGTTGTGTTACAATCACAATCTGTAACCACATGTAGAAACAGCAAACAGTTTAGGCCATTCTTGTGCAAATTTGGAAAAAAAATGCTCTTGCATTGTTGTGGCGACAGTATTGTCACTGATAATGTGCTGATGTTCTTTTACAGCTCAAAATTCAAACAAATTGAAAGAAAAATGTAAATAACAAAACTTATTTATTTTATTATGGTCTACATTTTCATTTGAATTATTTTTACTTTCCTCGTCTGAAAGACGAAGGAAGTATTGTGATCACGAAAAAATCACCTTCCGAGATTTCTTTAGATCTTGACATTTCAGGATCCCTAGATGACGAAAAACAGGTTTTTTCATTTCCGTCTGTCTGTCTGTCTGTTTGTCTGTATGCTGTCAGGCCATTTAATTTTTTTAATCTCTATAGCTACGTAACCATTTTGTACAGTTTCAGTAGAAACTTTACGATCTCTCCTGTATTTAGGTTCAGTTTCAGCCATATTTCACTGCATAACATTTCCGCTATTTTGCATTTAAAATTCTAAAGTCTGGCGTGTCGCGCAAATCTCTACGCCACTGTGTGTGCAGCTGTTCTCGTCCCGTTGCGTCTATGAACGCTTGTTTACATCAATTTCAAAAACATAGCCCGTGGTAGCAAGCGAGCTATCCGTCTCGAATGATTTGAGCTTCAGTCGATCTCTCTCGCACGCCGTCGTCTGGCTGAACACCTGCGTTGGGATATCGCTTGCCAGTTGGCTTTTCTGCGGTAAATTTAAAACAAGGCCCTGCGGGTGCGACAAAGATGCAGTCGTTCCGTCTCTTTCTTTCATATTCATGCTGCTTCGCTCGCCGTTGTGGTTGGTCACTTTTGGCGTGTTCGAGAGGGTTGGTCTGGAATTTAGCTTGGCGTCGTTTTGGGCATTCAGCGTCGGCCCACAAGAGAGTACAGTCGTTGTAAGGCAAGTTTCTCGCCCCTCGTGTGCCATGGTCGCCGTCTTCATGCGATCGCCCTGTTGGGCCGCATATTGTGTCGCGCGAGGGACCTTTTGATGGGCGTTTTCTGCACCTGCAGCCGTTAGCCTTTGCGACCTTCTCTGCACTGTGAGGCGTGTTGTTCCTGTGACCGAAATTTAGAGCCAGGCGAAGCTAAAAGTTAAAGGTAGCGTGTGATTTTATGTATTAACCGCTTTTTCGTTATCATTTAAAAGTTGCCAACTTGTTTATCAATTACATTGTAGCGCAATATATCAGGCGATGTTAGAGTAGTTGCGTAGATTAAATTAGATGATTTTTTACACCAAATTCCTAGTAATGTTGTAACAGTAACGTACCGATTAAAATTCTCGTTCATGAAGTTGCTTTGGTAAAGTTGAGAGGCACTAATTCAATCACTAATCCGTATGCTAATTAAGTATTTCATTTTAAGAATTGTTGAAAAGTTACTCTAATATTACTGCTCGTTGTCGCTTGGTGTACAGT
Organism: Agriotes lineatus; assembly: GCA_940337035.1. Classification (NCBI taxonomy): domain Eukaryota; kingdom Metazoa; phylum Arthropoda; class Insecta; order Coleoptera; family Elateridae; genus Agriotes; species Agriotes lineatus. The sequence continues at coordinate 208,308,075 of OW679194.1, forward strand.
TTTCCGTTATTGTTTGCTGTGGAAACCTTTTTTCCTTTTTACGTTTTGTATACCATTTTTTTATGTGTACGCAGACCACTATATCGGTTTGTTTATATTGCCTTGTGTTTTCTTTGCGCCGACTGCATGCTAATTTTCAAGGTTATCTTATATACTTTGTAAAGATAAATGTGGGGTGGAGCCTCGAAAGCAGTTTAGAGACATCACAGATAGGTCGTTACACTCGTCGCTGCATTGTGGGAGTCGTCAGGCTGTTCTAATATACGTTTTCAGTTAAGTTTTGAATTTTCGCCAAGGTGATAAGTTAGAAGGTAGGCCCATTTGATTTCCCGGTTTTCTCTGGGTCTATCCTTGTTTTTTCGTATGTCAATCAAACCGGGTGGCACTCTATTCAATTTTATCAATGTTTACCGCCCCTCTGGCCGTTGCCCTTGGGTAATCTCGTGAAGAACCCTCTCTTGTTCCACTGATGTTCAACCGGCATTATCTTGTTGCGGCTTGGGCAGCGGCATAGGTGAATCTTTGTCCCGTTTATGTCAAATATCGCCCACGCCGGCCGTTTAGTTTTTGTATGTGCCGGCGCGGTGTCGTAAAAGTAGTTTTAAATCGTAACAATGTCTGTCTATCTGTCTGTCTGTTTGTCAAAAACGATTTGTCGGAGGAAGACGATATTTTGCATACACATTATATATATATATATATATATATATATATACCTGGAGTGAAACCGTGAAAATTTCAGACAAATATTACACGGTGACCACCTTTAAAAAAATAAAATTTCGTTTATTTTTCATTTAACGTAGTAATAGATACAAGTAATAATTTGTACATAGTGCAGGCAATTATTTTATTCTTACCAAAAATGGGAGCCAATAGATACAGAATAAATGTTTTACGATATAAAAACGAGGCACAATATAGTGCGTTACTAAATATAGGCGCAGGTAGAAATTGCAGAGTCCATTACAAATCTCAGAAAACGTTGGGGCTGCACACGCGTTTCGCCTGCCGTTCGAATTCGACCATAGGTAACGTTTTTTAAAATTTAATTTATTAGAAACGTGAAGATATTTTTACTCCTAACTTAATTTGATTTTTAAAATTATTTATTGTCACAATGTCGACGAGAGAAGTTGTGGGTAAAACCTTTTACAGATTTTTAATATATGCATCGGTTGCAGAATTACAGAGAAAAACAAAAAAAAATTGCAGCAATTTTTCAATATGGCGGCCGTAGCACAGCTTCAATCTTAGGAAACTTGTAGTATATGCAATAAGAAGGTAAATGTAACATATCCAGCAAATTCCTTACTTATATTAGTTTTTTGAAGGTTTGTGCAATTTTTGGCTTATTTTTCCTGCACTACTTGTATTTGATAAAAAAATATGATGTATTCTCATCTACCCTAACCACCAGATTTGTCAAGGTGTAATATGTCTTCTTTCAAAGTAAAAATTACAAAGAAAAGAATTTAGGAGATTCAAGCAGACATGGCGATTACGAAGACCTCCTTAAATTACTGATGTGTGGATAAGTATTTTGACTCTGATTACATTCTTATTCGACCTTTGTATTTCGAGTATTCACCGTACTTTTTGAGCACTGTTCATTAATCTTATCTATATGTATTGTACACAAAAGGTCATTTCAGATTTCAGCATATCATTCAATATACTCTTTGCATTCTAACAGCACAATCGATATCGAAAAAGTAGAAAATGCTGTTATTTAATATTTTACTTTATGGATCATTTTTAGCATTAAAAATGGAGAAACGTTTTATGTTTAAAACAATCTGTTTCGATGGCCCATATGTACCAGTTATCTTATTTTTACCAACAATAATTTTACGAAAGAATATACATATTATTATTATTAAAAAATTAAATATTTGCCATCAAATACTTCTAAATATGAAAAAATCGTGCACAATTACTTAGCACGATTTGGATAAACACATTCATTTAATTATTTAAAAACAGAATTTTTTAAATATCAATATTTTTAAATGTTCTATATGGCGACATAAAACTACAAAAAAAATTTTGCAAACACAAAGTAACACATTTATTTAAAAGTCTGGCCTATATTAAGCGATTATAAATAAATATATAAATTACTGATTAATGATATTATTAGATTAGTCACTGATGAGCTCTATATTTTATTTATGTAGTTATAATAAATATAAATATGACTATTCAATTCACATGTCATCTGTCAAAAAGTGACCAATGAAAATCCAGAATTTGACGTTTCTTGACCAATCAAAAAAATATCAGCGGATATATCTTCTTAAAAGGTATTCAAGTGAATATTTTAAACAATAGTAATTTATTATACAAGACTATAAAGTTAACTTTTATCTACGAGTTATTCAACAGTGGATAGTAATAACTTTTTCGTCGTGTATAATATATTATTTTGTCTATAGCAAGAACTTTACAATTTCAAAAGAACATAAGGAGAGTTATCCACATTTTAAAATTTCAGTAGCTAGATTGGGTTGCTAGGACAATAAGAAGCTGTAATATTTAATTTAAATAAAAGTTAGAAAATGAAATTACTTTATCTACCCTTGAAGTTAAAGTGCTACGTTATCTACCCTTGCTGCTGCTCTAATATTTGCTATAAAAAATGTGATTTTTATTAGAAAAAGTCAATACTAGTGTTCTGTTACTATAGAAATTGTATAGTTTGTTACAAGATTTACTGAAAACTAATTGGAAAAAGTAGTTTGGTTCATTGAATAGTCTAGGGTAATACCACAAGCAGTAGATATATTTTTGACAAATATTTTGTCATTTCCATGTAAATTATTGCGTTTAAATTTCACGATACAAAATCACATCAAAAATGTCACGAGCCGAAGGCGAGTGACATTTAAATGTGATTTTGTTGAGTGAAATTTGCAATAATTTCTATGGAAATGGCAAAATATTTTTAAAAAATATATCCACTTTGAGTGGTATTTAGGACGACTATTTAACAATATTAATACATAACGATTAACTTTATTGAAAAATAATCCAACAATTAATATAATTATTCATTCTCAATTAAATTCAGCGGAATACTTCCAAAACACAGCATTTTAAAATTTTTAAAAGAAGCTACACAGTTTGTTGGGGTTTAGTGTTACGTAACCTAGCGATATCACTAAGGACAGAACATCGTTGCTAAGCGATATTTCGCAACAAGGCTATTTATTTTTTGAGTACGTACATTGTTTTGCGAATATTTTGCATGGTGCCCAATATTCAGTGATATACTGCTGTTATTGGTTGAAAAAAGCAAATGTCTGCAATGTGATTGGCTTATATGTTATAGTGTTGAATAGTCCCTCAAATTCCATTCTTAGTCAAAGTTATGTAGAATATTTTTGCGGTAGTATCACTACTCATGTCCATTGCGCTTACAATACAGCAAATATATTCGACATAACATTGACTATACTCATGGTATTTATTACAAGTGAGAATAAATATTTTTATAAGTTAATAAATGTTGTTTTAACTCTTAAACTCGTACGCGGGGTTCTCTTAGGAGAACAGAAACATATTTTTGCGTTTCATTTATTTATTTATTTTAATTATTTCTATTTATGTAATCTTTTTTACTTGTTCCTTCACAAAACTGTGACTTCACTGAACAATCCTAATTTATTCTTTTTTCGAAAAGTTCAAAATTAGTGAGATTCCACGCGGTCGTTTACGGAACCATATAGATATATTTTCGACAATAGGCGATTTAGCGGCCGTTAAATCAGTTGTTTAGCAGTTTAGCCGCCTGTATATTAGGTGCTTTTTGAATATCAGAAAACGCATTATGGTTGTATAAAGTTAAAAACTTACTGTTACGTAAACCAATCTGCTTTTTTAGGTAGGTAAATACTTTTGACCCATATTTGTATGTGCATATATTAGAAAAAGCTCGACTTATGAGATCTCCCTCTTACACATGTAGAATAACAAATATACTTCCTCTAATAAATATGTACGGTTTTATAAAAGTAAGTCGATATTTCTCTAATTTATTTTAGATATTTTGTTATTTTTTCTTAATGACATTACAACAGAAAAGGTACTTTGCCTGAATAAAAACGTTTATTATCTACCGCCCGGTGAGCGCCCATGAAGACCAATCCAACATATTTGCATTAATATGTTCATCTCATAGCTTTCCACAAAATAACTCTACGTAATGCTTCAACACTAATTTATATACGCCTTGTATAAAGTCTATGATTTAATATATAGCTTGAAATCCCTTTTAAGTGTAAAATCAAATCTAAATATAATATTCCCAAAATATATTCAAAATTTCACTGGGGTCCTACAAGGACCACACGTGGTACATTATGGAATATTTTAGAAGCGGTAGTTTATGGGTTAAATAAATAAATACACAGATTGTGTGTAGCGATTCAAATTACAACGCATATATTAATAGATGTTTATACATTAAGGGAGATATGAATATGTTTTTCCCTGAGGTTGACATGGTTAACCGTTAACCGTTTTGAGGATTGTTCCAGTAAGGCAGGACCAGGGCCATGCTTATATCTCCTTAATTTATGAATCGATTTGGATAAAATTTGATACGTGGATACTAGACATAATTTCTGATTGACGAACAAATATATTTCAAATGGTCAAGTTCCGGTTTCACCGGAAGTGCCATTAACTTTGATTTTTTAAATAAATCACCCTATATATTTAGGTTTTTTAGAATGTACAGCTCAAATTACATACGATACTTTTGCTAAATTTTCACTTTTCTAAAGAAAAAATTCTTCTTTTAATATTTTTTTTTTCTCATAAAAAGCCGTGATTGGAGCAAATGTGTTTTAAATGACTCTAGTAACCCATAATAATACATATTTTATTTATCTGATCAATAACAAGTCGTTCATGAAAGAATAAAATTTGATAAATGTGTTTTTTGAGAAAAAGTCAGTTTTTTTTAATGGCACCTACCAAGGGCCATCGTGCCATTAGATAGAAAATTTAATTACTAATCTAACGATATGCATCATCCACCACTTTATCTTTATATAAAACGGAAAAATGTTTAATTAATAAATTTTTAAAATGTTTTTGGGAAATACCTAAGCAAATTTAGCACTACTGCCGTATGTAATTTGAGTCGTAAATTCTGAAAAACAAAATATATAGAATAACCCATTTAAAAAATCAAAGTTAATGACATTTCCGGTGAAACCGGAAGTCGGCCATTTTGATTATATCTGTCTCTCAATTCGAAATTACGTATATTAGCCTTGTAACAAGTTTCATTCAAATCCGTTGATAAGTAAAGGAGATAGAGACATGGCCCTGATCTCGTTTTTCTTTATATTTTTTACAACAAGAAACTTCAAATATTTGTCATATAAATAAAATATTTTGTAGTAATAAACGAAGTAGTTTTAGATAGTAGGACAGTAGGAGCGCAAATCATGTACTTATTTCTACCTCAAATATAAAAATGTAGCCTCATCTGCTAAATTCGAAAGACAACAACTTTGCACTGAAAATTTTAAATTGGTAGACATTCAAATTTGTTATTAGTTGGCGAAGGCCTACAACGTTGCGCACAGATAATCCGCTAGTTTTTCACCATCTTGTATATACTTCTGAATTAAAATAAATCTATCAGAACGAAACACTTCTTTTGCTTTTATCAAGTTGGCGTATAAGAATTGAAACTTGTACGAAGAAGTAGCTACAACTAATTTACAATGTTTGCTTTTATTAGATGGAATTTCAGCCATAAAATGCATGTCGTGTATTTATCTTATCTTAATCTTGTATATCTGATATTGTTTGTATAGAGATCACTTAAATTATTGACATTATTACAAGTAGTATAAAGATTAAATATGGATATAAATATAGGCACTTGACTATATGGCTAGTTTCAATTAATATTAATGAACGTAATAATAACATGCTTTCTATATTCTAGAAAATATTTCTCTTCAACCAACGGCTTATTTCTGGTCAGATAACGACAAGATATTTTAATTACTAAGTATTTCACTATAAAACTTGAACTTTTATTTCCTTGACTATTCAACTCACTTGTCATCTATCAAAAACTGACCAATAAAAATACAAGATTTGACGTCTTTGAGCCAATAAAAATAAACTATATTGACAATTTTTACTAGTGAAAATAATCGACAATTTTCACTAGTGGTATAGTGAATATTTTAAACAAATTTGATTTTTATTAGGAAAAGTCAGTATTAGTGTTTTGTTACTATAGAATTTGCGTAGTTTCGTGCTAGATTTACTGAAAACTAATTTGAAAAAGTAGTTTGGTTCATTGAATAGTCCCTCAAATGCCATTCTTAGTCAAAGTTAAGTAGAATATTTTTGTGGTGGTATCACTACTCATGTCCATTGCGCTTAGGATTAGAACTCGTGCTAGCGCACTCGTCCTAATCGTACCAAAGCGCAATGGACATTCGTGATACCACAGCAAAAATATTCGACATAACTTTGACTACTCATGGTATTATAAGTGAAAATACAGCATAGCAGTTTTCTAAGTAACTATTTTTAAACGTACCTACAGAAGCTTCCGAAGACGATCCCTGCTTAGAAGATTTATCTAATCGAAAACTCGTTCTAAAAATTTTAGTAAAATTCACTACAGACACTCTCTTACTAGTAGACTTTGATTTATGGCGCACTTCTTCTAAATACATTGTTTCCTCAGAATTATCAGTTTGTTCTTTCGACATCTTGCAGTTGTTTATTTCGCTGCTTGAAAAAGTTAGTTTAAGTAAGGAATCGTTGTGCGAACTAATTTCACAAATGCTGAACGATAACTGTATATCCTTTGTCAACCGTCAATAATTATGATATGAAACAGATATCGAGATAAATAATTGGAAAACTTAGTCATATGAATGATAGGCTAAATACTTGTAACATTTAGCCAAATGGAAAAAGGTGGTTACAGAAGATTACAAACAGCAACGCTCATGAGAAACACTATATTTAAAGGTACGCTTTCTATGTTGATGATCTGGATCTACTTCTCTGAAAATAGAAATTTGAGTTTACTTTATTATCATAATTTTAACTTGATAGAATTTGGGGTTCTACCGCTTTTACGATAATTATGTGCTTGGCTCATTTTTATGTTGCACCATAATATATTATCACACACGTTATTTTGTTTGTTGCTTATATGAATATCTAACATGTTCTACAATATAAAAATACCAAAACCCATATAGATTAATTCTAAAATCATCTAGAATAAGATAACGAAGATAACTTTTATTTACTCGGCTAACCTAAAACTTGAAATAACGATAAAAAGTTATATTTGGTTTGGACTACCATAGCAGAAAAAAAAACATTGTAATCTGTACATATTGCTAAAAATATTGTTCTCAGGAAGAGCTAAACGAATTGCTTTTACTACTTATTTTTTCTGCAGTTTTTAAAAATTTATTGAACTCAATTAAATTGTAACAAGTATGAAGAGTACTAGTAAATAAAATTATTTACTTAAGAATCAGCAAAACTATATATCAGGTAGCTAGATTTCCTTGACTGTAGATTTTTGATGTGGTAATATAATGTAATTATATGTATATTGATGCTATAGTTATCATGCACTCACTTGTGATTTTACACGTAGTATTATTTCATTAACGCTTTTGTGATTATGTTGTCTCTACAGAAGAGGCTTATAAACTGTGTTACGTGAACGAATTACCAGGTACTGCAAAAATCTTTGTGTATTTGTTCATCAACTGTTATTACTATATTTGCAATTGCATTGTTGAGTATTAAAAGGGTACTTATTAATACATATTGTAAGAGATAACAAATGCTAAGAAGCGAGTTGAATATTGTAAACACTTGTACAGTATATACCAGCATTTAGTTGAAAGATGTTTACTTAAATCCTCGTGTTTCCAATCTGATTACTGATTAGATTAGGCAGATTTTCAAGTACTTGTTCAGGTGGAGACTATTTTTGAATGAACCTGGATAAATTCAACTAACTGAACGGAAAAATGAAGAATACCTACCACACTTCGCCACAATCACAACTATTGTAATTAAATATTGCATCTAACATATTTACTGGGTTTCCTGTTAGTGAAGTAGATTACCATTCGACTTAACTATATTTTAACAACGTTTTTGGCCAACTCGTCAGATACTAGAACATATTAGCTTGTTGCACAATACAATTCAATAAATTAAAAAGAATAAAACTAAAAGAAACTGTAACTGAACATAAATGATCATAAAATTGCATTCTCGTTCTTTTACAATAGCATCCCATTTTACGAAAAATGTCGAAACCAGAATTCAAACAGAATACACAGATAACCAACGTTGAACGCCCACCATGGGCGCCGTTACATAGAGGCAAGGAGGGGCGCTTGCCCCTCCCTGGATTTTTTCCAAAAATAATCTACCATTACATTAACCTTGATTGTCTAGTACGCGATGACCATTGAGCAATTAGAACTCACCGCATAAAAATTATTTTCATAGGGTGTAATAATATTAGATAGTGTGCGTAGTAACAGCAAATATTTATTTATTCTTTTGCCCGCCCTAAGGGCCCGGTCACTTTACAGAACAGATTCTTTGAATAAGCCAAAACAAGCCGATGACCGAAATATCGAGATGAGAGGCGTCTATGAATTTGTCACTCAGCGCGATACAAAATAATATTTAGATTTCCGTTTCTTGGCGCCTTTAAGAGCCGACCAATGTTGGGTTTTTTTGTGTCTAGGCACGTTTAAGTAATAAATTTAATGGCTCGCTAAATCCCAATGCACCTGCATGGAATGTTTGCAAATATTTAAAATAAATGCATTACTTATCTCAAGTTAGTCTTATTCACTCCTTGGTTGAGTTACTACTGTTAGATTATTGGATATCCTGGTTGGCATTATTTTTTATTTGAGACTTCGATCCGATCTGTACGGTATGTATATTTTTTTGCATCAGAGATTATCTATTATTTTATTTGTTAATTAATTTTATGTCAGCATTATTATGTATTGATATTGCTATCGATTCAGTATTTTTTGCTCGTTGATGTCCAAACCATAAGGTAAAGATGTAGTAGAAAACGTAATGATTTTATTATTTCTGATATCTGAATGTACCCTGCGCATGCAATTTTTACAAATAAAATGCCCACTATTTTTGATTTAGATACACAAAACGTGTTGGTGATACAAGTATTTTTGTCCAAACCTTGTAGCACATTGTTTTTATATTTTTTTGAATCTAATAGCATTTTTCAGGTGTGCATCAAGTGTTTCTTTTTTAGGCTCTCTGTGAAACTAATTGTCTTATCTCAATATCGAAAAAATATTGCCCCTCCCTGGGAAGTTTTCTAACGGCGCCCATGACGCCCACTTATCTTTCTACAAAAACAGAAGATTCCTGTATGGGTTAAGAATCACATGCTTCACTTGTTTATTATTAGTTCGTAAATCGGAAAGTTGTAGGCTCGTCATATGTGTGATATGTTAGAAAACAATAGTGGTCAACGCCTTACTGGAATTTTTCTAGTTAATTCATTTACTATCAAAGTATTATCATGCATGATTATGGAAGCGCCACAAAGCAGTTTCAGAGACTATTATCAATCTGGTTATCTCGATTTCATCATTGTCAGTAGAGCAAGGGTCACTGAAAACAAAATAGTATGCTGACATTTTAAGAATCGTGTTATTTAAAGTATACAGTACAGTTACTTTACGCTCAACTGGATTGCAGATGACACGTTTTATGCGACATTATTTTAAAGGTTAAACGTGGCCACGCTGTGGCTGTAGGTGTATCTCAGGCTTAAACGGTGGCTGAGGGTGAAGTAAAAGTTGTAAGTAAATAGTAAATAAAATTTGGCATTCCATGGATAAAATAAAATAAATACGAGAAACAAAATTGACTTCATTATTGAAACCCGCGCCCGCGGTAGCATTGTACCGCAACCACCGAATGGGAAATGCTCGAATAGCGCTAAGCACAAAGCTGGAAAGAAATTATTTCGCCAACGTACGAGAGCCATATACTTATTCCTTGGCTCTATGAGAACAACAGCAATATAGAGCAAAGCTAGACTAAGTATTTGGTAGCTACCCGAGTAACGAAAGAACTAGCATCGATAAGCTGAACGACTTGCAAAGAGCATTACTGGAACCGCCTACTATACTGTTAAAAGATTGGAAGGGAAGAAAAACGACTCCAAGCTAACAGAAGGAACGAGAAATCTCGTTGTTAAAAGAAATCCAGAAAAATCAAGCAGAAGAATATCAGAATGCCAGTTAAAGTAGGTGTACCCGGATACAACGAAAAAATCATATGCAAAGTAGTTGAAGAAAACAAAGGCCTAGTTTACAATGTTTATAATTAATTAAGAGTTGTGAGTAAAATAGTACCAAGGGAAGTTTCATTTGTAGTGCCTAAGTCAGCGGTGCTGTTTAGTTTACTCAAGTCGGGCTCTATAGCTCAGTTGTTAAGCATTCTGCCTACTAATATTAGGGTTTTGAGTTTGATTCCCAGTCTCAGTAAGATTTTTAAAAATAAAAAATGTGGATAAAAACTTCTACAGAATGCCATCATTCGAAAGTGATGTAAAGCCCCGTGGGTCCCATGTTACTACGATGCGTAGCATGTAAAAGATCCCTTGCTAGGTTTGGAACTCCTCAGTCTCGGCAAAATTCTAAGTAGGACTAAGGTACCTGTAACTCTGCATGCCTAGACCTAATCCATGGGGTTGGCAACAAGGGCCTATGAAGATCTACTTGCCTGACATCAGTCTCCCCAAAACTGATACTAGTTTACTCAATCTAAGAAAATCGAGTATTTTAAAAAATATTTAAGCTTAATCTTATTCTTGTATTGAAACAACTTTTTATTTTAATAAGTTAATGTTAGATATATGCACTGTAATAATTTTATATTTTGTTTATTTCTCTTTTGAAAATGACTACTCTTAACTCAAGTTAGGTCCATGCATATTCAAATCATTATTTGTGATAGTTACTCAGCACACAAAAAATATTTATAAATTATGACATTTCTACAACTGTCAAAGTGAAAACTTCATGAAAGTGAAGAGTTAACCAAATAATATCTGTTACACATATTATTATTTCAAATATCTATTAAAGTAAGTAGTTCTTTCAAATATGTAATTAATTCACTATTAAAGACTTATTAATGTTTTATTTACATATACCTGTCACGAACTCCACTTAATACGTGAACTCGATGTTTTGATCCAGTTCTTGTATAAGCAAGCTGTCTACACAACACCGTCAGAACTGCTGAGTAAATAAGATCATTTCAACATCCATAACTGTAGCTGTATCTAATTGACTCCATTTGTAGTTCCATAAATGTTCCCAACTATGCGACTGAATGTGTAGCAGGAACGACTTGACTTACAGTAATCGCTCTTCTGCAGTCCTGATCCAAATCAACCTCAGCTGCATATGCTGATCACTTCCTGTATAGTTCCAATTCAGACATCACTACTGCAAACAATTCCAGTCTATCGGAGTCGCTCTCCTTGTAACAGCCACCAAGCCACCAGCTATCCAAACCGCTCTCCCTCTATCCAATTCAATTATTACAAGACAATTCAGACGTCCCACAAGAACGCTGATGCTACCCAAAACAAAATTCAAACCAGACGCAGAAATCCATTTGATTACAAACTCGTCCAAGTCCAAACGTTTATTCACATGCAGTATGCGTCCAATTCCGGCTTAATTGTAGATGTATTCACCTGATAGCAACTCATATGAGGTTCCGAATCAAAAAGATACTTAATATTGACTTATATATAGTTTATCCATATCCTCTGCACACATTATTATTCCATGAAGACTATTTAAGTATTCTTAGTTTTTCTTATTCTTCTTTGTACCATTTGCACTCTTCCCTACCACACAATTAGCCTTTTAACAATCGTTTTATCCCCGTTTCACCAACTCCAATTAAAGACGCCCTCTAATACTCTAATCAGATAATATGCATCTTTTATTAAAGGTTTTTGATTATTTACAATTTACTTTTATTACAAACACGTTTTACATTTTTGAAAAAAATTGTTGTTATTTTTAGTATTTCATTTTCCCTAACAATAATGATTATACCAATTTTTTTACAAGCCAACACTCCTGGATACTTTTCAATATGATATATTTTATTCTGACATTTCATAATTGACTTATTCAAATAATCATTTTTAGTCTGGCTCAGATTTTTCTTATTCCGATTGTCATTTAATGCAAATTAAGATCTAAGCTCTGATGTTACCAAACAACTATTCCAACCGAATCAACTCGTATGCTCGAATCTTTCTAATAAAATATTCACAACTTAACAATAACTATATCTAATCTCTCATTCATTAAACAAATCTCAAATATTTATGTTCTACTTTTAGTGCATAAATCGACCCTTGTACTTTTTAATTACTAATTAATTTATTCTTTCAAAATAATTGCCCTAGGAGCAACCCTTTAAAAGCCACCGTCTCTATGTTGATGTCGTAGTTGTTTGAAGCAAAAATCAGAAGAAGAAATCGCATGTGTATTAAAAAGAGTCACGATAAAGTATCTTATCCGTTTATGTTAAATGTTGAAACAATAAAGAAGCCAACCTGCGATCAATTACTAATAATAATCAATGGTAGTATAATTGCAGATCAACCCCCTTATCATTTATACACCACGGTAGCTCTGAAAGGTTTGTACTTACCGTAATAACCTAGCTAACTCAATCTCGGCGGCCTTGGGTCGCAGATTCTTATCATCAGCTGTACTACTGCAAGCTCTTTTAATAAAAATCAGGGCGCCAGAAATCACAGATTTCGAGAAATAAATAAAGTCATCGTAAACAATTAAGTTTATTGCAACATCGATATTAAGTCCTTAAATTGATTGTCACAGTATTAAAATGTCTGAATACAGTATTTTACTTATGCTGAAAATGCAGCACGCACAGCAAAAAATATATGAACCTCTTTTGGGCTCTTGGATTGAATGTGACCACAACTCAATGAAGGAGTAAGCTTACCACTGTCATATGTTTTAACCGTTATATCGGTAATGATAGTAAAATTGCGTGAGGGCACTTTTTACAAAAATTACTTAATAAGTATTCAAATGAGCATTTTGTAATAGATTAAATTTGTGAATCGTAAATTTGTGAACAAGTAATACATTGCATTTTATAATAGATTAAATTTGTAAATCGTAGATTTGTGAACAATTAATACATTGCGTTTTAACGTAGATTAAATTTGTAAATTGTAAATTTGTTAGTTGTGGTGAAGCGCCGTTGGAATCAATTCATGGGCCAACAATTCATGGGCGGACGGGGTTATCAACAAACGTTGAAATAAGACTAACCTGGATTGTGACAAAAAACGTTGCATGCAGGCGCTGAATTGGTCCAAGATTATCTTAGCGTTCCATGCCAACAACGGCACCGACTTCGCGGCCGAAATTGATAATGGAACGGACGGTCCTCGTTACGAACTGGCAAGCTCAAAATGACATTCCAGAAAGGAGTTGTGGGCCCAAGTTATTAATTACGGTGTCAATTATGACATCAAACGTGGCGTCGATCAGGAGACCCAAATAAGAAGTCGTTTAAAAACGGCGTTTAAGAGCTAATAAGAAAAGGGAAATTACAAAACTTGAATATCAAACAAAGTAGCGCAAACATACCTGATTTCAGTCATCAGCCCACAAACAAAATTAAATAATTGAGGTGCAATATAGCACACAAGATGCCTTCTTGGAACGAGTTGCTCCAACCAAAAGCGAAAGTTAAGTGAAATCGCGGACGGAAAAAGACCGCTGCGGCTGCCGCATAATGATAAGGAATTATTTGGGGAAAACCGAAATCAGAGAGCTCGCGCGAAGCAAGTTTGGTATCATTTGAAATACAGCAAACCATAACTCGAGTGAACATATACAGGCTGGCCCGGAATAGATGAATAATTGACGAAACAAATAGCCGGAGCTAAAGATTTGTTTCAATGTGTATGCTGCAATTTCAGAAATATTGGCTTACTCTTATGAAACCGTGTGTACGAGCATTTTTGCAATTTCTTCGGTTCCGTAAGTTATTCGAATTTCTGAAATTTTGCATGGGCCATAATTTCAGGTTATAAACAACTTTATTAACGATGCTTTACCATGATCGAAGTAAGAAAGGTACTTTACCTGAATAAAACTGTGTTTTAACTACTATCAAGGACATCTTTATATGACGCCAGCACCCCAGAAGTGGAGTATATTTGTGCAAAAATAAGGACTACATTATTTTTTTGAGGTAGATATCTATTATACCTGGGCTAATCTGGTTTACGTGACATTTTGTTACACCAGGGTAAAGTAACTTTAAATTTCTTATACGAACCTGGGTCCAGCTGGTTATTCACCTACCATACAGTACAGGTCTGGCCCCTAGCGATTTATTTTCGTTTTCAAAGATTGAAAACGCATATGTGGTAAGAGATTTCCTAACGTAAATTTAGCGGTGCTGAATTTCGGCCGATTTTTGATAACTTTCCCAAATCGGAGTTCTATATCTGATTCAAGAAGTAGTTGCAAAGAATAAACAAATGTATTATGGCTAAAAGGTAATCTTGTCTTCTTCTTATCCTAGGCCAGTGACCTGTTTAAATCCACAAAGTTGTGGTTCTATGCGACCTCTTTGCCTTTAAGCCGGGTAGGTAGCTAGCCTTGACCGTCGAAATCTATGAAGAGTTCCCTTGTTAGAGGTTAACGACTACCACAGGTGTTAGTGTGCTAGCCGGGCAGCGTACGATTTCTAAAAAACCCGGACCGGCCTCCTTGAGAGTCGAGAATTTGCACTCACCGGGCATATTTTGAAATACGATAACATTAGATGTTTTTGAAAGTAATTATTTTTCTTACAACTAATAATTACCAGAACAGCCCTCGTATGTACACTTCAGCTACCAAAAAATAAAGCTATTTTATGCATCATTCCTGATATCTTTGTGCATGCTTTATGACCATTTGATCGGTAGGAATTTATTAAAATGGCTTTAGACCGATATGATCAACCACTGACAGTATCTTTATTATTTCATAAACACTTGAGAACTTTGGGACGTAGTATAGAAATGTTTAATTATTATTTATGGATTAAAAAAAATAAATTTACAGCAAATGAGATCGTAGGAATATTGGAAATACTAGTGAAGCTAATAAAACTATGTGAATAACGTTAGAAGATATAAAAGCGCTAGCATTAGTACAATAGTTGCCCAGCTACTGTATAGTAAATACTAAAGTAAGACAAGTTACCAGCAACAGTTTGCTACTGTTACGCTCATTTTGACATTTTCCTACTTATTAATTGAAATAATTAGTCAGATTTGGTTATTTGCTTTATTTTCCTAAAAATACAATACTTTACTTGGGATAGGCAACTTTGTTAACATCTACCTTTAATTTCAAACTTAATGCTACACTGCTGTTATCAGTTCAGAGCACTCTGCATTCTTTAGTTTTTACGTTGGCCAACTTTCCAATTTTTGGGAATTTTTGATAAGCTGAATTGGGCTGGTTTGGAGCATTTTTCGGCCATTTCCTGGCAAGTCTTGCGTTGTGAAAGTTGGAATTGCTTCCTATGGGAGCTAGTCTCGCGGCTTTTGGAAGCCATCTTCATAGTTGGAAGGATTTAGAGGCTCCGCATCCCCTGCTGGAATGTTCCGGAGATTGGTATTGGTGTCTCCGGCATTCGTTTCGTCACAGACGGATTTCTTGGGACGTTCACACTTCGCACGCTTGGCTTAACGAGTTGGCTGCACAACATCTTAAGGTTCGTACATGGTGTTTGCCTACGTTTCCCTCTTTTGAATGCCGTAATCTATTTGGGAAAATTTGTATTTTTAGCCTTTAAAAATCTGGTTTAAAAATCTGGTTTAAAAATCTGGTTTAAAAATCTGCTTTAAAAATCTGGAAATGGATCGTATTTGCCATTGATTTTTGGATCCACCCAGGAAAATGCTTTGTTAATTGGAATTGGTTCGCTTACCTCGTTTGGGTACTATGTGTATTGAGGCATTTGGCACTGGCATCGCCTACTCGCCACCCTCCCTGCGACGCTCGCTATGCTGTCGGAAGTCGGCCCCTGCTCCGTATGACCTTGGCGCACCAGGTGCTTCGGAGAAGCTGTTGGCCTGTGTTCGGCCCTGGAAAGCAGCATGTGTGAATCGTTTGTAACATGACAAGGTGTGTATATGTGTACTAGCATAACAACCGCTTAGCTAATTGTAGGCATTTCATATAGTAGTACTTGCATTGTAGGATTATTTGTGTGTAACTTGTATTAGGGCATATTTAGCTTACCGTTGGATTGCAGTAAATGTGATGTAGCCCGTTTCGAACTGGGCCCTGTAACATAACAAAACATTCAGATATGCTGTTGAACTATTTTAAGACAGTTTAGCTTACCTAGATTACAGGCTAGCCGTATTTTTACACAACGTTGGCCACTGCATTTCGCCTAACTTAGTTGCAGGGGTTAGCCTTGCAAACATCAAATGTCATTAGGGTGTAGGTTGTAACTAGCGAACCGCTCACGGTAGTTTAATGCTCAAACTTTGGATATTCGTAAAATCGATTTTGGTAATTTGTTATTTTAGCGTTTGTTAGGAGCATAATTCAAGCCGTTGCTTTTATTAGTCATATAAGAACTTGATGAGTTTAAAACAGAAACCGCCACGCCCTGTATGATCATACAACCGTAACAGCGGGCTTCGAGCCTTTGAAATCTTGATGTCACATTTAAATTGTAAGCTAACATTCGGGGTTGTAGTTAGCATTTTTGCTTGCATAGCTCTAGTTTTCGCAGCACTCTGCCTCACAGTATGCGTGCGAATCATTGTACTCGTGTTGCCAATTGGGTAGCAACTTATTTTCTTTATTCGTGATAGATTATAGCCCAGGATGTCCTACTTTTAGCCTTTGATTGATTTATATGAAATGTATTGATGCAGTGCCTTTGCCGATTTTAACGTGTTTATTGTTGATGTACTGGTTTGTATATTGTTATTTGTTTATTGCTGCGCTTTCGATTTGTTAGTATAATGTTTGATTTTGTTTGATGATTTGCCTGTTCGTGTTTGATTTGCTCTTGTGTTATTTTGTGTGATGCACTATAGTACTGAATCTATTAATAAAGCTGTGATATTTTTATTGGTCGTTGCTATTTTGTTCATCTTGCTGGTTTTTATCTTCGACCTTGTGTAAGGTCCGGCACAAGGAATTGGATCTGAGTCGAGGACCTGGCGCCCTCTCCTATTTCTTTTTGATTCTCTTTCAGCATAGTTGGAACCCCGACCCTCGCGACTAGTTAGCCCATTAGGCCGATAGTTACCAGCCGGCAAAATATCTAGTACAACTTTCGCCAAAAGGTAAGGCCGACCCTTTATCTTCCCTTACACTACTAGACTCGGAACAAAAAAGGTATCCCACAGTACCAAGGCGAGCCGTTGACATGATTATAAGCAGAAGCCTAAAAAACTACCTTTAGTAAATTAGATAAAGCAATAAAATAGGCACAGTTGTAAGTGAAGGGATAGAAAAGAAGACATACGATATTAATAAGACATAGCTATACCTTTAGGATCCCCCAGATTTAATTTTTTGTTATAATTAACAGATAACAAGAAGAACTCAGTATAGAGACAAATTCTACTACATTCTTAACCATCCTTAAACTTTAAATCTAAAATGTACAACATTGTGACTGACAACATAGTATGTCTTATAAAGTTGCTACACGAGGAATTTCTATAAACTACATAAATGCTCAATAATGCATTACGAAAACAAAAGAATGTGATCCAAAAATTTACTAACGCTGTTACAAAATTTTTTCAGCTAGTTCATGAAAAAAAATGGTGTGGGTTCTCCGGAAGTGCCACTGGTTCGAGACGGTCCAAACTAAAAGACCTGAAGCTGTTAATATAAAATTCCAATCCACATACTATTTCCATAAAACAAAGAAATAAAAATCCGAAATTGCTGTAACCCAATGTTTATTTACAATATGTATAATCAGCTACAAAACAGAAATTTTGCACAAGAGAAAATATTCGTAAGCCAAAAGAGAAATGGCAAATTATGTACTCGAATTGTACACCAATGAAATTGTGAAGGGTTAAACCTATAATTTTGTTGTGATGTCATTGTAACTTAAGGTTTTAATATGCTGCAAGTATAGTAATTGTGACGTTGATTTTATTCTAAGTTTTATCTTGGATTTTACTAGTTTTGAAAGTAAAATTGTTTACGTATGTACATAGTTCGATTGGCAAAATGAAATGCAAAAAACTGTATAAATAGTAAATTGATGTACGATTTTCCTCACAACTGATTACACGAGCATATTTCTCCCAACCATAAATAAGAACCG
This sequence comes from Agriotes lineatus, assembly GCA_940337035.1. Classification (NCBI taxonomy): domain Eukaryota; kingdom Metazoa; phylum Arthropoda; class Insecta; order Coleoptera; family Elateridae; genus Agriotes; species Agriotes lineatus. The sequence goes on from OW679194.1 coordinate 208,326,555, forward strand.
TGCGAAAACGGAGCACGGGTGCTAAAACTCGTATGTAAAGTTTGAATACTTTAGGAATCGAGTTTAGCGCAGAAGGCCTTTGCGTCCAAATATCTGTACTACACTTCAAATTGTGTACTAGCTGACTAGTAGCAACATACGAGGCCGAAGCACTTACTCGAAAATATCAATATCGCGTATAAGAGTTGTTGTTAAACACGTTTTACATTGAGTAATTATAATCTAGGAAAGTTTACCAAAAACACTTTGCCGACGGAAAGTTTGCCGACGGAACGTTGACCGAATGGAAAGTTGACCGAAAGGAATGTTTACCGAAAAGAAAGTTTGCCGAATGGAAAATTTACCGAAAGGAAAGTTTACCGAAACACAATTGACCGAAAGGCAATTTGACCGAAATTATAATATCCTATATATTGAGACGATATGAAGCTAGCGGTATCTAGTTCTTAGTGATTTATTTATCTTCCGTTGAAGACAGGTGTTACTTGTTCTATAATTTTGAATTTGGAAGAAAGGGTGTTGTGTTGATTTTTTTATTAATTGTTACTTTTTTCAAATATGGCATGATTCATCAAAGACTATAATGCATAGGGGACAGTTAAGTGTTTAGTTATAAATAATCTTAATTCGAATTGTGAAGTTGCTCGGTGAACCCGGTCGCGATCGGACGCATTCAGTATTTTAGCGCTATCAGTGACCGCAGCCGCGACTAGTACCCAGACCTTTCTAATATCGAAGTTGTGACTTTGTGCATGAGTGATAAAACAACATTAACCCCAGTGAACAGCTGTTAAAGTTCAATAACTCAGCCCATTTGGGCTGAGTAAATGACCACAGAAAACAATAGTCAAATTACAACAATGGATACTAGCAATCCAATCAAGCGTAACGCAGATCATCTATCTCCACCCGCCAGCGACGTCATCAAAAGATATACTTGGAACTGCGAAGATCTAATAAAAAATAACCCTTATTTCCCCCTCGCAAATCAATCACCTACCACTGATAAGAGTCCAACAACCAGTCAAAACAATAATCTAACACCAACAAAAATTAAAATTCCACCGATATTTATCCACAAGGCTAATAACCATAAGGAAATTATAACCGACATCAAAAGTATCACCGAAGAGCGAGAATTTACCACATTGTACAGCAATAATTACTTAAAAGTAAGTCTCACAAATTATGACGATTACCGCAAACTCACCAAATTTTACGCGGACAGTTCTGTAGAGTATCATACGTTTCAAGATCCCCATAAAAAACAATTATCAGTCGTTATTAAAAATGTACCGATCTCCTTAAGCGACATAGAAATTAAAGAGGAGCTGCTCTCAAAAAAGTTGCCAATAATAAGCGTAACGCGGCTAATAAATAAAGACAAAAAACCAATCCCCATATGCGCAGTAATACTAACGGCAAATGACGCAGCTTCTGAAATATATAATATCAAAACGCTCTGTTATTCAATAGTCACGGTAGAGTCAAGAAAAAAAACGACAAACATTCCACAATGTCACAAATGTCAAAGATACGGACATAACAAGAACTACTGTGCAGCAAAGCCCCGATGTGTTAAATGCAATAAAGACCACCCTCCCAAGGTCTGCAATAAAACACCAGAAGAATCCCCTATTTGCGTCAACTGTTCTGGAAACCATCCAGCCAGCTATAAAGGATGTCCACACCATCAAGAACTCCTAAAACAACGTTACCCGATAAGAAATCCCAGATCAGCACCTCTGCGAACATATACATTATCAAACACCCCCAATAGCATTCCCTATAACCAAGCCGCAAATTCAAAATCAAATCCAGAAATGCCAAATAACCCCAACCCGGAGCAGCCACCTCTCTTAGATTCCATAGTGAAACTTATTCAACAACTAATAATACCTCATTTATCTCAAATTAAATCCTTTATTTTAACACATATATTACCACACATTTTCAATGTATAACTCCCGCAACAATCTTCAAAACTTAACAATCCTAAATTGGAATGCTAACGGAATCAAACAACAAAGACCGGTATTCATATCCTTTATGGCCAGATATAATGTGGACATAGCGTGCCTAACTGAGACACACTTATCGCAGGGCGAAAATCTCAAAATTAGCGGCTATCACGTCTTCCGTAATGACAGGCCAACTCAGACAGCCTGGGGAGGAGTAGCAATTTTAATCAGGAAACACATACAGTACGACACACCCTTAATCTCAGGTACAAATGGTATTGAAAACATCTCAGTAATCATCACCACCGCCGACAATAAGCAACTGCAGATCACCACTGCCTACAAACAACCCAACAATACACTCAAAGAGGAAGACATCACCCAATTACTCCACAATAAATTACCAACATTGATAATTGGAGACCTAAACAGCAAAAGTACTTTTTGGGGCTGTCGCGTAGGTAACCCCAGTGGAAGCAAGTTAAATGATATTGCAGTGAAACACCAACTACAAATTTCAGCACCCAACGAATATACATATTACCCTTATCGGACGGATCACCAACCCGATATCCTTGATATTATCCTTACCAAAAACTTTAATCCACCTATCCAACAAACAGTTATACAGGAACTCGACTCTGATCATCTCCCAGTCCTGGTAACCCTCACTGCTACTGCACACAATGTCCCCTCACACCCACGACTAATTAAAGGAAGGGTAGATTGGGAAAAATATCAAAAACACCTAGATTCTTTCCTTATCAGTCCCAGCAATATTAATAGCAAACAGGACATCGACGGAAGCATAGACAAACTAACTAAATCGATTAAAGAAGCTATAGAACAATCAACGAAACCGCCTACAATTCAAACAAAGCGTAATTACAACATCCCACCGACATATATAATCGAATTGATTAACACATTGACTGCTGATGACGCGCCTAGCGCGCCCAGGCATTCTTATACAGGATGCTGCCGACGCGTTTAGCGCGTCCTACGATTTCAGATTTTCTAACTCTTTATTCTAGGTGAGCGTTGACGTTGTATATCTGCAACTTATGCAGCATCTTCTAAAGACAATGTTTGTTATTTTTCCGTATCTGGTTCGCCTTATTCCGAATTTTACGGGAGTTAGCACATCTGGCATTTCGCGCGTAAAAAGCGCGCCTAAACGTCTGCTAAATCGTTTTGCGGAAGCTGCCGACGCGCTAAGGGCGTCTGAAGCCTACCAGATGTTTTGACTATCCGTTCTTGACCAGCATTGTGTGCGTATCTGTGCAATTTTCTGCAACATAGTGCCTTATTCAGATTATTATGGATGATAGCAAAGCCGGTCCTTCGCGTTCTAAAAAACCGAGGATTGCGTCAAACAATAGGTTTCGAAAATATTTAACCGAAGAGAAATTAGAACGAATGCTGTACGAATCCGATGATGAGTTAGAAGATCCAAGTGTGCTGGAATATGATGCACTTGATAAATCCGATTCGTCTGAAGCTGAAGAAGATAGTGAAGATGATTCACCACCAGATCGCAATGAAAGTGATAAGGCAGAAAATGATGAAATGATCGATTGGCAAGTGAACCCACATTTTAAAGTTTTTAACTTTACAAAAGTGAACGAACCTTTAGTGCCTTTACCAGGTAGGTACTTCAGCTTCAAAATTTTATTTAAAAAATAGTATTCGCGGTAGTATAGTTATTTATAAACAGTGGTTTGATAGATAAACTACATTTACATAACTAGTCCATCTTGTTCAAGTATTGTTGTGATAGTACGTACACAGTTTTTTTTTCTTTTACAGTCAACTCACCAATGGATATTTTTAATCTATTGTTGGACGAGAGCCTGTATCAACTAATTGTAAATGAAACATACAGGTACGCTGAAGAGTTGTTTCTTTCAAAGGCAGAAAAAGAGCATTCGCTGATCTCTAAATGGAAAAATGTAACTGTAGACGAACTAAAGATATTTTTGGGCTTATTTTTCCACATGGGTACTATTCAACTTACACAGCTACAGGATTACTGGAAAACAGACCGTTTGTTTAATGTTTCCTGCTTCTCCAGTTACATGAGCCGTGATAGGTTCTTATTGATATTACGGTGCCTTCATTTTGCTGCGAATCCTGTACAAGGACAGAAGAATCCATCCGATAGATTATTTAAAATAAGGTCGTTGATTAATTATTTTAATAATAAGATGTCTGAAGTGTATTATCCACAAAGGAATTTATGTATTGATGAATCCATGGTGCTTTGGCGCGGCAGATTGGTATTTAGGCAATACATTCAAAATAAGCGCCACAAATATGGGGTTAAATTTTATATGTTGACAGAACCCTGCGGCCTTATATTGAAGTTTTCTGTGTACACTGGTGCTCTAGATGATTTTGGGGGGAAAAGGTCATGCCTCCAAAGTAGTTTTACACTTAATACAAGAAAAACTGAAAGCTGGCCATGCGTTGTACATGGATAACTATTATAATAGTTACAATTTATCTCGACAGTTATTGGCCGAAAATACATATACCACGGGTACTCTGCGAATTGATAGGCAAAATGCACCACCCGAGGTTAAACTATCTAAATTAAAAAAAGGAGAAACCATTGCCAGATATTCAAATGGAGTGATGATCGCAAGATGGCGTGATAAAAGGGACGTGAATTATATATCTACCGAATTTGAAAACAACCTAGTGCAATATTTCGATAAACGGGGAAATGAAAAGGAAAAACCATTGCCAATTGTTAATTACAATAAATGTATGGGAGGTATCGACCGTCAAGATCAATTACTGGCGTACTATCCTTGTTCAAGAAAAGCTATTCGGTGGTACAAGAAAATAGGTCTGCATATAATTCATTTACTTTTTTTAAACTCGTACCTGTTATATAAAATATACAAGGCGCCTAGAATGCGCTTTTATGATTTTAGGCTAGATATCATTAGAAATCTTTTACCGGAACATATGTATAAAAAACCTGAAAATGCCGTTATGTATCATTTTATAAGGCATTGTAAAACGGGACCAAACAAAAAAACGCTAAGGAAAAAATGTAAAAACTGTACTGAAAAAGGTATAAGGAAAGACACTATTTACGAGTGCAAGAATTGTAACGCGGGTTTTTGTTTGGAACCCTGCTTCGAGGAATTTCATATGAAATTAATAAAATGAGCATTTCTAGTTTTTATAATATGCATTTCAGTTATAATATTGGTTAGAGATATAGTATTCCGCAATATGCAATATATACACAATTTAATTTTTTTTAAAATAAGTATTTTTTATAATAATATAAACAATAATAATCAGTTTTTACCATAAAATGAGTTTTATTACCCTCCACATACAAAATGAACTTATATTTTATTAGAACGCACTCTGCGCGTCGTCAGCATTGCCGGCAGAAAATGCTACACAATGCTGCCGACTCGCCAGGTGCGTCTTGCTCCAAAAAGGCACTAGTAATTTAAAAATATGAATACTGTTATTAATGTACACGCGGAAAAATGAGTTTTCTGGGAAAAAATTGTTCAGCACCTGGGGGTCATAAGGGTGATTTGCATCAGCAGTCAAAGTGTTAAACAAAAAAGCAAAATTCGAAGAGAATGGCAAACAACAAGAGAGCCACATCTCAAAAACATGCTGAACAACCTGACACACACTATAAAACGAGAAATTGATAAATACCGTATATACAACTACAGTAAATACCTCGAAAACCTGGAACCCAACAGTGCAGAACTGTGGAAAGCAACCAAATCTTTAACACGCCAAACTGACACAATTCCTACCATAATAAGCGACGACACTTCCTATGCCTCTGACGAAGACAAATGTAATCTCTTTGCGGAACATCTTCAAACAGTGTTTACCCCGAAAATATCTGATAAAAATCAATCAACTGCTCGTATAATTAATGCTCACATTGAAACTCATGCACCAATCGCCGACGATTTTGACAATCCAACAACTCCAACGGAAATAGAAGGCTACATTAAAGCATTACCGATTAAAAAAGCACCGGGTCACGACCTCATTCCAAACGTAGCTTTGAAACAACTAACAAAAAAAGGCCTAGCCTACTTGGCCACACTATTCAACTCGTGCATGAAAATCGGATATTTCCCAAATGAATGGAAACTCGCCCATATACTTATGTTTAGTAAACCCGGGAAAAATAAACACGACTGCAATAGCTACCGACCTATCAGCCTTTTACCTACCCTGTCAAAGCTACTTGAACGAGTAATAAGTAATCGCCTGAATGCATCGATGGACGAACTTCAAATAATTCCTTCAATCCAATTTGGATTTAGAAAAGAACATTCCACCAGTCAACAGCTGCAGAGAATAGTTGAGCTAGTAGAACAAGGATACGAGAACAAACTATTCACAGTGGCTGTCTTCCTAGACATTACCCAGGCGTTTGACAGGGTATGGATTGAGGGATTAAAATATAAAATTCTCAAAACACAAATTCCACACTATCTAACAGCGACCATCTTTTCCTTCCTAGAAAGTCGAACATTCGCCGTCCGCATCAACGCCACCATGTCTAGCATAAAGGACATACACGCTGGAGTTCCTCAAGGCAGTGTCCTGGGGCCCACACTTTTCAACCTATTTATTCACGATATCCCCACACCCAATATGAGCGAAATTGCACTATTTGCCGATGACACTGCCATCATCACTCAGCATAGCAACCTTCTTACAGCTATCAACCAACTCCAATCGGCCATCGATATCATCAGCCAATGGCTCACTAAATGGTGCATCTCGCTAAACCCCAACAAATGTGCTGCCAAAATATTTACGCTTAAACAAATAACAAATCACCCAAAAGTACAGATATCAGGGGCTGATATACCATGGGACCCAAGAACTGGAGCAGTTAAATACCTAGGAGTGCATATGGACACCAGATTAACTTGGAGTTACCACATAAATAGTAAATTAAACCAAGCTTACGCAAGATTAAACCACCTGTACCCTCTAATTAATAGAAACTCTCCCTTACGTAAAGAATGTGCCATCTTGTTGTACAAAACACTTCTTAGGCCAATACTAACATACGCGTGCCCTGTGTGGATCACGACTTCGAAAACAAACATTAAAAAGCTGCAAGTATATCAGAACAAAGTGCTCCGCATTGCCATCAACTCCCCGTGGTTTGTAAGGAACGAACAAATCCACCAAGAACTCGGAATAGATACCATCGAACAGTTCATTAGAAGATTGACAAAAAATTTTATCACGAACACCAAAAATAGCAGCAACGAAATCGCACGACAGTTATGCCGAAAAAATATCCACACAAGACTCAAACGCCAGTTACCACAAGATTTGGTAAACATAGACTAAAATTTCCATAGTGATTAAGCCAGAGGAAATATTATTCCTCCATGTTAATATATAGTCATTTATATATATTGTAAATATTACCAATACCATGCTTAACATTGTAATATGTTGATCTGGTACACTACAAATAAAAAATTAAAAAAAAAAATTCGAATTGTAAATGTAGTTGATTATGTAATTAGAATTTATATGTAGATTTATTTTTAAACATTATGTAATATGGGATAACAGATACTACATAATCAGACTATCTAGTCAATAAGAAGGCAGGAAAATGTATGGGTTGGTTACGAAAAAATGCTTGATATCGTTTCAATATATAGGCTTTTATAATTTCTGTCAAATTTCCTTTCGGTCAATTGTGTTTCGGTAAACTTTCCTTTCGGTAAAATTTCCATTCGGTCAACTTTCCGTCGGTAAACTTTCCGTCGGTAAAGTGTTTTCGGTAAACTTTCCGGGGCCCAAATAATTGAACGCCACTAAAAATCGTTGAACCTGACGGCCACTATAAAAATACTAAAGTAACTAGAACCAACTCGCAAAGAAGGCAATTCCAGCAAGTGCAAAGCTGTAGCCGATTTATTCTTTAACGATCTACTTAGAATCGTACTGAAATTCGGGAGTAACATGCTACAATAAAAGTTCGGCATATACGCCAGAAATATTTTTCTATTTCTATATCACATGAGAATTGTAACGAAAAGTACCTGGCATGTGCAAGCTGCAGACGGCTGACAACGAAGAAGCCATAGGGTCCTGAATTGGATGGAGAAGCTGCATCAAGAGACTGCATATTTGAGGTCTGCAAGCTTTTTTTCAGTTGACGTGTGAAATCGTAGGAGGATAAGGTCTCAAGTACAGAGAGATATTTCGCCAGAATAGCTGAATGGCACACACGAAGCTGCTTATAAAACCTTCCTCTAGGTATTCCTTGTGATGGCATTAGAGCCCCAAGTGATAAGGGGAAATATCCCAACATGGTCGAGCGATTAGCAAAATCAAAAATAGATAACTTATTGGAGAGTGAAGAGCGGTCAGGAGTAAGTTGCTTCTGATACTACTAGATAAATTTCAGTTCTTGTATATTCAACACATTAATGCTGATGGAGAATTCTCAAGATATAAGAAGATCTAAAAATCCAGAAGCAGTGCATCTCCGAAGACATCAACCGTAACCCACCAGCAACACCGATCTCCCCAAGATGGCTACAGGAAATCGCTCTCTCTCTCTTCTATATAGGCAATCTTTAAACCACGGCCTTCTGGATTAGCGTGCCTGACGGTTCTTAGCGGCCTGTTCATTTGCGACAAATAGCATTACAAAGTTGTGACTCGGCATATCGGGGGATTGCAGTTCAGAACCACGCCAGCCGGTTTGAAACTTAGCTTTTATCTGTCAGATTATTGTTCTGTGACTGAAACGTTAAATTAGGTTAGTTTTACGACATATTTGTACGAAAAAATACAAAATGGATTTTCACAGAAGCAACCTTCGAACATATAAAAGACTGGAAAGAGCATACGGCATGGCAGGTGGTTCAAAAAAGATTGACAACGACAGACATACAATTGGAAATAAGAGCTTGTGCGCAGAAGCACGGTAAATTTTAACGTCGCAAGTGGCGGTAAATTTGACGTCGTAAGCGGCGCAAATTACTTACATGTGATATATAACTTCTGGGTTTCGTATTTTACAAATATAGCAATACATTCTTGCAACTAATTCTTTTCGTTAACCACTATTCAAAGCACAACACCCAAATTCACAACAGCACAAATTAATTCAAAAACAACAAAATCGGTCATCTGCGGTCAGCTGTTCTGCTGAAATCGGCCAGTAGCCCGTTACCGAAACCATTAAAGCTGTACGCGATTGCGCATTACCAATGAGTTCGAGTTATCAGTTTATCCTTCTTATACTTGCGTACTATTCTATTTTCATCTCTGTTGATGTTCTTTGAACCATCGGGTTAACATTACGTTATTACAAGTATGCTCGTTCCAGTCTTATATGTTCGAAGGAAGTAACAAACTAAATTTGCAATGAACGAAAATGCGTACGTAGAAACGTCAAAATTTGTAAATTGTGCTTGCGCGCAAAAATCAAACATTCTGTGCGCGCGAAAAGATCAAATTGAAAGTATTTTGTTGAATCCGTCGCGCCAGTTCCGCCATCTGCAATTTAAACGCTGAGCCAACGCTTCCAAATCCCTTAGTGTATTAATCTAGTGACCTTACAAATCCCCCCGTAACAGCGCCACGCGGAGCACTCGAAAAGCTTGCAAATGAACAGGCCGCGGAGAGCCGGCAGGCACGCTAATCCAGAAGGCCGTGCTTTAAACAATCGCAAAAGTTTCCCGTAGCTCCAAGGATTTTTGGAAATCCACGCAGAGATAGACCAATAGTATAGGCAACCAAACGCAAAAAGTGGCTAGGTAACCCACGCCACCAATTAATGGAAAATAGCTAGAAATTCAAAGTAATTGCTGCACAAATCATTTAATTTAATTTGAGCATAACATGTAACAAGGTACGGAGCCTAACACGGATAGGAAACGCGATTAGAATGAGAAATAACAGAAATGGTATGTGTAATATGGAATAGATGTCATAGTACAGAAGAATAAGAGACAGGCGGAGCGAGAGATGGACATATCGACTGCTATGTAATTTTCTGAAATAATTGGCAACTGCAAAAGAATAGCAGAGGATACTCGATAGAAAAGGAAACATTGTTAATCCAACAGTAAAAGGATGGGAGACTAGCAAGATTACGCAAGTTGTTCAGAATTCTGAATTTCCTGCAGTAATGGCGCCCCGTCACAGGTTATGTACCTACCTACCTATTATTTAAAAAAAAACTGAAAGCTTCTTCAGTATAAATACCGCAATAAAAGGGTTTAGACGTTTATATTTATAAATATGTAACAATATACCATTTAATAAACATGTGTGTTAATGCTGTATGTAAAAAGCAGACAAAATTAACATCTGTTTTTTTCAGAACACGATTAAATTTACACTGTGTCCAGGTACACACAAAATCTAGGATCAGACCTCCAATTATCCACTAATTTATATCAGAAAAGATAGTTTAGAGCCGTAGACGAGCTGTCGATAAAAATTACAAACGTGGATTCGGCCTTCCAGCGTCGGTCCATTACAAGGCAGCTTAATCCCGTCGAGCTTGTTAGGTTATTTGCAGTCTTTGTAAATGTTGTAATAGTCTATACCTACAATAGATTGAAACACTAATGTTAATATGTCAAATAGATGATGATCAAGGTTTGGATTGCACCCAATACTAAAAATTGCGTGCACTCTGAAGTACACCTAGACACAATGTTATATTTAATTAAATGCATAAAGAATAGTAGATACACTGTTTAGTAATGTATTCAACCCTTTAAGGCGCAAAATTATTTAGCATAAAAAGTGAAACAAAAAAGTCATTTTTATATCATATGTCATTACAATAAAGCCCACAAATAATTGGTTTTGCATAATTATTTTGTTATTAGATTTTGCAAAAAATACCGGTCAACCTTTTTAACAGAACCCAAAATCTATTGTGGAGGTTCTCAGGTAAACATGTCATACCACTATCAAAATGACATGTGACATGAAAAAATTAAGTCATGTGCTCTATTACTTCTGATGTTTTCACTTTAAATATGACAGTTATTATAATCCTAGGAGTGTCAAGTAGTTTAAATGATCAAATTTTAAATTACACATGCAGTTCTTATAACTTAATACGTAAACATTATTGATGTAGCAGATGTTATATTGTTTATTTACTCCTACTGTACAATGGTCATAGATTATGATTCATAATTCACGGTTTGCTGCCAA